>CM053769.1:389135788-389333272 GCA_028658325.1 Potorous gilbertii
GTAGTGATTTAGAGCACTTTTTCATATGATTATAGATATCTTTAATTTCTTCCCCTGAAAATTGCCTGTTCATATCCTTTGACCATTTATCAATTGGGGAATGAGATATTTTCTAATTCTAAGGAGAATTTCCTCACACTTTGCTAAGGTGTAAGAGTATAGACGCATATATTGTCTGTGTTACCTGCCTTATCTGTGGTTTCGTCAAAGGGCAAGTTGTTGGGATGAAGATTGTTCTTACTAACTGTCCCTTCCCTAACACAGGCATACACACACACACACACACACACTCTCTCTCTCTCTCTCTCTCTCTCTCTCTCTCTCTCTCTCTCTCTCTCTCCCACTTAAACATATGTTATAGATAGCAGATCAGCTGTGGTGATTTTGGCACTTTGTCCATATTCCTACTTCTGAAAAGTTCTCTGTTGACTTTGGGAGGCTCAAGCATTGTCCTTTCCAATGCTATCCTCCAGTGCCTTGTACTAAAGAGTCCATATGTAAAGTCCATATGGCCCAATTCTTTGGACAATCTGAAAATTAACAGTTTTTCATGATGGTTTAGGACTTCTACAGCTGGTGGATCAGGGGGTTACACTTATTCCCAAATATATGACTATGCAGTTCAACAAAAGAAGAATTACAGAATTCTTATGGGGCCTATCTTGGTGCTGGAAAAAGCCTGTACCAACTCAAAGATAATAAAAGAAAAGGGAAAAAGAAAATTGGGCACCTCCTTCCCACCCCTCACATTCCCCTCCTAGAGAAAGTCTGGCCCCAAAAGAAATCCCAACAGGAATAGTTGACTTGAAATAGACTGGAAGTCAGCACCCCTCACACCCCAACATTCAAGTGAGAAACTAAATTGTCCTAGGTAAAAATTCTTTGGGATTTCTGCAACACATTGAGCACTCCAAATTTCCTCAAAGGGCCCATATAACATTTAGGACATTTCCAATGAAAGGTGAGGATAAACATTTTCAGTGAGTTCCTTCAATACATAGCTCAACTTGAAAATTTCCCAATGGATCCCTGCAATCCATGGGGCTTCTAAAATGAAGTTCTGAGCTCACCCCTTACTAGAATAAGCAGGCTATCTTAAAAAAGAAACCAAACAAAATTAGAAAAGCCCCAAAGGGGTTTAAGACTTCCCAAAAGGGATTAAGCATTTGGAGTGGATTACTGACAGTGTCTACATCAAACTAACATGTTTTCCAGAAGGATCCTAGAAAAGCTATCCAGAATCATGCTACAATGAGGCAACTTGTCTAGATCTGTTCAAAAGGAAAATTAAGAAAAAATTAAAGGGATTAGCTCCCAAAGTGTGAATTACTAGACCCCAGCATTCTAAGGACTACCTCCATATGCTTCATATCAGCTCTCATCCTCATAATGGAACGTGGTAATACAGCAGATCTCAGTAAATAAGCATTCAACAAGAACAAAGTTATCTCAAAGAAACTGGTCTAAATGGTAAAGAAACATATCAGAGAACTGATTATCCAATTACAGACTGAAAATAAAAGGAACAAAGAAGCAGGCTTTATACAGCTTGTTGCCCAGTCATCCTGATGGTAAGTCCTTGCCCTTCCGCTCCAGAAAGTATTTAAAGAGACCCAGTACTTTCTGAACCCATTCTCATCTAGCATCACCTATTCCCTCCCATCTGAACGACCATATGTTGGGTAAATTCACGAACTTTCACCTCCTAAGAGGTGGAGGGTGTATCCAGCTGAAGTAAGGAAAATTGAGGCAATGATAGATTCTGACAGTGTAGTGGGAGCTGTGTCAATAGAAAGTGAAGCAAAAACTGCTGAGCCAGTAATGCCCTTTCTGTTTTATTCCTTTCTAAGAAAGCATCTCCATCCTTTTTTCCATTGCTGTTTTGTGACTTCAGTACATTTTTCTGCTGTTTTGAGATGATGAGAGGGAACTAGGCTTAAAAGCAATCTCTCAGTCACCTTGCTAGAAGCTCTAATGGCTGTTTCTCATCTAAACTGTTCCTGTTGATCTCCTGCATTTAAGGTAGATAGGTAGTCTTAACCATAAAGGATACTGCTTCCATGAGACTGCATGTACCATGGGTTGCACCCATGTCATGCACAGGCAATGACAAACAAGGATTATCCTGGCCCTGCACTGGACTTGCCAACCCCCAACCCCTCACTGCAGGAACTAGACCCCTGTCTCGTGTCATCTCAGACATAGTTATGTCATCTCATGTCATAGAAATCATAGATTTAGAGCTGGAAGGATCAAAGATGCCATCTGGTCCAACCCCCTCATTTTACAGATGAGGAAGCTGAGGCTTGGGGAGTTTAACGAATTGCCTGAACCCACATGGTTTGTATATGTCTGAGGCAGAATTCAAACTTAGGTCTTTTGACTCTGATTCTAGTACTGTGCCATCTAGAAGATTCAGCCTCATGCTAGGGGCAATGGTGAGGGGGCAGGAGTTTCATGTCCTGCTTTATTATTGTTCAATCATGTCAGTCATACCCGATTCTTTGTAATCCCATTTGGGGGTTTTCTTGGTAATGGTTTGTATTCTGGAGTGATTTGCCATTTCCCTTCTCCAGCTCATTTTACAGATGAGGAAATGGAGGCAGACAGCGTTAAGTGACATGTCCCGAGGTCTGAGGAGGGATTTGAATTCAGGAAGATGAGTCTTCCTGACTCCAGTCCTGGCACCCTATACACTATACCACCTGCTTATGTCCATATTAATACCACCTTCATTGTTACCAAAGTCAATACTGGTTTTCTATCATCTCTCTCTCTTCTCTCTCTCTCTCTCTCTCTCTCTCTCTCTCTCTCTCTCTCACACACACACACACACACATACACACACAGAGTTCCTAGGATAAGCCACATACGAGGAGGATAACATTGCTTCCACCTTTCTAAAGGTCTATTTTCTTTGACCCAAGGAGCAAAGACAGCCACCCTCTTTCCCAGGGTGCTTGCTGTATCCTCTCCTGAGTGAGGTCTAATTTATACCAGGGATCATAAAATCCAACCCTAGAGTAAGTGAAAGATTTGCCCATCTCACTGGAGCTGGTATCAGTTTTATTGTGGAATATGCCTAGGCTTCAGGTTTCATGAGAAAATGTGTGTGTGTGTGTGCCTGTGTGTGCACACGCATGTGTAGCTGTAATGTCATCCTGTCAGTACATGTGTGACTAAGGGAATAGATTGTTTGCCAGATTTATTTTTATGAATTTAATGTGTAAACATCTAATAATAGCTTGGTTGTTTCTTTTTTCATTCAGTTACTTGTGACATTGGAAGTGTATGACTAAGATTTCCTTTGTTAGAACCACAGATCAAAGGAGTTAACCCCCAGTGTTTTGGAAGAAATGATTTTTAAATTAGTTTTACCAGAGACTATTTATCTTCATTTACTCTCATTGGAATTACCTAATTTTTTTGGCACAGCACTATTATGTGAGCCAGGTGCTTCCCTTAATATGTTTTAGAAGTTTTCATAGTTTTTTTTTTTTTTAAGAACTCTGTATTTTCTCCATTCATCCAACTGGCATCAGCATCACAGAATTAGTGGGAGAGGACTTCGGAGGCCATCTATCCAGAAATCTGTCTCTAAAGAGGAGTTCCTTTTACAGCAGCTCTGACACTTGATCATCTAGTCCCTGTTTGAAGGGATGCAGGGACTCCCTCACATTCCCCTCCCTGCATCCCCTTCCTCACTTAGATATAGCATTGTTAGATTTCCTCTTAGAGCCAACCCAAATCTATATACACCTTATCCACTAGGTGGCAGTAGAGCCCTGGTCCTGGAGTAAGGAAGCCCTGAGTTCAAATAGACCTCAGCTTTGTTCTAGCTTCGTGACCTTGGACAAGTCACATAAGCCTCCGTTTTCTCAGTTGTAAAATGCAGATAAGAACCCCTGTGGTGCCTTCCTCACAGGGTTGTTGTGACACTCAAATACGATAGGTTGTGTAAAGTGCTTTGTCAGCTATTATTAAGAGAATATCCTCCCACTTCCTTTCCATCAATCCAATGCAATCACTTCCTTCAGTGCCTTATTCAAGATTCATATCCTATCAAAAGATTCCCCAATCTTCTTCCTGACCCTTCCCCTCCCCGCCCCCCCCCCCCCCTGCCCCTGCCAATTTACACACTTAATCCTTGTAGTCAGCATTGACAGCCACCCTGGTACTATTTAATGAGACACTTATTTACCTAGTGTTTTGAATCTTTTTCTCTATTTACTTCATGTATGTACTTTATATCATTTATTCAGTAGCATCAATTAAGCAAAGTAGAAATGAGCCTCAGGAAATAAGGGGTAAAAAAGCCTCTAAGCAGCTAAAATAGTTTTATAAAGTCTTTGCAGTCACTATAATGCTATTTGCTCTGATGGGTTCAATCAGAACTTACTCTTATTTTAAATACAGCATTCATGAGCTTGGTCGTATAGTTTCAAAACCTACAATGGATTATTTGCTGCAAATTAGAAAGGTTACAGGGGGTTACTGCTAGACAAAAATGATGATTAGATGAAACATTTAAAGAAAAAACACCTGATATTTAAATAGCAATTTAAAGGTTGAGAGAGAGAGAGAGAGTGCGCATACATTGCATACATTTATAGGCCAATGCAGGAGTTTGTTTGGCTGGACTAAGTATGTTTGTAATGAGGGTTTTATTTATGTGTTTCATTGTTGTTCAATGTGAGAGAGAAATTGAAAGTACAGATTATAAATATTAAAAAGTTTTAATTTCTTAAAAAAGAAAATTTTAAAACCATGTGAGGAAGGTGCCATAGGGATTATTATTTCCAGTTTACAGATGAGGAAACTGAGACTCAGATAGGTCAAGTAAATTACTCACAGTCACATAGTTACTACCAAAAGCAAGAGTTAGACCCCAATGATACGGCACCAGAGATACAAAAAGGAAACACACACACACTCAGGAAGCCCAGCACTTTGGGGCCATCTAATATTGGGGTAGACAGCCTTACGGACCCTCCAATACAATGGTTGATGTTCAACAGAATACTGAGTACTGTAGTTATGAAGAAATTATATTTGAGAAAGTTTTCAATCCAAAATGAAGTAAAAAGTTTGAGTATTTAAAACTGCTTACTGGAAAATTCCCTTGCGTGGAACAGTGCCTTCCTGACCATACCAGATCAGTAAAGACTTCTTATCATTTCATCTTTTCTCCTTAATGAGACTGTCAGATCTTTGCTTTTCCCAGAGTTCCCCTGGGCACTTACATAGGAGTAAATTATTTGGGTGCACTGAATTGATAAACTCCTTAGGAAATGTTTTTGGAATCTAATGGCATTAAAGCACAATCTTACACTGGGCATTAGTTCCTTTAAAACAGGAACACGTGCATGGCCAAGTCTTTTCAGAGAGTGGTACATCTGTTGCTTTCTCATTGTCTTCCGGCCCTCTAAGACCAAGAAAAGTGTAGTATCCAAGGGGAATCTATTCGGAGGCTTTCAACTGTGGTGCATTTCTCCTCCACTTCTTGCTCTCTTTCTTTTGGCCAGACTTATAAGCGTTCCCTGCTGCATTTCCAAACCCTCCAAACAGACATGAATTTTAAAAGGTCCCCTGTCTTTTCCCCTGTGTCTTCGCTTGGATGCTTTAATATGTTCCAAAAAAGGAAAGATGGGGTGGAGGGGGGAAGAGAGTATTCATTGTATATTTGTGGTGGGAGCAACAGCTTGAAAACATTAGCCTTGCTATTATGCATTCTTGTGTTGTTGGAGCGGCTCATCACAACACAACACAACACAATTTTTATTTTTTTCTTGGCTTCTTGCACCTTAAAGAGTTTAAACGCAGTTAATCTGAAGAAAGCACTGCATTGCGAAACGTTGCATGAATCCACTCTATAATGCCTGTTAACAGACGTACTAGTATACACCAGAGGGAAAGAAATCCTAAGATGCATGTTGTAAAACAGCTAACAGGATCCTGGACCATGGCCTCTGGGTCTTTTCACGTTCCTAAGAAACCATCCTGGTCATGGCCCTCCCCAGCATTTTAGAGGGGTAGAAGCCCAGGGGAAAAAAAAGACTCTAGTGTACCCTTTAATTCCGACTTCCCTCCATTCTAAATATAATTCTGCTCATTTGCATGCCAGTACCCAGAATGCTTTGTAATTTCACAACTCCTTTCAGTGGTCCCGGAGCTGAAGCCGCAGGAACAAAGCAAAATGTTTAGGGCGTGCCTTTGGCTTCCCCAGTCCAGGCTTTGCAGAAGAGAATTGGAAGGTAATCCTTCCCCAGCCTGCCTCCTTCTTGTTAAAGCGCTGTATATATTTATTGGGAACAGGCTGTGGCCTTGGTGTGGGGCTGCTGTTGAAGGAAAGGAAGGTCCCTCTGACTGGAGATGTCTGGATTTGTTTTTTAACAGATTTCCCCCCAAAATTATTAAGAAGCTATGTGTGCAAAGCTATGTGTGCCAAGGGGAGGTGGGTGATTCCATGACTGGGGCTCTGCCTTTTGAAAGTTTTAGGTAAAACATTCAGTAGAGCTTTAATAAATGACTCATAGGTATGCGGTGCTATAAGGTCTGCAACCGGCAGAGACTTTGGAGAGGAACTACAGCTCTACCCTCCTGGCTTTAGGGAAGGAAAGGGACACCCGAGAGCACGGTGGCCTGCATGAGGTCACCTAAGTGGTGGACAGTCAAGAGGTAGACCGGGCGCTCTCGTCTCCAGCCCGGCGGGATTTCCACTATACGACGCTCACTTAGGATAACCTCGGGAGGTGAAGGTGGGGAAAGCGTCCCCACTGCAGATCAGGCATCTTAAGTGGTTGGCCCAAGGTCCCGTTTTCCAGACCGCGATCTGAGCCTGCCCCTTGAGGAGTTAGAGGCGGCAGCGGCACGGTCACGAAGACGTGGGTTCGGGTCGTGCCCGTCACACCTACTGACCCGTCACCTTAGGGCTGCAGGTAGCCATTTCTTTGGCGCCATGAAGCGCACGGGGGCTGCTGAGTGACATGGATGGGGCAGCTTCCTCCGCAGGTACTTCCCTCCCAAGTTCAGTCGCCTTTTAAAGGAATAAAAGAGCAGGAGGTGCGCCTTAGGGAACCCGGATTCCCGGCGTTAGCCATGTCATCAGGTGCGTGCCTTTGGCACACGTGGGTTGACTGCGTGAAGGCCGGGCTCTGCCGCTCATTTCGGTGCTGATCTGGAGAGGGACCGTCCCCGGGTACCGCCGCCTGGGCTTCCTGTCCTCTTCCGGTCTAGCCGGCCCCGCGCGGCGAGAGCGCGTGGTGTCCCTTCGGCGGCGCGGCGGCCTGGCCCGCTCTCCGGGCGCGTGGGGTCCCTTCGGCGGCGCGGCGGCCTGGCCCGCTCTCCGGGCGCGTGGGGTCCCTTCGGCGGCGCGGCGGCCTGGCCCGCTCTCCGGACGCGTGGGGTCCCTTCGCCAGCCCCACCTACACCTTGGGACCGTCTTCGTGCCCTGTCTTCGACGGGCGAGGCTCCGCGCCTTCCGTTCAGCGCTGCGCCTACGGTCACGCGGGGCGCTGCCCGGTGCCCGCCCGCCCGGGCTCGGGCATGGACTGAGGAGGCTGCGGGGGAGCCGAGGCGGTGCCGCCCAACCCCGTCACCAAGGCCGCCCGCCGGAGCATCCTGCAAGGCCAAGGGGGCTCCTGGCCGGCGCTCCCGGACCAAGGCGGGGCGCCCGCGCTGCTCCGCCGGGGCGCGAGGGCTCGGGGGTTACCTGCTCCTCCGGCCCCCGCCCCCGCCCACCCCACCTTCGGCTCCTCCGCCGCCCGCCCGTGCCCGCCGGTCCCGCGCCCCCTGGCGGCCCTCACGCACGCACACACATCACACACACACAAAAAGGGAAAGTGGGTGAGGCAGATGCAATAAGGCAGGACGGTCGTTAGAGAAGAGGGCGAAGAGGGAGGAGCCGCGCGGGCCGGCCATTCTCGCCTCGCCGGGTCCCAGCCGAAACCGGGAGGGGGAGAGGCGCGGGGCGGGGAGGGGGCTGCCATTGTCTCCCGGGCGGCGGCGGCGGCGGCCAGCGAGGGGCGGGCGGAGGAGAGCGGGGGAGGAGGAGGCGGCGGCCGCGGCCGGCGAGGGAGGGAGCTAGCGAGCGCACCATTCTCTTCACCTGAGCTCCGGGCGGGGGTGCGAGCGCGAGCCGCCAGCGCAGGCGAGGAGCCAGAGCCGGAGCCGGGGAGGCAGCCGCCCGCGCAGCCCCAGCCACCGCCGCCCACCATGTCCTACCAGGGCAAGAAGAACATCCCCCGGATCACGGTGAGCCCCGGCTCGCGGCCCCGCCGCCGCCGCCCCCTCCCCGTCCTCCCGCTCCCCCGGCTTTGTGTGGGGCGGAGAGGGGCTGGGCGGGGGGGAGGAGGGCCCAAAATGAGGGTCACGGCGTGCTAGCACTAACAGAGGAGCGGCTCCCCCGGCCTTGGGCGCCAGGTAACGGACCGCTCTGCGCTCCTCTCCCGGAGCCCGGCCTGGAGACGTGGTTGGAGGGGGATTTTGGCTAACGCCCTCCACGCTTGGGGTTGGGGGCAGGGAGCATCCGCTGCCCCAGCCTTGGTCCGGGGTGGGTGTCATTCCCCCACCGGAGGACGAAGCCGCCTTCCCCTCCGGTCTGCGCGGCGTGTTTGGGTGCGTCCTGTGCCGGGCTGGAACAAACGAGGACAGCCTAGGGACCGGGCTTCGGCTCCCAGCCCCGAGCGCTGGCCGCGGACGGTTTTAAATCCGTCATCCCTGGAGAAGAGGCTGGCGGGGTTTTGTGTTTGGTGCGCCGCCCGGTGCGCCGCGGTGCCTCCTGCTTTGTGTGCCGGGAGGGCCGGGCGGCAGGTACGGGAGCCGCCTCTCCCACGAGGTGTGCGCCGCGCCCGGCCCCGGACACCCGGCCCCCGCCCCTGCTTTACCGGGATGCTGGGGGAAAGGGGGTCCGGGTTTTCAGTGTGGTTTGTGCTCTGGTTTTAGAGGCAGCAGATTCAGCCGCGCTTTGTTTGCCGTGCATTTAATGAAACCTTTGTGGGATGGGGTGTGGACTGGGGGGAATGGGTGGGCCGCTCCATCTTTGCCAGGCAGACAAAGGAAGTGATCAGCCCCGGCACCGGGAATGGCTTTGCAGATGTTCGGGGGTCAGTTCATTTCTTGGAGGCCCTCGGGGTTGGGGGGTCCTATTGCCATTGTAGGGGATGGAGGTCATTACAGGCGCTTACCTGGGGGAAACGCCTGCGACTTCTCCGTCTCCCTATCACCTTTTATCTGTATCAGTGCTTTATTTGAACTGCAATGCCCCCCTCCGGAGGAGGCCTCTATCCTTGGCAGTTTTCTGGGGCTGGTCTCCGGTGCTTTCTCCCACACCTTGCTGAAATTCAGTCTATCTTGTCCTTGGGAAAGCTCACCGGGCTTCTGCCTAAGCTTGAAATAAGCACTGGGTTTTGGAACCTAAGCTTTTTTCCTCTCTACCTTGGCCAGCATCACTTAACTGAAATAATTCAGACATGCTAGGGGGGTGTGTAGACTTAGGCATTTTTTCCTTACTCAAATTGATGTCCCTACTGAATGATCATTGTAGAAAACATCCTTGAATCGCTGAAAAATGAAGGTAATTGGGACGTAGCCTCTGTTCTGGGTTTTAATTTTTACAGAACCCAGGAAAGGACTGCTTTCTTTTGAGACTTTACATGGTATGTGCAGGCTAATGATTCATACATGTATTCATACATGGCAGCGCTTTACCCACTCATTCTTGTGCTTCCAGTGGATAGCACATCTGTAATTGTTACGTTTGGCCAATCCAAGAGCCAGGGTGATTTTTCCAACAGGCTGTGTGACCAGTGTGGTAGCACTCCCAGGGCCACCATTCATGACACCTTAGAGGAAAGATGAAAAGGCTTTTTAGTAGGGGATGCCTTGTCTTTGAGTGGAGCGCACATATGGGTGGGGTTCATGTTTGACTCTCTCCAGACATTTCCTCCTTGAGAGGTAGCTGCAGCTATGAGTTTGCACATCGTCCTTTTTTGCTTCAAGGTCTTCTATCTCAAGTAGAGTCTGAGTGCTCCAGGACTGACCAAGCTTTATATTATGTCAAGGATGTCTTCAACACCAAAGCTAAAGCAACAGTTGTTAGATAGTCATTATTAGATGAAGAAAATGAAGGGTGGGGTGCTAGTCTCAACAGGCAAGTGATGTACTTCTAGAAATGTTTTTCCTGTTTTGTGTTTGTTTTTCAGAAAGAGGATGGGTGCCGTGTAAAAAGGATGTTTTTTTGAAAATGATTTATATATTGGTTTATGTGTGTGTATAACCTATAGGTTATATGCTTCTATTGACTGAGATTTAAAAACTGCCTTACAATCACAGAAATCCATGAGAGAAGGCTTGACACACCCTTCCAACAGATTTCTATTCCGTACTGACCTCAAAATAATTTTCAGAATATGGTGAGGAGATTTGAATTTAGCTTCTGTGCTCTCTGTGCTAATTTTCTTAAAAGCCAGCTCCACCCTGGGCATCCAAAAGCTCTCAGTGAAACAGCAGTCAAATGGGTGCAGTTTTTTTTTGACCTCACGCCTCCCAGTGGTTTCTGCCAGCTTCTTGACTCCCCTTGCTTCTCCATCCCCTCCCCCATTATTGGGACCAAAGTGACATTTGTGCCACCCAGTTTCCATCCTTTTTTCTTTTTGCTGCTCTTCTGGCCACAGACCCTGGGAATGAAGCCACCTCCCTGGGGACAAGGAATGATAGCCCTGAAGTCAGGCATAGTGACTGAGTTTTGCCAGGCTGGGAACCAATTTCCCAGGCTGTTTGTTGGTGTGAAACCCATTCTTCAGAGGTCTAGGAGTTTGGGGTTGGTGCTTTGACTGAGACATTTGGTCTAAAAGTTGATTATTTTTTTCTTTCTTGCCCAGCCTTCTCATACTCTGGCTCCAACTTAC
Organism: Potorous gilbertii; assembly: GCA_028658325.1. Classification (NCBI taxonomy): domain Eukaryota; kingdom Metazoa; phylum Chordata; class Mammalia; order Diprotodontia; family Potoroidae; genus Potorous; species Potorous gilbertii. The sequence continues at coordinate 389,146,696 of CM053769.1, forward strand.
CTTTCTAGCCTTTTTACCCATCACTCCTCTTTATGAACTCTCTTAATGTCCCTCACCCAATTTTGTCTTGCACTAATGCCTCAGTATTGTCTTCAGACCATTTCCCACAACTTAGAATATATTCTCTTCAAAGCTCCACCTGTTGATAGCCTTGTCGTCCTTCAACAACCAGCTTAGGTGCCCTTCCTCCATGAAGCCTTCATGGTTGTCCAAACTGAAAGTTCACCCAAATTCCCCATCCTCCCCAAAAAAATAAATCCAGCATTTTGTCTGGAATTCTTCTATCTATCACATCCTACTTTGTCTCATATTAATCTGTGTAAAACATGCCATATTTCGCTTGTTAGATTGTAAACTCTTAAGGTGCAGGGACTGTGTGCCCAGTACATAGCCTGGTATCTGGCACATAGAAAACATTGCTGAATGGTACTGAGTTGAATTCTCTGAGAGTCCCCAATGAGTACTTATTCTAAGCTGCACTATCTCTGTGCATCTCCCTTTGAAGGGTTAGGAGCTGGTGTTGGGCTGGTTGCCCCGCCCTTGCAGTCGGCATCTCAGTGCATTTCAGGGTGGGGCAGGCATTGATATGATGCTGAGAAAGATGCTTTAGTCCTGAGACTGCGTACATTGCACCTTCTCCTCTCAAGGGTCCCATTCCAGCTGGATTAAGATCTCTGTAACAGGAAAGCATGATTGTGGAGGGTGGGGAATTGGGGATTTTTTCCAAGCCTTAAAGAACCGTCCTTTGTTCTTGTTTGCTGATGGCTTCTCTTACCCTTTACAATTATCATTTTTACCCAAAGCCATTCCTTCAGTATTCCCAATGTCTGTAACATCCCTTCCCCTCTATCTGTTGAATTCCTACCCGACCTTTAGGTCGAGTGAAACGTTGCCTACTATGAGACTCTTCCTTGATTTTGCCTTAACTGATAAAGACCTTCCTCTTTTTAGGCCTCATGTTAGCACTTTATCACATAACTCTAAACTTTTTAGGTATTATACTTATTTCCTTTAGCTGTCTCCTCCTTTCAATAGTCTACAAGTTCCATGAGGGCAGAGGTTTATGTCTTATCTAAATTTTATGTTTATTTCATTACTTATCACCCACTAAGAGCCCTGCAGGCTTCATATCCTTAATTGTATAACAAAGTATGTCAGATTTTAAATAATGTATTAATATAACAGAGATGAAGCTTTAGTGATTTTCCTGATTCCCCTCCCTTCCCCCGTCATACTGAACTATACGATCAGTTGTCAGTCACCTAGTGATATAACTTCCTCTGGTGATTTAGAAAGTAAACTTGTTGATCTGAGAAATTGTACCACTTTGGTGACTGTGTTGACTGCGACATAATACTTGTGGATAGAGAAAGAGAATGAACGAATAGAAGAGTGGTGTAAGAGAAAGGAGGGTTAAGTATGAAACTGCTGAATGACTGTGGCATGGAGTTAAGTTAGCCCTTTGTTTAAATACTCTGAGGGTTTTGCCCGTGATAGTAGATGATTTCACATCCCTGGCTCATGGGACCAAAGTGTAGTCCTTGGGGGGTGGGGGGGAAAGGGAAGTTGTTCTCTCTTAAGTTCCCTCTTAAGTGACACCTCCTAGTTTGGACCAATTATTCCAAGGGTTTGGTCTTGTTTGGAAGGCAAAGAGGAGTATGGAAATAGAGAATTTATTTGAAGTGTTTTGTGAGGGGAAATGTGAGATTGGAACTAGATACAGAAACTGATTGTAGAATTCCCCTTTCTTGGAGGTCTTGGTAAAGAAAAAAGACATTGAGGTCTCTGAGGGTATTGGCTGTGGGATGAACTAGATAGATGACCTCAGAAGGGTTTTACTTACCCTGTAACCTTAGAGTCATGGGATCAGAAACCTAGAGTTGGAAGGAATATCAGAGGTCATCTACTTCATCTTCCTCATTTTGCAGATGAGGAAATTGAGGCCTGTAGGGTTAAGTGTCTTAATATTCTCTCAGCTTCAATTTCCCCATCTGTAAAATGGGGATTTTATGCTGTGCTGACTGCCCCCCTCGCCTAGAATAGCCTATATCCTTACCTCTACCTCTTTGTAGTCCTAATTTTCTTCAAAGCTGGGTTCAAACGTATTTTTCAATGTGAGGGCTTTCCTGATCTCCCAACTCCCTTTCCCTGCAGCTGTGTTAATGCCTTCTCCTCCAAATGTTTTTTTTTTTTTGTTTTAACCTGTTGTCTCCAAGATAATAATGTTAGCTTCTTGAGGGTGGAGACTCATGTATCTTTGTGTCCCTGCTACCCAGTGCAGCGCATAGCTAATAGTGCTTAATAAATGCATGTTGATTGATGGAAATGTGAAATCATCTAGTCTAGTTGTCTCCTTCCGGCATCTCATATTAACATAAATGTGAGATCAAAGACTTGAAGATTATTAAAGACAACTGAAGTATCTGAGGGAGATCTTTGTATAAATCTTATTTAGGATTAATGAGTCCCTGTATAGTTCTGGTGAATTGTGTGGTTCTCAATAAGGTTCAGAGAATTTCCCTAAAATGCTGTACATGTTTGTAGGCTAAGGCTAGGCTAACAATGACACGGATAATAGCTAGCATTGATACAATGCTTTAAGATTTGCAAAGAGCTTTCTAAGAATTATCTTATTTGATTCTCACTGCAAGCCTTTGATGTAGGGGCTATTATTATTCTGATTTTGCAGATAAGGAGACTGAGGCAAATGGAGGGTAGTTTGTTTAAGGTCACTCATCTAGTAAGTGTCTTGAGGCAAGATTTGAACTCAGATCTCCCTGATTCCTGGCAGCTGGAGTGCTGGGCCTGGAGTCAGGAAGACCTGAATTCAAATATGACTTCAGACACTTCTAGCTTTGTGATTATGGGCAAGTCACTTAACCCTGTTTGCCTCAGTTTCCTCATCTGTAAAATGAGCTGGAGAAGGAAATGGCAAATCGCTCCGGTATTTTTGCCAGGAAAACTCCAAATGGGGTCACAAAGAGTCAGATGCGACAAATGACTGAACAACAACTTCCTAATTTCAGGACAGAGCGCTGTGTACCTTGCCTAACTTAGCTACCTCTACTTCTCAGACCAATGTTTATTAAATATAAAGAAAATACATCTTTACAACAGTGTGATTTCCTCAGAGATGTACCCTTTTGCTCCAAAGTGAGTATTTATAATGGGATAAGGATATAAGAACTTTGTGTTAGCAAATGAATTCCAGTTGGGATGCATACTCATGTCCATTTAATGTGGAGATTAATTAGTTTCTGGCTACCCCCATGTTAAATTTCACTTTCTCCATTTTATTCTTTATACCCAAGGGATTCTTCTCAAGTCAAACAGGGAACCCTTGAGAACAAGAAAAGGGCTTGGGAGGCCCAGGTGAGAAAGCAGTGCTAATGGAAAATTGGTTTCTGATACATATGGTGAAAACAGAGGTTGTCAATTTGATATCTGATAGTTACATTATACAATAAAACAACAACCACAACTCATTTGGATGGTTGAAATAAACTTTAGGTCCCAGAATATTAGTGCTTGAAGGGGCTTTAGAAATCATTTAGACCAATCCCTTTTATAAAAGGGTTTCTGAATAAAGTTGAGGAGGCCACCCAGGAGGGAGGAGGGGAAGTGATTCAGCCTTTTAAAGGGTGATGCAGCTTAGTAAGCATCAGAGCCAGAATTCAAGGCCAGGATTCCAGATCTTGTGTTCTCTCCTATATGTATCATGATGACCTGCCCTTTGTCGCAGAGGTGTCAAGTGACTTTGCATTGGACAGATGAAGAGGCTGAGGCCTAAAGAGGCCTTTAAATGCCTAAAATCCCAAAAAGGACTTGCGTCTCCCCGACACCCAGGCCGGGCATTCTTTCCACTCCCCCCCCCCCCCCCCACACTCCCACATTCCATACCCATAGACTTTGTGCCTTTTAAGTCACAAGAACTGTCTCCCAAGTTCATGCTGTTCTTTCCAGGAGAAGCCAGGTTGGCAAGTGGGGCTGGCTCAGCCAGGCCAATCCCATCACCACAGCTGAAGAAATACCCCCAGAGTGCATGGATCCTGCTTATGGGGTCAGTAGCATCATCTTCAGATAGGGCCAACACTTTGCTGCTGCTGCCAGTTGTCTGAGATAATTTCTGGCATCACCCCCAGAGCAGTGTAGTCAGTTACAAGGTAGAAAAACAGATAATATTTTCCTGTAGCGCTGATACGTGTTTTGGAAATGAACTGGCACTCCTCTGTGGCCCCTTTCCCCTTATCTCTTTTCTTTTCCCAGAAAAAGCCAGCCTTTCTGAAGGCAGAATTCTTGATCCTCCTAAAGTCATTCTAAGGAATATTAATTGGACACACCCATATCTAGGGCAGACATTTCTCATTGTTTGATTCGTCTCATTTGTGTTTTTTCTTTCCTTTGAAGAGCCAAACAATTAATTAGGAAAGAAACAGGAATGTTTTGAAATGGAAATATTAAGGGAAGATTTTATTTGTAAGGGGCATAAAGGACAAGATGGTCAGAGGCAGTAGAAGGGGTGTTAATCTTTCTTTAGCAGTATGGGGGTTTGGAGTGGGGACCTGCTTTTGCTACTGCCAAACTCTTTGACTCTGGGAAAGATTCTTCACTTCTGGGTTTTAGTCCATCATCTTTAAAACAAAGGCATGAGATTTTTAGATGGTTTCTGATAGTTAATAAGATCCACTTCTAAACATTCTGTCTCTGTTAATTGTGTCCTCTTGCTACCTTCTCTTACCTTTACACCCAGAGTTGCACAATCCTCCCTTTTGCCCATCTTCCTTCCTCCTTGGTCTGCATTACTTGAGAGAAGATAGAATTATGATAAAAATGACAGAGTGGGGAGGTAATAATATGTCAGAATTTCCATCTATCTACCAAGACTTCTAAAAAATTGATGCCTTTTTTATTTTGTTTATTATTTGTATTTATTTTTCTGCATATATCCCTCCCTACCACTTATAGTGTTTTCCCATTTAACAAAGATTAAAAAGGAGAAAGAACAAATCCCAACACATTGACCACATCTGATGGTATATTCAGTATTCTGCACTGAAACTCCCCAAATTCTGCAGTGAAAAGAGAAAAATACCTTTCCTCAGTTATCTATGGAGCCCACCTTAGTTACATAATTTCAGTTTCATATTTTTTGTTTTTTCCATGGTTAAAGTCATTATATATATTTGTATGTACATACATATATGTGTGTATATATAATATGGCATAATAATTATTGGGTATACATATATATATTTTTATATCCATCAAGTCTTAAGATGAAATAAATTCATAGAGTCCTCTAGAGCCCTGACAGAGGTGGAAGGATATAGAAGACAAGAAAGGTCATTGTCATTTTTTATCCAAAGATTCCACAGTGCTTTTCCAACATTATTAAAGGTACAGTAAGACCCCTGATGAAAGTAGGAAGTTGTATGGGGACGGAAATTGCTCAGAAAACCATAAGAATAAAAACCACCACCTTTTAAGGAAGAAAGCAGGAAGAAATTTTGAGAGTGTTTTGCCTAAGAATATAAGTTTCTTGAGGGCAGGGACTACTTCATTGTTGTCTATGGATCACCAATATTTAACTCAGTGCCTGGCACATAGTAAGCACTTAACAAATGCTTATGGATCGATTGATTTCCATAAATGTTAACAAAGGCCTAGAGAGACTTAATTTTTTCAGAGATGTAAAGTGAGTAACGGTTGGTTGGTAAAGACGGTGGCTCCGAAATATCTCCATTTGGGTCCTCTTTTGTCTCTACCTTTCTGTTTTTTCCATTCAGTCCCTCTCAACTCAAAGTAATTCCATTCTGTTCTCCAAGCTCCTAACAGTTAAAGATGTGACCTGACAGCCACTGGCCTAGAGACTGATGTCTGGGAAATAGCCTTGGCAAGGCTTGCCATCACAAACAAAGCCCTATTGTAATCCCAGGGTGCTGTGGGTGAAATGTATTGCTGGAAGAACCCATCCATTACTAAGACTCCTTTCCTCCCCTTCCATCACTGCATCTGGACACATCCTCTTTGAATTTTAGAGCCCTTCATATGTTATGTTCAGCCCGAGACAAGACTAGTATTTTTCTTTGGCCAATGTAAAGGAGTTCATACAGTCATTGATCTCTCTTCCTATAGATGGGCAGAATTGTTGGCATGATCCAGGTCTTACCAGGACAAAAATAATGCCTTTAATTAAGACCTATTTGTGCCCATGTAGAAACTGCAAATAAAATTGTTAGGGTCATTTACAGCAATTAGTACATACCAGTCCTTCGTTTGCATGACACATTCTTCTCTTAAGAAGACTTGGCTTATATATATCTATATCTATATATATGTGTGTGTGTGTGTGTATATAGATATATATATATATATATATATATATATATATATATATATATATATATATATTTGAACTTCTTTTTCTCATTTTTTTGATCTTCTAGGACATTAGAACAGAAAGTTATGTTTTTACACATTTTTAGATTTTTCCCCTGCACTTGTGGGGTCTCTCTGCTTGAGGTTTATTCAGATTGGAAGAGGTTTATCTCCTGCTTGCACAAACTCTGGTATCTGCTCTTTTAATAGTACACATTTCCGTGGAAGGCTCATGAGGTGATCCTTTTGAGGTGGTCCAGATATCACCCCATCTTATCATTTTATAGATTATGAAAAACAGAGGGCCCCCCCCAGAGTTTGTTACTTGCACGTAACTAAATCTGAAAACAGTTTAATTCCACAAGTATTTCATCATGTAGAAACTACTAGTATATGATTGAGTAGGGAAGTAATTCTCAGAATTCACATCTATTTGCTTATAAGAACTATGCCTTTTTTTTCACTGATGCCTTTTGATTTTAGGTAACATTTTTTAATGCAAATATTCCTTCCAGACAGTGTGTCTTCCTTCAAAACAAAGACTAAAAAGGAAGAAGGAAAAAAAAAGCTCAAAACCAACTTATTGATCCTATATGACAATGTAGTTGGTAATTCTTACTTAGGGCCAGGTACTGTGATAAGTACAAAAATAAAAAGGAAATATTCCCTGCCCTCAACAGTCTTACAGCCTATAAGGTAGAGAAATCAAATGTTTTTTATTCAGTCATTCATTCATTTATTCACATGAAAAAGACCAGTTGCCCCCATCTCACCTAAGTTGGCAGCACAAGAATTACTCACTGGACAATTCCATTACTGATTGACAAAAGAATCATGACCTGTTTTAATTCCAACCCAAGCTGGTTTTCCTCTCCTTAAATAACCCTGTGGCCCGTACTTGGGGATGGGGTGGGTTTCACCACATTAATGAAGGACTTAATGTCCAACTTCCTAGATACAGACCAACTAGCCACAGCCTCCCTAATAGGTGGGATTAAGGACATGCATGCACCATCAAGCCCAGTCAAAGTTTTAACCACACCAAGCTCTTAAGAATTTAAGATATACCTCCTGCCTTCAGGGAGCTTTACCAAGAGACATAAAACTGAGTAATAATGCTAAATTGTAGCCACAGGGTATTCACTGTTACTCTTAAGAGGTCAGAGAAGACCACTGGGAATAACTTGCTTTGGAAATTTGTATATAAATTGTTTTCAATTCTGTTGTCTTACATTTTCTGTTGTTTTAGATGTGTGGATATTTACATATCTATGTCTATTTCTGTGTTGATCTATGCTATCTATCTCTGTATCTCTCTATTTTATCTAACTATATTCTAAGCTCTTAAGGGGCAGAGACTTGAAGGATCATAAGATTTAAAGCAGGCTAAGAATATAAATATTATCTTATCCTGTCTCCTCATTTACGGGTAAGTAAACTGAAATCTCACAGAGGGAAAATTACTTGGCCAAGATTGCTCAGATAGTAAAGATACAAAGACTGTCTTCTCTTACATACCTTAATGTCCTCTTCCCTGTGCCTCTCCCTCCCCCCTTGCCATAGTGCCTGGCACAGGGCTAGGCGCACAGTAGGTATTTTAAAATATGACATTGATTTGACCTAATGTTGTAGTAGCTTTTGGACTCAGTGTGACTTTGACTCAGCCAGCCTCCTGTCACTAAATTTAGGGATCTTTTTAGAAACTGGAAAATTAACCTCAGCTCTCCCTTGAACAAGAAAGGACACATGGTATGTGAATTTAACAAACATTCATGTGATGGTTAGGATCTTAGATTTTCCTTTAAATAAACATGGCTTTGTGATGATATGAGGCTACGCTTAGAAAAAAGTAGCTACCTTTTCCTCTATTGTGTTGGGTGGATTGTTGATTTTCACTCAAGCTGGCTAGTGAAACTACTGCTGTGTAGCTTGGCTTTCTTACGGCAGCCTCAGACTATTGAACCTAGACTACTGACACCCCAGGGAAATGCTGGCCACCCCCAGAACAGCAAGTTGTTTTCATTTCAGCTAGTAAAAATATCCCTGAGTGATTCTTTTAAAATTGAGTTGTGTGACTTCCCACTCAGTTTTTTTAGGTGGGAGTGTGTTTAAAGCTAAGTAGATGGCATAGTAGGGAAGTGAAAAGAACAAGCCTTTATTAAGCACCTATTGTGCACCTGTACACTTCATGAATATCTCATTTGAGGTCCAGACTAGAGTCCGGAAAACCTCAGTTCATGCCTTGCATTTACACTTAACTAACTGTCTGACCTGGTCAAGTCACGTCCCATTCCTGGGACTTTCCTCATCAGTAACATTAAGGGGCTGGACTCAGTGGTTCCTTCCACTTGTAAATCTGTTATTCTCTAAATGATGCAGCTTTAATCCTGGGCCTCAGCAGAGGATCCTGTAAGTGGGACTCTTGCCACAGGATTCTTGAGAGCATGTCTGGTTAGTAGATTACAACCAACTGTGACTTAGTAGAGGTGTCTTAGCATCATTCAGGTGTGGCCCACGAAGGGTTTGGACTTTGGTCTTTCTGATTCCAAATTTGTTGTTTTAACTCCCGTCGGTCTCCCTTTGAGACTTTTGATGATGACGATGATGACACAAACAATTTGTATGGCATCTATGCGCCAGGCATTGTACTAAAGCTCTTCACAGGTATTATCTCTTACTGTCCTCACGACAATCCTGGGAAGGTAGGTGCTCTTCTTGCCCTCATTTTACAGTTGAGGAAACCTAGGAAAATAGAGGTTAAGTGACTTGCCCAGGGTCACATAGCTAGGAAATGGCTGAGGTTGGATTTGAACTCAGGTCTTCTGACTCATCTGACTGTGTATGTGGGTCATATTTACACACATTTTTGATTTAGTAGACTTTTTAGTCACGAGTTAAGTTTTGTTTTCAGACTCACTGTTTGACTTGAAATCATTTCAGAAACTCTTTGTGTATGGACTAAAGACTGGCCATACCTCTGAGGTTGGTTACTAATGGTGAGGAGTGATGTAGCCTAGTTTTAGACACACTGTTCTGTTTACAGGGACAGTGTGTGGGTATGCAAGTGTGCACATATTTGCACACAGAGTCCTTCCCATTTGCTCACTGATGTCATCCCTTATAGATGGCCTTGGTTTTGGAGCTTAGGGATGAAGGGTACCGTGTCAGTGATTAGCTCTTCATCAAAAAATAAATACCTACAAACCTGATTCCTCATTCAGAGCTTGTAGCATTTTTACATTTTTCAGAACATTTGAGCCCCAAAGTAATTCTGACAGGTAGACTAAGTGTTACCCCAACTTTGCAGATTAGAAAACTGAGGACAGCAGATGACAGAACTGGCCCAAGCTCCCAGAGCTGTGGTGTGGCTTTTTTCCTTTCTTAGGAGAATTGAGCTTGGGTTTCTTTGGTAATTGACTAAATGTGGATAGCTTTAAATGTCTGTAACTACAAAGGAATGGAAGTGTACCTCAGGCAAGGGTAGAATGTCATTACTGGGGAGGAGGAGGAGGAGGGGAGGAATTTATGTCAGTAGGGAATTCATTGCCTTGGTGGGGCAATCTGTGGATCCTGATACCAAATGTAGTTAAGTATATTTCTGAATAGTTGGCTGCATAGAAAAGGTTTTTGTAATTTGAAACCAATCTTGAATACAGACAGTGAGCTTGCTGTTAAAATGAGGCTGGTAATGGAATTATTTTTGAAAGACGACTTTTAAAAAATTTTTGTTTTTTATTTATTTATTGGTTGTGTGACCTTGGGCAAATCTGCAGGGTCATAGTGAGGCTCAAATGAGATAATGGGTATAAATGCTTTAAAGATCTCAATCTCTTTCTTCCTCTCCCTTTCACTCTCTCCCTCCTCTCATTCTCTCCCTTTCTCACTCTTCCTCCCTCCTCCTCTTCACCCTTCTCTCATTCTTGCTTTATTTTTCTCCCTCCCTTCTTTACCCCTTCTCTCTCTCCTCTTTCTCTTTCCCTCCCTCCCTTTCTTTTCCTTTCTTTCTGTCTCCCCTCCTCCTCCCCTTCTCCGTTTCTCTCACATTTCTCATCTCTCCCCTTCCCTCCCCTCTCCCTCCTCCTTCCCTTACTACTTTTCTCTCCCTCCCCCTACCTCTCCTTCTCTCTGTCCCCATCTCTATCTTTCCCTCCTCTCGTTCTCTCCTTCTTTCTGTTTTCCCCTCCTTCTTTCTCCTTTTCTCTCATTCCTCCTCCTCTTCTCCCTCTTTCTCCATCTCTCCTTTCATTTTCTCTCTCTCTCTCTCTCTCTTCCCTTCTCTGTCCATCTCCGTTTCCTCTGTCTGTCTGTGTATGTGTATCTGTCTGTCTCTCCTTCTCTCTGTCTTTCTCTCTCTGTTTTTGTCTCCCTCTCTGCTCCCTCTCTCCCCCTTTCCTCTCCTTGGACATTGGGAGGTTTTAAAATGATTTTGCCAGGACCACACAGACAGTATATGTCAGAGGCCGGCATGAGAGAGCACATTTGTCTGGATTTCTCCTTTGTCACACTACCACCCACTGCCTTATTATCTCACAACTTTGTAGATGTGCACAATTATGTCAAGGTCAGCTCTTAATATTATTATTTATTATTTGTAAAATGAGAGAATTGGACTGATGTCTCTAAAACCTCTTCCAGTGCTAGTAGTTTACGTCTTTTAAAGTGGAGATAATCACCTACTAATTTATTCTTTTTTTGTAAGTCATTTTTTCCCAACAGGGACACACCTGTTTTTCAAAACCCTTAAAATCAAGGTTTGCCTACCTTCGTGCTGACCTTACTGTGTTCCCAAGCCAGTCAGTGCCCAAGGCTACCCTTGGTGTTATGACAGGGAGATAGAACAGATCCTTCAGGCTTGAGAGCCAAAAATAGCTGCCTTTCAGCCTTGAAGCTGACTAGACCAGCCAGCCCAGGTACTCTGGCTGTGACCATGCAGGTTAAGTTTTAAGACATATAGAACAGACATGCCAAGTGGAAAAAGCGATTCAACCTCCTCCCTCTTTCCCATTGCTTAGTGGGAACCAGAATTTTCAGCCTTTGCTTTTTAACTTTTGTTGAAAGCCTTTTGCAATACCTTCGAAATAAAGGAAAGTGGCCGAGAATTGCGAACCAGGAAGGATCCTAAGGATTACTTAGTAGGATTAGATGGCCTCTAAAACTTCCTTCTAGCTTGAAATCTGCCATCATAGGACTTAGTCTAATCACCTTATTTTACAGATGAAGACAGCAAAGGCAAAAGAGGGAAGGAAGCATTTCCCCCAAGGTCATACAGACGGGCAACAGAAACATGATTTGAGCCCTTCTGGGCTTCCTTTCTCTGCTTTGCAAGGTGACTGCCGTAGAGTGAGCACTTAACAAATGGCTTCGTCTGTCTGTTGTCTGTATGTCTCTGGCATACAGAGGAATAGTGTAACAAACTTGAATTGGAGGATTAAAGTCAAACTGTACCAGGTATGGATATAATAAGCAGCATGGCATGGTATCTAGAGAGCTGGAAGACTTCGAGGTCTGCCTTCTATAGGACCCTGGCTAAGTCACTTAACTTTTCAATACTCAACCATCCCCTCTCCCCTCTCCCTCCTTCCCCTCCAGCAACTTTGTGGAACTATTAAGTGTATCTACATTGGCAGAGGGAAGTTCCTCATTGGGAATCATACCAATGAAACTACAGGTTTGTTGTGGTTTTTTTTTTTAATGGTACAGTTGGAGAAGTGTTAGATTTGGAGTCAGGACCAAGGTTTAAATACTCACTCCACCATTTCCTACTTGTGAGACCTTATTATTTGTAAAATGATACAGTCGAGCTAATAATCTCTAAAACCTTTTCCATGTCTTATAGTTATGTCTGAGCCTCGCCCACCATGTCCTCTGGAGGGGGCAGGGATGGGGGATGGGGCGGAATCATTACCTGCTATGCACTAGATGTTGAGGATGCAGAGGTGAAAGGTGCAATCCCTAGTCTGAAGGAGCTTCCTCCAGTCTCTTTACCTCCATTGGTCTGCATCTTTATTTCCATGTAGCTTGAGGGCATAATACCAGGTAGAATTTAACAAAGGTGTGAGGGGTGGGGGCAAAGTACCCTTAAGACAAAGTAGTATAGCTGAATTAAGGAGGAAACTTGGCTTCCAGTCCTGCCTCTCTGGCTAACTGGTAATCAGACTCATGAAATCAAACTTTGACTGTAAAGGTGGACAGATTTGTGTAGTGCTGAGACTGGTTCACCAGTTCTTTAGAAACGAGAGGAAAGGAATTTAGTGTGTACTTACTGTCTTCTAGGTACTGGGTTGTACACTGGAAATATAAGTATGCACCCATGCTTTAAAAATTGTATTTACTTTTTCATTTATGGAATAAAACAAACATTTCCATAACATAGTATAATAAAAAAAAAGGTGATTACACATGAAACTGCAAATCTGTTATGTCCAACCTGCTGTTCCTTTTAAATATACAATAAAGTTATATAAATTTCTTTTTTTCTCTTCCTTCTCTCCCTCCCCACCATGGCTACCTAGCAGTACTACTACTAGGAATATTTCACATCTGTGATTTCATTTGGTATAGGGAACTCCTTGTGAGGAAAGTCTCTCTAAAAAATTTCAGGTCACCAACTTTTTTTTTTCAGATTTTGGTCTTAGCTTAGAAAATTACCTGAGGATGCTGAGAGGTATGTGGAGCAGGCCTGGAACTCGTAGGTCTTTCTTGCTGTGAGGTTGGCCTTCTATTCATTATCTAGAAGCCTTTAAGGTGGAGTATATATGATTGACTCCCTCAAGACCAAGTAGTAGCCTTAGACTGGGATTCCACTGGGTTCTGGTCCCTGATGGCCACTGATTAATTGTGCAGCTTCCTCCAGTCTATTTACCTCCATTGGTCTGCATGTTTATTCCATGTAATATGAGGACTTTGAACTTGGTCTCCAAGGTCTTGAATAGCTTGGCAGATAGTTCTGAAAATCTAGAGTGAAGAGCTTTGCTGCAGCCTAGCATAGAGGGAAAAGCACTGTATCGGGACCCTACCATTAATGTGACCCTAAGCAAGTCACTTAACAACCCAGCCTCCATTTCCTCACCTATAAATTGGAGATGATACTAGGCAACTAGGTGACCCAGTGGATGGAGTGCTGGGCCTGGAGTCAGGAAGACCTGAGTTTGAACTTGGATCAGATAGTGACTAGCTGTTTGACCCTGGGCAAGTCACTGAACGCCTCATCTGTAGGAGGCGGGTAATAATTAGCCCCTACCTCCTTGGTTGTTGTGAGGGTCAAATGAGATAATGTTTATAAAATGCTTAATAGTGAGCCTGTAGAAATGTTAGTACTTATTATTAAATGAGGTATTTGTAAGGTGCTTAGCTTAGTACTTGGCTCACAGTGTCGTATAAATGTTAGCTGTCATCATTATTATACAATGCTACGCTACATCTCTCACCGGAAAAGAACTCTGTTCTTAAAGACTTGTTACTATATTCTTGGTTTCTGCAGTTTCAGGTTTGTGTGGCTCCACTTAAGCGTCAAGACTTTTTTGATGGGAAGTGGGGTGTGGTCTGAGTCAAGGCCTTTGATTTTGTTGGTGTGGGAGAATTCCTCTTAAGGAAAACTCCCTTTCCATCAGTCAGCCAATGAGTAAAAATGTATCAAACACCTACTATGTGCCAGGCACTAAGGCTAGGGATACAAACAGGCAAAAGACAGTTCCTACCCTCAAGGATCTTACAGTCTAAAAAGGGAAACAAGCTACAGTTATGTACAAATAAGATATATATATGTGTATACATATATACAAACATACACTCTATATATATGTATATATAAATAAAATATATATGTATACATTGGAGATAACAAAGGCAAGGCACTAGAATTATAGCAGTTAGGAAAGCCTTCTTGTAGAAGACAGGATTTTAGTAGACACTTGAGGGAACTGGGAGGCAGAGATCAGATTTAAAAGCTCATCTATAATTTAGAATCTTAGATGTTAGGAGGCACTGAGTGGTTAAGGGACTTTCCCAGAGTCACACATTCAGTCTAGGTCAAGGGTCAGACTCAAACATAGTTCTTATCTTGGGGACTTTATCTGCTACACGGCACTGCATTTGAGGCATTTAAAGAAAAAAATGAAAAGCCTTGGTTGTTTCTCTACAAATGCAAACCTGGATTTCTAGGAACAAAGGACAGAGGGAGAACTGCTATGGCCTTTGAATTCAACCCTTCCAAGGCCTCTTGAAACGCCACAGCTGGCCTGGTGTGATCTGTGTGCCTTAAAACCCTGAGCTCTCTTCAACACATCGGCAGATTTAGGAAGTTGCATAAGCCAGTGGTTGGGTGCCTAAAACCACAGTCCTCAAATTAGTCACTGCCTGCCCTAAAATATAAGGTCAGTTTTGTATTAGGCTCCATTACCGTCTCCTCAAATGGGTGGTGAGCAATTGCCTGTAATTTGAAATTACCACCAACACATTCCAAGGCCAGAGTGCCCACGTCCTCCCTCCCCCTTCCATTGAAGTTTTGTTAGTTTTCGGAATTAGCAAAGGGGGTTTTCTTTTCTAATTCCCCTCCTGATACTTCTTTCCTCTGAAAAGCCTCAGAATAGAATATTCACGGAGTCTCCAATGCCCTTGTAGACTGTTCCCTTTCCCCCCTTATATGTATGAGATAGATTGAAGTGGTCCTTTTATAGAATGAGGAAATGGATGGGGCAGTAGCCCAAGACTCAGAGAATGTTGCTGAAATGGACCTTAGAAATTCCTTTGCTTCAATCCTCTTGTTTTACAGATGGGGAAACTGAGACCCATAGAAGTCAGATCATTTGTCTGAGGTCATGTAGTAAACCAGTGACAGATTAGAATTAGGACTTCAGTCTCCCGATTCAGGTAGCCTTCTCATGAAAATCCTCTACCTCAGTCTTTTTAGGAAGAAGCGAGATGATTATAAATCTGTTCTCATATTTGGTCTTCATAATTATGGCCCTAGTGGACTGAACAAGATTTAAATGTAATCAGGAAATATTTAACAATAAATAAAAATTCAGTAGGACATAGGTAATATATGTGGTTTTCTAAGTCAAAATGCAGTCCACAGAGATCCATATGTTTTACTTTAGCATTTCCTGTTTCCACTTGATTTTGACACCCCTACCCTAGATCTTGATTGCCTCTAAGAATTCCTTGATAAGTGAGGAAACTGAGGTATAGAGAAATTAAATGACTTGCCCATGGTCACACACTGAATTCATGGCAGACAGGATTAGAATCCAGACCCTCTTGATTGACTGCTCTTGACTTTTTCCCATTTTTTCCCCCTTGACTTTTCCCCCTTTTTTAATGGCATGTCATGTGTTAATGCTGTCCAGACCTGTGTAATGTGATGCTGGCCACAGTGTTCTGATTGCTGGTTTGCAACCCACATGGCTGTCCTTTATGTATATTTAGAAAGCCTCACCAAACAGCCTGGCAGACCATGCCTTCTTCCATTAGCCCAGCTCATCCCTTTCCCAGTGCTACCATTTGTACTTAGCTCCAGCCTCTCCACCCTTTGGGTTGTTCTCCCTGTACCCCAGACTTCCCCTTTGGTGATCGCCAGTTTAGATCCATTTTAGATAGCTTCTTCCTGTTCTGGCGGCCCTGTGTCCTTGCTGACCCATGGCTGGCCTCGTGCCATGTTGGAGGTGGTATTTGATGGCCTCTGAAATCTCTTTCTGCTTTAAATCCTCCAGTTCTGTGAATCCTTTCCTGCCCCAATGCCATGTTAGCTTTCTTCTCCCCTCCACCATTTCCTTTCCCTGATTAGCATCAACCTCATATCCATCTATAAAACTTCCCTGCCTGGCACCCTGCTGAAGGGAAGAGAATCACTGGCAGGGGGCTGGGGAACAGGGCCTGTGAGTATCTTCCCTCTACTGTTCTTCTACTCTGAGAAGCCGCTTTGCTCTTGGCCCTTGGCTTCTTCAAAGTTGTTGTTCCCTCATTTTTCAGTTGTGTCTGACTTTCTGTGACCCCATTTGGGGTTTTCTTGGCAAGGATACTGGAGTAGTTTTCATTTCCTTCTCCCTCTTGTTTTACGGATGAAGAAACTGAGGCAAACAGGGTTAAATGACT
Organism: Potorous gilbertii; assembly: GCA_028658325.1. NCBI lineage: Eukaryota > Metazoa > Chordata > Mammalia > Diprotodontia > Potoroidae > Potorous > Potorous gilbertii. The sequence goes on from CM053769.1 coordinate 389,163,166, forward strand.
TTTCCAGGATCACACAGCTAGTAAGTGTCTGAGGCTGGATTTAAATGAGGTCTTCCTGACTTTAGGCCTGGCACTCTAACCACACTATATATACACCAAGATATGGAACCCTTGCCCTCAGTGAGCTGATCTTCTGAACCTATATTCACATGTTAATGCAGTTCTTTGGCTTGTCCTATACTCTTGCAGCTTTTAAGGGAGCCTTGGTTGAGTCAGTCCTGGTGAACATAAGAAATTTGGTTTTGAGAAAGGGAAGAGGAAGGGAGTTTTGCCACATACATGTAACATTTCCATGTTGTGTTTATTTAGGGTGAAATTTGTTTATGATTGAGACCTGGGGCATTTTAATTAAACCTCTGTATAGCCCATCTAACTGCTTCGTAAGTACTGTTATATGATGGGGGTGATTGGCAGAAGGGCAGAAAGGTTGGCATACTCAGAGGTGATAATCTATGGCAGTTGAGGGGAGGTTTGCATAGGCCTCTGTTTAGCCGGGCTGATTTCCAGCTCTAAAGAACCCAGAGCCAAGAAATTACATTATTCTCCAAGACCTTGTTCCCCTTACTTTCCCTTTTTCCTTTTTGTATTTAAAATGCATGTTCGTGAGAATCTTATAGACAGATCAGTGCTCCAGGGAAGAAGCAAGAGAGAAAGGAATAATTTTCTTACATGGTATTTACTCCCCTGCTAGGAAGACAGTTTGTAGGTGATCTGTCTCTCAGCGGTGCTAATTTTCCAGGGAATGGTGGATGGCAGGAGTCATTGGAAACTTCTCTGGAAGGGGGAGGCCTAGGGATGGGACAGTTGGAAATGACCTTGGCTGATTCTGTTAGGAACTGGGAACAACTGGTAACCAAGAAAAGGAGATGAGACAGCTTGGCATAGGTGTTCACTGTACTGAGTACCAAGAGACCTGGTTTTGAGGGCTTAGCTCTGACCCCAGCTGTGAGGCCATAAACAATTCAACCTCTGTGGACCTCATCCTTCTCATCTGCCAAAGGGGAGGGTGATATTAAAATGATGATGATGATGATGATGAAGCAGTAGAGTGTGGTAGAAAATGCATTGAATTCGCATCTGACTGCAGATCCAGACACCTTGTCTGAACAATAGGAAAAATAATAGTTTTTCTGGAGTGGCATGAGCCCTGGAATCCAAGCTCTGCCACTTAACTCTCCTGGGCAAGTTACTTTTCTGGGCCTCATGTTCCTCATTAAAGGATTGTTTTTGTTCAGGGTCTAGCACATAGTAGGTAGTTAGTAAATGCTTGCTAATGGATCAAAATAATTGGATTCTTCTTAAAAATGCCTTTTAGCTTTAAACTTGTAGACTGTGCGGTTATGAAATGAAGAATATCATTGTCCTGGCATCATTGATGATAGGTTTGTCCACATGGCCAGATTCTTGGCAACATTTGGAAGACATTGACCTTACTGGCCAGCAGAGATCCAACATGTTATTTATAGGCAGTCTATTTTATTGTAACTCAGGGAGAGTCATCTTCCTGAGTTCGAATATGGCCTCAAGTACTTACTAGCTTTGTGATCTTGAGTAAGTCGCTTAACCTGATTTTCCTCAGTTTCCTCATCTGTCAAGTGAGCTGGAGAAGGAAATAGTAACTCTGCCAAGAAAACTCCACAAAGAGTCATGAAGAGTGAAATACAACTGAAATGACTGAGCAAAAATTTTGTTGTACTGTTGACATATATGACTTGTGCTATTAAGACTCCGAGTGACAGATTAATTGGGTGGATGCACTGATGAAATCAAATATCTAGCTTTTCTTTTTTTTTTTTTTCCAATAGTGCCGTAGAATGTAAAAGTAAAAAGGGACTTTAGTGATCACCTGTTCAAATCTCTCCATTTTCCAGATGAAGGCCCAGAGAAGAAGAGTGACTTAAACAGTAACACATAGCTATTAGGCTAATTAGGGGCTAGGTCCCAGTTTTCTGGACTTGTCTCCAAGTGCTTTCCCCACTATACCCTACTGTCCCACTTGCTTAAAATACCCAAATGGGTCTGTGAGATGGTCAGTTTGAAAGTTCCCCCTGATCATACATTCTGCCACTTCTACCTTGGCCAAGTCACCTATTGACCCTAGTTTCCTCATCTGCAAAATAAGAAATCTGGACTAAATGGAGCTCTAAGGCCCCTTTCAGGTTTAAATCCGTGACCTTGTGAACCCATCCCTACCCATCCATCCCATTGGGACCCTTACCCCTGCTGGGTGTACAGTGGATAGAGCTCCAGACCCTAAAGCAAGAAGACTTGAGTTTAAATTCTGTCTCAGATTCTTACTAGCAGAGTGACTCTGGGCAAGTCACTTAAACCTCTGACTGTTTCAGTTTCCTCATTTATAAGTTGGAATAGTAATAATACCTACTTCCTAGGATTGTTGTGAAGGTCAAATGTGATAAAGGCATACCTTGGAGATATTTCAGGTTCAGTCCCAGACCACTGAAATAAATTGAGTCACGTGAATTTTCTGATTTCCTTGTGCATTTAAAAGTTATGTTTACACTGTACTATAGTCTGTACTAGAGTGTGCAATAGTATTATTTCTAAAAAAATACATATTAAAATACTTTAATCTTATAACAAAATAAGTTGTTTAACTATAAATATCAAATATTACAAATTGAAATAATTTTATGATTATGATTACTATAACAAAATAAATATAAAATAATATAATAAAAATAAATAAAATGACTCACCTGAGTGAGTCATAATCTTTTTGCTCTTAGAAGGTCTTGCCTTCATGTTGATGGCTGCTGACTGATCAGAGTGGTGGCTGTGGCAGTTTCTTAAAATAAGACAACAATTAAGTTTGCCCCATCAATTGACTCTTCCTTTCATTTGAACCATTAGGGTTATTAACTGACTTAATTTTAATATTCTTGTGTCTGAAGAAATAGAGAGGCCCAAGGAGAGAAGGAAAGATAGGGAGAGGGAATGGTTGGTCAGTGGAGCAGTCAGAACACACACACCATTTATTGATTAAATTCACCATATTATATGGGGACTTTTCCTGGTACCCCAAAACAGTTAGAAGGGTAACATTAAAGGATACTGATCAAAGATCACTATCACAGAATAATAATTTAAAAGTTTGAAATATAGCACAAAAGGTAATACAGAGACATGATGTGAGCACATGTTGGAAAACTGGTGCCAATAAACTTCATGCAGGATTGCTGCAAGCCTTCAGTTTGTAAGAAACATCTTCGAAGTGCATTAAAAAGAAACACAATGAAACAAGGTATATGCCTGTAATCATTTTAAAGCACTTTGCAAACCTTAAAGTGCCAAGTAAATACTTACCACCACCACCACCACCATCATCATCATCATGCCTAGCCCTGTCCCCCAAGGGGTCTACCCATTGTACTAGGGATGTTCCTCAGTTTCCCCCAACATTGCTGGGTTCCACTGAAGAATCACTCTGGCTGTCCATCTGTCACCCCTCCCCCTATCCACTAGCAAGACCAGCCTATCTTTGTTGTCATTGTACAACTCTTTGATGACATTTTTTATTCATGTTCCTCTAGGTTCCTCATTGGCTGTCTAATGTATTCTGCTCAACCTTTCCATTGTCCTGTGTGACACTCATTTTTAAAATTCTTCAGGCATCATTGTATGCCTTGTTTCACTGACAGAGGCAACATTCAGGTCACCCAATGCACCTCACCAATAATAGCTCTCAAACCCTCTTTCTTCTTTCTGTGATCCTGAAATGCTTCTGTCTTAGGTCTGCAGGCCAGCACACGTGTAACAGGGTACTGCATTCATACTGGCATATCACATGTTACTTCACTTGTTGAGTTGAGGCTTCACTTTAAGAAGGCCATGCCCTAATCTCCATGTAAATTGATTTAATTGAGGTGGAGAGAAACTACCCACACAGTACCTTGACCAAACCTTTCAATGGGTTGGTCTTGAATCACAGTTTTGTGATTGGTTGAAAGTCATGAAAAAAGACAATCACCTCAGATTGAGGACAGCTCTCATTGGCTGTTTTTACATCTTGACTTCTTCCCCTGGCATTATCTTTTTCTTCACAGCTGCAGGATGGCCTGTGGGCTATTAACCAGATGTTCCTCCAGCGCTGGGTCTATATTGGCTCTGTTGACTGGATGAGGGCCAGTAGAGGCTCTCGTTTCTCCAAGGGGGCTTATTCCCTCATTACCTCAAACAGGCGGAGGTGGCAGTTAAAGTCCTGTAAGTGTGAGGAGACGAGGCAGAACTCAGGCTTGCTGGTTTTGTGTTTATAGATACCATCCATTCACCCCTCAATCTAATGGCTTCCAGAGCGCTTTCTTATAACACAGCCCATTTATAGAGCTATTGTTTTTTTTTAAGCCCTTGGAGTGCATAACATTTTACAGATGATTTCCTTAATCTTTATAACACCCTGGTGAAGTAAATTCAAAGGCCTGAGCTACTCTTGGTTGTAAATTAGATACTTTTATAAGCTGCAGCCACACTTTGAGGCCACAAAGGTGAAGTTTTAATGCCTTTTACTCTTAAGTGGTACCTTGAGGAGATTGGAGGGGGAGACTTCCAAAAGATGTCTGGCCTTGGAACTGCTTATCCTATTTAACCCCAAAAGAATGGAGCAGGAGCCCCTTATAGGTGGAAATACCCTACTGCCCAAAAGATAGCCCTCACTATAGGTAGAAATGGGGAATGTTGTGGTCCATGCAACACGTGTTGTACTGAAGGCCTGGAGATGTGGATTTTATTTCTGGTCTGATTATTAATCACTTGTGTGGCCTGGAGCAAGTCACTGAACCTTTGGTGTGCTCTAATGTTTTCTGTTTGCTTGTGTGTAAATGGGGCTATTAAGATCTGTCCTGCCTGGTACCTAACGTCTGTTGTGAGGAACCACTAAGGCAGTATGTAGGTTAGAGTGCTCCGTAGATGCAAGAGGCTATAAACAATACTAATGAATTACCAATAAATAAATAAAAATGAAGCTCCTCTGGCTCTCAGAATATCTTGCCTCCTTTGGAACTAGTTTGTAGAAATCATCTTGCCCAGAATGGTTATGATTTAGTGGTGTGAACACCCTGGGATATTCAGACCGTGGTCCAAAGGGTTCTTGTTATTTATTGCCTTTGTTGGATAAGGGCCAGACGAAGCTCTCCTTTCTATTGATTAATAGTTTTGATGTAGGTTACACAGTAGGGTATGGTGGAGAGAAAGCACTTGGATAGGATGCTAGCGAACTGGGATCTATCTTCCAGTGACTCCTAGTCATGTGACCTCAGTCTGCCTTAGTTTCCCCATCTATAAAGTAGGGATGATAGTAGCACCTACCTACCTTCTGGGTTGCTGTGAGGATCAAATAAATTAGTAAATGTAAATGACTTCACAAATTCATTCCCCTTCAGTTCCCATTTCGTGGTGTGAATTTGTTGGGGGTTCAAGACCATGATGCAAAGGCTTCATGCTAAAAATTCTTTAGTGATGTCTTTAGTAGTGAATGATTGCCTAATTATGTTACAAATATGTATTTTTTTTCTCAGTGACAACAAGCACATGTATGGTTGAACCATTCTAGGTTTATAAATTTTAGTTTGGAGTTTTTTGGGGACAGAAGTTATCATTGTAGTTAAAACATTTAATAAAACTAAAAGAATAGTATGAAATAGCATATTAAGTTACCCTGGTAGTTTGCAACATCGTGTTGTTGAAAGGAGTTTGGGAACCAGAAAAGTTAGCGATCATTAAACTAGCCCAGCTCTTCTCATTTTATGGATAAGAGAACAGAAACTCAGAGAAATGTACTGACTTGCCCTAGGTTGTAAAAAGAGGAGCAGAACCAGGATTGAACCGGCGTTTTCTGACACCCAACTTAGGATTCTTTCCTAGGTAGCCTTAGCCTATGGGTTCAGAAGATGTCACTTCTACCATTTTGCTACTCTTTCACATGCTTACTCATGTCACCGCCGTTAGAAGCCTCTGGAAGATTCAGTACTAAAACCAGGATGGCATCATCTGTTTTGATTGAAAGTTGTACTACCCACAGTCTGGCTTCTTTTCAGCCCAGGAAAGTTTAAATCACCAGTCCCATGGAGTGTGATGCTTTATTGTCTTTAACTAATAGCTTTTGGTTTTCTGGGTAGTGGAGTCTTTACCATTTTTGTTGTTCAGTTGTTTTAGTTTTGTCTAACTCATTGTGACCCCATTTGGGCTTTTCTTGGCAAAGAAACTAGAGTGGTTTGCCATTTTTTTCTCCAGTTCATTTTACAACTGAGGAAACTGAGGCAAACCACAGTTAAGTGACTTACCCAGGGTCATGCATCTAGTAAGTGTCTAAGGCTATATTTGAACTCAGGTCTTTCTGACAACAGGTCAGGTACTGTATCTCCTGTGCCACCTAGATGCCCTTGTTCACCATTTACTCCTAGTAACAAGCCAGGTTTGTATGTTAGTTTGACAAGAGCTGTTCTCCAGGGAGGGAGTTTTGACCATATTGTCTTGGATTCTCCCTGACTTGTGTGAACAAGGTGGAGCCTGACTCTCGAGCCCATGCAGGCATGGGCCTATGGGGGTCTGCATGGGAGGGCTAAGGGGCTCCAGGAGGACAGGCAGTGTTTTACAGAGGTCAGGAAGGGTACCTGCAGAGGAATTGGAAGGACCTCTGTTTTGAGCCCCAGCTCTGCCACCTAACCAGCTAAAACTTTGGGCAAGGTGCTTCACAAAAGCACAGAATTTCAGAGCTCAACCCCTCTTTCATATCCCAGTCCTTCGGATTACTTGAAGACAGTTACTCAAAGACAGGTTAGACATCAGCTGACCCTCATAGGACATGTGGGGGTCAGTTCTTTCACTAATCTCTTTCCCCTCTTAGAGGCTCAGTTCCCTTCTTTGTTTAAATGACAACTTTGAACTCAGTGACCTTGGAGATCTCTGCCAATCCAGGAATCTATGTACTAGTTTGGCTTTTCCTTATATTGTTCAATTGGATTTTTTCCTCTGTGGGCCTGGTTTTTCTCTTTTGCCTTTTACAAACTAGAATTGGTTGAATTATTTTCTACAACTTTGCCTTTCCCTTGTATATCTGCTCTGTTTTATCTAAGGTCCACACTGGGCCAGCAAATTCATCTCAGCCCTTTCCTTACTTGTTGAACTTGGCTAGATTAGAGGTACCAGGAGAGTTATTCAATGAGCATTTGAAGGGGGTTTCAAATACCAGTAGGAATGGTGTTAATTCTGCTAGGATTAACACTTTTGCTCTTTCTCCAGGGTGGGACAGGCCCAAGGCAGCTCTGGTTCCTTAACTGTCAAGTGAACTAACTAGCCTTGATGGACTGGGGCTCAGTTACTGTCATCCTCAGGACTTTGAGGGAGGAGGAGGAGGAGGATGATTATAGTGTGGAACCACATAGATTTAGAGCAAAAAGGGGCCTCAGGTAATCCCACAGAGGGTAAGGAACTTGCCTAATATTACTCAGTAACTGCAGAGTCAGGGTTTGAATCCAGATCCTCCAACTCCAAAATAGAGCACGTTTTTCACTATACCATGTGGACACAGGTATAGTAAAGTCAGTCAGCAAACATTTATTTATTTAGTTTTAGTTTTCAACATTCATTTTTATAAGATTTTGAGTTCCAAGTTTCCTCCCTCCTCCCAAGATGGCATGCCATTTGATATAGGCTATACATGTAAGTCATATTAGACATATTTCCACATTGTGTGTTTGCCAAAGAAGACCATGCCATCAGAGAAATAATGACATGACTTGCACTTGACTTTGTTTTGAGTGAGGGAGGGCTGTGCAGGTCACCAGTCTCACTTCTCCTCCAGAGCCATCTGAATCCAGTGACCAGATATTCATCAGGATGACCAGAGATGACCCAGGATGAGGGTTAAGTGACTTGCCCAAGGTCACACAGCTAGTGAGTGTCAAGTGCCTGAGGTGACATTTGAACTCAGGTCCTCCTGACTCTTGCATTGGTGCTCTATCTACTGTACCACCCAAATTTCCGCATTAGTCATGTTGTGAAGGAAGAATCAGAACAAAAGCAAAAAACCATGAGAAAAAAAAAGAAAATAGTATGCTTCAATCCGCATTCAAATTCCATAGTTCTTCTTTCGGGTGTGGAGATAGCATTTTCCCTCATGAGTCTTTTGGAAGTGTCTTGGGTCATTATAGTGCTGAGAAGAGTGAAGTCTATCAAAGTGAGTCATCACATAATGTGGCTACTATTGTGTACATTGTTGTCCCGGTTCTGCTTGCTTCACTCAGCATCAGTTCATGCAAGTCTTTCCAGGTTTTTCTGAAACCCACCTGCCCATCGTTTCTTATAGAACAATAATGTTCCATTACATTCATATACCATAACTCAGCAAACATTTATTAAGCACCTACTTGTATTCCAAACACTGTGCTAACCACTGGAGATAAAAAGAAAATAAAAAAACCCCAGTCTTGGCTATTTCCATAAACCTTTTGAGTTCATTGTTCTAATAGAAAAATAATACTAAATCATTTTGACTTAAAAATACCCAAATTAACTACAAAGGACCTATGAAGAATGATGCTCTCTGCATCCAGAGAAAGAACTGAAATGTTATATATATATACATACACATACACACACACACACACACACATTTGTGTCTAATGGTAGCCATCTGTAGGGGGAAGGGGAGGGAAGAAAGAAAGAAAGAAATTTACACGGTAACTTTATTATATCTTTAAAAGGCATAGAAAGTTGTTCATAATAGATTTGTAGTTTCATGTGCAATCATATTTTAGTTCTACTTTATTATGGAAATGCTTATTTTATTTTATAAATTAAAAGAAAAATAATACTTTGGGCTATTAGAGGGAATTTATAAGAGAGAAAGGTAACAGAATAAAATTATTTCTGCTTTTTAAGAAGGGATCTCTCAAGTCCTTTTATGTCAGTCACTTTGGCACAGATGATGAGAATAACTGCTAGCATTTATATAACATTTTAAGGTTTGCAGAACTTCTCTTTTACAAACATTACATCATCCTCACAACAAACCCTGGATGTAGCCACTGCTATTATGCCCCCATTTTACGGATGACAAAACTGAGGCAGACAAATGTTAAAAGACCTGTCCAGAATCATACAGCTATTAATTATCTGAGGACAGGCTTGAACTCAGATCCTTCTGACTCCAGGTCTAGTGCCTAGCTTTCAGGAGACGATCCCAGGTTTGTTTTACATTTCCAGCATTTACCTAACAGGATTCAGTCAAAAAGTTGGCTCTGGATTCAAATTCTGGCTTTTGCTATTCATGACTTGGTTACAGTTTCCCTATCTGTAGAATGGCATTAACACTAGATGATCTTTCCAACTTAAAATCTGTGGTCCTATGATTTCTTTGTTGTATATTCAAAATGTTGGTTTCTTGTTATGAATAGTGATTAAATTTGAGTACATGTTGGAAAAACAGAGGTGCATGATGACTAGGGTGGAGGGGCGCTGCTTTGTCAGTTTTATTAGAGTGCTACATTTTCCTTTAAAATTCTATCACGACCTTTCAGAGAATTCTCTGACCTTGATCCTCTGTATTCTCAAGCTCGATCCAGTCACAACCTCCTTTGTAACCCTCTCTCAGAAACATATTTTTCCTCATTTGACACCGCTGTAACTTTTGGCTGCAGTAATGAAAACAAGGGTGGATCTGTAGGTGGGTCCTCAGACCCCACCCTTGTTGTGCAGCCTTATTCTCTCCATCTTTCCTTACACACTAAATCTTGCCTCTAAAAACAGTAGGCAGCCAACAGGCAATGTCCCCATGACACAACTGGAAGAAAAAAGGATCATGCATGCAACTAAATATTAAAAGCAGTGCCTTTTTGGACTAGCAAAGCTTGGTTATGGAGTGGCTGTGCATGGATTAGAAGTGACTGCACAGGACAAGGAGAACATTGTACACGTTAACAACAACGTTGTAAGTCTGATCAACTGTGAAATACTTAGCTACTCTGATCAAGACAGTGATCTAAGATAATTCCAAAAGACCCTTGATGAAAAATGCTACCTACCTCCAGAGAAAGAATTGATGAACTTTTGAATGCAGATTGAAGCATACTTTTATGTACTTAATTTTTCTTGATTGTGTGTGTGTTTTCTTTTGCAATATGACTAATAGGAAAATTTGTTTTGGGTGACAGACCCATATATAATCAATATCAAATTTCTTGCCTTATTAAAGGGGAAAGGAGTGGAAGGGAGGGTGAGAATTTAGAACTCAAAATTTTCAAAAATGAATGTTAAAATTCTTTTTTATCTATAATTGAGAACTATTGCATGAAATAAAAAATATTTTTGAAAAAAGGGAATGACTGCACAAATTATAGCATGTTAATGTAATGGAATATTACTGCCCAGAAGAAATGGCACATATGAGGAATTCAGAGATACATGAGATGACTTGTATGAATGGATACAGAGTGATATAAGCAAGATCGGAAAAAGATTCTAAAGAATGATTGCAAGATCATGACTGAGTGTTGGGTCAGACATGGTACAATTCTGATAACCAGTTTTGACCCACAAAAAAGAAAGAATAAGGTTTATATGTGGTGCCCTGGAAAGGTGGCTCGATTAGGAATGAGAACCTAGGTTTGAATTCCAGTACTGCTACTTATTACTACTGCATGACCTTGGACATATCACTTAGCCTCTCTAGACCACAGCTTCTTATTTGCAAAATTAGGGGGTTGGATCAGTGATCTCTAAGTTTTCTTCCATCTCTGATGTTATGACCCTCCAAGGAGGAGAGGTAGTTGAGAATGGGTGCACAAAATGTCTTATCAGACGTGGTTGTTGTAATGCTTGATTTTTACTTATCTGTCTTTCTTGGTTACCAGAACTGAGCAGGTAGGTGGGGGGTATATTCAGAAATTACAATGTTGTCAGAATAAAAGGCTTTGCTAGAACTTTAATTTTTAAAAAAAAACATCCCTTCTTGAATGGTTAGGGAACTGATATTGTAGACATTATTGTTATGCTTGGTCTAAGGTCAATTTTTGTATCCAGGATGTTGGGGGGGGGGGGCAGTGGGAGCTGTGCATTTTGTCTTTCCTTCCTTCTCAAGTAGTTTCCTATTAGCCTGTTGAGCCAGTAATTGGAAACATTTACATACAACATACAAAATTCCTCAAAGGCCTGGAATTTAGGAAGTCCAAAATAACAAATGTAGGAGCTTATTTCTAACCCTATGCTATCCAGAAATCATTTTTATAAATTGAGAAGATAACTTCTGAGACTAGCCTTCAAAATACTGTACACTCATTCAGATACTGAGTTGTTAGACTCATCCATTTCTTTATGCCAGGTGGAGATGTAAATGTCAGATGTGGAAATTCTGAGTCAGGGAGGTAAGAGCGGGGAAGGAAGAAGAGGCCAAGCCATTTGTAAGATATTTCTTGGGCGTCTAATATGTGTTGTGTGTTAGGTATTGGGGAATGCCAAAGTGGAAAATAGCATTTGCTGTCCATGGGGTGTAGGGTGTACTGAAGGGGATACACTATGTACACAAATCAGTATAATACAAGATTAGAGTGCAGTGGGACAGTGGAGAAAATGGGGAGACAGCGATGGGGAGGGGGCCCTTTATAGAGGAGGTAGTTCCTAAGGTGAGTATTGACAGAAGAGGCAGAAGGAAAAAGAGGGTTGTGAGCCTTCTAGCCATCTGATCTCCCAGTAGTTACCAAATTAGAAGAGACACAGGGTAAGCTTACTCTTCAGGGTAAGGAGATTGGAGGGCTGAGGTCAAAGCCTCCCTCATTGGTCCTCTAAGAGATTTGAGAGAAGTCCTATTCGGGGTAGTTGTTAAAGAGGAAGAAGGACAGAAGGAATGTGGTAGGTGAAAGGAGACCAAGTGCTATTTTATTATTAAGAAGGGATAGGGTAAACTCTTGTGAAGAAATTGTGGTGGGATGCATGTAGTTGAAGATTTTATAGAAACAGTTGCAGAAGTGATATTGCTATGCCAATATATTATGGAATACTTGAACAGAAAGAGGAAATAGATGAGGTAGATAAATGCAGGTAGTTAGGGGTGGAGAGAGCTTCAGCTGGTGTGTGTGGGGTGAGGCGGGAGGAGGGATCAGAAAAGGCATTATGTAAAAGGTGCTCGAGTTTGTGTCATGAAGGGACTGTGAAGGACTCTATGAGATGGAGCTAAAGAGGGCACCCATTTCTGTCATGGTGAAGGGCCAAGCACAGAGCCATGGAGGTGGTAGGTGAAGTGTTGAGGGAGGGACCAGTGTAGCATATAGAGTAATGTATGATAAGGCTGGATGAGACATTTGAAAATCATATTAAAGATTTTCCTTGTGAGCTTTATAAAGTAATCAAGAATCTACTAGAGCCCTTATTTTTGACCTGTCTCAATGATAATGCCATCCATTGAAACCTGGAGGAATCCATGAAGACAGTTTCTATTCTGGATCTGATTTTCATCAAATGAGGAGGAACTGGTTACTGGTATGTGCAAATGACAGGAATTTTATAGGAAGATGATCTCTCTAAGATCCATGAGAGGAAATCTGGGTAGAAATTTGACATGTACTGGAGATTGTGGGAGAGAACTTTTAAAGTCTTCAGTGATAAGTAGGATCCCATGGCCTAACATTCTAAAGGGAAAGTCAGCCCAGGAACGCAGAATTGTAGATTGTAGAAAGGCCATTGAATCCGAGGCCCTCGTTTTAAAAATGAGGAGACAGACTCAATGAGGTTGGGGCTAAAAGCGCTAGAGCAGTAGTTCAACCTAGGTCCTCCGTGTCCAAATCCATGGCTCTTTGCAGCATCCCGCATGGTTTCTCCATTAGAGATGATGATGTATTTACTATGTGCCAGACACTGTGCCGAGTGCTTCACTCAGTTACCTCATTTGACCCTCATAATAACCCGTAAGGTAAGTCCTGTTACAGTTCTCATTTAGAGATGAGGTAACGGAGGCAGACAGGTTGTGAAGCATTAGTTTGTATGGTCACCATTTGTTCGTTTGTCTTAATTGCTAATAGACTAGAAAGTCTGTGAAAGTGAGACTGACCTAAAACGGTATAATAATAGTATCTGTCTTTGGGGGTCGTTGTGAGGATTGAGATAATATTTGTAAAGTGCCTAGCACAGTATCTGACATGTTGGAGGCACTTGTTTCCTCCCTTCTCTCCCTCCATTGGCTTCCCATTGCCTTTAATGTAGAAAACAGATTACTTATTTTGGCATTCAAGGTCCTTCCTAAACTTTATATTTCCTCCAGCTCCTAAGGCAGGCTTTTCACATGGCAGATAATAAATATTGTTGAATTGAGTTGAACTGGATTACATTTCCTTTGCTGTACCACACCTCAAGTGCTGAATTCTAGAGGCTGTTATCTCTTGGATAAACCCCTTTGCCCTTTTCAGGATTTGATGCTGGGTGCTAGAGCCGCCTTCAGCAGAAAGCATAGAAGAGTGAGGGACAGCCTTTTCCACTTTCGATGCTACAGTAACTCTCGTTTTCCTTCCTTTCTAGAGTGACCGTCTTCTTATTAAAGGGGGCAGAATAGTCAATGATGACCAATCCTTTTATGCGGACATCTACATGGAAGATGGCTTAATAAAGTACGTATATTGTTCTTTGTAATTGTACTTACCCATTCACCTTGTTTACTGACACTAAATGTGTATCATAGTGGTGGATTTGTGGGTGGGGCTCTGTAGCTAAAAGGTGGGGAGGGTTATGTTTGTAAAGGAGAAGAGTTCAAGAAGAGGTAAATTTCCTTCGTGTGTGTGTGTGTGTGTGTGTGTGTGTGTGTGTGTGTGTGTGTGTGTGTGTGTGTGTGTGTGTGTGAAACTTTATCCCGAATACAATAACCATCTTAAGCAGTACATATCCCAAACTGAACTTCTCTCCTCCAGCCTCCTCCTCTCCTAATTTGCCTCTCTCTTCCGATTTCACTGTTTCCTTGGATGGTAACACCATTCTCCCATGAAACCAAGTTTGTAACTTTGGGGTCATTCTTGATTCTTTCTCTTAAACCCTCTAAATTTAATCAGTTGTCAAGTTCTGTTTTCTAGAAATTATTCTTTTAAAAAGAATTTTAACTTAATTATTTCATGTTATTTTTACTACAGTTATTATTGGATTTTTATCCTCTTGCTGGATTACAAATACCACATGAGTGGGAATATCTATCTCATTTTCATATTTCCTCCAGCTTGCTATAATATACTGCATAGAGTCCTTAATAAACATACATTGAATGGAATTAAATTGGATTCAGGTTTCCCTGCCATGTCACACTTCAGACACTGAGTTTTAGGGCAGATCATTTTAATTTCTCCCCATACACAATGAAGTGCTATGGTCCTTCTTGACTTCTTTGTGGGTTTTTGGGACCTGGTTTTTCCTTGGTGCTCCTCCTGCCTGTCTGAATGCTCCTTTTTCAGTTTCTTTTGTGCATCCCCATCCCATCACATGTGGGTATATACCAGTGATTTCATCAGCTCCCGTGGGTTTAATTATTTCCATGCAGATGACTCACAAGTTTATATATCTAGACCTGGTCTCTCTGCTGAGCACCAAGCCTGCATTGCCTATTGGACAATTAAAACTGGATATCTCTGAAATACCTCAAACTCAACATCTTTCCTACTACTGCCTCCTTTTTACTTAACTTCCCTGTTTCTTTCAAGGACACCGTCATTACTACACTTTCCCATATTTGTAACTTCAACATTGTTCTTGATTCCTCACTCTCCCTTCAATACCTCTCTCCTTGATTAGCATAGTAGTCTTTTAGCTAGTTTCCCTTTTTCCGTTCTCTCTTCTCTAACCATGTTTCCCCCCATTCTTCACTATTCTCCTAAGGTATGAGTTTTAGCTAATCATTCCCTCGCTTAAAGAGCTTCATTCATAGAAGAAGCTGGATGGTGCAATGGGTAGGGCCAGGAAGGTCTGAGTTCAAATTTTATCTCAGATAGTCACTGGCTGTGAGCTGGCTAGTCACCTAACTTCCATTTACCTTAGTTTCCTCAGCTGTAAAATGGGATTATAATAGTACCCATCATTTGGGATTGTTGTGAGGATTAAATGAGATAGTATTTGTAAAGTGCCTAACACAGTATCTGATGTATTGGAGACACTTGTTTCCTCCCTTCTCCCTCTGCATTGGCTTCCCATTGCCTTTTAAGATCGAAAACAGACTCCTTAGCTTGGCATTCAAGATCCTTCATGTTTTGTCTTTTCCCAGCCAACTAAGCAAAGTGATACTGGGGGCATTTATGATTATAAATGGAAAAGATAGCATCAAACAGAAGAAAAATGGCAATGATCTGCAAAGATTTTATGACAAATATATATAAATTATATCTAAATAAATATATAAACAATATATAGGTATATAATACATACATATATACGTATGTGTGTATTAACTATTAAGAATAGTAGAAGTACCATACCTGAACTCTTACCTCTCAGTCCCAGATATATTTATAGAAATGACAGAAATAGTGCTAACAAAGAATAAAAAGGGGGAAAATGGCTGAATTAGTTACATTGTGGGTATGTTGAGGGATTGATTCATAAGGTGTCCGAAGGAGAGGAAGATACTAAATAAATAGAAAAGATCCTGGACCTTATTACTACCTCCCAAAAGTAACCAAGAGGACACTACGCTAGTAATCATCCACGTTCATACTTGGTATCTAAGGTATCTTTGAAGAAGGGTTTAATAGGGAACGGATAGGTTTTTATAAGCCACAGTTTCCTCTGGATCACGCCTTTGCCATCAGATAATTCGTTGAAAGCTGTAGCGAGTACAAGGTTTAATTACTCCTGATTATAAACGGCTGGATTTGGTAGGACAAGACGCTGCCTTCTGGCTTCTCTCCCAGCAGAATGCCTCCCCTCCATACACAGCAGTCACCGACGGTTTCTTAAAGCATCCGACAGCAGAGAGAACGTTGTCCACGACTGATTGTAACGATCAGGAGACGCACAAAGCCGGGGGCTGTCGGCCTATCAGGTTGTTTGTCTCTGCACGGCCTTTCAGCTGAGAGTGGGTTTTATACTTTTAGATACAATAAAACTTTTTTAAAAATATAAAAACCATTCTTAGCACTTGGGCCTTACAAAAGCAGGTGGGTGGATTTGACCTGCAGGCTGTTTGTGGTTTAGTGACCCCTGTGAGAGTCCGTTTTATGGATGAGATTATTCTAGTTGTATCAAACCCCAGAACATTGTAGAACTTCCTGGACGAGTTTCATAATCAACAAAAAGTTTGACCTAACCTTCCAAATAGGAAAAACCAAATGGATGAAGAAGCCTATGTTCCAGATTATGGCCTGCAGTTGGGCTTGGGGGACTTCTAGTATGTACATCTGGGACGTTGTACAAATGGACCCTGAGTTGGGCTCGTAATTAAATAGGAGGGGGCAATTTAAGCTTGCCCTCCTGGAACTTAATAATTTAACCGAGGAAAAACATATGTACAAACTGGCAACCCCAGGTCTAATCACTTAGTGAACGGTAAAGATAGTAAGAGGTGTTAGATTTCATAGAATTATAATATTTAGAGCTTGAAAAGACATGAGAAGTCATCAAGGCTGGCCTTCTCATTTTTCATATGAGAAAATGGAGTTCCAGAGAGGGACTTGCTCAGCATTGCACAGCTGGTAAGTGTTGAAGACAGGATTTGAACCTAGGTCTTCCTGACTCCAAGTCCATTGCTGTCTCTATTACACTGCTTTTTTTTCCAGAGGAAGGAGAGATCCCTGTGGGTAGAGCAGTGGGAAAGCTTCAGAGAGGAGGTAGAATTTTGAGTTGGACCTTGACAAATTGTATTATGACTGATGGAGTGGAAGGAAATAATGTCCCTGGCAAGAATGTTAGGAGATAATTATTCATTTAGCAGAATGATTCATCTTGGAATTTTTTGATAGAGTGGGTCTGCTCTCTAAATACAACCCAGCTATTATTTGATGAAGTCTGAATTGATTCCACTGATTCATGGCCCATCAGGAATAAAATGAGGTTTGCCCACTCTGAGTAGAAAGAAGTATATTTATCACATTATCTGTGGGGCCGGACATCTGCTACGTCACCAAATGGTGTCCGAGGTGCCCCCGCCTACTGTGACTGCTGCCCCTCTCTAGCCTTCCTGGTTTTAGTTTTCTCAGCTTTCAGTGGGCTCGAGTGTCAGGAGGAGTCTAGTTACTGTGATCTGAGGTAAAGGGAAAGTCACATTTATAAGAAACATGGAGGAAGATCCATGACATCGCAGTTTAGAACAAAAAGGCAACACAGAGGCCGTGTAGACCAATCCTTTCATTTTACAAATAAGGAAGCTGAGGTCCAGAGAGTGACCTCAGGATACACAGGTATCCTCCAACTCCAAACTCAACACATTTTCCACCATCCCACACTGTTCCTTGTTAAAAAGTCAGCCATAGAAAAGCTGCCTTATAACTTTTTTGAGCTGCCTTTTTTTTCCCATAGGACCTAACCCTTTAGTATAGGTACAGCACATGCTATGGTTATGAACTTAGTAGGCCAGCAAATTCCCATCTCTCCAACTAGAGAAATATTCTAAGCCTCTTCTGAAAGGTATCCTAAGGAAAGTGAACAATGCTTTTAGGAGAGGATGGGAACTGATGCTTTCCAAGTTTGACATTTGTGAAAGAGATTTTGCATGTCTGGGAACTTAAGACATTGTGTTTAAACCTTCCCTGCAAGCTTTGTGACACTGAACGTCATGTTTGCCTTGATCCCATTTTATCAGAGAAGAAGGACAGCATGTTTAGGGGCCTTATATCTTAGATGGTCAAGGACAGGCTGTGTTTCTTCTCCACCAAGACCAGAATTAGATATAATGGATTCAGATTGCTATGTGAGGGAGTTTAGGGTAGCTGTAGAGAAGACTTGCTAACAAGGGACGATTTCAAATACTGAAATAGATTACAGAGGGAAATAGTAAAATGTTTCTTATGATCTGGATTCTCATTGGTGTAGGATGAGCCTGGTTCTATTCAAAGTCAGAAGACAAAGAACTTAGTTACTTTCAAGGCATCGTAATGCAGTTTCTTTTGGACTTTGATGCTTTTATAGAAGAGTCCTGCCAATCAAATGACTTTAAAATATTTTTATTATGAGAATACCAGTTTTAAAAAAAAAAAGCAACCGCCTCGACCAGGATCTTTTTTGGGGGGGAGGGGGGAACAAGACGGAATTAGTTGAATCTTTTTTTTCATTTAGAAAAATCATTTCTGAAATCTAAGAGCAGCACAGAGTTCACTTCTTCAGATCAGTGGAATGAATGATCATTAATTGGTCAATGAACATTTATGCAGCATCTCTGTGCAAGGCTCTGTACCAAGTCCTGCCACCAACACCACTGTGAAGAAGATGGCATCGTAGTTAGAGAGGGAAAGTGTTACATAGATGAAAAGATGATTAGCACTGTTGAGCACTGTATGTATGATAGAAGTTACCCAAATGGTACAGACAAGTCACTGTGCAGAAGGATGGGGAAGGAAGGTTTCACCAAAGGTATAGGACTTGGGCTGAGCCTTTGAGGATAGGTGCAGTTCATGTAGATGGAGAGGGAAAGCACGTCATGCTGGTCTTTACACTTTCCTTAGCTGACAAAAGGGATGAAAAGTTGGAGAAGTTCTCAGAATTCAGATTCTTTAGTTAGGTGGTTGGTTTTTAATGAACCTGAGTAGAGTGCTGGATTGAGAAAAGGGGGAAAAACCAGTTGAGCCCTTGGATATTTGAGTTGAGACTCTGAGGTTAAGATGAGGAGTCATTTTTTTCATTGTTTGTTTGAAATTGTGTAGTGTTTCTAGCATAGCTGAGTGCTGCAAGGTATATTGTCAGGGACATTCAGGTAGGGGTATGTGTTTATATATGCATATACATACTCATTTGTATGTATATGTATGTGTGTGTATTTATATGAACTATATTTAAATATAAAAGAACTTGGAGTTTGGCAGACTCAGTAGTAAACATTGCACAACCTCAAGAGAATCTTTCCTGGCCATGTGGCTGGTCTGACTCTGGCTGTGAACAAAAATTAGCATTGAGTGGTTTTTTTTTCCTGGGTAGGTGTTCTTAACCTTTTTTGTGACAAGATATCCTCTGGCATCCTGGTAAATGAAGCCTTCGGACCCCTTCTTGGAATAGTGTTTTAAACACATGAAGTAAAAAAGATGGGATTGTAAATGGAACCAATTATATTGAAATAGTTATCTAAATAGATGTATCTAACATTATTATCCAATTATCCAATATCCCAGTACATGTATTATATCCAAATACATACAATATCGAAATAGTATTGAAATATTGAATTAAGAATTGTACTGAAATATAATTGACTTCCTTTATGATAGTTTATGACATATAATATTTTAACATGTATATATTAAAACTAAGTTCGGCATAATTGAAATAGTTATCAAAATACATTCATTTTGAAGTACACATATAAATGCATTTTGATAACTATTTCTACATAAGGCAGTTAGGTGACATAATGGATAGAGCACTAGTCCTGAATTAGGAAGACCTGAGTTCAAATACGGCTTCAGGTACTTACTAGCTGTGTGACCTGGTGCAAGTCACATATCCCTCTTTGTCTCAGTTTTTTCATCTGTAAAATGAGCTAGAGAAGGAAATGGCAAATCATTCTAGTACCTCTGCCAAGAAAAAACCATATGGGGTCGTGAGCAACAAAATTTCTATATAATTGGTTCCCTTTGGTATAATAAATGATTTAGGATGAATAATTTACATATCATATACTTATATTTATAATAATATAATTTGTTATACATATATTAAAATACACATATATTATATTTATATTATATGTATTTCTATAATATATTAAAATAGAATGATATAGTAACCACAATATAATAAAAATTAGATTCATGGACCCCAGATAAAAACCCGTGTTCTAGAGCAGCAGTTCTCAAATTTTTTGGTCTCAGGATCTCCTTACACTCAGAAAAAAATATTGAAACCCCTCCCTCCAACAGCTTTTGTTTGACGTGTTATATCAATTGATATTTACCATATTGGAAATTAAAATGTCTCAGTATTTTGAAAATAGTTTTATCCTCACAGACACCTGAAAGGATTTCGGGCGCCTTCAGGGACCTCTAGAACACACTTTGAGAGACACTTTTGTAGGGGTAGAGGGTTTTCCAAGCTATAATTTAAAAGGGTTGGTGTGCATGCCAGGCTTAGGAGCTAAAACATTACTTGAGAATAAAATTTATGTGAGCAGATTTACATGTACGTTACAGGTGAATAATGTGTATGAAACCATGTGTGCGTTGTGAATTCAGTTCACCAAGCATTCTCTAAAATTAAATTTTAGTTTTTCTATTAATGAAAGTCTGCTTTCTCTCCCTTCTACTTTTCCTCCTTCCTACCTGTAGTAAAAGAAAGACAAATAAAACCCTTGTAACAAATATGTATAATCAAGGAAATCAAATTACCTAAATTCCTGATTTGGCCACATGTAATAACAGAACTCTCATTCGGAACCTCGAGTTAGGAGTTGGGCTGCAGGTTTCATCACCTTTGGAATGGTGGGGGCTGATCGTGTTCACCAAACATTTATTAAGCTCTTGTTAGGTGCCGGATACTCTTCTGGCTAATGAGAATATAAAGATAAGATTGATAGAGCCTCTGCTTTTTCAGATTTTAATTACATCAGTTGTAATTGTTTTCACAGTTTTATGGTACCTTCTAGGTGGGTTTAGGAAAGAGCATTGATTTGGGAACTAGGCACAGTACTGAGCACTGGTGCTTAGTACCTGCCAGAATGGCTATTTAACAGGAAGAACTGATGCTGGAGAAATTCCACTTTCATTTTCTCCCAGCTTGCCTACTCTGCTGGCTTAGGACAGTTGATAAGTTGACAGAGAAGGCAGCCAGAACTGAAAACTGAGGCAGGAGCTGACTCAGCTGACCGGGGCTGCAAAATCCTGAGTGTTCTTCTTTAATTAGGATGAACTAATTTCTAGGATAGAAGAGTCCCTATTATTTAGTTAATTAAATCAATATTCTTTAAAAAATTAAAGCATTCCCTTCCTTTTTTATTTAACTGTATTTTCTCCATTTCCTCTAATTTTTCATTTTCATTTATTCTACTTAGGATCCCCAAACACTGTTACCTCTATAGTCTTAAGGACCCAGATAAAACCAAATAAAAATGCCAAATATGGCAAAAATAAAAATAGCAAACCCACAAAATAACTAAGATATGTATCTGATTCCCTTCTGTTGAGGAAAAAAAAAAACGCATTCATTTGATTCAACAAGTATTTGTTAAGTATTTGTTGTGGTGTGCCAACCTCTGTGCTCTGTACCTTGGCGGAGATACACAAAGTTTAGTCGAGATAAGATCTGTCTTCTTTTATGGTTCAGTGAAATGGTGAGCTCATTCATAAGGACACTCCCCTGCAAGAATGCCACACACCCCCTCTGTAACTTCTCATGCTGGATTCTTGTCCACTTGTAGATTCATAAATCTTCTGTAAACAGTTTGCTTTGTGTGCTAGAGGTCTCTGATCCAATCACAGACATGCCTGTCTGTAGCTGAAAGGACTCCAGAGCTCTGGTCTTTGCCTTCCTTATCTCCCACCTGGGATTTAAACCCAGGTCTCCTTGGCTTCCAATTCATTGCTTTATCCACTACACTATTCTCCTCCAGTGAGGTCTTCCTCTAAGTCTTTTACTATATCACGTGTACTAAGGAGATCAAAGAGAAAGGAAAAGGACCTATCTGTGCAGAAATATTTATAGCAGTTCTTTTGTGGTAGCAAAGAGTGGAAACTGAGAGAATGCCTCTCAGTTGGGAAATGACTGTTGTGGTATGCTGTGTAAGTTGTGGTATATGATTGTGATGGCATGATGGTTTCAGAAAAACCTGGAAAGACTTCCATGAACTGATACAAAACGAAGTAAGGGAAACTAGAACATTGTATGCCGTAACAGCAATATTGTAATGGTAATCAACTGTGAAAGATTTAGAACTCAATGATCCACCACAACTCCAAATGACTCATGATGGGGAGGGAGGTTGTTGAAAGCCTTTTGTGGTGTTAAGGTGGGTCCTATGGGCTTTCTTCAGAACTTTGTCATCGTTTTTGTCACTGTCTCTTCAGGCAAATTGGAGACAATCTGATTGTACCTGGAGGAGTGAAGACCATTGAAGCTCATGGGAAGATGGTGATCCCTGGAGGCATAGATGTCCACACTCACTTCCAGATGCCATACAAGGGGATGACTGCGGTAGATGATTTCTTCCAAGGGACGAAAGCCGCGTTAGCTGGTGGGACCACCATGATCAGTAAGTTGAGCCAGCTGTATTTTTGTTCAGTCCTTTTCCCCCAAAAGTCAGTGGTTGATTATTCAGTCCAGGGGATAATCAGAGTTGTTTTCAGGGCCAAATCATAGGCTTCTCCATCCTTAATTCTTAAGATTTTACTAGTTAAATTGACGTGTGAGAGGTAAGGGAAACTATATTAGATAAAGAATTAGTTGTCCATTGTCTACAAGGAAGAGATTCATGTTGTGGATGGGTGAAAAATGGAAAGGTAACTCACTGTCCACTTGTCTCAGCATAAGGGGCATTGGAAGAACTAGGTCCTCAGGTGAGGCAGAGGAGGATTTTCTGTCAGAAGCTAGTTCCCAAGGGGAGGTAATCAGAGGAGAGAGCATTTTAACCCACTGGAGCAGCAGAGTTGAATCTAGGAATGGAGTATGCAGAGATTTAGCTTAACAATGAACAGATCCTTGGGATTTGAAAGTCTTGGTAAAGAGAGGATTAAAATTATATTATATGATACTGCAGAATATTTAGATGGCCTTCTTGTCTTTAAGGTTAGCAAGAGATGTGGTAGCTGTCTCCTTCCTCCCGCTCTTCCTTCCCTCCCTTTTCTTTCTTTTGTCCCTTCCTCCCCTTTCTTCTTTTCTTGCTCCTTCTCTTCTTTCTTTCCTTTGTCCTTCCCTCCTTCCCTAGCTTTGCCTGTTCCCAAGAGTCTTATCCTGCTGGTAAAAGGTATCCCAGAAGTGTCCAGCTTTTCTTTTCCTCTTTGCTGATTGGAGGAGGAGAATCTCCTTCTTCCCTCTCATCTCCCCCTCCACAGGATTGCATCAGTCATACCAGATGCAATTAGAGGTTGCCTGAGCAAAGAAACTCGGGTTTTTTTCCCCAGCCAGAAGGAGGGACCTGATCCCTACCAGCTGATTTCTCAGCAGCTGCCTTGCCCACAAGAGCCTCTGGTTTGGTGCCAAACATTATTAAGTAGTGGTTCGGTGTATTTCCTTTCTGATAAGTGCACTTTGGCTGAATTTGATAGAATGAATAGTCTTGAGACTATGCTTTCTGCTACCCAGATGAGGGGGGTGGGGATGGAAAAAAGCAGGTCTAGTTAGCTTCCTCTGGCTAAGCACCATTAATGTGCTCTGTGGGAGAGGGGATGGGAAAAAGTTTTTCAAAGGGATCAAATGTCAAGACAGCAAGTCTGGGTCTGGCCCATATTGAAAGGAGTGACCTGACTTTATTGTCCCACAGGCCCAGGGACTGAAGCAGTCTGACTGGACCTCGAAGAAATTTTACTGTGAACAAAATTTTTAACTGGATGTAGGCTCGTTGACTTTTAAATGATATCCACTAATTCAATAAGAAAGCAAAGTCAGGAGACTATTAGCATCCGTCTAGAGCTAGAAGAGGTCATCTTGTTCAACCCTCTCATTTTGCCCATGAAGAAAATTTCACCTAGAAAAGGGAAGTGACTCCCTCAGGGAGTAAATAATGGCAGATGTAGAAAAAGGCCCCTGCCTTCATAGAGTTTATAGTTTAGAGAGACTTTGACCCCACCGTGACCTCACAGATCAGAATTTGGCACTTAGAGGAAGCCTGAGGCCAGTTGCTTGGCATCATCTCTGTAATACTGTAGGATGTCTGCTGCATGCCAGAATCCTAGTGGAGTCAGGATGGCTTGAGTTACCACTACCCTCCCATGCTACCAGTCGCTGCCAAGGGAGGGGAGATGGACGTTGTAAACCAAGAGATTAGGAAACAGTCTGGGCCAGTTGGAGTTAAATTTGCCCCCACGTGGGTGGGGCCTTGGGGCAAGGAAAATATAAAGATCGGTCTAGTCCCTGAGACCCAGAAAACCTTGCATTTTGCTTTTATCTTATTGCAACCTGTTTTTATTTTTGTGAGAGCTTCTTTTGCTATCTTGTGGAATGATTTTTACCTGGGGTCGGGGTGGGGAGGCGTCTGAATATGTTTTTTAATTAAAGAAATTGAAAATCTCAGTCTTAGGTTTTAAGTGGTCCATTGCCCTAGCCATGAAACCACGATTGGGATACAGTTTGGTTGGGCTAGTAAAAGTCCTCAAGGTGGCAAAAGTAGCTGTGGTATTGTAGACAGAATGTTGGACTTGCAAGTTAGGAAGACTTGGGTTCATATTTGGCCTCAGACTTGTAGAAGCTCTGTGATGCTGAGGAAGCACTTAACCCCTGTTTGTCTTTGTTTCCTTATCTGTAAATTAGGGAATGAGCTAGATGACCTCTTCTAGTTTTTCCAGTTCTAATTTGATGGGACTAGTACCCATTTGCAAGTCACTAGAGTCCAGAGGCAAGGTCAAGGCAAGAATAAGATACTTCAGCCCTTCTCCCTCTTGTACTTGTCCAGTTGACCACGTGGTTCCCGACCCAGAATCCAGCCTGACTGAAGCCTATGAGAAGTGGCGAGAGTGGGCAGATGGGAAGACCTGCTGTGACTACTCCTTGCATGTGGACATCACTCATTGGAGTGACAGCGTCAAGCAAGAAGTCCAGAACCTCATCAAGGACAAAGGTGAGTGCGGCAGCTTAGTGTTTTCCCCAGGTGCCCTTTGATTCTTTAGGGGCACCTATTTTCCACGGGTGTTATTTAAAATTTTTCCCTTTCTTGAGGAGGCGGAGGGAGGGCAGGGAAGCTTTGGGAGATTCTGAGGCCTCGCTAGTCAGAAGTTGGCATCTGGGCCATACCTCCCCCAAAGACTCAGGTGGCATGAAGTGAAGTCTTTTGCTTCAGACCTTGGATTGGGGGCATAAACAAAGCTCTTCTCTCCCTTTCTGAAGCATACAGCACAAGATCCCCTTCAGAGACAAAGAATGAATCTGGCTCCCCATTCAAGCACTTGTGTTTTCTAAGGCCTTCTATTAATATCTCCATTAGCAAATATTGATTGCGTGCCCACTGTATGTGCTCAGCTTTAGAGAGGGGGAAGACTTGGTCAGTGCATTCAAGGTATTTGCCGACAGCGTTCAAATACTTGGAAAGTGAAACAATATAAGACAAATATGTAGTGTGTCAAAAGGAAGTAGATGATGAATTGCCCACTGAAGGATGTAAACAGTGATCTGGGAGGGTAGAGAAGGAAAGATAATAGGTTGGCAAGGCCTTGTGAAGAAAGAGAAACTTGGCGTTGTACACTGAAATGTTCACCTGTGTTAATTATTGCCAAGTTCGTGATTTAAAGAAGAAAAATTTAATTTTGAAAAAAGAACAGACTTTCTTCTCTAGACTCTTTAAAAAGAACAGACTTTCTTCTCTAGACTCTTTATTCTTTACTCCCTCCCCCCACTGCTTTTTGGGAGTAGGACCCCCCAGGCAGTAATAACTCCTTTCCTCCCTCCTTGTTTTGATTCAAAGTGTGAGAAATTCTACACTTACTAACATGACTAACGTTGTGGAAACCCTTTTTACCAATACTGGTCAATACCTCCTCCTTGATTTATAGTTTTAGAAGGTTGCCTGGTCACTCAATCAATAAGCTTTTATTTATTGCAATTATCATAATATAGCAATATATAACATATATAGCAATAATAATATATAATATCATATCATAATATCATAGCAATAACAATAGCTAGCACTCTTATAGTGCTTTGGAGTTTACAAATATCTTATTTGATTCTCATGGGATGAAGGTACTATTTTTACCTCTACTTTACAGATGAGGAAACTGAGTTAAAACAGTAGTTAAGTGACTTGCCCAGGGTGACAAACTAGGAAATGTCTGAGGTTTGAATTCGAGTCTTTCTGACTTCAGATCAAATAATCTATCCACTGCATCAGTTGGTTATCTCTGCTAAATACTGATACAAAAAAAAGGTGAGAGTAGTCTGTGCCTTCAAAGAACTCACATTCTAATGGGGAAGATGACATGTAAACAGCTACGTATAGACAAGCCACATACAGGATAAATTGTAGATAATTCTTAGAGGGAAAGTAGTGGCATTAGGGGGATCACGAATGGCTTCTTTCTGAAGGTGGTGTTCTAGGTGAGGGTTGGAGAAAGCCAAGGAAACCAAGAGGTAGAGATATCTAGCAAGGGGGAACAGCCACTGAAAGTACACAGATGGAGTATCTTAGGCAAGGAGGTTAGTATCACTGGTTTATGGATTAGATGGAGAGGAGTAAGGTAGAAGAAGACTGGAAAGGTAGAAGGGGCCCAGGTAAGGAAGGGCTTTCAAGGTCAGAGGATTTTCTCTTCGATGCTGCAGGTAGTGGGGAGCTGGCTGGAGTTAGTTGGAATAGGGGGTCATGACATGGTTAGAGCTGAGCTTTGGCAGCTGAGTGGAAGGCTGGGGAGATACTCGAGGCAGAGAGACCAGCCAGTGGGCTAGTGCGGTAATTGAGGCATGAGGTGAGGAGGGGCTACACCAGGATGGAGGCATTCTCAGAAGAGAGAATGTATAAGGCGGGGGGAGGAATGGATGCATACAAGAGATATTGTAAAGATAAAATCGTCTTGGCCACATATTGCATATGAGGGTTTAGACAGTGAGGAGGCAAGGATGACTCTTTGGTTTTAAGCTTGGGTGACTAGATGCAAATGGTGGTGCCCCTGAGAGTAATAGGGAAGTGAGGAAAAGGGGAGTGTTTGGGGTGGGGAGGGGGGAGTGGGGAAGATAGTAAGTTCAGTTTGGGACATGCTGAGTTTAAGATGTCTACAGGACATACAGTTCCAAGATGTCCAGTAGGCAATTTCAAATACAATAAGGGAGATACTGGGAGAGAGGAGTTAGTTAGGGCCAGATAATAGTTCTGAGAGACTGAGAAGGAGCAGTCAGACAGGAAGGAGGAGAAGTTTGTGTCCTGAAAACCTAGAGAGAAAAGAATATTCAGAAGAGTGTGAGTGGCATCTCTGGCTGTAGAGGTCTTGGAAGGTGGAGGATTATGGGGTAAGGGGAAGGTCATTAGATTTGACAGTTAAGAGATTATTGGTAACTCTGGAGAGAGCTCTTTAAGTTGAGTGATGAGCTTAGAATACAGACAGCAGAGGGATTCTTCCTCAAGGACTTTAGTCATGAAAAAGAGGAAGGATGCAGGACAGTAGCTAGTGGGGATGGGCAGATCAAGTGAAAGTTTTTAAAAGGGCATGGAGAGGGAGGGTAAGTGATTTCCCCCAGGCACTCTCCTGTCTTCTGTGACCCTTCTTCTATAATATCTTCGTCATATATAACAGGAGATGGAATTGCCCTGCATCCCGTCCCCCACTGCCTTTGGAGACGACACACGAATCTAAGAGATATCCTCAGTTTCCCAAGCAAGAAGCCTGTGGATTGAGGACTAGGGCAAAGAGATTTTTCTTAATGGAAGAAGATGTTGTTTAGTTCATCTTAGCATTCCCTTTCTCCAATGTGGAACAAGCAACCAAGCTTTATGAAGTCTCTTCTTGCTCTGGATGAATAAACTTGGGATCCTAAGATATGCATGTATGAGAAATTGTTTGTGGCTCAGTACCACCTTGGGAAGTTGTTTCTTGTGGAGTGCTCCAGTAATTTGTGTTGATTTCTTGTGTTTTTCAATAATTTTAATGACTTCCTTGGATAAAAACATAGTTGGCACCCTTATCAAATGTGTAGATGACACAAAGCTAGGAGGGATAGACAAAACTCATTGGATAACAGAATGGTGAGCCAAAAGATTACAGCATTGGGTTGGACTAGATAGTCCTTTCCAGCTTAGAATTTGCAAAACTGTCATCAGTGTTGTTTGTTCTTTAGAAAATAAGATAAGGGTTTTCCTTCCTGACATTTGTGAGTTGAAAATAAGTCTTACCTCATGGCTATTGGATTTCATGTTACAGATATGAAGGTCTTCATATATTGTGAGAGGAAGTATGGTAATCCTCACATTACTATATCTTCTTGGTGTTTGACATCAGCAGAAAGGAGAGTCATCAGCCTAGTACACTGGAAAGAGTGCTGAGTTTGGAGTCCAAGGATGTGGTCTTAAATCTTGGGTACACTGCTTATTGTGTGTGACCTTTGGGATGTCATTTAACGTTTCTTAGCCTTAGTTACTTATGTGCAATTGAGGCTTTTGGACTGGTTGGCATCTGAGGTGTCTTTTAGCTCTATATCTGTGGTTCTGTGATCTGGATCACTCATTTATTTAATTTTTAAAACCTTTTGTTTCATTTATTCGACAAACTTATATTTAGTGCCTGCTTGTGCAATACACTGTGCTAAGTGGGAGAGAGACTGCTACCCTCATGGAGTGCTCAGACTAAGACACTGGGATAACCATAATGAACAATTCTGTATTAGAGAATTTAATGCAGTTAAAAAGGTGCTATGAGAGCACTAGGAAGGCCATTTGACAGGAAGATCAAGGAGACCTTAAGAGAGGTAGCATTTAAAGGGTAGGAATTCAGTAGTTAAATTGGGCATCTGGGGAGCATGGTGGATAGAGTGCTGGGCGTGGAATCAGGAAGACTCATCTTCCGGAGTTCAGATCTGGCCTCAGACACCTACTGACTGTGTGACCCAGTCACTTAGTTTCCTCATCTGTAAAATGAGCTAGAGAAGGAAATGGCAAACCAGTCCAGTATCTTTGCAAAGAAAACCCCCAATAGGGTCATGAAGAGTTGGACCTGACTGAAATGACTGAACACCTGCAGAGGGACCAAAAATGTGGAGGTGGGAAATGTGCCTGGAGGAAAGTTATATTAGAATGCAGAAAAGGTAAGGTGGGGCTAGATTAGGTCGGGTCTTGAATGTGAGGCAAGAGTTTGAACTTTATTTATACCCTTAGGGACCCTCGTTTGGTTTTGAGCAGGTGTGGTGTGTGATCAGCACTGTACCTACGAGAAATCATCCTGGAAGCGGTGGGAAGGATATATTATTGCAAGTGGGGGTGTGAGCCTGGAGTTGGGAAGCCCTGCTGGAGACTTGTGTAATATAGTTCAGGCAGGTGTCAGTAAGGCTTGTGGTGAATAGAATCGTGGGTTCCTGGACTCAGAGGTCACTGAGTGTAGCTCTCTCATTTTGCCTGAGAAAACCAAGTCTCAGAGAAGTTTCTAGGCCAAGGTTATACTGGTAGCAAATGTCAGAGGCAGGATTTGAACCCAGGTCCTATGTCTCCAGAGCCTGTGACTTTTAGAGAGACTGGAGAAGATGTGAGCTAAATTTACCTCTCTCTTGTTTCTCTCCTCTCTCCAACCCCTGCCTTTTTTTGTTTTGTTTTGTTTTGTTTTTATAGGCGTCAACTCCTTCATGGTTTACATGGCATACAAGGATCTGTATCAGGTCTCCAACACAGAGGTAACAATGACTTTGCCATCTGGTTTGGGAGTGCCTGGGTGGGGCTGGTTTATCTGTGGCCTCAGCTTCTCTGGCCCTGGGGAGTATCATGGACGTCCTTGGAGACAGCCAGAGTTCCATTTGAATCTAGAGTAGCTCCAGCTACATATTTAATAAGGCAGTAGGCAGGGTTCCCACAGTCCTGGGGAGCCAGAGCTAGAGTTTCCAAGGATGGCAGTCTCCTTTGAGGGGCAGGGGATGGTCCTCTGCATCTCCTTTTACTGCTTCCCTCTTTCTTCCTTTGCCCCACAGCCCCCACTTAGTGTAGCCCTGGAGGGGTCTCACCCCGGCAGAGTTTGGAGTTTTCTGTATCAGAGGGATTAATACCAGTCTACGTCAGACTGCTTTTCCAAGAAGGTCCTTGAGGGTGTAAGAAGTGGTGGGGGAGGGATGTGGTTGACTGGCCCTATGTTTCACAGGCGAAAGGGAAGTCCAGATCAGAGATGAGGCCTCTCTGAGAACCAAGAATCTGGTTATGAATCACCAGATGCATTTATTAACAAGTCCCCAGGCTATCTCCATCCCAATTAGGGGATGGCCTAGGACCAAATCTGAGAAGAGAACCAGGATATTAAGGAAATACATTACCCCTTGAATTCTCCTCTCCCAAGATTACCTTTGGAATGCCTGTGTATTCTTCTGGGGAGAGAGGATGGCTGCTGGAGATGGTCATGCTGACTCGGTTTCCAGTGCCAATCTCTTTCATCCCAAAGTCATTTTTCTTGTTGAGCCAAGGAGACCCCAAAAAGGTTTTCCTTTGGGCATTTGAGGGTCTCCTTTTAAGATGTTCAAAAGTGTATAGGATTTAAAATGAAGACAACTGTTATCTTTTTCCATTTCAGCTCTATGAGATCTTTAGCTGCCTTGCAGACCTGGGTGCCATTGCTCAGGTTCACGCAGAAAATGGAGATATCATTGCACAGGTAATTGAATAGCTAATAAGAATGTGCTTTCCATTTGGATCCCCCAGTTTCTCTCTGCTGGAATGGACCACATATTTACG
The DNA here is from genome assembly GCA_028658325.1 of Potorous gilbertii. NCBI lineage: Eukaryota > Metazoa > Chordata > Mammalia > Diprotodontia > Potoroidae > Potorous > Potorous gilbertii. The sequence goes on from CM053769.1 coordinate 389,193,833, forward strand.
CTGACTTTAGGCCATTGGATAATAGATTTTGAGCTAGAAGGAACCATAGAACTCAACAAGTCCTACTTTCTCCTGTTACAGATGAGGAAGCTGAGGCCTGTGGTGGTTAAATGACTTCTTGGTAAATATTTGAAGCAGGATTTGAACCCAAGGCTTCCTGACTCCAGAGTCAGTGTTCTTTCTACCTCACCAAGGTCTTAACTTCAGGGACAACAAAAGCATCTGTTTCACAGGGTTATCGTGAGGTTCAAATGAATTTACAGACGTAAAGCATACGGACTTAGTGTTATTGGGGCAGCCGGGCGGCATAATGGATAGAGGTATGGGCCCAGAGTCAGGAAAGCTCATCTTCCTGAGTTCAGATCTGGCCTCTGACCCTTCCTAGCTGTGTGACTCTGAGCAAGTCACTTAACCCTGTTTACCTAAGTTTCCTTATCTGTAAAATCAACTTGATGAAGGAAATGGCAAAGCCCTCCAGTGTCTTTGTCCAGCAAATCCCAAAAGGGCTGAGAAAGAGTTGCACATGCCTGAAACTACTGAACAGCAACATGGTTTAACAACAAGACAGGGTCTAAACCCAGATCATTCGACTCCCAGCACCTTGTTCTTTCCATAGCTCCATGTTGCTGTCCTGAAAGTTCCTGGTGATTTTTCCTGGAGTGAAAACAAGACCCAGTTGTTTAAGTATCATTATCCTAAAAGGAAATTCTTTTTGGAGCACAATCTATCTCAGGGTAGAAAAAGGGAAATGATTTTTATTTTTAATTAAGATTGAACTTGATGGGAACTGTAGAACTTACTTCTTTGAGATGCTAAAAGAATGTGTTTTAAAGATGAGCTGGAGAAATTCCTTTGATTTCTTGGGCACATTTAGTGACCTGTCCTAAGAGTGATGAAAGTTAATCCCCTGAGCCCAAGCAGGTCATTTGTAAGGAAGCAGGAAGTACTCTCTGCTTGCTAAATGGGTTAGATAAGTAGATGCATTATGCAAAAGGACTAGCCAGGCTTGCATGTGTCCAGCAATGGAGACTTCCAGAAGGAATGGAATAGAAACAGATAGATCAGCTCTTTTGTTAGTAAGAATAACAGCAACTTGCCTTTCTGTGGCACGGCTAAGTGGATTTTCTTTGTAACCACCCTCCCTGTGAGCTCAGTGGTAGTTAGCAGATAGGGTGAGGAAACTGAGTCTCCAAGTGGATTTGGAAGGCCTTTCACATGGAGGGAGGGTTAGGCTGGGACAGAGAAGCAGGCTTGGTGTACTGTGGGGAAACGCTTTCCAGTGATGAGCCACATCCAGAGGGAGTGAGTTTTTCCGCATCACTGATGTGGACGCTAGGTGACTGGTCAGGGAGGTTATAAGGGAGGTCTCTGCGGCAGTTAAGCGTTGGATCACGTGGTCTGTGATTTCCCTTCCAGTTAACAGGGTTCGCATTCTGTGCCTTTCCTGATGTCAACACAACTTATTAAGTGACTGAGCTAGGATTTGGGCTTGGTTCTCTTGACTACAAATCCAGTAATCTTCCCTCTAGACATACTGTTTCTCAGGATTTGCTTGCTCAGATTCCCCTACAAAAAAAACTGCTCCATTAACCCCTTGGATACCGTAACAATAACTGTAATTAACGATGGTAATTATAATCAGCATTTATATGGCTTTATATTTAATTTTTTTCTCATAGCCCTTGGAGGTAAGTGCCATCCTATTCTACAGGTGAGGAAACTGAGGTGGATGGTGATTTGCCCAGGGTCATACAGCTGACAAGTGGCAGAGGCCAGATTTTTGACTTCAGGTCCTCTGCTCTGTGATCATCATAACACTTCTGTAGCATTTACTGTGTGCCAAGCTGTGTGCTAAGTCTTTCATAATGAACCAGCAACCCTGGGATGGAGTGCTGTTACCCTGTTTTGCAGATGAGGACACTGAGGCAAGCAGGAGTTAGTGACTTGCCCAGGGTCACACAGCCAAGTGTCTGAAGCAAGATTTGAGCTCAGGTTTTCTTGACTTGAGGTATAATAGCAAACCTTTATGTGGTGCTGTGTGCCAAGAACTGTGCTAAGTACTTTATGTGACTATTTCATTTGCTTTTCATAGCAGCCTTGGGGAGTGGATGCTGTTTCTTGCCCAGGCTCACATGGCTAGAAAATGTCTAAGGTTAGATTTGAACTCAGGTCTTCTTGATTCCAAGCCCAGTGCTCTATCCATGGCACTACCTAGCTAGCCCTTTTTCTCAGAAGTTTTCCCAGGCTTAGTGAACCTGTCCACCAGAGTAGAGCTAAGAACGTGCTTTAGATCCATCAGGACATGAAGTGTTTCTAGTTAGGGTGAAGAGTCTTGTCTGTCAGGGAGAGTTCTCCCCATGTAACCTTCAGGATTTTGTCCTGTTTGGGGAATATGAAGGGACAGCATGTCCCCTCAGCATTCTTAGGACCATGGGGGAGTAGTAGCTGTGTATATGAGAAACTCTGACAGTCTCTGCCCATGTGCCCCCAGAGATGCCTTGTGTGAGGGTCAAAAGGAAGGAGAATTCCCAGTAATGTCAGCTAGAAACTCTCACTCTTTGAGTACCAGGGCTGCTTCCTCAGGATTCTGCATTAGCTGCTCCTTGACTTACTTTGAGAAGGCAGAATGGTGTAGTGGATAGGGCTCTGCCTGGTCTTTGAAGTTTCATTGCTATTCTAGATACTTCCTAGCTGTGTGATCCTTGGGTAGGTCACTTCACTTCTCTGTTCCTACCACAATTTTCTCATGTATAAAATAAGGGAGTTAGACTTGATGACCTTTGAGCTCTCTGACAAATCTAAATCTAACTCTACATTAAAAGTATATGGTAACCTTTTCAAAGAAACTCCCTTTCTTGTCTTTTCTCCTAAGACAGTGTGCCTTTGAATCTTAGTTTCTTGATGCCAACTTTAGGACTCATTGCCTCCTTGCAAACAAGAAACGATTGAGGGCACTTTTCCATTTGGAGGAATTTCTAGTATTGTTTATTAAGTTTAGTCTTGGCTATGAGAGATCTTCTTGTCTAATAGAAGCAGATGTACCCTCAGATTTCGAAATCCTTATGTAAAAGGAACTAAGAAGAAAAAACAAACTTGGCTCCTTTTAGTACAGAGTAGAAGAACCAAAAATCTATATTGTAAAGTCATAGAGTAACAGCAGAATCTAGCATCCTGGACTCTCATGACCCTTCTCTAGCTGGACTTGTCTAGAACTCATGTAAGGATGTCATCAGCAGGTGCTTAGCTGGCATTTCGTAAGTGGAAGGCACCTTGGAGATCATATAATGAAACTCCATTTTATAGAGGTGGATTTCTCTTGGATTCAGCTGCAGTCTGGGGGGCAGTGTCACTTGAAGTGGGAATTGTGGGCTCCAGTAGGGCTAAGTTGATTGTGTGTGCCCCTACTAAGTAGGCCCTCATAGGGGAGCTACAGGACTGCCTAGGGAGAGGTCCATGGGCCCAGGTTGGAAGCAGAGCATGTCAAAGCCTCTGTGCTGACTAGGAATGGAATCAGTGAGGAAATGATGTAAGTACATCTTGGGTGAGACTCAGTTTTCCAAGGAGAGAGAAGAGAGAAAGAAGGGAGGTAGGGAAGAAATACACACAGAGAAAGAAGGAAGAAAAGAATGAAAGAAAGAAATTGAGACCAAAGTCTCATAGTTGAATAGTTTAGGCACTACTTGTATAAGTAAGCACATAAAATATGAATAACCTCAATGTCCAGTCATTTTTGTTTTTTCTTTTTCATAAGAGTGAAAAGGCAACAGGAAAAATAATTGCCTGGTGAATCTTAATGGGTCCCTGCCATTCACATTGAAAGAATTGTTTTTGCTCTCAACACTTCATTGCTCCCAGACAAAGGAAGGCCTTTTCATTCCTGTGAAGATGAACACTTCAGAGGTTCTCCATTATCTCCATTTTCACCCCAGAATGACGATAGCAAGCTTCCAGAACAGTAGACCAGACTCAATGTTTTTATGCATTCTTGGAATGGAGCTTGTTATTTTAAAAACAAATCAGGGATGGCCTGTCACAGATCATTCCAAGATCGCTGTCCTAATTTGACAGCCTGTAATCCCACCAGCTCAGCAGCCTTCTTGTGGAGAGTTGGAAAGGCGGTTTGTGGATTTAGAGGTAAGGCTGTGATTTATGGGGTCATAGAATTTAGAAGTGGAAGGGACCTTCAAGAGTATCAAAGTCTTCATTTTACAGATAAGGAAACTGAGGTCTATAGAAAGCAAGTAACTTGCTTCAAGTTTACACAGGAAGTCAGTAGTAGAGCTAAGACTTGAACCCACATCATTGGACCTGAAATCCAGCATTCTTTCTGTTATCTCACATTAATTCTCTCTTATCTGTGCAACTGTTTGGTTTCCAAAGTGTCCTAGAACTTATCTTGGAGATAGGGAGGGAATTGTTCTGAGTCAGACTAATTAGTAACATTCTTTTCTAGTAGTTACCGCACAGCATGCTCTTCCTGCCAGCTAGTAAATGAAGACGTGGGTTGGTGTCCAGAGGAGATGGAGCTAAAAGGAGGGATGAATGGGATAGGCTTCATAAAGACTTACTGAATTGCAGATGAGGAAATAAAATGTACTTTAGTTCTTGTCACCGTTATGTAGCAAATGGTTCAGTAGGGAAGTTTCTGAACACAGTGCTGTCTCTTCTGGTCCAAATTCTAGTTCAGTTGAGCAACAGAGGGCTTAGCAGATGCAAGCCCTCTCCCCTTAATGGTATCACCTTTTTCCTGGAGGACATTCCTGCATTATTTTGTGGTTTGAAATGCAGGCTCCAACTACACACACCTGCATGCTTGGAAGTACGTGTGATTAGTTTTGCGGTTACCAGCCCCCACCCCGAGCCCCTGCCAGCGTAGATGAGTTCTTGGGAATCGTCTGTCTACACATGGAATGTGCAGTCACCTAGTTAGTGTCAGAGGTCAGATGTAGAGGAGTGGTATGTCATACACGTAGAATCTTGCTTGCCTGAAGTAAAAGATAAAAATATCATTTGATAGGAGTCTGCCCCATTGAACAACAAGAGATAGAGTATGATGGCCGGATATAATTTAGGGAATTATAGAGCTTAGATAGGAAGGAAACTCAGAGGTCATTTGTTCTCCCATCCTCACTTTGCAGATGAAGAAACTAAGGCCCTGTGGAAGTTAAGCTGACTTGCCTAAGGTTATACAGATAGAAAGTATTAGAACGGGAATTGAACCGGGGTTAGTAGCTCTCACCATTGTACACACTGCCTCCCTAGACTCAGATCTCATCTCGTCACCTATTTGCATCATCTTGTTCAAGTTGTTTCCTCTCTTTCTCTTTCTGGGCCTCAGTTTCCTCATCCATAGAATGAGAGAAGTTAGGCTCAGTAGTTTTCTAACTATTCTGGTTAGAGATCTTGTGGTTCCATTTTTTTTTCCATCCTTTGATAGAAACATTCTCTAGAAATCTCTACCTTTTCAATTGCTGAAGTTAACTGGTATCTGTTCACTGGCTTTTTTCATCCCTTTAGGAACAAGCCCGGATGTTGGAAATTGGAATAACTGGCCCTGAAGGCCATGTGCTGAGTAGACCAGAGGAGGTAAGTGGCAAGAATGAAGGAAAAAAAAAAGCTGGGGCTGTCTGCCTTCCTCTCAGACCCTCCTTGGGGACATGCTTTCCTCAGAAGCAGGCTTTCTTCTTCCCATTCTGCGCATTGTTTTATGTCAGATACATTTATGTTTGGCAGTCACTCCTAGTATGTGTGTGTTACCCTCTCTTCCCCCCCACCCCCCGCCAAGCTGCGTGTTTGCTCACACGTACTTGTGCACACACTTGTCTTGAAAATGGAGAAAAATCAATAAAGAGAGGAAACTATATTGGAGCTTTTTATCAAAGGCTGTCTTTTGCCGACACAAGCAGAGAGTGCATCCAAATTGGAAATGGATTGCTTAGGAGAGAGAGGGAGAGAGATATCTCCCTTCTAATCTCTTAAGGCAGGTGAAATCTATAAACCTTTGGGAATGGCAGTGGAAACTTCTGCATTCCTTCACAGCTGAGTAAAGTTGTGGATTCAGCATCATGGTCCTGTATTCAAAAATGTTTTCTGTCCCAGAATCAGTGATTGAAGCTTTCTGTGTGGACACACAGGTGGTTGAGAAATTATTTCAGCTGCTTTCTAAATGCTGTAGCTTTTATATATGTTGATCATTAAATGTTCTGTGTCCTCCAAAACTACAAGAATTCCCTCCTATTCTGGAATTGATAATTCTTTTGAATGATAGTAGTCTTTATATCATCATGAGCATAATAGCTAACATTTGTATAGTTCTTTGGAGTTTGCAAAGCTCTTTTATTTAGTTTCATTTAGTCTTTACAACAGCCCTGTGGAGTAAGTGCTAATATCATCCCCTTTTACAGAGGAAGGAACTGAGACTGAGAGAGGCTGACTTACCTGGGCTTATCTAGCTAGGAAGTATCAGAGGCAGGATTTGAACTGACTTCTTCCTTGCTCCAAGTACAACATACATGCCCCTGTAAAACCCAGCCACCTCATATTTTACTGTCTACTACGTTCAGAATTAGGGAGGGAGGTTGAGTACAGTAGAAGGGTTTGGATGGGTGTCTCCAGAGTAGCACTCACTTGTCATAGTGGCATCTGCCTGTAGGATTGGGAGTTGTTTGTCTCCATGGTAAATAGTAGGTTGGCATTATAAAGGCTGGCCTGTTGGCAATATGGAATGGGCCACCTAGAACTGATTCTGTGTCTTGCTTGTAAATGAATAGAACTCCTTTCCTATTCCATAATTCTGATATTGGTGATAGGAGGAAGAAACCCCCTAAGCAGAAGTGTCTAATTCTCTCCTGCCCACCCCACTGCCATTGTAATGATCCTTTCTTTTTTCTGTTACTTGAATTTGTCATTGGAATTCATTAAGAGCTTTGGACCTTGGCTTATAGGCCAGATACATCTTGCCTGTAAAATTAGTCACCACCATGTGGGAAACAAAGCCAGATTAATTCCACAGGGTAGGTTGACTTGGGCTAATCGGCGCCATTCTAGAAACCATTTCTAAAGGCTAACCACTGAGGAGATGTGCTTGCAAGATAGATTCCTTCAGCTGGGTTACTGAGGGAGTCTGCAGTGGGCCAGGGGCCAGGGGATTTCAACGAAAGACCTATTTTTGCCTTCTCTGGTTTGGCTCCCTCTCTCTTTCCCCCTTTCTTCTTTTTAATAAGAGGCCTTTCAGCTGTAGCATCTGTCAGAACCTTGGAAGCCTTTGTGGGTGAAGTCAGAGAGGGTGATGTAACCTTCCAAAGATAGTCAGGTCGCCGAAGTGCTGGAAATCCATGCTGTGCTGGGAGACAGAGAGAGAGATCAAAGGCCAGGACTGAGGTCATAGGGACCTGAAGTGGTCAAGACAGTTGTTCAGAGGGAGGGGTTATCAGGGAACAAGACAGGCCCTCTCCAGTTCAAAGCATACCTCAACTGTACCTTGAGTGCTACCTTTGAGCCCTGGAACCCAGAGGCTCCACAGAAAAGGTTGAGAAGATAATAGTCTGAGAGCTAGTAGAGGGTCAGCGGCTTCCTCCTGTCATCTCTAAGCTCAATGTCACCTTCCTTCCCCAGAGGAGCAAAAGTAGCTTGTGATGAGGACAGACTCAACTACTCAGGCTTGTGTTGTCTGCAAGCTGTGTTCCTTTCAATGTATTATTTTTTCAAAAATGATTAATTAAAATTGGTTGATTTTAAAGTAAGTTTAATATATACCTAAATATGTATAGACTTAGAAATAAGTCATTTCCAGCTCCCTCTTCTCTCATGCAAAGTAAAGCATTTACAGAAAACCCATCAACAGTTGTACAAAACCTTCCTACTATATTCTTTTGGAAAAAACTACTTAAAATGGGTTTTTAAAAAAATAGATAAAATAAATATATATGTAAAATAGGTATAGAATTTTAGAAATAAGTCACTTCCTTTTCCATTGTCCCTTGTGCAAAGTAAGACATTTTAAAAAAATAATTTATTTTTAGTTTTCGATATTCACTTCTATTAAGATTTTGAGTTTTAAATTTTCTCTCCCTCCTACACACACACACACACGCACACACACACACTTTTAAAAATAATGCAGAGTAAAACATTTTCCCACAATTTAACAACACAGTCATCCCACATCTGTTGGTTTATATGACATCTTGTACCCATAGTTCCCCAGCTCTCTACAGCCTTTTGCTTCCGTTCAATTAAGAAACTGTTCATTAAGCATTTGCTAAGTGTGAGGTACTGCAATTAGATACAGAGACAAAAATAATCAAAACCATTTTCTACTGTTGAACTTATATTCTGTTGGACTGTATATAGCTTTACATAGATCATAAAATCATGGCTGGAAGGGCCCTCTGAGGTTATCAAACCCTATGCCTTCATTTTACAGGCAAAGAGACTGAAGGCCAGGGAAGCCAAGAAATAGAATGAGTAAATACAAGGTGGTTGACTATAGGGAAGTGCATTGTTAACTTTGGGAAATTATTGAGGTAATGAATGTGAAAGGGCTTTGCGATACATAAGGACTGAATCAAGTAGAGTTTATAAGTTGTAAGTCTTCACTTCAGAATCCCAGCTTTGGGTTTATAAGGATTAGATTTAATCTTGGGGTCATCCTGCATATTGTTCTCTTAAGCTTATGACCTCACCTAGAATGGTAAGGAAGGGTTAATTAATTTATGGTATGACCAACCCCTTGTACTTGACCCTGCAATATTGTTACTCAAAAGATACTAAGGTTTCAAGCTGTGGTTCAGCTAATGTTTGCTGATTATTTTAGACATTCTGGTATGATGATGGTGTTTTCCCATAGGGGTGGGGTGCACCATTTAGTGGGATGGGAAGATAAAGGCTGTAATATTTTTTCAACCTTGTTTAAGTGCAGACGTGGCATGGGTATTTACTTAACAAATAGAGCCAGCTGAAAAATCAGCTTCATTCTCTGTTAGGTTATGACCACTTATCTCCCTGAGGCATGGCTCCTGGGCTCTGGGAAGCTGATGGACTGGCAGCTTTGTTGGGGAGGGTGTTCCCTGTCCTTTCTGATGTCTGGATTCCTTTCCTTCTAGCTGGAAGCTGAGGCTGTTTTTCGGGCAATTACCATTGCCAGTCAAACCAACTGCCCTCTCTACATCACCAAGGTCATGAGCAAGAGCGCTGCAGACCTCATCTCTCAAGCCCGGAAGAAAGGTGAATTGTGCTCTCAGTGAGGTCCCTGTGCCTCTGCTGCCTGGCCTCCTTGGTCAACGGCCCCAAGTCTTTGTTCTGCTGAGCGTACACATGTGAGATTTAGGATCCTAGCTCTAGGGTTGAAAAGGACCACAGATGTCAGTGAATCCAATCCCTTATTTTGCAAATGAGGAAATTGAGGCCCCAAGGAGTTTAGTTCATAAAATGAAGGCCCCACTTATCTGTCCTGGGAACTTATTTACATATCCTCACTGTTGCTACTCACTGTTAGCTCTGCCCATTATTCCAGTGTCTCTGGAAGAATAAGGTCACTATAGCCTGGGTGGATTCAGCTGACTGGCATTTATCAAAGACCTTGCCCCTCCTTCTGATGACTGGTAGATGACTTGACCCCAGAATGAGTGGTCTGTGGATGTTATGAAAGCTACAGGGACAGATAGTGAATGAAAAATCAGAGAATGATGGGAAAGAGGAGAAAGGGAATGACTTCAGAAGAATCCGTTGGGATTTCTGCTTCAGGTGAATGCCAGTTTCCAGATCATTAGGTAGTAATGAAATATTTTGGGTAGACGAGAAGCCATGAGAACAAACAGTAGTCTAAAAAAACCACATTTTGGGCTATGTCCCCAAAGCTCCACATGTAAGTGATTGGGGGTGCTAAAAATAGCCCATGCTGACTTTGGTGCCCAGCTTTCCTGAGGGTGGGTGGCCCATTCTTGTGGGTAGAGAACCCTTTCTGTCTAGGCGGTCCCAAGAGATTCACTTGGGTTCTCTGTATTTACCCACTTGACAGCAATTCTTGTGTGTGTTTTATTGTGGTGTTAAATTTGTCATCTGATACAATATTGTTTTTTCTCGATGCCTGACTCACAAGAGGGCCAGATCTGGGAAGAGAGCCCAAGTTTCTCCTGTTCTACTCCTTCCTTTCATGGAGAAAAGTAGAAAGTAGGCAAGTATATACGAGCCTGCAAAGCCATCCTAGGGAGCACTTTTCCATGGTGGTTCTCATGGGTATTTCTCTTCCCTGTCAAGCCCTGCTTTGAATGCTGTCATTTTGGATAGACTTGACCTGAGGTTCTGTTTTCTTGGGTTGGTCTGTTCCTTTGTTGGGGAAGAAATTGCTCAGAGTCTTTTACCTCAGATGAAAATTGCTCAGGAAAAGATGAAATAAAATTTAGAGCAAAAAAGGACCTTTAAGACTTGCTGGGTCAAACTCCTTTATTTCACAGTTGAGGAAGTGATTTCATAGTGTTGAGTCTTTGCTCAAACCCTACTGATGTAGAAGATGGTGCACACTGTAGCTCTGATGTAGTGTCTCATGTGGCCAATAGACTGAGTGTCAAGGGAAAGGAAGCATATTTTAATAAGGGGAAAAAAAACTGGCCCTAGAGAGGAAGTACGTCCATGAAACTTTGTTTCCCCTTTCTTTCTCAGGGGAAGAGAAAAGATAATCCTGAGCAAGGAGACTTGGTAATTTTCAAGGTCACTGTTGATTGAGTTGCTGATGGGTTTCCAAGGTCTTTGGTGATCCACCTTTTGAGAGTGACTCCTTAGGACTAAATGCCTTTGGCTGTCAGAACCTGGATGAGTTTTCTTCATTTCTCCACCATTGCATCTTTCTTGCTATTTCTCCATATAGTTGTTTTTCCTTCCATTTTTTTCTTCATTCTTCATGCATCTCCATTTTTTAGTTGAATTAATATTTATAGAGAGCTTCTGGAGCATCAGGCAGATTAACATCAACACATCTGGTTTCACGAGAGTATGCTAGTCATCTTGAAGCCAAGCCTCTTCTGTAGCTTTAAGGGGGAGAATTTGGGATGCGGAAGAAAGAAATGAGAATTAGAAAGGGCAGGGCTGAAGGTGATTCTGACACCCAAAGTGAGGTATATGCCAGCTTGGATATAATAGTAGATTTCAGTGCTCATTGACTTTTTTTTACCTTTCAAAAAATAATTTTTATTGCTATATTTTATTTTTATAGTCAGGTAACAGTTATTCAGTAAGCATTTTAAGCACTTATTATGTGCCAAGCTCTGTGCAAAACACTAGAGATTCAAAGAAAGACAAAAGACAGTCCCTACTTCAGGTAGATTAATCCTGGATCAGTTTTCCAGGTCTGTTGTTTTTCCAGTGAGATATTTCACATTGTTTTCTATTTTTTCATTCTTTTGGTTTTGTTTTATAATTTCTTGATTTCTTATAAAGTCAATTGCTTCCATCTGCTCCATTCTATATTTTAAAGAACTGTTTTCTTCCGTGAGCTTTTGGACCTCTTTTTCCATTTGGTCAATTCTGCTTTTTAAGGTATTCTTTTTCTCATTGAATTTTTGGACCTCTTTTGTCATTTGGGTTAGTCTATTTTTAAAGGTGTTATTTTCTGTAGCATTTTTTTGGGTCTCCTTTAGCAAGCTGTTGACTCTTTTTTCATGATTTTCTTGCATTGCTCTCATTTCTCTTCACAATTTTTCCTCCACTTCTCTTACTTGGTTTTCAAAATCCTTTTTGTGCTCTTCCATAGCCTGAGAAGTTGCATATATTTTTTGGAGTCTCTGGATGTTAGGAGCCTTGACCTTGCTGTCTTCTGCCAGGTGTATGCTTTCATCTTCCTCTGATTGTATGCTTTATCTTCCTCATCTGAAAGGATGGAAGAAAATATCTTTTCACAAAGAAAGTAACCTTTTCTCAGCCAATTACTTGACTTTGAGTCCTTTGTCAAGTTGAGGGTATACTATTCCAGGCTTCAGAGGTTTAGTGCAGCTCTGTTCTCTGAGGTATCTCTAGGGACCTTTAAGTTCTCAGTTCCTCCAAAGTGTCATAGTCAAGCGAGAGGTGTTTACTCCAGGAGAGTACTCTGTGAGCAACCAAAAGCACTCTTTTCTGCCCTGGAACTACAAGTTGGATTCCCTCTCCAGCTCTGCCATGCCAGTGTTCCTCCTTACCTCAGGACAACTACTCAGGGCTGAGACTCAGATCAACTGCTCAATTCCTCCAGGGTCTGTAGGCCAAGAGCTCCAGAAGCAGTTACTGCTGCTGCAATGACTGCAGCCACCCTGGGGCTGGGACCACACCATACTTCTCTCTCACCCAGGTGAAAGAGTTTTCTCACTGACCTTTGAAGCTGTCTTTGGCATCTGTGGGTTGAAAAATCTGAGAACCATGGCAGCTGCCTAGGACTCAGTGCCCTGAAATCTGCTTCAATCCTGTTTTACTGCGTGGCCCATGCTGGGCTATCCTTTGTTCAGAGTCCCGTGCATTAGATCCTTCCTATTGGCCTTCCATGCTGTCCTGGGCTAGAAATCCGTTTCACTCTGTCACTTTGTGGCTTCTGCTTCTCTAGAATTTGTTTAGAGCTAACAGTCTCTAAAAGGGGAGAAATTGTGCAAACAGCTCTATACAAACAAGATATATGTAGGATCATTGGATGATAATCAGCCTAAGGAAGGCACTAGCGTTAAGGGGGATGGAATGCGAAAGGGGCATTTTAGCTAAAACCTGAAGGAAGCCAGGAAAGCTACATTTCCTGATGTATCCCTCTCCCAGAAAGAAAATCCAAAAAACATCTAAGAAAGCTCGCTAACACAGAAAAGTCTGATCTCTTCTCTGGTGTTTTACATGTAGAGTGTCCTGTTATATCTTTTCTTTGGGACCAGACTTGGTCATTGCCATTTAAATACATTCAGTTTCAGTCCTTTATTCTTGTAGTTCCTTCCATTTGCAGCATTGCAGTCATTGTAGATATTGTTTTCTAGGTTCTGCTCATCTTGCTTTACATCTCTGTCCCTATAAGTCTTCCCATGCTTCTTAGTATTCATTATTCATTGTTCCTTAGAGCATAATAATATTTCATTGTATTTATGTGTCATAACTTGTTTAATTATTCTTCAATAATCTCATCTACTTTTTGATGAGTGTTTTCCTTTAAACAAACCTTTATTGAGTGCTTCCTATGTGGTAAGTAAGTATTGGGCATACAAAGACACAGATAAAACTGCCATCCCCCTACTTGGCTGAGTTTCACAACTTTATTCCTTTGCCTCAGCAATCCTCTAGATTGCCATAATTCACTGTTCTTCTGCTAGGGGCCCTATTAATGAAGTCAGATGGGGTTCCCTGTCCTATGGAGGCTCCCTTATCAAGTGGTCCAGTCTGTAGGGACAGATGGTGAATGAAAAATGAGGGGAGAATAAGAGAGAGGAGAAAGGAAATGGCTTCAGAAGAATCCATTGGGATTTCTACTTTACGTGAATGCCAGTTGCCAGGTCATTAGGTAGTAATGAAATATTTTGGAGAAACTGTGAGAACAAATAGTAGTTTAAAATAACACATTTTGGGCTAAGTCCCAAAAATCTCTGGGGACCTTTAATTCTTTTTTTGTCCCCAGAGTTTTCCTTGGTGTTCTTGACTCACTCCTTGCCTAAGACTGAGGTGCTGAAAAAAGACTGGAGGTATCTTTCTTCTCTTGAGATAGCTTTGGCTTTGGGGCAGCAGTGGAAAATCCTTACTTGAATTGGGATCTAACTAACCCTGTTGACTTTGGGGAGTTGATGAAATTGGATCCTCCTTGCAAAACTGACTTTGGGTACTTTGTTGTCATTTTTTCTGAAGCTGTGATGTCATTGGCTTAAGGATCTCCCTTGAGTTTCTTTCTACCCACATAGATCTGCACCTGCCCTGTATTTTATAGTCTTAGAGACCTGCCTGGGGGCACTAAGAGATTAAGTAAACATCATACTTACAATAATAGCTAGCATTTTTATAGTCTTTTAAGGTTAACCAGAACACTTGACAAGTATTATTTTATCCTCATAACAACAGTGGGAAGTGGATGCTCTTATTATGTCCATTTTACACATGAGGAAACCAGGGCTGACAGAAATTAAGTGACTTGCCTAGGGTCACACAGCTAGTAAGGCTGGTTTTGAACTCAGGTGTTCCTGACTCAGGGCAGCCCAGTGGCACAGTGGATAGAGTGCTGGGACTAGAACCTGTAAGGCATCTTCCTGAGTTCAAATCTGGCCTCGGACCTAGCTGTGTGACCTTGGGCTAGTGACTTAACCCTTTGCCTTGATTTCCTTATTTGTAGAATTGAGCTGGAGAAGGAAATGGCAAACCACTCAAATGGGGGATAGAGAGTCAGACACGTCTGAAATGACTCAACAACAGCTTCCCACCTCCAGGTCTGACACTCTAATCATTGTGCTACCTTAGCTGACTTGCCCAGGATCCCACCACCAACACACGTCAAAGGCAGTACTTGAACCCAGGTCTTCTAAAAACACCTTTCTTCCTCAGGGAAAATCATTGCATAAATCAGGCCTGTGTGATACCTGCCTAACACAAGTTCCTCCCCTTTCTGCCTTGTAGGAAATGTGGTATTTGGTGAACCCATCACAGCCAGCCTTGGCACAGATGGGACACATTATTGGAGCAAGAACTGGGCTAAAGCTGCTGCTTTTGTGACATCTCCCCCACTGAGCCCTGACCCCACCACTCCGGACTACATCAACTCCTTGTTGGCAAGGTAATGAATAATGATAATGTATGTGTGTGTGTATGTACATATACATACTTTCAGAACTGTCTTGCGATGTAGGTTAAGTGACTTTCCCAGGGCCACACAGAAAGTATCTCAGGTAGGATTTGAACTCAGGTCCAATACTCTGCTGTTTCACATAGGTGCTCTAGCAGTCATTCATGTCTCATAGAATAGCCGTTCAAGTGTGCATGCCCTCAGGCGTGCAGTGCCAACAATGCTGCCAAAATGTGAAAAGGGGTCACTAGTGGAAAAAGTGTCAGAAGCCCTGCCACAGAGCATCATCAGGATAGGAGGAAGAGAGCAGAAAGTAGAGTGGAGTCTCAAATGCGTTGACTCGCTGTGGGGCAACTGGCCGCCGAGAAAAGTTCTGAGCAAAATGGGGTTAACTTGGGAAGCTTTTTAGCTGTAAGGTGCCACATGGCAGAGGCATGCCGGGGCAGCCCCGGGCTGTTGAGGAACAATGGGACTTGTCAGGCAGATTGGACACAGACAGTATGTGAGCTGTGGATGCTAGAAATTCCTTGGAGGCCCAGGGCTGGCTTTTCTTGTGTTTCTTATCCATGTTGACATCAACGATGCCAAAAGAATAATGAGATCCTGTCAAAGAGATTGTAAAGACTCACGGAGCAGATGAAATGTACCCAGCACTAGCTTGTCCTCTGCTAGATCTAACACCCTAATGACACCTCTCTCCTCCCCTGTGCTACTTTAAGAGTCCATATCTCAGTGGGGCTAGGGGAGTGAATGGGAAAATCCAAACCTGTGTTTTCACTGGCACAGGGGGACTCTTAATGTGGTAACTCTCCACCTGTACAGATTCATCACTCATCTGCAATTCATAAATCCTAGAGAGTTGTCCGGGGTATTAAGTTATTTGCCCAGGGTCATATAGCTAATATATGTTAGCAGCAGGCTGTGAGCCCAGGTCTTCCTGGGTTCCAAAGCTAAATCTCTGTCCACTCTACCTTACTGTCCCTTATAGTTATCACTATCATCGTTTATCCATCACTTTAAGGTTTATAGGGGCAACCAGGTGGAACAGTGCATAAAGCACTAGGCCTGGAGTCAGGAAGACCTGAGTTCAATCCAGCCTCAGACACTCACAAGCTGTGTGACCCTGGGCAAGTCACTTAACCCTGTCTTCCTCAGTTTCCTCATCTGTAAAAATGAAATGGAGAAGGAAATGGCAAAACACTCCTATGTTTTTGCCAAGAAAACCCCAAATAGGGTAACTAGGAGTCAGACAGAACTGAACCACAACAACTTCAGACTTCTAAGACCTATATTCCCATTCTACTACATTGTGCTTTTGATAAAGGGAAAAGGAAAGAAATAAGCATTTATGTAGTGCCTACTACATGCCGGATGCTGTGCTGAATGTTTTTTGGAAATATCTCATAGGGATTAACTCACATGGATTCAGACTGAACCTTTGATTTCATTGGTACAGGAAATTCCTGTGCAAGGAAACTCCTTTTACTGGTGTGAGTCAGTACCTTCTCTTCAACTTACTAAGGCTTGCCTAGAGGATTGAGAGGGTTAGGTAAACATGCTCTGGTGAGACCCCCAGGTCTTGGCTTCAAGTTCAGTTTCCTGTCTACTATATTAGATCACTTTTCTATTCTCTTTCTAAGAGATTGAGAATGGAAGTGAAAAAGCTTAGGAGAGTGGGAATAATAAAAAGAAATATAAAGCATCTTTATGTGAAAGAAAGGTTAAAACCCCAAACCTTTCACTGTAAATATACTTTAAAATACTGTAATTTTATGGAATTATCTTCAATATATACCCATTTTCCTCTTAAATAGATCTAGTTTAAGAGTATGCCCTGTATTGAAGTGTAGTAAGTATAAGACATCACCACCAATATTCAACAGTTATCTCTGGCCATTTTTAGTGACCGCATCCATTACTGGAGTTGTTCACTGCTGCTTCCTGGTGGCAAATACTGTTAATGCACACTGTCCAATCCTACCAGGCATAGGATCCTAGATTTCATTTTACAGATGAGGAAACTGAGGTCCCTGGAGGTTTAAGGGACTTGCCTAAGGCCATGAAGGCAGTAACATCAGAGGTGAGATTTGAATCCTGCTCCGTATCTCTAGATTAAGTGTTGCTTATACTCTCCGGTGCTCTTGTTTTATCAGAATGGAAAGTTAGAGCCAGAAGGGACCTTAGAAGTCAATATTTCAAGCCCTTTGTTTTATTTTATAGACGTATAGTTTAGCATAGAGTTATGGAAATTAACCTGAGGCTCAGAGAGGGGACTTTACACATCCAAGGCCACACAGCTTAGAACCATCACTGAAATGAGTGGGAATGCAACTTTCTCCTATACTCTCCATTGTGTTGTTCTAAGAATGTCATAGATGTATTTGAATCTTAATCTCTGAGGTGTTCAAGTCCTCTATTCGTAACAATGTGCCTAGTCCTCAGATTTTCTTGTAGTTAGAATCTATGTCCTGGCCTCAGTGGCCCTGATGTGACTTGTTCCTTGGATCACCATGCAGCAGACCACCCTCCATAATTAGGTAGCACAAATATCTTTGGTCTTTTTTAAAAAAAATCATGGTTAGAAAGTTATTATTGTGAACAGAAATAGTAG
Organism: Potorous gilbertii; assembly: GCA_028658325.1. Lineage (NCBI taxonomy): Eukaryota > Metazoa > Chordata > Mammalia > Diprotodontia > Potoroidae > Potorous > Potorous gilbertii. Next base: position 389,211,202 of record CM053769.1, read on the forward strand.
CAATGAAGTGCAATACGTTTCTTTTTGAGGTTTTAAGAGTCAGAAATTTCAATTGTAACCCAGCAAAACTGAGTCTAATACTTCAAGGGAATAAATGGTCAATCAGTGACATAGAGGACTTGGAAGCATTCATATTGATGGAAAGACCAGAACTGTATAGAAAATTTGACTTTCAAACACAAGAATCAAGAGAAGTATGAAAAAGTAAACAGGAAAGAGAAATCATAAAGGACTTTCTAAAGCTGAACTGTTTACATTCCTATATGGAGAGAGAATATTTATAACTCTTGAATCTTTTCTCAGTATTTGGGTAGGTGGAGGAATTGTACATACACGCACATACACATATATAGACAGACAGTACAGGCTGTGTTGAATCAGAAGAGACGATATCCACACATACACAGAAAAAAACAAAATAAAAATTAAGGGGTGAGGGAGGAAAATACCAGGAGGAGAAAGGGAGAAATGGAATAGGGCAGGCTATAACTCATAAAAGAGATAAGAAAAATCTTGTTCAGAAAAGGGAGAAGGGGAAAGGGGAAAAGTGAAGCTACTCTCTCCACATGTGGCCGAAGGAGGGAATAACATCCTCACTAAATTTGGTATGAAAATCTATCTTACACCACAGGAAAGTAGGGTAGAAGGGGACAAGTGAGGTGAGAGGGATGATAGAAGGGAGGGCAGAAGGGAGTCACTAGAAATAAACGCTTTTGGGAAAGGAAAAGGTCAAATGAGGGAATAAAAATTAAAAAAAATAAGGGGGGATAGAGTAGGGTAGAGGGCAATATAGTTAGTATTACACAACATGATTATTATGGAAGTCTTTTGCAAAACAACACATATTTAGTCTGTATTGAATTGCTTACCTTTTCAGAGGGGATGGGTAGGGAGGGAGGGAAGTTGGAATTTGAAGTATTAGAAACGAATGTTGAGAATTTTTATTCCTTATAACTGGGAAACGAAACACAGGGAATGGGGTATAGAAATTTATCTTGCCCTACAAGAAAAGAGAGAAGATGGGGATAAGGGAAGGGTGGGGTGTGATAGAAGGGAGGGTACATTGAGGGAAGGGATAATTAGAATGCAAGGTATTAGGGGGTGGGGAGAGGGCAGTGATGGGGAGAAAAGTTGGACATGTTACAAAGTGATGTAAAAGCAATTAGTATTAAAACAATTGACTGAATTAATTACTGAGAATAAATCAAAGACATCTTTAGTTTAGGGAAAATAAATTTAGTCTAAATTTCCTCAAGGCAGGTAACCCTCGGGTAAAATTTGGCATTGATGGAAAAGTTAAGGTTTTAATGGTAAAATTTGATTTTATGATTGCTATTTAATCAGGAACTAGAACATGTATAGAAAGGCATGTAAGCCACTTAAGACTTGCCTCAAAAGATGTTCCTTAGCCAAGTGAAATTATAGTTGTTATCTGAAACCTGGCTATTGGAACTTGCTATTTTAAGATGCTATGGGGCTATTAAGTGACTGTTCTTCTGAGTCTAACTCCAGGTATGGATAGCAAGAAAGGCAGATGCTAGTATGAGCTGAAAAAGGTGATCTCATGGGAAGGGTAGGAGAAGCGGCTATTCAGATTGGGCTGAGGTGGGATTCTCCTGACTCAGTTTCCCCACTGAACCTGGCAGACTCTAAGCCTGACTGAATGCAAGTAGACAATCTACTCCTGCCTGAAATTGACATGAAGTTGAGGAGATGTTGGTTCCCTGCAATGTCCCTACTGTTGGTGGCAATTTCCTATAGTCAAAAGGTTTATAAGCTTAATATCAGATCTGTTAAATTATATATTGTTGGTAGGGGAACATCCGAGGTTAAGTCTAAAATTAAACTATTAGGCTTAGGATTTTAGACCAAAAACAATAAATTAGGGTCCTTTAATTCTTAGTAATACTGTGGAGACAGTTAGGTCAAGGGCTTGTGAAGTTAGCATACATAAATATTATTTGCGTCTCGGTTAATGTTTTTTTAAAAATTCTTTTATGGTCTATATTGTAAATTGAAAAGAAGTATCACCTGACCAAAAGTTGGAATTGTTATATATGATATGAACTGAGTTAAAAATGAAAAATAAGAAAAAAGAAATTCAATTGTAAAAGAATTTAAATGTACTTTTAGCACATTAGAACTCTGGAGACAAACTGAATTTATTTCCTGGTTCATAGTTATTGATTCAAATAAGGAACTTGTTCACATGGCACAGGGAGGTGTAATAAGGTAGACTTATGACCTGTCACATTCAGTGTACCACAAGAATGACCGGGGAGGAGTAAGGGGGGGGGCAGACAAAAAAAGGAATGAACCCAGGAGAGTCATTGAACAATGTGTTCACACTGATAGCATAGAACTAGTATCCTCATCAGGAAAGGGGCAGTCAGACAGGTGGATGACTGCCCATCCACTCATTTCATCCCATCAGTTCCTCTCAAAATATGGATGCCCTGAGAGTCTCTAGCAGCTTGATCTGTGTCAATTAAGAAGACCTGAGTTCCAGCGTGGCCTCAGACATAGACTAGCGGAGTGTCCCTGGGCAAGTCAGTTAACCTTTTTTGCCTCAGTTTCTCTGTCTGAAAAATGAGTACGCTAACAGCGCTCCTCTCCCAGGGTGGTTGTGAGGATCAGATGAGAGAATTGTAAAGTGCTTAGCCCGATGCTTAGTACATAGCAAGTGCTGTGTAGACATTTGATGTTATTGTAATAATTCTCATCATCCTTATTATAAGGTACTTAGCACAATGCCTGGCACATAGTGAGCCCTAGATAAATGTTAGCTATTGTCGTCTTCATCACTATCATTATTATAAGGTACCTAGTACTGGCACATTAGTGCTATGTAAATGTTTGATGTTATTGTCTATGAACGAAGACATATACCTAAGAAAAAGTTTAAGCCCAGGGAGATTGAGTGACTTGTGAAGTTACATAGTGGAGAAGTGAGATTTGGAGCAGGTCCTTTGCCGTTTCCCATTGTTCTTCATTGTCTATGAAAGGGCATCTGTCCTAGGTGGTCCTGAGGTCTTTCCTTTTCTCTCTCCCACCAGTGGGGACCTGCATCTTGCTGGGAGCGCTCACTGCACCTTCAGCACAGCTCAGAAGGCGATTGGGAAGGATAATTTCACTGCTATACCTGAGGGTACAAATGGAGTGGAAGAGCGCATGTCTGTCATCTGGGATAAAGCTGTGGTAAGAACTGTGGGACGCCTTGACCCCTCCTTTTGAATGCAGGAAGAAGCTTAAGAACTGGAACTCAGGATAGGATAAGTGAGTTAACGAAGCATTAATTAATTAATTGAGGCAGCTTGATGACTCAATGGCTAGAGCACTGGGCCTAAAGTCAGGAAGACCTGAGTTCAAATCCAGACTCAGATACAAAGTAGTTGTGTGACCCTGGGCAAGTCACTTAACTTTTGTTTGCCTTAATTCGCTGGAGCAGGAAATGGCAAACCATTCTGGCATCTTTTCCAAGGAGACCCTGTGGACAGCATTGGCATGCTATGGTCCAGGGGGTCACATAGAGTTAGACGTGACTGTACAACACCATTAATTATTATTGATTAGCTTTGCTAAGCACTGATGAGAAAAACAGAAAAGCAATGAGGGTTTTCTGGCCCTGAGCATAGTCTGGTGAATTCTCCTTAATACTGCCATCAATCAATAAAACACCTACAGTGTGTAGGGCGCTGCACTAAGTACAGGAAGAACTTCTGAAGACCCCAAAACTGCTGAAATTCAGTTCCTCTGGCTCCAGTTTAAATACTGACCATTGCCATCATGATCACTACCTATGCCTTTTTTAAATGCTTTTGATTTTGCAAAGTGCTTTTCTAGAAAAGAAGTTCAGAGGTTCTTTAAGAAGTGGTCATTTGAACTTCCATAACTGCCCTGTGTATTCTACAAGCATTAGCGCCCGTATTTTACAGATGGGGAAACTGAGAATCAGAGACTCACTGATAACCACACCACTGCTAAGGGTCAGAGGCAAGATTTGATCCTAGATTTTCCTGACGTTGAGTCTTGCAGTTAATCCACTCTGTGATGCTGCCCTATGGAGGTGTATGAGGACATCCTGTGAGAAAACAACTTTCTGGTTGTGGCACATAGTAGGAGCTTAATAAGTGTTTATTGACTAACTAGAGACTAGACACTGATTTGAGGAATTTGTAGACGTTTCTTGTTTGATGTCCTGTTACACACATTCTCATTCTTTTCCTAAAAATGTTGTATTAAGCATATTAATTTTGTTTACTCTGTGAGATAATCATTCACTCTGTGATATTGCTAAAGTACACTTCTGACCATATCATTTCCCTGCTCAGTAAACCTCATTGGCTTCCACTTACCCCTGGGATCCAATAAACTTTCTCCTCTGGTTGGCATTAAAAGCCCTGGCCCCAACCTTTTCAGAATTATTTCAACAATTATTCCCCTTTTTTCACTTGTTGGCATAGCCAAACACATGTGATATTCAGTCCCATCTATGTATCTTCACCCACTCTCCCTTATTATGTCTACCTTTTAAAATCTTTCATTTTCACCTTGTGTTTGAGGCCTGTCCTCATCTGCCTTGCTCCAAGTTAACTTGTCGGTGCCTTTGCCCAAATTACTTTATAGTCATTTCTCACACATTTTATTTACTTACAATGCATGCTTTTCTTTAATATTATTTTATTTTGTCCCAATTACATGTCAAGTTAGTTTTTAGCATTAATTTTTACAAGATTTTGAGTTCCTCCCTTCTTCTCCCCTCCTTTCTTCTGAAAATGATAGGTAGTTTGACATAGGTTATACTTGTGCTATCGTGTAAAGCATATTTTCATATTAGCTACAGTTGTGAAGGAAGAAACATAAAAAAAGAAAAAAATAAAGTAAAAAAAATTGCTTTCATCAGCATTCAGAGTCTGTTAGTTCTCTGTCTGGATGTGGATAGCACTTTCCTTTGTGAGTCCTTTGTACTTGTCTTGGATCATTGTGTTATTGAAAAAAGCTGAGTCATTTATAATTGACCATCACGCAGTGTTGCTGGTACAATGCTTTCCTTGTTCTCCTCATCTCACTTCGCATTTGTTCATAGAAGTTTTTCCAGATTTTTCTGAAATCTGCCTATTTGTTATTTTTTACTACAAATAGTATTCCATAACATTCATATACCACAGCTTGTTCAGCCATTCTCAGTTGATGATCATCCTCCTCAATTTCCAATATTTTGCCACCACAAAAAGGACTTATATAAGTATTTTTGCATGTGGAGGTCCCTTTCTATTTTTTCATGATCTCTTTGGGATACGGACCTAGTAGTGCTATTGCTGGATCAGAGGGTATGCACGGTTTTATGACCCTTTGGACATAGTTCTGAATCACTGTTCAGAATGGTTAGATCAGTTCATAACTCCACCAGCAGTGCATTAGTGTCCTAATTTTCCCACATCCTCTCCAACATTTATCTTTTTTGCCAGACTGACCAATCTGATAGGTGTGAGGTGTGATACTTCAGAATTGTTTTAATTTGCATTTCTGTAATCCAAAGTGACTTGGAAAGCACTTCTTCATATGACTATGGATGGCTTTGATTTCTTCATGACAAAACTCCCTGTTCATATCCTTTCACCAATTGGGGAATGATGTGTATTCTTATATATTTGACCCAGTTCTTTATATATTTGAGAAATGAGGCCTTTATGAGAGATATTTACTATAAAAGTCATTTCCCTGCTTTCCTTTCAATCTTGGTTGATTTTGTTTGTACAAAAGTTTTTTATTTAAATATAATTAAAATGATCTGTTTTGCATTTCATATTGCTCTCTGTCTCTTGTTTGGTCGTGAATTCTTCCCTTCCTATAGATCTGACAGACACATTATTTTTTGCTTTTCTAATTTGCTTATGGTTGTCACCCTTTATGGCTAAATCATGTAACCCTTTTGATCTTATTTGTATATAGTGTGAAGTATTGGTCTATACTTAGTTTGTGTCCTATTGTTTTTCAGTTTTTGTCATATAGTGAGTTTTTATCCCAAAGACTTTCAGTATGGTAAGTCAGTCTTTGGGTTTATCAAAAAACTAGGTTAGTATTCATTGATTGCTGTCTTGTGTACCTAATTTATTCCACTGATCAAACACTCTATTTCTTAGCCAGTACCAGAGGGCTTTAGTGATTACTGCTTTATAATATAGTTTGAGATCTGGTATTGCTAAGTCACCTTCCTTTGTATTTTTTCCATTAATTCTCTTGATATTCTTGATATTTTGCTATTTTTTCTAGGTCTATCAGATAAATTTTTGGTAGTTTGATTGTTATGGCACTGAATAAATAATTTAAGGCAGAATTGTCATTTTTATTTTATTAGCTCAGCCTACTCATGAGTAGTTGATATTTTTTCAGTTGTTTAGATCTGACTTTATTTGTATGAAAATTGTTTTGTAATTGTGTTCATATAGTTCCTGGTCTGTCTTGGCAAGTAGACTCCCAAGTATTTTATATTGTCTGTGTTATTTTAAATGGAATTTGTCTTTCTCTTGCTGCTAGACTTTGTTGGTCATATAAAGAAATGCTGGTGATTTATATGGGTTTAACTATTCTTGCAACTTTTCTAAAATTGTGAATTATTTCAAGTAGTTTTTTAGTTGATTCTCTAAGTATACCATCATATCATCTGCAAAGAGTGATAGCTTTGTTTCCTTGTTGGCCTCTTATAATTCCTTTGATTTTTTTCCTTTTCTTATTGCTAAAGCTAACATTTCTAATACTATATTTAGTAATAGTGGTGATAATGGTATAATGCATGCTTGAGAACAGAGACTGTTTCATTCTTTGTCTTTTTATCCCCAGAACCTAGCATAGTTCCTGGCAAATAGTAGGTGCTTAATAAATGTTTGTTGATAGATTTAATTGGTTGAAAAATTGGGGTTGAGGGTCATTGACTTATACCGAACCTATTCATTATTACACCAAATAGTCACTGTCTACTGACTGATAAATTAAAGCTATCCAGTCCAAGACACTTAAATTCATTGGGTAGATCAGCTTCCTTGAGAAATGATCATAACCATATCTGGTCTTCCATTGTCCAGTGGTCATTCCCTAATGGATCTTGAGGCTTACCACACTGAGATTCTGTTGACTTCAGTGTTTGGAGGGCACTCAGCCATCTGAATGCATGTCACCATGTCCTAACTTGGGTGTGGGTGAGGAGGCTATGCATTGATAAATGACCATTTATACTCAAACAGGCCACTGGGAAAATGGATGAAAACCAGTTTGTTGCTGTGACAAGTACCAATGCCTCCAAGATCTTCAACCTGTACCCTCGGAAGGGAAGAATATCTGTGGGTTCTGACAGCGATCTGGTCATTTGGGATCCAGATGCTGTGAAGATTGTTTCAGCCAAGAACCATCAGTCGGTAAGACTTGTTGTGCCAGGGAGGGAACTGGTGGGAAGCGGGGAGGGGGGAGGTGTCATAGGGTCATGGGGTTTGAAGGTAGAAGGAGACCTTAGAGGCTATTTAATTTTTAGAGCAGGGAAAAATGAGACCCAGAGATTTTAAGTGACCTTCCCAAGATTTATGTATAGAGAACGTTCTTCCTCTGGAAGAATTTATTTGGGAAGAATTTCACATACCAAGAATAAGTCCATCACATTAATAGTCCTTTCTTTGTAATTCAGCTTTTAATTAAAGGAACCTCTGGTGTCTATAGGCTTATAGATTTAGATCTGGAAGAGATCTTAAAGATTTATTGAGTCTGGTTCCCACCCCTCATTTTACAGAGAAGCCCAGAAAGTTTAAGACTTGCCCAAGGCCACACAGGCAGGCAGTAAGTGGAAGAGCTGGGATTTAGACCCATCTCCTTGACTCCAAATCTGTCGTATCCACCATACTGTGCTGCCTCATATAGTCATATGATCTCATATAGTCTGGAGCAGCTAGGTGCGCAGTAGATAGAGTGCCTGGCCTGAAGTCAGTAAGACTCATCTTCTTGAGTTCAAATGCAGCCTCAAACACTTGCTAGTTGTGTAACCCTGGGTAAGTCACTTAACCCTGTTTGCCTCCATTTCCTCATCTGTAAAATGAACTAGAGAAGAAAATGGCATACCACTCTTTGCCAAGAAAACCCCGAATGGTGTTGTGAAGTGTGTTACAACTAAAATAAGAAAACAACACCAACAAAACTCATATAGGTCGCTTCTCATTCCAGTTCAGGAAGCACTGTTAGAAAATTTATACCACATTATTATCTAGCTGGTACTTGAATTTCTCTGTCTCCCTAATGGAGCAGCCAATTCTGTGGTTGTGCAGTTCTGCTAGAAGATTCATTCTGAAATTGAGCCTCCAAACCCTAACATCTTAAAAGGTGAAAGCGGAGGACGTCTTGTTAGTTTAATGTAGACTTAAGAGGAGATCCCTCTTGCACTATTCTCTGAAGGTAGTCATCCAGCCCCTTCCTGAAGACTTCCTCTGAAGGACAGCTCACCACCTGCTGAGGTGGACTACTCTGTTCTAAGGACATCTCTAATTGTTAGAAAGTTTTTCTTTTTGTTAAGACAAAATCTTCCTTTGAAACTTCTACCCAATTTTCCTAATTCTGTCTTTTGGGGTCAAGAAAAGAAAGCCTAATCATTCTTCCACTTGAGAACTGTTTAAATATTTGAAGACAGTGCTCCTAATTTCCCTAGTCATTTCTTTCAGGCTAAACATTCCTACTTCCTCCAAATAATCCTTATAAGACATGGTTTTTTAGATCCCTCTCCATCATAGACAACCTTCTCTGTATGCTTACTGTGTCTTCTCCTTTATTCTTGCATGTGTGCATGCATGCATGTGTGTGTATATACACATGCACACCAAATCTAACTCTTGACTCACATTGGCTTTGAAGTTTATTAACCATTCCCCAGCCCCAGTAATTTTTTTTAAAAAATGAACTGTGGCAAAGACACGGCTTCTTCATTTTGTGCTTGTCCTACTAATCTTTTTCAACCCAGCTATAGAATTGTGTTTATCCCTACTGTAGGGATAGATTCAGTCCTTAATGCCAGTCAGTTGAGATTTTAGTGGGCCTTGCTTTTGTCATCTGCTGTATTAGCTATTTTTCAAAGTTTTATGGCCAAATATATCCAGTCATCTCCAGATTTGATGAGCATGCCACATATGCCTTTCTGCAAGTCACTGATAAAGTTGTTGGACAGAGCAGGACCAAGGACAGAGCCCTTTGGCCCTTCACTTAGCAGTTTTGTTGTAGACGGACATTGATCCATCAGCTACTTTTCTTTGCTGCTAGTATAGAGCCTGACTATCATTTTTACCATTCCATCTTCTCTACAAAGATATCACGGGAAAGTTTATCAAATGCCTTGGTTGAACTCTATATACCTTATGTTTGTGGCATTGCTTTGTTATGTCAATGTGGCGTTTCTGTCAAAAAAGGGAATGAGGTTAGTCAGGTGTGGTTTCTTTTTCATGAACCTGTGTTTGTTCACAGAGATCCGTACTCTGCTTTCCAAAAGCGCACACATCCCCCATCCCTTTGTTTTCTGGAAAAATCTTTGAGCTTGTAAAATCAAACTTCATGACCTACACTCTGAAGAATCTGCCGACTTGGAAAATCAGAATATTTATCCATTCTCCTGTTCGTCAACACCTTTTGCTTTATCTACATTTTTCCCCCCAGAAATCAGTGTCCCAGCAATTTTTTTTTCAGTTCTCTGGAATACAGTTCTTCCATAATTGATGACTTAAACTCATTGAGTTCAGGCATTCTTTAGCCATCTTCTCACTTCTCTCGAGTTTCCCTGTTAACTATGGATGAATGTATGGTCTTCTTTCTATGAGGACCATTCTCTTTATTAGAGAAAATGTGTATATGTGTATATATATATATCAGTACATATAGCTATATAGCAGTCCATCCTCTGGAAGAAGTTGGGGGCATCCTGGACTTTGCTTTTGTCTTTATTCATGGTGTATCAGTCCCTTATGATGCCAGAGACAGGATAGTCAGCTCAGATCACAATGTCCGCAAAAGATTCTACTTTACTTCTTATCTTATGAATCTGTTCCCTGTGAAATTTCCTCTTGTGTTTCAGGCTGCAGAGTATAACATCTTTGAAGGGATGGAGCTGCGAGGAGCACCACTAGTGGTCATTTGCCAGGGCAAGATCATGCTAGAGGATGGCAATCTTCATGTGACCCAGGGGGCTGGGCGCTTCATCCCCTGTAGCCCTTTCTCTGACTTTGTCTATAAGCGCATCAAAGCTCGGAGGAAGGTGAGGAGGAGATGGAACCCAAATATAATAGAAGCTAATGGTACTAGGCATTGAAAGACTTGGGGCAAGAGTTGGTGACTTGTCTTTTTTCTCACTGGGTACCAGGAAGGATTTTGAAACATTAGGACACCATCTCTCTGGCTGAGAGATGTCCCTTAGGAAATGGAGCTTAACCTGATGGCCTTATGACCTAAATAAGTTGCATCTTAGTGCTTGCAAGTTAAGGCACTGACCTATGAACTTATAGATTATAGGCTTTTTAAAGATGGGGAGTGATTTTTGTTTTTAATCTGGTATCCTCCCCAGGATTAACCCAATACTTGGCATGTGATGTTGTTGTGCTCATGCTTCATTTTTGAAGAAGACCATGCCATCAGAGAAGTAATGACATGACTTGCACTTGACTTTGTTTAGAGTGAGGGAGAGCTGTGCAGGTCACCAGCCTCACTTCTCCTCCAGAGCCATCTGGATCCAATGACCAGATATTCATTAGGATGACTAGTGATGGCCCAGGATGTAGTGGGGGACCTTGGCCTTTTCAGTATTCACTTAGAGGGAGGTAATATCCATTGAGTGAACAGACCTCTTAAGAAGTGGCCTTTAGGAAAGGTTTGTTGGACTGATTGGAGGCCATCCCTTTATTCCCTAGGAGCTGAATACAGCAGGGAAGGCAAAGAAGATCAAAATATCTACCCATTGTAGCTCACTTGTTTCTGTCATTATCTTATATGTCCTTGGTGTTACTATGGAAAAGTTGTGACCTGTCTATACTTGGTGACTCTTGGATCCCATGTGCCTTTAGACTAGGCCACCAGTAAGTTCACTGTTCTGCCTCCGTGAGGTCCAGGGGGTAGATCCATGACGAAACCAGAGCAAGGGCCCAGTGTGGCAGATACAGTGGCACAAAGCCCAAGCTTTGACTGACTTCTGGTCTGTGTTCAAGCCTAAGAGGCCTGTGAACTTGAGTTCCAGTGCTTTTCACTTTTGTGCAGCACCTGACACAAAGGGACTCAATAATTATTGCTTGTTGATTTGAATTAATGACTCCTTTCCCCCTTACCCCTGTGGCAGATGGCTGAAATGCATGCTGTGCCAAGGGGCATGTATGATGGGCCGGTGTTTGATTTGACTACCACTCCCAAAGGAGGCACCCCTGCAGGCTCCACCAGGGGGTCGCCTACTCGCCAAACTCCCCCAGTGAGAAATCTACATCAGTCAGGATTTAGCCTGTCAGGTAAGGCTGGATTACTGTGCCTGGGTTTTGGTGGAAAGTATAAGGCTGGAAATTGAAAAATCAGACAAAACAACAACGATAACCTATGATGACACCAATGAATGCCCTGGAAAATCTAGATACTATACCCTGAGACTGGATAATGGTCTTAAGAAACAGAAGGGTATCTGGTTTGCTGGTTCTGTCTCTTAAGGAAAATGTTTCTGGGGACAACAAGAAAATGTCTAAGTTATTAACAAGGAATGCTGGCCATGGAAGAGTTGCGGGAAATAGAAGTGGTCCTCTGGTCTAACTCGTCTTTACTTTACAATTTACATTTAAAAGTTTTTTTAAATTTTTAAAATTTAGAATTTTACATTTAAATTTTTACATTTTACAAATGCAGGAACTGAGATCCCAAGAGGTAACATGACTGATTTAAGATCATACAGCCAGGTTTAGAAGTAAAGCTAGCTTTCCAACCTATGCCCTCTTTGACCCTCTGTCCAGGGTTCTTTTCAGTATATCATTTCTACTGCCTTCCTGCTTTATAGAAAGAGCAACAGGGAAATATGGATTTACTCAGTTTGGGGCAGCTAGATGGTACAGTGGGTAAGGACACTGTACTTGCAGTCAAGAGGATCTGAGTTCAAATCCAGCCCCAAACACTTACCATGTCCCTGTGTGAGTCACTTATTTTGCTCCTCTGTCATCTCATTGCATCGTCCTCATCTCAAATGAGGATGATAACAGCACTTTGCTTACAAGGTGGTTGTGAAGAGTATATGAGATATTTATAAAGCATCTTGAAAACCTTAAAAGTGCTAGTTATTATAATGGCATGACACATTTTTAAAATGAAAGTATTTTAATACCTAAGTTAAAACCATACCAAACTTAATTACATATTCTCATCAAATTAGGGGACAGAATAGGAAAAGGAAAAAAGAGAAAGTAAATTGGAGGGGCTGCTAGGTGGTGCAGTAGATAGAGCACTGGCCCTGAAGTCGGAAGGATCTGAGTTCAGATCTGGTCTCAGACGCTTAATAGCTATGTGACCCTGGGCAGATTACTTAATTAAGCCCTGTTGCTTCAAAACAAACCGAATAAAAAAGTGAATTGGAGGAAAGGGAGAGAATAAAGAGAAAAATAGGAAAAGAAAGAGAAACGTAAAAACGGAACATGGGTTAATGATGAGCGAGGCAATGAGATGATCAGTGTAAGTGAAAGACCCATATTTTTGGAAAGTGGCTGGTACAGGTTGGGAAGCCACTCAGTGTCTTCAGCCCTTGACTTTAATCTTTGTGTGTCATTTTCTTTTTCACAACTGCAGGTACACAGGTGGATGAAGGTGTCCGCTCAGCCAGCAAGCGCATTGTGGCACCTCCTGGAGGCCGGTCTAATATAACATCCCTGAGTTAAGTAGCCCCAAAGAGGATGAGAAACAAGAAAAGATTTTTCAAAGCCAAAATGGTACATTGGTATTTAAGAAAGAAAGTGAATCCAAACAGTTCCAATCTGAAGAATCAATAAGCCTTCAAGCCTTATTTTTTTTTTCTCCCAATGCTACTCGCTTGCCTAGCTTTAAAAGTATCGTTTCATTTTCTGTTTCTTTTTTGCATAGCCTTGAGAGTTTTTTTCCTCTTCTACATGCATGCAATAAGATGAGTCACTAAGTTAAGAGTCTGTAACCTACATGTGTGTTGCGCGCTTGTGTACTGCTGAGTTATAAGACGGGGGATAGACAAAGCTGGGAGGACAGGGAACCAAAAAGATAGAATGAAAGGGAAACAGACCGCTTGGGGTGGAAGGGTGGTGGGAGCCCTGGCAGAGGGGCAGCGGGTGGGCTGAGTGTGGGAGGTGGGTGGGCCAGGGGAAGGAAAAGGGGATGTTGTGTCTTGTGTTGAGTATTTCTGATTCTGATGAAGCCAGTCAGGCACGGCCACCGTCATTATCACCTCATCTCATCATGGTACCACAGGGCCTCCAGAGAAGGCAAGCGATTTCTGTCATGTAGCCCTTGTTACATTGCCTCTTAATTTGACTTTGTGTTACTTTGTACATTTTATTAAAAAACGAAAGGCAATCGCTTCTTACCACCTGCTTGGTCGCCCCCATTCTTTGGTCTCTTGCTCAGTTATTTTCAAGGCCTCTTCAGCACTCCAGCTCCTTCATCTCTGGCCTGAGGAGAGGAAGGTGCTTCCATTTTTTTCCCTTCCTCATGGTGTCCTCAGCTCTGTTTTTGTTTTTGTTTTTTTGCCAGGGTGACTGATGAGAAGTGATTGAGGGATGTGGGGCATAGATCCTCAAGATGTCAGTGGCACCTTACAAAGAGTCATTCTGTAAGTGCCCACTGGAGGATGGATCATTCTTGCATATTGATGAGGAGAGAGAATCCCAAGGATATTTTATTGCATAAAATCAAGTTCTTGTGTTGGATGTTGCTAAAAAACAAAAAAAGGTTTCATCAAACCTCCTGGGAGAAGCCAAGCCAAGCAGGTCTGGGTAGTTGATTTTCTTAGTTTCTTGGTGCTCTTACAGCTTCAGATTGGATGGGAGAATTTTTTTTTTTGGCAAGCATTTTCCTAAACATCCCTTGAAATTTTAGGTAACAGTAAGGAACTTTGTCTCCTGTGGATCTGGGGATGGGGATGGGAGAAGGGAAGAAGTCAGAGAAGACTTTTTCTACTGACATTTTCTTTTTCATCTGTAACTGATCCATTTTATTCCTCATTAAGAAGTAAACCTGTTGTGTTTATGAGAAATTGTAGAGATCAGGAAAGGATGGACCTTATTTTCTACCTTAGCAAAATGTGGGGGTTGAACTAGATAATTTTTAGGGTCCCCTTGAGCACTTAAGCCCAAGAGTTTGCTAACGAGGTAGAGTTAGAGAAGGTGAGGTCTTGCATATATCTTCTTTTGTCTTACGAGTTCAAGCATTGGTTGTCCACTGTTGGTCATTTTCTTGTAATGTGTATTGTAAACCTAGACTCTTTCTTGCATACCTGTGAGCAGGAACTGAGAACATGGGCAGTTTTCCCAAACCAGGAGATTCTGAAGCATTCACACTAATAACATGTTTTTCATTTTCAGGTTTCTGACCAAGGAGGGCAATTAGTTGAGTAGACAAATCCCACATTAGTAGAGAAGAAGGCTCCCAGTGCTTTTTAGAGTCTCTTCAATACTCCATTTTGATCCTCTGGGGATTAAGGAGGGTGGTACATTTCCATTTTTCCCTTCTTGCCCAGTGACCCAGCCCTCTTTTGCCTGAAGAAATATCAGAGCCATTCAAACAAGTATCCTTGCTGCTGGTCTGTATTGTGAATCAGGTCAGAGATGAAAAAAAAAACAAACAAAAAACCAGAACAGACTGAAAATGAGTAGGGATGATTTTAAAGAATTGAAATTTCTTTTAAAATCATTTAGTGTGATATCCTGATCTCTTAAATTTTGTAAGGGCTTTGAGAAAGTTACACTATGGAATGAAGACCAAGAACCTAGTTGCCTAAGAGAGAAATGAAATCTGTGCAGCAACCCTGGGTAGGCATCTCTGAGGGCCAACCATTTGGTGACAACTGCCTTGAATGGTTGTTTGGCATATCCTTCTTTTTCTTTGTTTTGAATCACTTCTAGATGTTAAGGCTAAGAGGAAGTAGCATTTTAGATGTTTCACCTCTGGGTGAGGGAAGGGGTGGGGTACAATTAGGCTTAGGTCAGTTGGGGTCACTGATGTTGGATATAGACTTTTGGCCCTTTGCACTTAACACGAATGTGCTGAGAGTAATTACTTTCCTGGTGTGAGACTTTGTTGTAATCCCAAGCCATGGCCACAAGATAGCGCCAACATTACAGAAATGAGAATCTCCAGCCTTTCTGTCTCTGCTTGAAGAGGTCAACCCATTTATGGCCCAAGCAAGCCCTCCATACTATTTTTCTTTTCTCATGGTTGCCCATCCACCTCAGCCATGCCTACTCTTATTATTGAGAGACTCTGACATGAAGGAATTGGTCAGGACTTTTCAATTTGTACATGCAGATTAAGCCTAAGAGCTGTAGAGATTATCTTGGGGGCCGAGGGAGGGTGCCAGACCAAAAAATGCAAAGGAAGATCTCATCATTGTTCACTTTGATAACATTTTGCCAAACCTAGCAATTCTAGATGAAAAACAAATTTCCAGCACCTTGCTGAGTTTGACTTTCACGAAATTGACTTTTGGGTTTTAGAGTCTTATGTCTGATTTTTTGAAAGGTCAAATTTCTTATTAAACAGTAGCAGGAAAGAAAATGACATCAAGTAATGCTCTGCTGCCCAAAAAACTCATCAGGCTTCTCCTTCAGGTGGTCGGTAAAAAGTAGGAGAAGGAAATGACTCAGCATGAACTGTAGAGATGAAAGCTCTGGGCTCTGAAGGTTTTGCCTGAGTTGTCATTACAACATGTAACACACCATTCTATAGTGCTCTCCTTTTAAGGGCTCTTCTCCTGGAGGTGGGGCTCTTGGATGGCCTTCTTTAGCCTCAATGTGTCATCCATCATCCCACCCTTACCCTGGACCCTATGATCTCTGAACCTCTGAGTCCTGGAACATCCCTGCTCTCATTCTTGTTCCAGTTTCCTCTGTTCCTAGATATCCAGTTAGCTTTTCCTGGAGTGGTGGGCGGGAGCAGGTGCTAATAGAGTTGTTACCTTTCCCACTGCTATAGATTCAGTTGAAGTAAGAAGATGGCAGTTGTTGTAAGTGAGCAAATGGATGCTCTCTCCATCTTTCTACCTCACAGCTATCTTTCTTTTGATCTTACTGTGAGGTTGGGCTGTCCTAGCCTAGAAATAACATGCCTGGCATGTTGAGTTTCCAACTTCTATATACTGCCAAGGGTTGTCTAAGCTTTCTCCATGGGAAGATCCAAGCTGGATTCCCAGATATACTCGCTGGCTGTTGTGGGCAGCCAACATTTATTGTATATTTCCCCCTCTCCTCTTAAACTTCTATTGACGTATGGTTTGTGGGTGTCAAGTTCTTGTATCTGGTGAACGTGAAAGAAAGGACAAGTGAGCCTTCCTGTGGTCTGTAGTTGCTGTGAAGCAGCTCCTGTGTTTGGTTTGAACCGTAAAGAAAACAGTATTTTGAGTTTAGCTAAAGAAAAGTTCATCGAAGTGACTGTTACTGTAAACCTGGGTATTAAAATAATTGTAAAACAACATTGTCTTTGGTGTCCACTGTGCTTCTTTGTGTGTGTGTGTGTGTGTAACAAATAGAAAGTCCCTTGAGCCATTAAGGCTTGGAGGATCACAACTAGAACTGGAACAGAACTTTGAGGCCACCAGGTCCGGCCCCTTTGTTTTACAAATGAAGGATCTGGGCCTCCCCGAGGTTAAATCATTTGCACGTAATCACGTGTCATGAATAGACAGGCTGTTCCGTTCCATTGTCCCACACATCATTTCCTTGTAAACATGAAGACCTTGTATAACTAGGATACTCCAGAAATGAGAATTCTATGGCTTATTTGAAGGTGACCCTGAAACCACCACCCCCGCCTTTTTTTCCCCCCTTTTAAGCCTTGCTAGAAAAATCTTTCCCCAATGGTGGTGAATATGTGTGACAGGGATGGTCCCAGTGCCTTAGTGAACAAGGGAGATTGAATAATCTCCAGAGGTCCTATAGATCAAATGCCAAAGGTGTGATGTGAAACCAGGTCTTCCTG
Source organism: Potorous gilbertii (assembly GCA_028658325.1). Classification (NCBI taxonomy): domain Eukaryota; kingdom Metazoa; phylum Chordata; class Mammalia; order Diprotodontia; family Potoroidae; genus Potorous; species Potorous gilbertii. Next base: position 389,228,392 of record CM053769.1, read on the forward strand.
ATTTCAGGTTTAGTGTGCTAGACACTACACAATAATGCTGCCTATTCATGAGGAAAGTCCAAACCAAAGAAATTAAATAACTTGCTGTACAACAGAGATAGTAAAATGTGTTAGGACCTTACTCAAATCCATTTCACACACAAGTCAAGATAACAAGCTCATGATGTCCTTGGATCTCTTCAAGAATGAAAGATGACAACAAGGGTTCTGCATGAGATTTCTCAGAAGAGGACTTCCAGAGCAGATGATGTGAATTAAACCTTGTCACATATTTCTTACGTGTGTGCCTCCTCACTGTTATGATCTGAGTTGGAGGCCAAGCCTCCCATGGATGCTGTGTGTAGTTGTGGGAAGGAGCCAACCAGGGTCTTGGGAGAAGCTTTGTTTTAATTTTCTTTACCATGTCATCTGAGAGTGATAGCAGCCACTGCCCTCTGGGGGCCCAATCATCCTCCTCCTTTCCTTCCTCCTCCCTTCTCCCACCTCCCACTTTCCCCTTCATTTTACTCCCAAAAAACTAAGATAATTTTCTTTTGTCCTGCTCAGTCTTCGCTTTTGATTTCTTGAAATGTAGCTCTGAAAAAGACTTTTTACAAAGCCTGTTGTGTTTTAAATGGAACCACTTGACTATACCTTTAAATACAAATCATTTTGGCTTTCATTGAATGGCCAACAATAGGTCCAGGCAAGCCTCTATGGCCTGTTGTTTAGATATTTAGGGCTTAGAATGATTTTCTATAGCAATTATTTTCTGTTCTGGCAGGAAACTCTGGGGTCTTCCCTTCCCAGACTGATGGCTTTGGTGGTAAGTTGGGCCCTCTTTTATCTCACTTCTTACCTAGCCATTAGTCATTGGGTGAGCATACTCTCAGACAAACTGATATGGAGAAAGACTGTAATCTAGAAAGGCCAAAGTCACCCACTGCATCCTGTGCTATCACCAGTCATCTTGACCATTCATTGTCTTCCTGTCGGACGACTCCAATGACTGGGGGAAAGAGTAAGTCCTTTGCTTTGCCTTAGTCGGCCAATTTGCCCCAAAGTCAAGACATCACACTTGAGATGGTCCTCTTCAAGAAGGGAAAACGAGCAACAAATGAGTTTGCAGTAGGATTCAAATAGGGGTCAGTGGGCCTGATTCCAAGTACAGGAATAGCCACTATTTCCTCTCATGATTAGACATCTAGAATTCCCATTGCTCCTCTCTCTGATCCGTCTTCCACAAGGCTGCCAAAACAATCACCTTAAAGCACATTTGATAGTGTTGCCAACTGATTATCCTAAAGTGCATACCTAATCATGTCATCTCCCTATTCAGTGGTTCTCTATCATCACCAGGATCAAATAGAAAATCATCTGTTTGGCTTTTAAAGCCCTTCATAACCTGTGAAGAACAGCCTCCCTCCTTACACCCTGATCTATGATCCAGTAAAGTGGACTTCCTTGCTGTTCTTGGCACATTATCTAATTCCCTGAATTTTCATCAGATGTTGCCCATGACTGGAATGCCTTCCTTTCTCATCTCTGCCTCCTGGCTTTCAAGCGCTGGCTAAAATCCTGTATTCCACAGGCAGATTTTCTCAATGCCCTTTAATGCTGCCTACCCTGAGAATATTTGTAATTTATCCAGAATATATCTTATTCACAAGTTATCTTTCCATTAGATTGAGCTCCTTGAAAGAAGAGAGTGTTTTTGCCTTTTTATTTCTTAGTAGAGTGCCTAGCACGTAGTAAGTACCTGATAAAGGCATATTGATTGTTGGTCCATTGATCGGTAGAGCTGGACATTGGGGCGAGATCTTGAAGGTGATGGATGGCAGTAAAAGTGAGCAGGACCATGGAAGTAAATCCTGCCCAACTTATCACTTCTAGTCAAGATCTAGAATTCCAAATAGATCTTTTGTCCCTTCGCTTGATGCTTGCTGAGAACATGTTGGCAGATAGTGTTAAGTGGGATTGTGGAAGCATTTAGCATTCAGCTCTGAGGGGAGCTAGACAGGCCCTTCCAAACAAATCAAGTTATTAAGAAAGAGTTCAGGGCAACAGCCAATCCGCCCGCCTGCCGCCAAGGTATTGTTGGCCTTAGAAGAGCCACTGTCTGGATTGAAAGATACATTTATTCGCTCTCCAGGCAGAAAGAGGCTTTAGTGACTGGGAAACAGCTGAATGTGGTCCTCTTGGCCACAGATCCTGTTTGTGCTGGGCACTTGGAATGTCAAGCTACTTTTGTGACCAGGATGGATTAGGGTAGAAATGTTGCGGAGCATGGAGGGGAGCTATAAAACCGGGGATTGGCAGAGCTGCAGTGGACAGGTGGAGATGGGGGACCTGGGCATTCCCCTTCAACTCTGAGCCTCAGTTCCTTCATCTGTTAAGTGGGGATCATAGTAGTCATACCACTATCTCATAAGGCTATTGTGGGGAAAGCATTTTAATGGTAAACCTTCCAGAGGAATGCGTGTTCATTTCCCTGGCTGTCCCCCACACCTGCAATGCTGTCCCTCTTCTGCTCCCGCTACTGATCTCCCTGACCTCCTTTAAGTCCCTACTAAAAATCCACCTCCAAGAAGCCTTTCCCAACCCTTCTTAATTCCAGTGCCTTCCCTGTTAATTTTATCCCCCTTTCTGTATGTACCTTGCTTTGCATACATTGTTTGCATGTTGTCTTCCCCATAAGATAGTAAGTTCCTTAAGAGCAGACACTGGTCTTTTGTCTCTGTACTCTCAGTGCTTAAGCACAGTGACAATAAAGATTGACGGATTGAATTAGGCCAGGTCCCATGACCTTTTAGATAAGAAAACTGAGACCCAGAAAGGTAAGACTTGTCCAAAGCACACAGCAAGGCTGCCCATGTTCATGAGGTTTGAGTGTGAGCCAAGCAAGCAGAATCTGGCCTTGCCCAGACTTTGCCTAAATATTGGCTGGTGAGCCCAACGGTTAGGGCACAGGACTGGAGGTCAGCTGTGGACTAGATCTCCCCATAGAGTTTTACTAAATTATTGTTAGTAGAAGTTATTAGTAAACAATTAGTGAAAGTCGTTACTACTAATACTTGTTATTAAACAATAGCTCATTGTGATCCATGGCCACAGGACAAAAATCAGTTTTTGTGAATTGGGAGAGACTTCAGGGACCATCTAGTCCAACCCATACCCCCTCAGGTTCCCACTGCAACATCATAATAATGTTAACCATTCTTTACAATGTTAGCTGATGTTTACTTGGCTTGCAGAATAATTTGAATGTAGGATCTTGGTTGATTGTACCAGATAAGCGACCATCTAACCAGTCTGGAGACTTTGAAGTGAGAGCACTCCCCTCCCCCAAGTCCCTTCCACTTGGGGTAAGTTCTAATTGTTATGAAGGTTTTCCCAACAGATGCCCCTAGTTCTGCCTTCTGGGGACAAGCAGAATGAGGTGACTCCTACCCCAAGTAGCCCTCTTCAAGTCTTCCCCACCCCAAGTCTTCTCCAGCATAAGTACCCCCAGTTCTTTTATTGATCTTTAAATGGATGGACCTGAGGTTCTTCTGATTTGGATCATTGTTCAATCTTGTCTTTGTGACCCCATTTGGGATTTTCCTGACAGATACTGGAGTGTTTTGCCATTTCCTTCTCTAGCTTATTTTACAGATGAGGAAACTGAGGCAAATCAGGTTACATGACTTGCCCAGAGTCACACAGCTAGTAAGTGTCTGAGGCCAGATTTGAACTCACTAAGAGGAGTCTACCTGACTCCAGGCCCAGCACTCTTATCTACCGTCCCACCTAGTTACTCTACCAACGGCCATCCCAGCATCCTTCTGCCGCCTGAGAGCCCTCTTTGGGTGCTTGATGACTATTATGTCCCATTCCCCCAGCCTCCCACCTGCAGTCTTCTGCAGTATAAGCATTTTTGCTTCCTTTTTTGATCCTTATATGGGATGGACTTACTTGAGGCTCTTCTGACGTTGGTCATTACTCTAGCTTTTTAATGTCCTTTCCAAACTGTGGCTCTCCAAACAAAACCCAATATTCCAGATGCAATCTGGCCAGAGATACATTCCTAATGCCAGCCAGAACTTGCATCATGCTGGTCATGAAGGGGTCTGGGTGAGAAAGGAAGCCTTTCTTGATCTCCCTTAATGCTACTTAGTGCCTTCCCTTTGTTGATTATCTCCAGTTTGTATCTTGCCTTTTCATTAGACCTTATTGTCTGGAGAGCAGGGACTATCTTTTGCCTTTCAGTTTAGTATAGTGCCTCCTGTGCCACAGCGCCACCTGCCTGGTACATGGATGCTTAATAAATGGGTGCCCTTGTACCTGCTCTCTCTAGGAGCAGAAGGTGGGGAGGAAAGGGGGTGTGAGGTGTGAGTGACCCCCCTACAAGGCAGCATGGGACATTTCTGCTACAGATTCCATTCATTCTGGATACTTTGGCCACTCAGTTCTCCAGCTATTCTTGTAACTTAAGGTCATAGATTTAGAGCTGGGAAGGACCTCAGAGCTCATCTAGTCTAACCCTTCTATTTTACAAATAAGGAAACTGAGTCCCAGAGAGATGTAGAAATACCTTGCCCAAAGCTGTACAGTTGGTTAAGTAGCAGAGTCAAGATTGAATTCCAGGTTCTCCAAGGCCCAGGCCAATGCCCTTCCCACTGTACCATGATACTAGTTTTTGTTCAAAGTTACATTACTGCAGCTTCCCAGAGGTGCTTAGTCTCTTGGTCGCTTCTGAGAGAACTCAGGAAGAAGTCAGACACATACACAAAAGAACAGAATGAGACATTTGACTCTTTAATTTTGTTAGCAGCAGACAGACAGACAGACGACACTTTACTTAGAACAAGTGAGCCGGGCAAACGGTTACTGGAAAACAAGGTTGTATGGTGCTCTGACATCTGGTGATGGACAACAGAGATACGCAGCCCCTCACTCTCTTTCCCTTCAGCTTCCACAGTTTACCCTACCTTATCATGTGAATGCTGGAGCACAGCCAAAGATTACCTACTGGGAGAATCCTCTGGAAGATCCTGCCTTGATTCCTTTTTAATCTGCCAAATGATCAAAGGGAGCTACAATTATGGGTGACAGTGGTCACTTCATACAACTGCGATTGACAATTCTCCCATGAAGGGCTACTTAATTACTCTGATTAAATGAATCTTAGCCTTGTCTTGATATAGAGGAAAGAGTGCTATCCTTGCAATCAGGACAACTGGGGCAGAATTCCATCCTGGATACTTACTAGCTATGTGAGCGATCTCTCTGAGACACAGCTTCCCCATCTATAAAATGAAGATGGCAATAAATCATACTGCCTACTTCACAGACTGCTTGTGAGCATGAAAGCATTCAGCAAACCTAAAAGTGCTACATACATCAAGGTGATCACAGAATGCTAAAAGTGAAATGGCCTTCAAAATCACCTACTCCAGCCCCATTGTTTGAGAGAAGAGGACATAAAGGGAAGTGACTTGTCTTTTGGAGGTGATACAGCTAATAAAAGGCAGAACCAGACTCAAACCAGGACTTCAGATTCCAAGCCCAACATTCTTTCCATTTCCCTTTGCTGTGGGTTCCAGCCATAATCTCCAGTCTTAGTTGGGATCCCTTAACATTTTAAAGTCATTGTGGGTTTTATATCCCATGAGCCCAAGCTTGTTAGTAGGGTGCCCTCTCTACCCTATCTGTGCTAAGTTATCATGCATTCGCTGGGCAGAAGTCCAGGGAAACAGTGTTATTAAGAAAAAAATGCTTCAAACCTTATAAACATAGTCTATAAAGACTTTTTTTTATAGTGATGGGTGGGGATGATAGGACAACACTAATAAAATTCTTAAGAACATATGTCACAGACAGCTACCATGATCCCTTTCTTTTCCAAGACTGAAGCACTCAGATTCAAGTTGAAGGAGTCATGAACCAGGGAATAATAAGCCCTAGAAAACCTAGGGTCATACAATTCAAGCCAATTCAAGTACCTCTTATGTGCTAGCCACCAGGGCAATCACTGGGGATACATAGAGAAAAATAAATAGCCCTTGACCTCAGGGAGCCTACATTCTAATGGAATGTAATTAGTTGTGGTTATATTTGCCTCAGCTCCAGGAAGGTGTTGGTTTTAGCCCCTGACTCATGGACTGGAATAGAAGGGCCTCAGTGTTGGCTTCCATGTTGCCAACAACTGTTCAGGAAACTATTTGGGAAAAGGTTTTGTAAAAGCCTGGGATTGCACCAGCTTAGCAATGAGAAAGATTCTAATGATATTTTCGTACTCTAGTTTTCTGGAGGTCATACCAAGACGGATAAAGCTTCTATTTTACTTTTGGCAAAAAACTAAGCAGGCCAGTAAGTGTCCAGGGAGAACCTTTTCATCTAGGTCTGTCAGTGTCCAGCTAGTGAATCCTAGTTCCTAAAAATCAATGCCCCTATTCCAGGTCCATATGCAGCCTATTATTAGAAATAAACACTAGTTAACTAGGAATATGAATTATGGATGTTTTACAAGGTTTCTCTCTTGCTTCAGACATTCTAGATACATGAACTAGACATGTCAGTGGATGATGAGCCAAAAGGCTTGCCTTTCTTTCCTTTGGTAAGATGTTTGTTCCTGAAACATCCCTCAGGAAGTTCTTTCAACAGGACTTTAACCAAGAAGAAAAGTGTAACAGGGAAGAAAAAGTCTGCGACCTTTGAGGCTCAAGTCAGAACAACCAAAACACATAGTTTGGCTTAGATTGCAAATGACCATGGAAACTCTTGGCCTTTCTTCTTTGGAAAGAAATTCTGGTCTCATTCTCATTACTGATGACTTTATTCCAGTCCCTAGCAGATCAGACTGTGTTAGGACAAGGGCTGGTGTTGAGCTCCCTGAAGAAGAGATCCTATTCATAAAGCAATTTACATAGATTGTATCACTTGACATACTTTGTGGCTGGAGGGGATTGTTGTTATATGTCCTTTCTTCTCAAAGAGGACCATCCCATCAGGAAACCAGGAAGGTGATGCCATGACTGGCAAGTGAATTGGATTTAAGTGAGGGAGGGCTGTGCAAGGTCACTGACCTCACTTTCTACTCTGGAGCCATCTCAGTCAGTGGCAAGATATAAATCAGGACTACTGGAGATGCCCAGGATGCAGTGGGAGACCTTGGCCTTTGTAAGCTCATAGCTCAGGTTGACTGAGGCAATGCCCATTCAGTGATTAAGGCAAAGAATGTCCTTTTTTACCTCGTCAAAAAAAAAATCAATCTGGGGGGAAGATCCTCAGGGTTTCTGGCCAGAACAGAAAAAATTGCTATTTACACTCACTGAGCCATCAAAATCCAAACAATGACCAAGTGAGGCGTGAGCTGGGACCTATTGCTGGCCAATCAATGAGAGCCAGACTGATGTAGCTGTAAGAGAACACAAGAGGTGGAGATGGATGGTGTTTTGTTTGGCTGTCGTTTTCATGAACATTTAAAAAGATATTTGTGCTACCTCCTTGCAAAAAAAAAAAACAACAACAAAAACCCCTCACTTTTTTTTAAATGACTAAACCCAAGACTCTTCTTCCTAGCAATGCTGAAATTTAAGGCCTGAACTAACAAGTTCAGTGAGTTGAGAATTGTAAACACTAAACAGATGTTGATTCCTCACTTCATGCCCACACACTCTAGGGAAATGTAGCCAGCTAGCACTCTCACTTTCTATCTCTTTCCAGCTCTATTCCCATCTCTGGTTTTTTCACAGGCCTTAAGTCTATACATTTTACTCCCAGAATGGCTTGCTCCCTTGATCAGCCACCAACTTGCCCTAGAGCTGGTTGATGAACTTAGCAAGAAAGAGACACTGTCAGTGTTTCTTTGTGTCTTGGTCAAGGTTAATTCATCTCTTATACTGAAGGACATCCTGATAGACATCAGATCAAACTTCATATCTGACAGTATTCTTTTCTAGTATTTCTTGGCATTCATTTAATGTCTAGTCTCCAGTTAAATGAGTTGGTTAGTGCTGAAGGGCACTGCTACTGTAAGAAGGTCCCTCTTTGGTGAGTTCTCTTTCACAGAGAGCCTTATGGTTCATTAAGTCCCATTCTTTTTATTTTTTCTGGACAGGATCCTATCTACTTGATGCTTGGATGGGCTAAGGCATTCTGACTCCCTTTCATTAGTTTTCTAGGATACAAAGGCCTTCTCCAATCTCTAAATTTTCCACAGTGTGATAAGGAGGAGAAAGGGGGTTAAATGTAATAAAAACTCACAACTATATAGTGTTTTCCTCACAATAACCCTGTGAGGTAGGTCTTATATAGGTAGTGTAAATATTACTACCCCAAATATCCACTGAAATTCAGAAAGGTAAAGCCATTTGCCAATGGCCACACAGTGTGCCAGTGCTGGGTTTGCAATCCAGATCTTTCTTAGTCTAAGTCCTATGTTCTTTGCACCACATTAACACATAAACCTCCAGCACTATTCAGAATCATAGTCTATTAGAGCTAACAGGGATTTGTAACAGATTTTCTCATTTTACAGATAAGGGAAACTGAGCCCCAGAGAAGGGATGTGACTTGCCCAAGGTCAGAGTTATTAGTAGTAGAACTGGGACTAGACCCCAGGTCTCCTGGCTTCTGGTCTAGTGCTCTACCACAGCATGCTTTGGGCATTTGTAAGTGGTGGTAGGGAGAGGTGAGAACTACTGTGTGAGCATTCCAAATGGAGGATTCAGAAGCCCATGTGCAGAGCAGTCGATTAATGTTGTGGAAAGAGAATGGAGAAGATCTCACAGGTTGTTGTTCTGACCATCTTCTGGGTCCTTGGCTTGTGCCAGCTTCTTATTATGTTCCCTTCTTACCCTTCAGATAAAAAGAGAAAAAGGTTTAAGCCTTGAAAGGAAAAAAGACATGTATGAGTGAAAAAATAAACAAACCCAACATTACTTACTTAAAGGATCAACTAATAATGCCTCTGCTTTCCTCACCAGTGGATGGTAGAGGTGAGAAGCATTCATCTTCCTTACAGCCCTACTCCACACCAGTTGGTAAATTTAAAAATACTAGTTCTGTGAGAAGTTTTAATTGAGACATCTATCACATTTACTAGGCTGGGCCTTTTCTAGGAGTGACTTACTTTTCTCTGTTGAAAATAATGAATTCCTTCTGGACTGATTCAAGGTGCTCCTGAAGAAGGCAAACCTGCCAGGTGGAAATAAGGAAAGAAAGGTTAGCAGATAGGCCTCCGCAGTCAATCGATAGTTACTTCCCAATTGCTTATAATGTATTCAGTAGGACCAGACAGTCATAAGACTTAGAGTTCGAAGGGCCCCTGTAAACTAATTCCCTTAGTTTTGGGAGGAGGAAACTGAAACCCAAAGAGGGTCAGAAACTTACCCAAGGTCATTCAGGGGGTGTCATCCAGAATTTGAATTCAATACCTCTATTTTGGACAAGAATGATAATTTCAGAAAGTATTTATAGGGAAAAGACAATGGATGCTCACTTCTACAGCCTCTATGCCCTCAGAAACAGAAGACCTGGGTTTAGGCACCACCTCTGACATTGGACAAATTACTGAACATCTCAATGCTCTAAGCAACCCTCAGTAGTTGTAGAGAAGGACCAACCTGCTCTAGTAGAGGGAGCTACCTCACCTGGGAATTTTCTCTACCAATAAAGTCATGGGTCCAGTCCCTATTTATATAAATAGAAGGGTGGAAGGAACCTTAAAGATCACCTTGCCCCAAACCCTCATTTGACAGAAGAGGAAACTGAGGTTCAGAGAGGAAACTGAGTTGCTCCTCAGTCATAAGTAATTAGTAAGGAACAGAGTGTGGGATTCACACTCAGGACAAGTGTTGTTTTCACTATTCCACACTGCCTTTTCCTTAGCTCTAACCCTAAACTATGACCTCATCTACTTAAGTATTAAATTTTCTAGCAGAGCTTGAAGCATATTCGCCCCCCTCCCCCAGTTATCAAACTGAACGGCTGATTTGGGTAGGAAGGTCCAACTCTGTAAGATCCTGGTCCTACCTTTCCCTGTCCCCTCCATAGTTCCCAAGAGAAAGGCTAGAGCAGATGAAGCAGCTACATCAAAAGGAGGTAACCAAGAACCTGGCAGAGGGCAGAATCAGTCAGAAGACTGAAATCAGCACCATACACATTCCCATCTGGCAAAGGAAAGGGGAGCAATACTCTTCAGGCAAGTAAAGAAATCATCACCTCTCTACCTGAGCTGGAAAGACTTGTTTAGGTAGCTGTTTAACCTGGACAGCAGTGAGTATCTGGAGAGTGAGGAGTCATCAGCTGTTTATCCCAGGATGAAGTCAGAGGTGATAACTACCTTGGGGGGAAATGGCTCTGAAATGAAGCTACAGAAGTAGCATGTGAGGGTCTGTCCTGCAGGTCACCTGCCCACCATGCTTCTCCTATCCTATGGTAAAAAGTTCAGATGTTCTATTGAGTGGCCCAGAATAATCTCTCTCCTCTGGGATCCCATTTAATTCCATCTGACTGTTCACTTCAAACACTGTGACATTCATTCATCACAGACTTCTTAAATGTACTTTGGCTCAAGTGAACAGGCTATTAACTATGTCCAACAGTGTTATTGTACAAAGCACCTGCTTGAAAGAACTTAACCTTAAGAAGTGGTCAACAAATGGGGGCCTGGGAGGAATGAGAGTCCCAGAGCAAAAGTTTTGAATGTTTACCAGAAAGTTTTCCCTAAATTACTTTTGGAGACTTGAATTATTTGTAAGGGAAAGTTTAGTTGAGAAGTTATTCCATGTCAACTTCTTATCCTTTAAATATATATGTGGATCTTTTATTTTTATATCACCTTCATTTCTCCTCTCTTCCCCACACAGGGGAAGTATCCTTTCTAGGAAAGAATAAAAATGAGAAAAAAGCTGTTCAGCAAAACTAATCAAAATTTCAACTGAGTCTTGTAGTATATGCAATGTTACACACCCTTAGGCCTCTACCTCTGCAAAGGAAGTCCATGCTCTCCTCTCTTTAAATGGGTAGAGCTTGGTCATCATAATTACATAACTCAACCTCTTGTTTTATACCTAACAAGAAGTCCAAAAGGGAGATGTAAGAGTACTCACTGACTTTACCAACTCAGAAGACAGCCAGAATGCAATTAAAAGAAATTCCAGAGACAAAAGGTTGCACTCACTAGGCTGTCAAAGTGTGATTTAATTAAAGGGGCAGTTACACTGAGCAGAGAAGGTAGTATATAGAGCAAGGACTCTCAGGAATTCTTGGCAGGGGCAGCAAAGAAAGACTCTTAGAGTTATTGCAGGAGACTTCTGAAGGGTCAAAACAGAAATATGAGTATTCAGAAGAAAACGAAGAAGGAATGCAGGTAAGAAAGAGGCCTGGCAGACTTTACAAAAAAGGAAAAATGGAAAACAGCATGATGCGATGGAAATAGTATTACACTTGTGTTCAACTCCTTTCCGCTACTTATTACTCATGTGATTTTGGGCAAATCACTTCTCCTGCTTCTCAGTTTCCTCATTTATAGACAGAGGCAACTGGGAGGCACAGTGAATGGAATGCTGAGCCTGGAATCAGGAAGATCTGAGTTCAAATCCGACCTCAGACATTTCTTATCCTTGGGCAAGGCACTTAACTTCTCTCTGCCTCAGTTTCTTTATTTGTAAAATGGAGAAGGGGATAATAGCTCTTACTTCCCAGATCAAATAGATAATATCTGTAAAGTACTTAGCGCAGTACCTAATAAATGTTTGTTTCCTTCCTCCCTATAAAATAGAGAAGGAGGGAAGTAGGAGAGGAGAGTAGAAAGACTTCAAAGATCCCTCAAAGTTCTAAATCTAGTATACTATGAAAAAAGAAAATAAAAATTAATGAGAGTAAAAGGAAAGGAAGAATGTTGTTAAAGAAATTACAAGCCAAGCCAGAGAACGATGATGTGGCACCTAGAAATGTGGTGCCACATTAAATGAAGCTTATACCAATCTGGTGATAGCTGGTCCAAGTGGAAAGATCAATGGTTTTGGAGACAGAAGACCTGGATTCAAATCCTACTTTGCCATTTACTACTTTTCTGATTTTGAGCAAGTCACTTAACCTCCCTAGGCCTCAGTTTCTTTATTGTAAAATGGAGGGGGAAGGTATTGTTGGACAAAATGGTTACTGCAGTCCCTTCTAACTCTAAATCTGTTACTGTGATCTGAGTTTCAGGTGAGGGAGAAGATAGAGATAATTTAGAACAGAGAGCAAAGGGTTTGAGCTATTGAGTGGGATCCTATAACTTTTTTTAAATATGAAGCTTAAAAAATAATCAAAGTCTAGAGAGAAGTATGGGAAATGTTCTAATTGCAAAGAAATGATAAAGTCATTTGCAGTGGGGTGGGGATGAGGGAAGGGAAGAAGGGAGAAAGACCTCTAGTAAAGGTTTAATAATAAAAACAAAGTTTAATTTAAATTAATTTTTATTTTATCTTATTTATTATACCCTGAAACCCTAGAGACATAGGGGAAGAAATACCAGGGGCTTTAGGTTAAGGATAGCAATAACTCACATAAGTCCATTTCTTTGCTAATGTAAGACTACATACATGTGGGTTATTAAGTTACCAATCTCAGTCAGTATGGTTTTAAACTTATCAAACTTTTGGGACCCCTTGTATTTGATTTGAGTTCACTGATCATTTCTTTCAAATATCTTTTTCATGTAAAATATAGGTTCTCTATTTCAGATTCAGATTTCACAGCAGATGGGAAGTCTCCGTGGAGGGGAGGGAGATGCTTCCAAGGCATCCACTTAACAAGTGTTTGTCTAGTCTCTGCCAGGTCCTGGGCATCTTGTGCTCAGTGGGCAATACAAAGATGGAGTAGAAGGCAGAATCTCTGCCATAAAGGAGCTTGGAGAGACAAAAAGAAAGACAAACAAAAGAGAGTTAAGTGACAACACAAGGCAGTTTGGGATTATGGGTCATGGAGATAACAAGACCTTAAAATATGTTTGCCAAAAAAACCCACTTTGTGTGAATGTTATAAAATATTCAGACTGCCCCTGCAGTTCATAAAGGTGGCTGACCTTTAAAGATTTTCTTTTAAGAAAAAGAATAGAACAAGATATCTTTAATTAAGAGGGTTTTTTTCCACACACACATAAGAAGTGATATGAGGGCATTTTTTTCCTTAATGAGGATACCTATTGATTAGAAAGTCTCATTTTTAAAATTCTTTCTTAACAGAAGAATTTAGTCTCAGAGGCACTTCCTTAATGTAATAATAAATAATAATAAAAACCTTTTGTGTATAGCAGGGACTTTTGATGAAAGGCACCCTGATGCAGTGGAGAGACTATTGCTAGTTTTTCCTGTACATAGCTTACTTGTACCTAGTCATCTGCATGTTCCTTGAGAAGAGGGGCTGTCTTTTACCCAGTGTATGGCACAGTGTCTGGCACATAGTAGGTGCTTAATAAATTCACTGAATGATTAATCTAAAGTCAGAAGAGAACTGAATTTGATTTCTATCTCTGACATTATTAGCTTGGATAAATTTGGGCCAGTCATCATCTCTGAGCCGGACTATCTCCATCAGAGGGAAGTGAAGTGGTGCAGTGGATAGAGCTCTAGGCTTGTAATCAGGAAGACTTTATCTTCATGAGTTCAAATCCTACCTCAGACACCTACTAACTGTTTGCTGCAGTTTTGTCATTTGTAAAATGAGCTGGAGAAGGAAATGGCAAACCATTCTAGTATCTTTGCCAAGAAAAGCCTAAATGGGGTCAGGAAAAGTCAGACATGACTGAAAAGAAGCAACAAAAATCCCCATCAGAGAAATGAGGATTAGGGTAACCTATAGTATCTACCTTGGAGGGGTTGTGAAGAATATATGTAAAGTGCTTGGTAAATCATAAACATTCTACATAAAATAAGCTTTATTATTGGAAAGGATATTGGGCTTGAAATCATGTTTAAATTCCAGCTCTGCCACTTGCTAATTGAGTGATATTAGGCAATCACTTTCCCTTTCTTACCTCCATTTTTTCCTCTAAAGTAAAGGTGCTGAAGGAGATGACCTGGGTCTTGGCTACCCTGACATTCTGTGATTCTGTGAAACTGCAAACGAAGCCTGTTTTCTTATGACTAATACTTAGCATTTCTGGAATGCTTTAAGGATTGATTGCAAAACAATTCCCATGTAGTATCTTATTTGAACCTCACAGCAACCCTCTGAGACAGTTAATCTTGATCTCCGTTTTATAGACTAGGAAACTGAGGCTCAGAGAAGTTATAAGATTTACCCAATTACTTGGAATGAAAACCAGTCATGTCGAGAATGCTCTGGAGGGATCAGGAAGAAGGTAAAAGTTCCTTAGGCAGGGATTCTTTCTGCTGTAGCTGAGGACAGAGGTTCAAAAGTTGGGTATCAGGAGACAGCTGGATGCCACTAAAATATTCATGCTTGGGTTGCTGGCCTCCTTTCCACATTCATGGCTTAAATCCAAAATCTCCTGTTAAGTGGTGGGTCTTTCTTTTTTTTTTTTTTTAAATGTGATTCTTAAGCAGTACAGAATGAAGCCAGAGTTTGGCACAGGGGGTTTTTAATCCTTCTCATGTGAGGCTGGTGGCCAAAGGTGAACCCTAAGATTCTTGTTTCAAATATTCAGTTCAATTCCAGGAAAGTAGCCCCATTGATTGAAACTCAGTGGGCACAGAAGATGGGCAACAGCATAGGCCAGATCAAACCCTGGCCTGGGTGTATTTCCTGTGGGTGTTGTTCTTTATTCTCAAAGTGGACCAAAATGACATTACCATGTTAGAGCCAAGTTATAGTGTACCGTGGCTGCTCAGACCAATATGAGCTCAGAATGCTCTACCACCAGTTGGCACAAACAGTCCATGGGGACATTTGGGATAGATTTTCTAAATCTGGGCATCTCCTGTTTATTTTGAGCTATTTCATTTCCGCTTAATCATAGAGCACTGCACCTTTTCTGATGAGGGCACACCATACTGGGCGGCCCTGTACCAGTGCCTCCCATGTCATTCAATCAATTCTAAAGTTCTTAAGAGACCTTGAGAGTCACTGTTTTTGACCACCACGTGGGTGCTTGCCTTGTGTGATTTCTCCATACAAGTCTTTTAGGCTAACTCAGTGTTTGGGAGGCTCCAAAGGAAAGTATGGAAGAGAAGAGGTATTAGACTGACCACCAAACTGAAGGTCTACAGAGCCAGTGTGCCGACCTCATTGTTGTATGGACAGTCTGCTTAGCACCATGTCAGGAAACTGAATCACTTCCATTTGAACTGTCTTAGAAAGATTCTGAAGATCACCTGGCAGGAAGGTACCTGACACTGAGGTCTTTACTTGAATGTCAAGCATTCAAACTCTACTGTATTTCCTGTATATGATAGTTGGCTACCTATCCCAACCTCCCACCTACATTCATTTTTTCTTTGGAAAGTACGGAGGCCACATCATTAAGATCCTCTTACACTCTTTACAATTTACTAAAGACCCAAAAAGTTTTCATATCTAGGGATGTAATGGTAAATGTTTAATAATCAACTCTTCAAAAAAAAGTACAACACACTTTTACATTTAATCTGTATTATTAACGTTTTCTTCATCACTTTCTTAAGTCTAGACAATCAATATAACAATAAATCAACCCCTGATTTGAAGCCTTTGCCAATTTCCAGGATGTAAATGTTCTCATTGAACATTTAACAACCAATTCCCCAGCCAGTTTGAGCTGGTTGTCGTAACACAAGGGTGTCCCTATGTTACAGGAAGTGTTGTGAGGATCAAATGAGACAGCATAAATGAAGGTGTTTTGAAAAATATAAAAAACAATGCAATTTAAAGGAATTATTTCATCCCTCCTTGTCATTTCTGTTATTTCTTATTATGGAACTTTTACAGGGCTTTTGTACCATTCAGAATTTACTTTTTATATGTCTGCCTTATTTCTTCCTTAAATCATGTGCTTTTCAAGGATAGGCACTGTGTCATTTCAGCTGAACTACATGAATGTTTATTTAAATGCCTTGGGCTCTGTGAAAGGCATGGGGCTAGGCCCTGGAAATCCAAAGCAAAAATAAAACTCCTTGTCGGTCCTACAGGAGTTTATATTTTCCTTGGAAGAGTACTGATATGCACAGACAAGTAAATAAACATTAATTTGAGGCAGGAGATTGGAGTTAGATAAGGCAAGCTCTGTGGAGGAGATGATATCTGAGCTAAACCTTGAACGAAGGTAAGTATTTGGGGAAGTGAAGATTGGGAGGGAGTCCCTTCCTGGTGTGGGGAACAGAAGTGGAGGATGGAATGACACGTACAGGGAATAACTTAGTAGCTGTTTCTACTGAGATGTAAAGAGAATAATAGGAGATAAGTCTGCAGAGGCAGCATGGAGCCAGATTGGGAGGGCAGAACTTGCATCTTGACCTAGAATTAGTGTGGCTCCACCGAAGACTTTTGAAGAGGGTGGTGATGTGGTTAGACTAGTGCCTTAGGAAGATAATATAGCTGGGCAGCGAGGTGGTGCAGTTAATAGAACACTGGAAGACCTGAGTTCAAATCCAGCCTTAGACATTTACTAGCTCTCTGATCCTAGGTCCCTTAACTTCTGTTGCCTCAGTTTCCTTATTTCTAAATGGGAGCAATAATAAAGCCTAACTCCCAAGGTTGTTGTGAAGATGAAATGAGATGGTAATTGTGAAGTGCTTAGCATAGTGTCTGGCACGTAGTAAGTATGATATAAATGTTAATTACTATTATTACATTGGCAGCCACCTGAAGGATGGGTTGGAGAGGAGAGAGGCTGGACACAAGGAAACTAATTAGGAGCCTTCTGAAATAGGCCAGGCAAAAAGTGTGGAGGACCTGGGCTAGGATAGAGTGAGTTGGGAGGAGGAAATGGATGCAGAGAATTAAAGGCAAGGAGAATTGAAAATATTTGGCAACTCTTCAGATATGGGGCATAGGAGAGAGAGAAGAGTCAAAACTGATGCTGAGGTTGTGAACCTTAGTGAGTAGGAGGATGGTAGTGCCCTCAATAGAAAGGTTTGGAGGTTTGGAAGAGTATCAGGTATAGTGGGGGAAATTCCATTTTGGAATGCCAGTGGGACGTCCAAATGAATTTTGTCCAATGGGCATTTGGTGATGCAAGATTAGAGTACAATAGAGAGATAAGGACTGGATACTTAGGTTTTGGTCTCACTTGTAAAAAGATGATAACTGAACCCTTGGGAATAGATGAGATCCAGGAAGAAAGTATAGTGAGAGAAGAGGGCTCAAAACAGAACCTTAGTAAACTTCCATGATAACAGATCAAAAGGTTGGAGGAAAACAAAAGGAGAACAATATCACAGAAATCAGGGGAAGAGAAAGTTTCGAGAAAAATAGATAGTGACTAAAATCACAGAGAACTCAAATAAGTAAAAACAAAAAGACCATTGGATCTAGAATTGAAGAGTTAGTT
The DNA here is from genome assembly GCA_028658325.1 of Potorous gilbertii. Classification (NCBI taxonomy): domain Eukaryota; kingdom Metazoa; phylum Chordata; class Mammalia; order Diprotodontia; family Potoroidae; genus Potorous; species Potorous gilbertii. The sequence continues at coordinate 389,245,832 of CM053769.1, forward strand.
GACTTCTCACACATCTATCACAATAAAGTCCAAATGAATACATAACCTAAACATAAAAGATCAAATCATAAACAAATTAGAAGAAGAGGAAAGGAGCTACATCTCATAATGATGGATGAGTGAGAATTCTTAACAAAACAAGGGATAGAGATGATCAAAAAAGATAAAATGGACAATTTTAATTACATAAAATCAAAAAGCATTTGCACAAGTAACGTAGTTAGATTAAAAAGGAAACAAATATTCGGAGAAAAAGTCTTTTTAGGGATTGACCTTGACACAGAAAGAAGGACCATATCTTACTTGAAGATTGGAGCAAAATGGGGAATGATGAGAAGGATGTAGAGGTGTGAAACAATGGAGAAGGACCTCACAATGAATTGCCTTGGTTTTCCCAGTAGGAGGCAAGGTCTCTGATGAGAAGGATGGGAGTGAGAGTAGTATGGGCGTTTGAGGAGAGAAGAGCAGGGCTGGGACACGAGAGAGTCAATAAAAGGACTGTCATGCAGCAGGAAGGGTCAAGTTGAGATTGGATAGTGTATACTTGTCATTTGTCATGCTAGGATGAGCTCCTCCAGGGATGTTGCTTTGTTTTTTTCTTTGAACCTCCCAGCCCAATGGACATTGAAAGCACATTGGAAGAGCTTAATAAACAATAATTGGATAAATGGATAAGATGTTATTAAGTGTACTTGGGTATGTTGAAACTAGCTAGAACTGATCATTAAATTTTCAGTCAGTATTTACAACTTGGAGATCAGCAAATACTATAAATACTATAAATCAGGGCTCGGTTTATTATGTATATTTGTGTCTGATGGTAGCCATCTCTAGGGTGGGGTGTGGTAAAGGGGAAAAAAAGGAAAAAAATTACATGATAACTTTATTATATGTTTAAAAGGAATAGCAAATTATACGTAACAGATTTGCAGTTTCATGTGCCATCATCTTTTTTTTTTTATTTTACTATGTTATGGAGAGGCTTTTTTTATTCCATAAATCAAAAATTAAATAAAGAAATACATAAATTGTAAAGTGTGTTGTGAGTACATTCTCCTCCCCTCCCTGAGGAGACAATTTTAAATATTTGCCAGAACATTTCTGGGCACGGGCTAGCCAAACTTCATTCTTAGCAAAATACAACCCACTGAAATAAAAGCCTTCTCGCATAAACCATTCCCCTATACGGGCAGAGTATTGAGTTGAAGAACACACTAGCAACTCTAATGCCTGTTTCCTGTGAGCCCCAGGTAACAGGCGCTGGGCATAGGTGGCTCCTGTTGCTCACCTGGGAGGAGTCACATTTCCTGGTATCCTTCTCTTTCTTTGCCAGTCGTTTCTTTTTCTTGTGAAGAGGATTGGACTCTAAAATCATTTCTTCAAGTTCAAAGGTGGGATCGCAGTTCAGTCTACCTTTCTGTAGGGAAAAAAAGAAAGGTCGCCTCCCTCACTGGACTCAGCCTTTTAGTTTGCTTTCCAGATGGGTCAGATCTAGGGAACTAAGGGCCCTGAACCAAGTCTCAATGAAAGCAGCTCAAGACAATAAAGAGAGCAGAGCTCCCACCAGATACCGTACATAATTTATCTCCTTCCATGGCACAGAACGCTCATCGTTCTTTATGCTCATATTTTATTCTCTTTGTCTTCTCATAAGCCCACCATGTGTAGAAAGGGAGACAAACATCTTTTCTAAATGACATTTTACCGTTCTTGTTTGTGAACTTTTTGGGTCACTATAGGGTTTCGTTGTTTGAAAAGTGCTAGGGCACTAATGAGACCACTCACATAGAGGCTGGCATGGGGTTTAATGGGAGGAGCAATGAATTTGTAAGCAGAAGGGTTGGAATCAAATTCTGGCTTTTCTACTGACTTTGTGTGGATAAAAGCAAGTACTCTATAACTTTCCATTATAAAATGAGAGGATTGAACTACATGATCTCTAAGGACCCGTTCAATTCTAAGTTCTATGTTACTGTTTGGGTAGGTGGGCACAATGGCTAGAGCACCTGGGCCTGGAATCCAGAGGACCTGAATTCAAATTTGGCCTCAGATACTTCTTAGCTGTGTGACCCTTGGCAAGTCACTTAACTCTCTTTGCATCAGTTTCCTTGACCTGGAGAAGGAAATGGCAAACAACTCCATTATCTTTGCCAAGAAAATCCCAAATAGGGTCATGAAGAGTCAGACACAACTGAACCAACTCAACAGCAACAAAATTAACTCACTAAGGAGAGAAGCTTATCTCTAGTCTCCACCATATTAAGGGAAATTTATTAGGCTGTTCCCCCTCACCTCATACAAAGGGTCATACAGTCCAGACCGTGGGCCACTCCCCAACTCTGTGAGGCTTTATGGAAACAGCGATTTCCTCAAATATGTTAAGTCATACTAAAGTCTCTCTTTATTTTAAACTGCCAGAGTGATTCTTGCTTTGCCATGTGTATCTTGACATGTGATCCTCTGACAGCCCTATCCTGCTATGCAATTATGTGAAATATGTCTGTCCCTCCAAGTAAGCTGCAAGTTCCTTCAAGAACAACCGGGTCCCTTGGTCTCCTTGTTTTTTAATCCCTAAAAGTTCTTGGCATTGAGCTGAGCTCCAAGTTGGTACTCAGTGAATTTTAGAAGAACAATGACTGTGAATTTCTGTAGCCCTGAAACAAGGGCTCTATGTGGAATTAAAGACCCTAACCTCTGAACTTTCACCAGATTAAGGGTCTTAAATACTAGCATAAAATGGACTGCCAATATGCCTGTAAATATGGTAATGCTATTTATAAGCTAGCATCCTGCTGCATTTAATCCACACAGATGAATTTTTAGAAGCAACATTAGTATAATGGATAGGGTAGTAAGCTCTGAGTTAAGGAGACAAAGATTCAATTACTCCCTCTGACATATATTAGTTATGTGATACCAAACCTCTTCCTCAATCACATAGTCTCTCTGTCCCTCATATAGCTTTCTTGTCCCTAGGACTTGGTAAAGTATGAATATGGAACTCCCTGTACTAATATCCTCCCTGTATTGAATCATACTGAATTCCCTCCTACTTTTCAGGATATACAATTTCCATGGTGTGGGATGGCTTGAGGCAAAGGCTATAAACACCTATATAGCAACACAGTGTTTGAGTTTTGCCCTCTAGAACCCCAGTGGACTGGAATTTATAGACCCTTCAAAAGCAGGAAGAAACACACTCTAAACTTGGAACAGGTGTTGAAATGAACAGTGCGGGAGGAGGGTTGGGGTTGAGGGAGTAGGAGGTTGGACTTCTTTCAGTTGACTTACATTTGGAATGAAAGTTGGAATCAGCCTCTTCTGCAGAACTGCATCCCAATTCACATCAGCCATGTAGGAGCAGTCCTGGACATCTGATAGCTGGGAAAATCTGTGGTCAGGATTTTGTTCAAGCAACTGCCAAGAAAACACAAGAGTCTGGATGATGAAGTATGGAAAGGCTCAGGGAGGTCCATTTTTATGGGCAGTTCCATTGCTAAGGTCTTCAGATATCTCTCCCCACTTCTCCCAACTATCTGTATTCAAGCAGCTGCCAAGTCATGGAATCAAAGACTTTGAATTGAAAGGAATATGAAAAATCACCCAGATCAGAAGTTTCGTACACACCATTGAGCCCACAACATTGCCAGGTGCAGCCTGAAGCAGATTAAAATGCAATTGGGAAATGTTGAGCAAGGTAAATAAAAACCAACAGAATATAGATAGTATTAATACATGGTTTTCTAAGTCAGTAAATATCCCTTCAGGGATACTTAAATGTGGTTTAGTGGCTTCTGTTTCTGAGTTTGACACCAGTGATCTAGACCACCTCCCTCATTTTACAGAAAAGGTAACTGACTCTCAGAAGAGGTCTTGCCCATGGTAATCTAACTAGTAAGCAGACCGGTCAATTCTACTTCCACAACGTCTCTTGTATCAATCTCCTTCCCTCCAATGAATGAGACACCAGCCTCAGGAACTCATTACCACTCACAGGTCCCCCATGCCTAACAAGGACTCCCTCTCTCCCTCATCTCCTGAGGATCCTTATCTTCCTTTAAGGATCAGTTCAGGGGCTGCCTTCTGAGAATGGGAAGCTTTTCTCGAGCCTCCTAGCAGCATTACTCTTTCCTGCCTCAAATTACTGTGTATTTATTAACTGTTTACATATTGTAAACTCTGGTAGGATGCAGGCTCCTTGAATGCATGTGTAATTTTTCATTTTTTAAAAGTTTTTAATTTTCATCTTTGTGTTCCTAATGCCTGAAATAGTGCTTTGCACAGAATTTTGCTGCTGTTCCGTTATTTCAGTCATGTCTGACTGAAATAATTTCATTCTCCAACTCATTTTATAGATGAGGAAACTAAGGCAAACAGGTTTAAGTGACTTGCCTAGGATAACACAGCTAGTAAATGCCTGAAATCAGGGTTTGAACCCAAAAAAATAAGTCTTCCTGACTTCAGGCGTGGCACTCTGTCCACTGCACCAACAGCTGTCCTTTGTCACAGAGTAGGCACTTAAATAATTCTTGGTGCATTAAATAAGCTGTTAAAATAAAGTGAAAGAGATAGCACAGAAATAGCTAGGATATGGATATATGACAATAAATGACCTTGTGCACACAATTGACTTTTGCCTCCACTAAAGTCTCTTTCAAACATTTCACTGAAGTGTGGAGAGGACAATGGCTTCTCAAAGGTGATGTCAATTCTAGTAGGTCCTACAAACTTGAGATGACTTTGAGTATGGGCTAAAGAGCAGACTGTGCCTGTCATCTGATGACCAGCTTACTTCAGTGTGATGGGGCCCATCACTAGAGAAATGGACATGAGGTAATGAATTATTTTGACCATAGCAATTCACTCAAGCATCAACAGAGGCTGAGGGACTGAACTGCCTTGCTAGAAAAATACCCAAACAGAAGAAAGCATGGACTCATATAGTACTGAAAATAAAGTTGAATTTTTGAGATTTTTCTTGTGTTCTTGATGGTGTAACTTATATGGTGCTTAATAAATATTTGTTGACTGCTTGATTCCACTCAATGTCTGATTTTCATCAAGAAAGGTCATTTGGCATATTAGCTATATAGATAGAGATAATGCTTACTTTGACTTGGGACTTAGACTTGAGGCTTGTGATAAGCAGATCTCTCTCTGTGCTGGAAGTGATCTAATGAGGAAGAGGAAGGCTCTAACTAGAAACATGTCAGCCATACTGAGAACAAAATAGAGAAGCCTGCCACTTAGCATCCATGTCTTTATCTGGCATTGGGAAGTAAACAATATGATTTTACCCACAGATGAATGACAAGGATGAGTGGAAAGTGTATAGGATTTGGAGTAAGAAGCCCTGGGTTTGAATCTCAGCTCTGGCACTTACAACCTGTCTGACCTGTCTGTGAGCCTTAAGAGGCTGGCAACGTTTCCTAGTGTGGCTGGAATCAGATCAAGATGTAATTGGGGAATGTTTAACAAAAAAATGAATAAAAGTACAATACAACACAGATAATATTAGTTTGTGATTTCTATGTGGTCTGCAGGGATAGTCTGAGGCACAAACCAGCTCCAGATACTACAGGATAAAGCTACAATCAAAAGTCACCAGATAACACTCATTTTAATGGAACTTTTCCCGCAAAATGAGAATGATCACCCTTGGTTAATATCTCCATTTTATTAAATTGTTATCATTTCAGCTGCATCCCACTTGTTTCCTCCCTAAACTCACTGCTATGGAAGTGCTGCTTTGAAGTGATTACTGTATCCTTTCCTGGAGGGGAGGTGGAGGTGAATTTTTAATAGCTTGATATAAAAAAGATAAACAGGAGTTGACTAGTGGAACTTAATTCCTGTTGAAACAGGATTTGTTTTTGTTTTGTGGTGAGTGTTCTTTTAAAGGCAATCCTTTGAGCAAAGGTAACTAGAGAAATGGGCAACCAGGGAGCCCAAATTTAGAAAATACTGATAGTGTTGGCAGTCCTTTAGCAGCATAAGAAAACTGAGCTTAGCACCCAATGAGTAAGAATAATTAGTTAAAACAGAAAATATTATAGGTACTTTAATGGTTACAAAATACTTTCCTCACAATCCTAGGAGGTGGGTGTTGTAAACATGATAATGACCATTTTATGGATGAGGAAAAGTGAGACTCAGTGACCCATACTAAGTACTTAAGGGAGGATTTGAACCCAAGACCCCTGACTTTGATGCCATAGCTCCTTCCACTACACTACACATTAGTAACAAAGGTACCTCACCCACTGGCCTGCACACAATCAGTTCAGCTACTAAATATCCTTGGCAGCAATGGGAGCAAATATAAACTTGTTTATGCCACATTATCCGAAGGGAGGACCTATGTGAAGAAAGAAACTTGGAGAAGCTGTTAAAAGAGATGTGGACAGTCACAGCTGCCTAACATCTGTAAGATTTCTGCAGACTAATTTCTGTCACTTGGGAATCTGTTCTGAAAATATGCTTTCACCCACAGATTCAAGCTGAAAAAGAAATACCTTGGTTTAAATAGCACTGAGGGAAGATATACACCCTTCCCTCCTCTTCTCCATACCTCCAACAGGGCCAGATAACTGTCACAAACAAGGTCAGAGAATGTTCTGTAGACCAGACAAAACAGAGCTTAAGTCTTCCTATTTAGTTTTCACTATGAGACTGAAATATTATTCTTTCTGAATAAAAAAAGAAAAAGAAAATGGATGTCCTTTTTTGGGGTAGCCTGATTCTACCAATTTCTTTTTAAAATTCTTCTTATGGTTTCAATCATATAAATTATCTATTTTCATAGATTATATCCAGATGCTGGTAAATAGCTGTTCTGTTTACTTCACCCCACCCTTCCCATTTTGAGGTTTGGAAGGTGGGATTGCTTGGGAATGACATCTGTAGATAACAAGTCTCTCTATGCTTTCAGACAGCAGTTGTACTTAGAATGATCACTAAGAATTACTGTATCTGGGGCAAATTCAATTGGAGAAGGGGGACTGAGGACAATCTACCTGAGGGGATTCTATACCATGACAGAGAATGACCTATCTCACAAAGAATCTAGAGTGAACTTCCATAACACAACTGATGGTCTCTGATGGTCCCAGATATCATGGGAAGATAGCATGTGATGGGAAAAGATGGGCCCCGGGAATGGGGCTCTGGCAATGGGGACCTGGGGTCATAGCACAAAGACAAAGGAAAAAGGCAACAAGCCAGAGGACCACTGGGAGTTTGAGGAACTATAACCCCCATGTTTCGGTTTCCTAGTAACAAAGTCCAGATAGCCCAATACTGGTCACAGGCTTGGCTGTACAAGTGTTACAGGTGTGACCTACTCCCTGACCAAAATGGAATGACTTTAGAAACCAAAGAGAAAATTCAATTCTGTGACTTTTAAGCAAAAAGAATCAGCCATGCAAGCCGGAGTGGAGGCATTTTCATGATGTGCTTTCAAAGGAAGCAGTATACAGAGATTGGAGAATGCGCTGATTTTGGATTTGGGTTAAAAAACTCCTGTGACATGACCTGTATGACCTTGGCAGGACATTTACCTTCCTTGTGCCTCAATTTCGTTAGTTTTAGGAGCAGTTAGGTGGTACAGCTGATAAAGCAAGAAGTCAAAACGACTTGAGTTCAAATGCTGCCTCTGGGCATGTCTCCATGACCCTGGGCAAATCAGTTAATCTCCATTTCCCTCAGTTTCCTCATCTACAAAGCAGGGATAATAGAATCTCCCTCTCAGGATCAAATGACATAATATTTGTAAAGTGTTTAACAAAATATTTTCAAAAAAGAACTATATAAAGTCTAGCTACTATTATTCTTATTTCTTCTTTCCTCATCCTTAAAATGAAAGGGTTAGGTTGGCTGGCCTTAGAAGTCCCTCTAGCTCTAGACCTGGGATTTTAAGATTAGTATCAGGGTTATATCAGTAGAAATTAGACCGAAGCAAGAGATTTATTTCAGTAGAACCACCAGAGGGTAGTATCTGAGCTTGTCAGATGAAAATGTTATTGGGAGCAAGTGTTCTTCCTGTCTCCCTTATCTTTTCTTCTAAAGTCATTCCTGTGACACCCACTGTCTGCTCCACATCTGGCATCTTTCCTACACGCCACCATTTCATATTTATAGTAATCTTTCTATGTGTTCAGCTCTTAGAATTCTTACCAGCTGATAAGCTCCCATAAAGGAATGCAGTTCTTGGTATCATTACAGTGCTTAGTTCAGTTCTGTGAATACAGTAGGTACCCACAAAATATTTCTCCATTAATGCATTCTGTCCTTAAGAAGACTCTAAACATCTTTAAGGTAAGATTCGTATTTTATGTTTCTTTTGTATCTCACACAGTGTCTAGTGGGTGCTCAATAAATACCTGCTTAATTCAATTTAACAAATATTCAATTCAACAAATATTTATTACATGCCTACCTTGTCAAGATACGAAGGTTAGAAAGACACAAAATGCATAGCATCTGCCCTCAAGGATCTTGGAGCCTACAAGGTGCACAGGTGTACATGCTGCTCTTAGAATCAGGGCATCTGATTTTAAATCTCAAATTTGACAATTATTATTACACATGTGACTTTAGGCAAAATACTTTTCCTCTCTAGAACTAAGTTTCCTCATTTGTATGTAATGGAGAACTAGCCACTGAGAAATTCATCAATGGCCTTGCATGCATGCTCGTAAGGACTGGGCTCAATGACCTAGTTGCATGAAAATGATGAGGCTGAGCTACATGGCCTCCCTTCCAGTACAGGATCTTTGATTCTTTGTATGACAGGTTCTCCTGGGTGGCACAGGGAATAGAGTGCCAGGCCTTAAGTCAGGAGGACCTAAGTTCAAATTTGGCCTTCAACATTTATTAACTGTAAAACTTAACCCTGTTTGCCTCAGTTTCCTCATCTGTGAAATGAGTTGGAGAAAGAAATGGCAAACCACTCCAACATCTTCTCTAAGAAAACCCAAAATGGGGTCATGGAGAGTCAGTCAGACATGACTGAAACAACAGAGCAACAAATGACAGGTTCACTGATACCCATGATACAAAATATGGTGTATACAAAGAACTCTAGGAAAATTTGAGGAAGGAGGGGATGTTTTAATCTAGCAGATTAAATGAGATAATATATGGAGAAGCACCTTATAAAATATGAAAGAACTACAAAAGTATAAGGACTTACTAGTTTTTGAATAGTGGAATTGCTTCGGATGATGGAGTCTGAGGATCTGAGTTTGAGTCCTGGCTCTGACACTAAATATGGAACATCTGGCAAGTTGCTTCTCTTTCTTGGACCCCAGTTTCCTTTCTGTAAAATGGGGAGTGTAATACCTGCACTATTTCGCCATTAGTTATTGTGAAAAGCACATGGGATGAAGTTTGTAAGTTTAAGATCCTAAGATCATAGAAGTGTAGGTAGAAATTCGGACCTTAGAGGCTAAAGAGCTCCACCTCTTTATTTCTAAAGAACAAAACAAAACAACATTATTTATTTTTAACCTTCATTTTAAAACATTTGTGAGTTCTGAATTTTCTCCCCCCAGTCCCTTCCCCACCCTTTGAGAAGGCAAGCTAAATAATATCAGTTATACATGTGAAATCAGGTAGACTATATTTCCATATTAGCCCTCCACACTCTTATTTTGCAGTTGAAGGAACTGAAGCAGAGAGGTTAAGTGATTTACCCAGAGGATACAAAGCTAGTAAGTATCTGAGGCAGGATTTGAACCCAGAACTTTCTGACCCTTAAGTACAATGGCCTGACAATTATTAACACAGGCAATCATTTATAATCCCCTCTAGTCATGGGACCATGCCGTCCCTCATCTTACCTTTTTCAGCAGTGTCACCATTCCCACTGACCACGAAGCTGGGTAGGTCACAACGGCTGTCTTAAACATGTGAGCAATGTCATGACTAGATGCGCCAGAGCGAATTTGATATGGCCTCTGCAAAAATACAAGGAAATTATTTCTTTTTGGCTGAAGGAGGGAGAGGAAAGAGGAAGGCAAAAAAACCCTTCCCTTGGAAATTTTCCCAGGTCAGGCGTTCAGGAACTAAAGATGTTATTGTGTAGTTTCTAAATACCCTACCTCTCTCTACATTGCTGTCCTCAGTAGAGTTGCTGAAAATCATCACAGGCCAGGCCGAGCCCAGCTGGAATAAATAGATTAACACTGGGTTGTAAACATAGAAGCAACAGCAATAAATCCAACCACACGAGGTAAAGAGACCTGAAAAAAAAACCAACCTGCCACCAACAAAGAGCCACCACCTAGTTGGGCTGTGGTCAGCACACCTAGTGCTTGCAAAACAGAGGAAGCAAGTCCAGGCAAGGAGAATTCACTGATCGGCCATGTAAAGCCTAGTGGCCCAGCCATCTTTCCAACCAAGCTGCTGTGTTTGGATGATGGTTGGAGGCCAAGGTAAAATAGGTCAGGTGTAGGAGGTCTCAGGTGGGGTCCCCTCCTGTTCTATTTGGGCAAAGTGAAAAGAGAATATGGAAGCAGAAAACTTGGTTCTGCTACCATTGTGATATTGGGTCAGTCAGCTCCCTTTCTGGGCCTCCATTTCCTTTTCTATGAAATGTGGAATTTGGTCAAGATGATCTATAGCTTAAAATCCCTTTCCAGTTCAAATCCCATAATGCTATAAATGGTGATAAAACCATAAAGCTAGCATAAGAAATAAAATTTTTGCTACTGTCCTGGTGTCCCTGCTGTTCTAGAGAAGAATACTTCTTTAGGTGAGACTACTGTCTGGGTGAAACTTTACAGTTAAAGTGTTTTTCATTCTCCAATTGTAGTCATTTTTTTTTAATGGGTCAAGGGAGGAGAGGACTCATTTTATTTTGCTCTGAAAAAATAAATGAATTTTTACAAGGTCCACAGATGTGAATACCATTCCCTTAAGCAGCAGATACCATTCACTTAACAGGTGGCACGATGCAAGATAAACATTGCTAGAGCCATAGAAGACTTGGGTTTGAATCCCAGTTCAGGTACTTGCTGTCTTTGCAAGCTTGGGCAAGTCCTTTCAATTTCCTGGCCCTCCATTTTCTCCTTGGTAAGATGAGGCTGGTCCTAATGACTTCTGAGGTTTAGGATCCTCTGAAAGTGCTGCTGAGGCTTACATTTTATTGCTGTCTTTGGAAGATTTTAATTTAGTATTATAATGTTTTCATTTAATATTTACTGATTAAGTGTAATTCACAAGTAACTTATAAATGAAAAATAGCTAACATTTATATAGTGCTTGCTATGTGTCCAAGGTAGCTAGGTGGCACAGTGGATAGAGTGATGGGCCTGGAGTCAGGAAGACTCATTTTCCTGAATTCAAATGTGGCCTCAGACACTTATTAGCTGTGTGACCTGGGGCAAGTCACTTAACCTCATTTGCCTCAGTTTCCTCTTCTTTAAAATGAGCTAGAGAAGAAAATGGTAAACACTTCCATTATTTTTACCAAGAGAAACCCAAATGAGATCATCAAGAGTCAGACATGACCATAACTACTATGTGCCAGGGTTGACTGACTTCCTTCCTTCCTTCCTTCCTTCCTTCCTTCCTTCCTTCCCTCTTTCCCTCCTCTCCCTCTGTCCACATAGGGAATCATACCCTCACCTGCAGGTGCTCTGCTCCAAGGAATATAAATTTTGATTTCTGAAACCTTGCAAGATATCTGGGGATTTATGTTCTAGATTTCTTTTTTTAAGGACCATATCTTAAGCCCAAATCACTCTGGCTCTCCCTGAGCGGCCAACAGATCCAAGCCTTACTTGGTTATTGTTTGGGTTTTGATAGTTCAGAAGGAGTGTATATAGCAACTGTTTCTGTTTTGGTCAAAAACCCTGAGGGTCTTCCCCTCCCAGACTGATTTTACTTTTTGACTTGGTAAAAGAGGACATTCTTGCCTCAATTCACTGAATGGGCATTGCCTCAGTCAAACTGAGACCTGGGAAAGACTTAAGCTTAAAAAGGCCAAGGTCCCCCATTGCATCAAGGGTCATCTCCAGTCATCCTGATCTGTAACCTCCCAGTGGATGTAGATGTGAGGTTGGTGACTTTGCCCAGCCCTGCCTCACTTAAACCCGGTTCACTCACAAGTCATGAGATGGCCTTCCTGATATCATGGTCCTCTTTGAGAACGAAGGACAAACAACAGCAGTGTACTAGATATTGTATACCTTTTCCGTTATCTCCTCTGCTCTTCACAACTGGGAGGTAAGTACTGTTAGTATCCCCCTTTTACAGATAAGGAGACTGAGGCAAACAGAGGGTAAGCGATCCGCATAGGGACGCAGAGACAGTAAGCATCTGAAGCGAGGATTTGAACACAGGTTTTCCTGTTTCTGGGCAGCCACAGTAGATAGAGGGCTGGGCCTGGAGTCGGGAAGATTCATCTTCTGAGTTCAAATCCAGCCTCAGACATTTACTAGCTGTGTGGCCCTGGGCAAGTCACTTAACCCTGTTTGCTTCAGTTTCTTCATCTGTAAAAATCCTATAGAAAACCCCAAACAGGGTCAAGAAGAGTCAGATGTGACTGAAATGACTGAACAACTTCCTGAATCCTGGCCCCATGAGCCTATCCACTGAGCCACCTGATTAGGAATCACTACATAGATAAGAAGTTATTATTGGTCAGAAAGCACGTCAATACTGTCCATGGAGTTTTCTTGGCAAAGACACAGGAGTGGTAGACAGAGGTTAAGTGACTTCCCCAGGGTCACACAGCTTGTAAGTGTCTGAAGCCACATTTGAACTCAGGTCTTCCGAAGCCCAGGTCCAGTGCTCTACCTACTGAGCTGCCTAGCTGCTTCTAGAGCTGAGAGGCACCATGGCTCAATAATTAGAATGATGAGTTTAGAGTCAGTCCTGTGAATTGCATAACTTCCTGGGTAAGTGCTCTGCACAGACCTGTGTCTGAGACTGTAATTTATAGCTGAGATGTTGTGATATACATTGAAGTAAAGAGTTTCCATGCAGGGAATTCTCTACACTAATGAAATCACAGGTTGAAATTCCCCCATTTCCCCTACTAAACAAACAAACAAAATGGAAGTCTCAATAGGAAAGAAATGTTACTATGATCATGAACTGGATCATAGAACTGGAAAGAAGCTTAGAGATCTTCTAGCAAACTGCCTCATTTCTTTCCTTTTTTTTTTGCAAAAAGTTTTATTGTTGTCTTTTGTTTTATTGCAATGTCCTCTTACACTGTCCCCTCCCCACTGAACCCCTCCTTGCAATGGAGACAAATATTTAAGCAAATTGACTGCCACAGGAACCAGTCTGACATGTACATGTACCACATTCCACCGCTGTGGTTTCCACCTCCCTGCTGAGAGCTTCCTAGGACTCAGGTATAGTTCATCAAAGTTGAATGTCTTTTGAACATTATCATTTACGTTACTGTGGTCATTAGACATATTGTTCTCTTGGATCTGCTTTTTTCATTCCATTTCATCTCCCACTTTCGCCCAAGGTGAAGAACCATTCCCCAAAATCGTAGACAAGTAGTCAAAAGCTTGAACAGTTTTTGGGAGAAGAAATGCAAATGATCAACAACTATATAAAAGATTATTAATAACAAGAGAAATACAAATTAAAGTAATGCTGCTCCACCTCTCTACATCTCAAATTGTCAAGGATGATTAAAAATCGAAATATTCAATGATTGAGGGGCTGAGGAAAATTAGGGATACCCCCTATGAGACCTATGAGACTTGGTTCCTGTGTTAGTCAGTTCTGTAGAATTGCTTTTTTCTCTTTCTTTATTTTGATTTACTTTTTTCCTAAGAGATGACTCTTTTGAGGAAAGAAGGTAGGAAAGACACTTAGAAATCAAAGAGATGTAAAAACAAAAAAAAAATTAAAAACATAAAAATTTTAAAAAATTAAAGTTATAGCCAATACCTTCATTTCTTCACTATCCATTATCTCCTCAATCACTTGTGATGGAGCCTCCTCCCCAGCCCTCTCCTCAGTGTTCTTTTTAAGACCACTAATGCTGACCCAAATGCTACAATCAGTGGTCCTGTCTTAGTCCTCCTCTTGAATATCTCTTCAGTTTTTGGCATTGTGGACCCCTCCACCCCCACTGCCTACTCTCCCCTTCCATAATTTCAAGCGTCAGGTAGCAGCAATTTTTAGGTGTTAAACTGGGAGCAACTTAACTGATGAGTGTCCTATGTCATGTTCACAAAGAAATCTGAAGAGCACAAATGGAACAGGAATTGATTGAAAAGGAGCCAATTTATGAGAATCTACGGCTACAGCGGAGGTATCTTGGAGAGAGGGGGGCAGTGATGTTAAGTCTAGAAAAGGCAGAGTTTCACTACTAAGGGTCCCATTTGTCAATGGCCATGATTCAGCTCAGAACTCAAGGGAATATTTTTAAGTTCATTCCCTCTTTGAAAGCTGTTTTTCTATCTAAATAATAACTTGTAAATGTTGAAGGGATTATTTAACACCCTCCCTGTAAAATTGGGCAGTGTTGATAATTGTTCATAAATGGTTGATACTTAGTACTTTATTGTCTGAGTTACTTTTCAAAATACCATTTTATGGCTTAGTTTGTGATTCATAGAACTGCAAAATCCTAGATCTGGAAGACAGCTCAGAATATCTTCACCTCCATTGCAGGAGGTCTTTCTAAAGGCATTTACTAGATTTCCTCTCTCTCTCCCTCCCTCATTCCCTTCCTTTTCCCAAAACCTTAAACCCAGTGTGCACTCTGAAGTCCATAGGTTGGACAACAATAGGTCCCTGCACAAGTTCCACTTAATGGCTGACTTGGAGTGATTAGTGTGATTTCCCTCCTAGCATGATTTAACTATTTTTTTTCTTTTGCTCATTAAAAGGGCCATTCCCTGACTACTTCTTAAAGCGATCTAGTCATTCAATGGGCATTACCTCCTTCTAAGTGAGTACCTGAAAGGGGGCAGCTAGATGGTGCAGTGGATAGAGCACCAGTGACTCTTAAGTCAGGAGGACCTGAGTTCAAATCTCACCTCAGACCCTTGACACTCACTAGTTGTGTGACCTTGGGCAAGTCAATTGACCCCATCTGCCTCATCCTGGATCATCTCCAGTCATCCTGATGAATATATGGTCACTGGATTCAGATGGCTCTCTCACTGCATTCTGGGCCATCTCCAATAATCCTCACGAAAATCTGGTCACTGGATCCAGATGGCTCAGGAAGAGAAAGTGAGGCTGGTGACCTTGCACAGCCCTCCCTCCCTCAAAACAAAGTCAAGTGCAAGTCACGTCATCATTTCTCTGATGTCATGGTCTTCTTCGAAAATGAAGGATGAAGGCACAACAGCAACCCTGGAAACTCACTACTGCATAGGACACATCATTCCATTTTTAGACAGCTCTCATTATTAGAGTTTTGTCTTAAGCTAGAGCTGAAATGTGCCTCCCTGTTACTGACTTCCTTCTCATGCCAACCCTATTGGTCCTAGTTCTGTACTTGGAAGCAGTAGAGGACATGTAAGTCCTCTTTCAGATAACAGTCCTTCAGCTATTTGAAGGCAACGATCACATCTCCATTGTCTTCTAGAATTTATCAAAGAAGCCTGGTAATATAATTTGTTTCCCTTCTTACTCTAGTCTATTGATTTTGATGACTGAAGTAATTTCCTTTCCCCATTAGAATATCAAGTTCAATCATAGTCATTTTTAATTACACTAAGTGACCTCCGGAAGGAATTTTTAAGCCTTTTTTGTGAGATGGACCTCTCTGGCAGCATGATGAAGTCTATGGATCCCTTCTCAGAGTTGTGTTTAAAAATACATAAAATATTATACAAAGAATTACAAAGGGTACCAATTATGAGCACAGGTTAAAAACTACCGGACTAGAGTACCTCTTTACCTTTTCTCTCTATTAATATGTGTAATCAGCAAATATTAGAACTGAGAACATCTCATAAAAGGGTTAAAAGTGTATTTGGGGGTCTTCAATATAAAAATGTGTTTTGTTTTAATAATTACTAGATTTATTTTTTTTGTATTATCACAAGGGATTCCAGTAAGCTGGTCAATATAAACATGCTTTTAACTATTTTCTGGCTTACATTAATGTTTTATGAATGTGTGATTTTTAATCTAGACCACATCATAGAAGCTAAAAAAATAAATTAATTTTTGATTGAGTTCACATAAGCTTAACAAGTAATTATTGAAAGACACCTCAGAGAATATGATTTACTTGTAAATTCTGAGGAGCTGACAGACATAGGTCATGGATTTGGCCACTGAGATAGTCACGCTGAGATAAGTCACATTGAGATACTCTCCACCTGGTGGAAAGAAGTCATGATATTGTCATCAAGTTGTCCCCAGAATCTTAACTTCCAGTTCTGAGCCACCAGATGGAAAAGGTTACTTTAAGGTTTTACTGAAGTTAAGGCAGAGATGACAAAAAAATCCAAAGCCTAGGAACTAGTACCAAAAACTTATTACACTCCCAGAAAGGTGTTTATAATATGATATGAACCCACTTAAATGTTTATAGCTGCCTTTTAATTGGGAAGGTTAAGATACACCCTCCTCTCTTTTTTTCTATTTACTAAAATTATTCAGATTTATTTTCACCTATGTAGTGTCCCAAGTCCAATAACAATTACCACCCAATTGCTCATGGTGACCATGGTCTCTTTTTTTCCAGCACTCAGGTAGATTCCACAGTATCACCATGCAAAGTCTGGGACCAGAGAGCAAATGTGACAATCAGGTCAAATCAACAAGCATTTATTAAATGCCTATCACTAAGTGCCTATCACTGTGCTAAGTGCTGGGAATTAAAAAAAAAAGACAAAAAATATTCCTTGCCCTCAAGGAGTTCACTATCTAGTGAGGAAGAAAATATGTCAACAACTCTGTACATACAATTTTTATAGAGTATAGAGAGAGAACCATATAGTTTTTAGACTTTATAAATTCTAAATTAAGTGTTGGTACTCTAAATAGATGATGTTTACCCAACAAGTTGATGCTCTACTGGAGGACCTGATTAGAGTAAAAGTCAAAATTAATGCAAAATTAAAAAAAGAAAAAAAATGAGGCAAAAATATTGGATGCACTTTCAACACTCTGTTGACCTATTAAAATAAGCTTTGGGATCTGAAAAACAACAAATGACTAAAAGTAAAGACATGGAGTCTAACTGTTGCCAATTCTTAAGATCATTGATTTAGAGTGGGAAGGGACCTGTGAGGTCATCTAGTCCCACTCCCAAATTTTACAAATGAAGAAACTGAGGCCCAGAGAGGTTAAATAATTTGTCCAAGGTTAAATAGGTGGTATTTGGCAGAGCTTGGATTAAAATCCAGTGGTCAACCAATTAAAATAATAATTGAAATAAGAAGGTAAAAAATCCCTGGGATATTATCATTAAATATGATTCCTTATGTCTGAGGTAACCTGGTAGCAAAGAGCTATAAAATGATTTATAATATAAACTCATATTCAAAACATTGCAGAGGAGGTCAATGGAAAATTATAAGCAGTATTGCTGGCAAAGCATTAAAGAAGCAGTAGAAAAATATGTCTGCAAAAAGTTTGACATGAGATCCAACCAAGTGAAATCAGGTCATCAATGAAGTCATGTTTTTATATAATAATCTTTTCTCATCCTAGGTCACAGTGGCACCAACATATTTGTGCTATTAATGTATCAAGATCCAATGAATTATTTTAAAAAGCAGAAATGGTACTCAAAGTAATATAGTTAAAAAGCAGTTTACCTGAAAAAAAACCCTAGGGATTTTAGTGGACAGTAGTCTCAACTGGGCAGCTGGGTGGTATGATGGATAGAGTGCTGGGCCTGGAATCAGGAAGATCTGAGTTCAAATCTGGTCTCAGACATTTACCAGCTGTGTGACCCTGGACAAGTCACTTAATTTCAACCCTACTGCCTCAGTTTCCTCATTTGTAAAATGATCTGGAGAAGGAAATGGCAAGCCACACCAGTATCTTTGCCACAAAAACCCCAAATGAAGTCACAATGACTGAATGTGACTAAATGACTGAAATGACTAAACAATGACAAAGTCTCAATATGAGTCAATAGTATAAGATGGTATAATCAAAACAGTAAACAAAATCATAGGCTCCATTAAGAAAGGTGTCATTACTAGGACTATGGAGATGATGGACCTACTTGGTAGGAATACATCTGGAGAATCGTATTCACTTCTAGGGAACACATTTTAGAAAGAGCAATGATAAGCAGGAGCTCATCCAGAAGAGAGGCCTGATTTCATAGTAGCACATGTAGATCAGAGAAGTGAGAACTCCCACAATATATATACTTGGGCCCTTCTAAAGCCTTTCCATTCTACTGTCTATCCCGGGACAAGTCTGATTTTTTTTGAATATCTGCTGTGTGCCA
Organism: Potorous gilbertii; assembly: GCA_028658325.1. Lineage (NCBI taxonomy): Eukaryota > Metazoa > Chordata > Mammalia > Diprotodontia > Potoroidae > Potorous > Potorous gilbertii. The sequence continues at coordinate 389,264,244 of CM053769.1, forward strand.
TGGTATCCAGGGGGTCTAATCCTGTTCCTCAGTTCTGCTATTTCTTGTCCAGAATTTCACTAGACTGACTCCCCTCCCCCCATCTCCTTCAAACATCCTTTCTTTCTACTGGTATGGTACAGAATTCTCAAAATGAGATGCCTAAAACTGCACATACTAAGGACTTTTGATCAATATTTCCTAGTCGATGTGTTCCAATCATCAGGGAATTGCTATAATACCAGAGGTGCTCTCATTCATCTGCCTGCTTTCTTTCTTGTTGGTACCCCAACAATATTTGGAAATACCTCTGAATGAAATGAATTATCAGTGGAAAATCAAAATCACTTTAATTTGACTCTCTAAAAAAAAGGAAAAGAAAGAAAAGAATCTTTCCATTAGTGCAAAAAATATTATTTTCGCGGAGATAACTCATTTTTGCCCCTGAACCCAGAACTTTAGAATCAAGTACCAGGGAATTCAACACAACAAGGCATGAATGGTGTTGTATTAATAATTCACACCTGCTGTAGCTGTGTTTCTCAACTAGTATGTCATGTTGTGATTGCAAGATTACTTTCTTCAAACATACAAATATATTTACATGAGTTACTTAATGAATAGTACTGCAGTCACCACTTGGGAGATTTCTATTATTCAAATTACTCCTTCAATTTATGGAGCTTAATTTAATGTTAAACAACATTCTGTGCCCCATGCTGAGTGACAGGGAATTAATATGCACTGAAATCACATAGATTCTTACCAGCTCTTCATCGGGCTAATAGGACTGATATTTTGCTTTCAATTCAAAACAGAGACATGGGGGAGGCAGAACTTGGAGACATACTGAGTTATTGCAGGCTGATCCATTTTTTTCCTTATAAAATATATCATATTGTCACATGAAACAAATTGTTATAACATTTTATCCTACCCGGCCTCTCAGCAACTCATAAGCAGTCACTCCCAGGGACCACCAGTCAACAGCAAAGGAGTATCCTGTTTGTCTTCTTGAGTTGAACATCTCAGGGGCTGGAAGATATAGAAAAGTGAGGTTAATGATTACTTCTAGGTCCCTGATAAATGAGTCCATCCATTGATACTGCTGTGTGCCTCAAAATTTTCCTTCATGGAAAGAGAATGTCCTTAGATATAAGCAACAGTCTGTCCTTCTATTTGGCAGTATCATCATTTCCCCCTGAGCAGATTTCTTTTGCTGCATTCCCTCCTGAATGTGAAGAAAAAAAAGTTTTTGTTCTGGCTATAAGTTGCCATTATCCCCAACATCAACGTGTGGGAGCAGCCAAGAGGAGTATAGATTACCTTCATCTCATAAGTCCCTGATTTTATTGATTTCTGTTGATACAGATTGTGATACAGTCTTAATGAACTGCAGTGGCTAAAAACCCCCAAACATCATTGGACTCATAACTAGAAAAATTTCTAGATTGATAGCACCAGCTAGAACTTGTGCTCCACTGCCATAGCCTCTGAGAAGCTATGACACTTTGCTGAAGCACTAGGAGACTTTAGTGGAGAAATAAAAGGAAAAGTGGCTCACATTTATGTAGCACTTTAAGGTTTACAAAAAGCTTTCTTTGAAATAACACTATAAGGTAGAGAGTCAAGTATCACTATCTCCATTCTAGAGATGAGGACATTGGGGCTCCAAGGGACTGGGTGAATGGAAGACAGTTGAGAACAGGAAATCAGCACTGGATATGAGTGTTTGGATCATGTTTTTTGTCATATTTGATCACTGTATGGATCTGATTTTTATAGGTGACTGATTTTTTTAAAATTTAATTTTTAATTTATTGAATAAAATAAGCATTTCCATAATATGATACAATAAAAAAGATGACTGTACATGAAATTGCAAATGTACTATATACAACTTGTTATTCCTTTCAAGTACACTGCAAAATTACCACGTCAATTTTTTTTCCTCCTCTTACTCAGCCTAGAGATGGCTACCATTAGATGCAAATAGGTATATGTATATGTGTATATACATATCCACACATATCCACACACATAATTATTCTATACATCTATTCATCAGTTCTTTCACTGAATGCAGATGGCATCTTCTTCATATGTCCTTTATAGTTAATTTGGGTATTTATACTAGACTACATAACTTATTCCCCAAAAGTCATTAGTAAAACAATATTGATGTTACTGTATACAATGTTCACAAGAGGTGACTGATTTTTATACATGTTCCTAAGTCAGCACTTATAGCTGAGTTTGTTCGGACTTATTTTGTTTCCTGGACAGGTTTTTCTTTCCACAGTTTACAAAGCACTTTATTTAGGTTCAATATTTCACTCGATCCCCTAACAATGCTGCAAGATGGACACTACATCATATTACAAGTGGTCTTTAAAGATAATGTTCTACATAGTTTTTAAACAACTGTTACTTCCATCATGATAAAGGGGTTTGTGGTTTGTTTTTTTTTGATGACATACTTATCCAAACTTTCCTGCTCTAAATTCCAAAAGTAAAAACAAAGAGAAAAGCTACAATGCCTTCCACTAAGGTTAAGATTTAAAAAACTCCTTACCTAGTTTTAAAAGCAAGAAGCATAAGGTGGGGAAAATGGGGCTAATGAGGAATTTCTCGTGGAAGAAAAGTAGCTAGTAGGATGGCCTGCCTAACCATTCCTCCCCCTTCTCATCGATAATTCCATTGATTAAATATCTAACAGGAGGAAAACTCTCCTGTATTAATGTATATAATCCATTATTCTTTATTGACCTCAGGTACTGAGAGGTTGAGTAATTTGCCCAGTGTTATAGGAGAGACTTGAACTCTGGTGTACTAATTCAGAGACCATCCTCTGTCTGCTCCACCACACTAGCATAAAGAACCCAGGCAAAAATGAGAATTCAAAAGAGTGACCTCTCGTTCAAGAAATATGGGATTATGTTTTCACTGAAGTATTACCTAAGATTCCTTATCTAGCTTCAGCCCTGTAGAAAATGAAAGACATCACTTTTTTTAAAAAAATAAGTTAGACAGATGTTTCACTTAAACTAAGCCACAAGAAAAAAAGGCTTTCTCTTCAACCTTCTCACCATGGAAACCAGACTCAGACCTTAGGATTATGAAAACCTTGGAGATACATGTCACTTCTGAATATGTAGCTAATATGAGCAAATGGGCTTACCAGACCTCTTTATTCCTTATCATTATTTGAGCACTGGTCTAGGACACAAGTGGCTTGAATTAACATACATTCACTTGTTTCAATCATGACAAAAAAGGATGTGTTTTATCACCTGGTATTTGGAAGCTGTGATTTGGTGGGTTCTGAAGTGCCATAAAATAAGGCTCATTCTTTTACTTTTGTAAAATTATCTTTCTAGCTGCTCTGGGGAATGGGACCATTTCTTAGCTCTCTCTCTCTCTTTCACTCTCTCTTTCATGCTCTCTCCCTTCTCCCCCTTCTCTTACCTCCTCTCTTTCCTCTTTTTCTCTTTCCTCTTCTCTTTCTCCCTTTCCCTCCTCCTCTTTCCTCCTCCCTCCCTCTCTCCTTCCTTCTATCCCTCCCTCTCCTTTCCTCTCCTTTTTTCTCTCCCCTTCCATAGGTAAATAAAGAAGTGAACAAAACACTAAAGAGAATACATAAATATCAATAGGAAAGCATGCTTCTTGAGTAGACACTAAAATCTTTTCCCTGTGACTGGATTTGCAGTCCACTTTTCTTCCCTTCTCTCCCAGGCAGGCCTCTGTCCTCTTTCCCACTCCCTAACTCCCTGCCCACGGGCTTTTGTTGTTGTTCAGTCATGTCCAATTCTTTATGACCCCACTGGGATTTTCTGGGCAAAGATACTGGAATGGTTGGTCATCTTCTCCAGATCACTTTACAATTGAGGAAACTGCGGCAAACAAGGTTAAGTGACTTGCCCATGGTTACACAGTCACTGAAGGGTCTGAGATTGAATGTGAACTCTTGACTCCAGGTCCAGAGCTCTCTCCACTGCACCATGCAACTGCCTGCTCACAGGTTTATCCAGGGCATACTATCTATCTCTGGATTATTTTTGCAACTTTTAAGCATTTGTTGCTAAGGTGAATTGTTTAGAGATCCTCCAATAAAACTGCATCATAGATGCTGGGGAGGTTTCAGGCTGGGCATATTTTACATAAATGTAAAAAATGACAAAGTTAGAAGGAGAACAAAGCTCTTGACACTGGAATCTGAGAGAAAAGGCCACAGGAGATGTCCCCAAGAGTAGAGACTTGGTCTGCCTAAGACTGTTTCTGGTGAAGATAAGCCAAGCAGCAGAGTAGGAGGTCTTTATTTCATTCTTCCATTATCTGTTAATTATATCAGTATGTTTACTCCCTCTGACAACACAGATCACAGCCCAGTTGTAATTTGGTAAAGAGTCTTTAGTAGTTTTTGTGGAGGAAAAAATTTATCACCCAGAGAACAACCTGGTGATGAACTTTTAAGGCTCAGCTTGGCCGATCCTCAATCAACAGACAAGCAGGTCATCATGAAGAAGTGATGCAGAATAAAAAGTGAAGCAAAATGGGCTGCCACTTATATCTTGCCTGTGTGAGCCTGGCAAAGCCATCTACCTTCTCTGAGCCTCAGTTTTGTAAAAGAAGGAGATTGGAAAAGACAGATGTCCCTAACGTCCCTTTCAGTTCTAAGTCTATGATCCTATTAACCCCTACTATGGGACTATTATAATCATGAAAAAAATTGCTTACGGTGCCCAGAATTACTGCTGACAACCATCCTAATTCCTTATAGCATGATGTGGTAGCGGATAAAACACTAGCATTTAAGTCAGAAAGACTGGGTTAGAATCCTATCTCAGGTACTTATTTACTTTGGGACCCTGGGAAAGCCACTTGCTCTTACTTAACCTCAGTTTCCTCATCTGTAAAACAAAATTAATAACAGCATATATTCAAGAGGTTGTGTAAGGATCTCACTTGAGGCCTAGGAGAATCCATGCAAACCTTAAAATGCTTATATAAATGTGAAGTTCTATTGTTGTCTCATTTTCATTTTTCTCTTCCATGGAGTTCACATAGAAGTGGTGGTTGGACAAGTCAAAATGCTATTATTACAATTTTGTATAGTTATCACTCTACAGACTGTTGCACAGTAGATAAATTAACTGCTTTCTGTAGTTAAAGAAAAGCACTAGGATTTAAACTCATCTTCTGCAGTCCATAGAAAGCATCTTCAGTGTGTCTCCTGTAGCAGAAAGGCCATCAGCATGATATGTACCTCATTCTGTTTCCATGTGGCCTTAATCTATTCTACTAGGTTGTATTTTAAAGCTTTTCCCTCCCTGAAGCTTGGAGACTATGAATATTCAGCAAGGTGATATCTATTAGAAATATGGTTCTTTAGTTTTTTATGGGTCCATGTTATATTTAGGTAATGATGGTGACAATGGTAATTTTCTTCATCATCATCCTCGTTATCAGAGACAGAATGTCATAGTGGATATAGAGATCTGACCTTGGAATCAGGAAGTCCTGGATTCAAGTCCTTCCTTTGAAAAATATTAGGTGTGGGGCTCTAGACAAATCACTTAACCTCTAAGACTATAATCTCAGATCAACTGCTATTCTGAAAGAGTAGAAGGAGTTTCCTCATTACGAATGACCTATGCCAATAGAAGCTCAGCCTAAGTGAAAAAAAAATTATTTCAGTCTTACCAGACATACCCCAAATTAATTCCTTGCTTTGATAAGATAGTCTAATGCCACCATCCAGTACCCTGCTGACTGCTGGTGCTCCAGGGTTAGACAGGCACAAGCCCTGCTGTCATTTACTAACCTGAACAAATAATCTTCCCTGAACTGGGCTGCTGTGAGTTTCACTGCCAAGGCCTAATCACAGCTTGTATGACTGACAACCAAATTCCCAGAGGAGAAAAAGAATGATGAAGCTATGGAACAGAGGTGACAGTCCTTTGGGGAAGCAGCAGCACACATGCAAATCATCCCTGGCTGGTGCCAACAATAATACTGATGATTTGCATAAGCTGGGGACTGACTTCATTATAAGGCACCACGTGATTTCTGCCCAAGTGACTGCCTTGGCTTCTCCTGGTGCACTGGGAGTATCCGTTGGAAAGTTGTCCTAGTGATTCTCAAGATCCTTCTGTTGGTCTCTGAACCAAAATGACAATTTACTCAATCAGGACTCAGGACCATTAGCCAGTCAGGCTATTTCATTAGAGAGGTCAAGCCCCAAATCACCACTCAGTTTTTACTGCTGCCCCTGCTATCCACAGGCCCCAATGACTTGTTCTCTTCCTTAGTTACTGCCAGGACTTTCTGCATCGCAAATATTAGGCTTGATGCGCCTGGCAAGACAATACAAATGATGGTCATGATAAGGACGCAAAACTTTGTCGTTTACGGAGTATGTGTCACAGACATGAGCTCATCTGAACCCAGGTTTCCATTTGTTTTCCCTCTAGTCTTTTCTGTTTATTAGACTCCCAGGATTTTTAGCTGTTTTTTTAATCAAGGGCTACAGGTCATAATTATAACAGCCAATGTTTATATAGCATTTTAAAGTTTAAAAAAGTTTTACATGCACTATCTTATTTGCTTTTCTTGAAAACTCTGACAGTTAATTACTACAAGTATTGTTATCCCCATTTTACGGGTGGGGAAACTGAGTCTCAGAGAGGGTTGTTCAGCTTTCCAGAGCTACTAGTTCTGGCTCTAGAGAGGCAGAATTCAACCCTGAGTCTCTCCTGACTCCAGGACTGAACTGTTTCTACTATACAATATAAAATCAAGGACATTGAAAGAACTTTTTCTGTTTACTACAATCCAGCAATCCAAGAAAAAATATTGTGACTATTTTTAAAAAGGAGCGGAGGGAGGAGGGAGCAAGTTTTTTAAAGGGTGAATTTCCCATTTGGCATTTAAAGCCCTTTGCAACCTGGCTTTAACCTCACTACCTTTTCAGCCTTGTACATTACATGCCTTCACATACTCTACAAGCCAAGTAAACTGGGTTTCCTGCTATTTCCCATACCCATTACTCCATCTCCCATTTCTGTGTCTTTGTATTGGTTGTAACCCACGCCTACTCTGCATTCCCTCCTTTCCTCCGCCTCTTGGAATCTTTAATTTCCTTCAAATTTCAGTTCAAGTATCACCTTCTACAAGAAACTTATCTTGATCCATCCAATTGCTTGTGTTTTCTCCCCATAAATTACTTTGTATCTATTTGCATCTATTTACATATACTTAAATGTTGTTTCCTTCAAAGGGATCTAAGTTCCTTGAGGACACAGGCTATTTAATTTTTGTTTTTGTATGCTCAGTGTCTAGCATAATTCTGGGTATACAATAAGTTCTTAGTAAATGTTTATTAATGGGTAGTATGCCTGAACCACTTATAGGGATGTTACCTTGCATTTCAAGAAGGTAACATGTGAAAGAAGGCAGCCTAGCAGTACCAGATTTCAAACTATGTTCCAAAACAGTTATTATGAAAACAGTCTGTTACTAAGAAATAGAGTGGTGATCAATAAAACAGATTAGGTACACAATGCACTGTGGTAAATGACCATAGTAATTTAGCATTTGATAAATCCAAACATCCAGGCTTTGGAAGTAAGAACTCACCATTTGACAAAAATTGCTGGGAAACATGGAAAGCAGTTTGGTAGAAACTAGGCATAAACCAACATCTCATACCACATAACAGGACAAGGTCAAAAAGATAAATGATTTAGACATAAAGGGTGATATCATAGGTAAATTCATGGAACATGAAAAGTGTTACCTGTCAATTCTATGGATTAGGGAAGAATTCATGATCAAACAAGAGATAGAGAGGATCATGGGAAATAAAACTGATAGTTTTGATTACATGAAATTAAAAAAATTTTGCACAAACAAAACAAATGCAGTCAGAATTAGAAAGAAAAACAGGAAATTGGGAAACAAATTTATAGCAAGTTTCTTTGATAAAAGCTTCACTTCTTAAATATATAGGGAATTAAACCAAATTTATAAAAATACAATCCAATTGATAAATGGTCAAAGGATATGAATAGGCAGTTTTCAGAAGAAGAAATCAAAGTTATCAATAGTCAAATTAGAAACGCTCTAAATCACTATTGATTAAAGAAATGCAAATTAAAACAGCTCTAAAACCTCTCATAATGAGTGACATGACAGAAAGGGAAAATGACAATTGCTAGAGGGAAAATTGCAACACTAAATGAACCACTGGAGGAGTCTTGAACTAGTTCAACCATTTTGAAGAACAATTTGGAACTATGCTCAAATGGTTATAAAAGTGTACACATCCTCTGACTCAGGAATACAACTACTATGTCTGTACTCCAGAGAGATCAAAGAAAATGGAAAACTACTTATCTGTATAAAAATTTTTATTCTAGTTTTTTTGTTTGTTTTTTTGTGGTGGCAAATTGACTGGGGAATGACTGAACAAGTTGTGGTACGACTGTGATGGAATACTATTGTGCTATAAGAAATGATGAGGTAGACAATTTCAGAAAATCCTGGGAAGACTTATATGAACTGATGCAAAATGAAGTGAGCAGAACCAGGATTACATTGTACACAATAAAAGGACTCTGATCAAGACAATGATTTAAGACAATTCCAAAGGACCTATGATTAAAAATGCTATCCATCTCAAGAGAGAGAACTGATAAACTCTAAATTCAGATTGAAACATAGTTTTTAAACTTTATTTTTCTGCTTGTTTATGTTTTCTTTCACAACATGTCTAATATGGAAATGTTTTTCATGACTTCACATGCATCATTGATAAATTGCTTGTCTTCTCAAGGGGTTGGGGAGGGGCAGGAAGGAGGGAGAGATTGTGGAACTGAGAATTTTTTAAAATGAAAGCTAAAAAAATTTTAACATGTAATTAGGAAATAACTAAGAAAACAAACATATATATATATATATATATATATATATAAAAGGTAACAACATTCACAGATTAGCTTATAAAAGGATTCAGGTTCTACAGCTGGCTGGTGTTGGAAGGAATTTTAATTGCACAAAGAGCTATATGTAAAGGTAATCAAGAAATATCCATTTAAATAATCAAAGAAATTCCTACCCATATAAGGCTTGGTGCCAGCAACTGTGGTGATTTTCATTTCCTTGGTCAGTATGGCAGCAATATTGAAGTCAGTAATATGCACATGTCCTAAGGAAAAGAAAAGAGCCAAGGTCAGGGTTTAGGGCCTTTTAGCCTCTGTGATGATATGGATGAGTTTCTGTTTTAAAACTACTGTTTTAAAAGTTACTGCTTAGTCTTCTTAACAACTGCTTCCAACTCAATCCTTCTATACATCCATGAAAATCCCAGTTATCCCGTGTATCTGGAAGCAAAAGGTCAAAGTCTCTGAATTATTTCTGTCTCGAGGACCTAGCACCATGTGTAGAACATAGCAGGCACTGAATAAATCCTTGCGATTGACTGACAGATGAAGGTGTTCCATTGATTATGTGAATAACTGGAAGGCCAAAAGTCAGACAAGAGAATAAGTTGTTTTCTATGAAAATATAACTTTGTCCAAGATTTGGATGCAAATTTGTATTTGCATGGATGGGGAATGTATGATATGGGAAACCAGCTTCCTAATTTTCAATTACAACTGAGGCCCCAGTATTACCAAGTCTCTAAGGGTAAGAAGGTGGCAGCCAACTAAAACCCAAAAAAATAAGTGGTCAAATTTCTCATAGTAATTATATGCACTTTGTCAGAATCAGCTCACTTATGGAAGTCAATTGTTAAATTTTCAGTATGAGCTTTTGAAAACATCTTGGAAATTGGCAAATGCTACACAAATCAAGACATGATTTGTTATTTTATTGATTGCCTAGACTTAAGAAAGTGATGGAGAAAATGTTAATAATGAAGTATGCCCTACCTATAATTTTTCCTGAAAGCTGGTTATTAAACATTTACCAAGACTTCCAGGAATATGCTTTTGTAATATTGGTGGAATGAGATAAAAAAATTTCTAGCATAGATTTGTGACTAGTGGTGGATGAACATCCACTAGTGGTGGATGAACATCCATTCTCTTTTAAAGAAGGAAGTCAAAGGATTATGAATTTAGAGCTAGAGGGGTCCTGAGAGATCAGCTACTCCAATCTCAGTACCGTCTCCATTTTACAGATGTGGAACTGAGGCCTAGAGAAGTTAGGTGACTTGCCCAAGGTTAAAAAATAGGAAGTAACAGAGTCAAGACGAACTCAAAGCCTCTGACTCCAAATTCAGCACTCTTTCCACTGTATCATGCTGCCTTGTAATAGTGATGAACTTTTAAAATAATTTTATATTCCATTATGATTGTTCTAGTGCCTAGATAATAACAGCCCCTTCTCAGTCTGTCTTTCCAATCCGCCGGTCTTCCTTTAGTGCTCAGTGCTGGTGCCATGTCCTTTGGGAAGCCTGGTTTGGTCCTCCTTCCTCCCTTCTCAAACTACCTTGCATTTTACTTACTTCTATCGATATGACACATCTCTAACAAAGTAGAGGCTCCATGGGGCAGGGGCTGTCTGTATCCTCATTCTCTAACACAACGCCTAGTACACAGTAGGTACTTAACAATTGTTTGCTGAATCCCTTTGGGTGTGGAGGGTGAAAGGGGAGTTCTCATAGAACCAGAGAATAAAAGAAGGACTTCAAAGGTCATCTAGTCCCACCCTTATCTGATCAGAAGGTTTGGGCCCTCATCATCCATGCCTCAACTATGCCAGTAGCCTAATTGATCTCCCTGTCTTAGGTCACTGGTTTCCAATCGCTTCTCTACACAGCTGCCAAAATGATATTCCTAATGATCAGATCTGATCACATCACTCCCTTACTCAATAAACTCTAGGATTAAACATAAACTCTTCTTTAGGGCATTTAAAACCTTTCACACCTTAAACCGCATCCAACTTTCCAGACTTATTGAATAGCATTCCTCCATGCATTCTAATGCCCATCCAAACTAAATGTCCTGCTCTCCCTCACACCACAATCCCTCTGCTGGCACGGTGCCTTCGCGGGGGCTGAGCCTTGTGCCTGGAATGCTCTCCCTCCTTACTGTCTCTTAGAATCCATAGCTTCCTGCAAAGCTCAGCTGAAGTACTGCCTCTTAAATGAAGCCGGAGATAAGGGCCTTCTCCCCCTGCATTTGCTTTATAGGTATTTTGTATATATTTACGTAGCACAAGGTAAGGAACCTTCCACTCCCCAGGATTCCCCATACACGTAGCAAGGGTAAATGGGGTTCTGAGGGTCTGACCGCATTCACCAGTACAGTCACTCAAGCTGACTGGACACTTGATTCATTCCTTTATTTTACTCGTTTTATTCCTAGCTCTAGAGTTATCCAAGAGTCTGTTTAGATAACATATTTCTCATAATAAACTTTATTCTTACAATTACTTAGCTCACATTTTCAGCGTAATTAATTAGCTCATTAAAAATTCCTATTTCTTTAAATAATGTGTTTAAATCACTGAATATGCATAATCTATCATCAAATGAAAACAATAATAAAACAAAGACATAAGTTACTTTTTATAAAACTTTGGCTATGACCAATGACACACCCAGGGTCACTTCTCATCCTGGAAACAAACTCCCATCATTCAGTTCATTCCAGACACTGATCACAATCTCCTAAGAATCTCTATAATTCTCCTGATAAACATTAAATTCAGCATCTCTGAAAATCATCTGGATCCGTGCCTTATCTTTCTATTCTCTTTAGGAATCATAACAAATGATCTTTCCAAAATACACTGTTATTGGCCAGCTTTTCACAAATTCTTCATAGAATTATCTTTTTAGGGTTTCTTTATGACAAGATAGTTCTAAAGAGGAACAACTTTCATATCCCTTCCTTCCTAAATGTTTTCTCCATGGATCTTTCAAAAATCCTTACAGATCTCAACTTAACACACATACCTTCTCCAAAATAGAAATATTTCATAATATTTCTTAACTCTCTTTCAGATGTCTAACACACTTCTTTTCTTACCAGTATATTTGGGTTTCAAAACTACAATACTTGTATCTTTACAGTATTTGTAGTTCCTGTAAGAAATGCTTTGAAATAGGGGTTAGACTGATAGGTGTGCATGTGCTTTCACCTGGTAGAATGTGAGCTCCTTGAGGGGAGGAATTCTTTTAGTTTTATACCTGTATCCCATGGTGTTTAACAGAGTACCTGGCATAAATCAGTTGATAAATACTTATTGTCATCCAGCCTTTGCTTGAAACTTCCACTTAGAAGAAACTCTACCTTCTGAGCTGATAATGCTGGGCTAAAATCTGCCTCCCAGTGACTTCTACTTTGCCTTCTTGCTAAGAAATAGTGCTTCAGTTTTTCTCTCTTTTTTTGTAGTTTCATTGTAGCTTTCCTTGTCAGGTTTTGAAGGAATATTTTGAACATGGAAGGATTGTGGCACAGTGGACAAAGAGGAATCAGGAAGAACGGAGTGCAAGTCCTGCTCCTGACATATACTGTCTGTGGGATACCAGGCAAGTCACTTAACCTCCCAGATTATTCTCTAAACCTATAAATTGATCATCTTCACTGGGAAGTCACTGGACTTCCTTCTATTGATTTAAAAAACCACAGATCTGTACCCCAAAATCCCAAATGAGAAATTGTGCCATCAAAACTGAGCCTGCTACTATAATGACCCCATTGTTCTAACACCTACAATATTAAACTTGCAACCACCATAAAGGGAAAAGGTGATATTGAGCTAGAAACTGAGACAGATAAATCTTAAGATTCTGTTTGCTTCAAGTCAGGAAATGGCAACTTATCCAGGAGACCTCAACTTGTTGACATTTTTATTTGTCTGTGTTAGTGACGTTTCAATGCTTTGTTCTAAACGGGGGAAAGCAATTGTTTTCCTTTATGGGAGTTTAAATTGCACATGTCAAACATCATCGTCCTCTCTCCTTGAGGGCTCTGAAGATTGTATTCCAGGTAAATCTCATTGCTTCTTCCAATGTGGTATTCATTGTTGATTTTATCTTGTGAAGACCACAGCAGATAGCACATGTGGTTACATTTTTGAAACTGAGTTGTGACCTGTTGGTCTGAGCTGTACTTGTCTGAACTGTCAGTTGGATGAGGTGATCTCTAGACAGAGATGTGCTGGGAAATGGTCAGTTGGATCTCAAGAGAAAGTACTCCTGACACACTTAGGTTTAATCTGAATTATTAACATTCCTTCCATTATGTTCTTAAGTTTAGATAATCATTAAAACAATAAACCAAGTCCTGATTGTAGTTTTTGCTGACTTTCAAGGTGTAAATTCTCACACTGAGAGTTTAACAAGGTGCTTCCAGGGCCCTGCTCAAATTTTAAGACTCTTATAATTCTGTGCTTATAATGTTGTTTTTCAGTCATTTTTCAGTTGTGTCCAATTCTTTAGGACCCTGTTTGGGATTTTCTTGGCAAAGATACTAGAGTGTTTTACTACTTCCTTCTACAGCTCATTTTACAGATGAGGAAATCAAGGCAAACAGGGTTAAGTGATTTGTCCAGGGTCACACAATTGATAGCTGAGACCAAATCTGAACTCAGGAAGATAAGTGTTTCTGACTCCAGGCCCAGCAGTCTATCTGCTGTACCACCTAGCTGTCCCTGTGCAAGAATAGTAAATAACAATTTAAATATATCAGTAAGTTCTCAGATATTATCATGGTGCAGTAGGAGTACTGTATTTGTAGTCAGAAGACCTGGGTTTAAAACTTGGTTCTGCCCCCTATAACCTCCACAGTCTTGAGCAAACTGGCCCAACACTCTGATTCTCACCTTGCCTAACTGAAAATAAGAGGGATAGAATACAAGAAGAGAGGCAGTATAGCATCATGACTAAGACAATGGACTTTAGAGTCAGGAAGACCTGAATTCAAATCCCATCTCAGGCACTGATTAGCAGAGAGAGACCCTGAGCAAGTCATTTAATGTCTCTGGGCCTCAATTTCCTCGCCTGTATAAGGAAGAGGTTGGACTATTTTCTACCTTTGTATTCCTAGTGCTAAGCACCATGCCTGACACATAGTAGGTGCTTAATAAATGCTTATGACTTACAGACCAACTGGTCTCCATGGTTCCCTTCTAGATCTAGTTCTTTGAGCCTATGAAGTGATAATCTTGAAGGTCCCTTCCATCTCTAAGTCTATGACTCCAGGATTACTACTGTGGTATAAACTGTGGCATAGGAACAATGCTGGTTCTCAAAGGTTGTGCCAATGGAGCACAGTTAGACTTTTCTAGAAAGCCTTGGGTCAGGCAGATGCTTCATTTGTTCTTTGAGGACCTGTCTGGCTAAATTCCAAGAGGCCCATCACCAGAGGGTTAACTACTAGGTGGAGGATTATTTTTGTATAACACCAACTAAATACTGTCCATTAGGGTGTGAAAGGAGTACTTTATGCATTGGTGGAAGGGATACACAGACCAGTTTTATAATAAATATTCTAAAGTTTGAGCTAGGGTAAAATGTTATTTTGTAGTCTCATTCAAAATGTTTTACAGACCTAATGGCCTTCCCAACATCCTTTAGAAGGAGAGGAGATGTGGGAGTCAGATAGTGGTCCTACACCACAGGAAAATGGGGCCTAGAAGAGTTAAGGGACTTAGCTAAAGTCCCCTCCATTGAGAAAGAGGATAAAATAGGATTCCAGAATTACAGTACCACAGAATCTTGGAGCTGAAGGGATCATTTTTACAGAATGAGAAAACTGAGGAGTAGAAAAAAGCATTGGGTTTTTTTTAAAGCTATTAAGTGGAGAAAATAAGATTTCAACCCAGATTTTCTGAATCTCAACTCCTCTTTCCAATCCACCATGCAGAAATGACATCCTTCATTGGAGACATTGCATTGCTTCTCAAAGTGAGAGTCATCAGGCATCCCTAGACATCTCCATTAGGCCACAGCCTGATACAAGGCATGATCAAATTTGCCATTTTAAAAACTGAATTTTCTACTTCTGGTTTGAATATACGTTTGAAAATTACAAAAAGGACCACTTAAAAAGTATCTTAAAGTGTGGTGCCTGGCATATAGTAGCTGCTTAATAAATGTTTATTTATTGATTGATTAAAAAAAAGGCTAGCCATCATATTGTTTTGGTTTTTTTTGAAGATTTTTAGATTATATTATTTAGGCTCCAATTTGTGGATAATGTTTTGCATCAAGTCCCAGAGCAACAGAGATCCATGATTTTTCTATTGTCTTTGACTAGACCTATGCTTTTAACAGGTTAGTGAACTCTGGGAAAAGATGCCTTCATTCAAGGTTGATCAATATCTGCTCTCCAACTTACAGTTGGAGAGACCTGTATGGGGTCACTGAGGGGTTCCGTAATTGAGCTAGGATCACACATCCATGTATCAGACACAGACTCTGAAGTGGGCTCTCCAATCCCTATGCCATAAAAATGCCTCTGATCTACAACTCAAAAGGAATCATCCTACAGGCAAAACCAAATGGATGAAGAATGTTTGTGTTTCAGACTGTGACATGCAGTTGGATGGTCAGGCTATGAAGTTAGAATAACATGACTTATATTTGGGACAGGCAATGAAGAGAGATAATGGAGGGAGCCCAAAACTGAATAGGAGGAAAAAAACAAGCTGTATTTTATTGGGGAAGCTATATCGTGTTTTTAATAATTCTAAGCAACTTCCTAATACAAAACCCCTCTCTTCCGATGATGCCAGATGGTAACAAATGCTGAGACAAGACAATGCAATCTCCTAAGGATCAAATTGTTGGTGACCCAAACGGCAATTTATAATAGGGATATTCAGGGGATACCACATGTAAGCTGCAGCACATTTCCAATGGGATGTATATGCAAGAAGGGATGTCATTAAGGAAATGTATAGTTGGGAAGGTCTGCTCAAGGAGCAAGAGTAAGGAATAATATAGAGCCCGAGATGTCTGCAAAGCAGAAAGGCATGGAGGAAAACTTCCATTCTCTGGGTAGATTCCATGAAGGATCTATGGGATCTATGGGAGAACATAAACACAACTTGCACAGGACTGAGGAGGTAGATAAGGGCTGTGATGTCAGCTCATGGCGGTTTCCTCCACATCAGTGTAGACATCCCCTAAGTCCCATAGCTAGACTGATGTGAGCTGGATCCCTAATTCCCAATCCAGCCCTCATCTCACTGTGCTGTGCTGAGCTTCAGTGAAACACACTCATACGCCATAAGGTGGCCCAAACTCCAGACGATCTGTTTCCCCACTGCGTAGTAAGATAGCACGATAATTAGCCCCTCTGCACTATTATTTTGATGCAATTATGTGATGCATATTTCTCTGACTTCCATCCCCTCCAGCTCATTCAGGTGAATTCTGGTGGCCGCAATAGGGCAAGGAAACCAGGAAGGAGGGAGGGCACTGTGATATCAGATAGGCTTGAACTGCTCTGGGTAGGGCTTGGGGGCAGAAAGAGCAAGAAGACAGAATCAAAAGAAAAGCCGGGAAGGAGGGTCAGAGCAGTTGCATATTATGTTTATTTGAACCTAACTACTTTCTGCCACTAGCAAATCCTTTTGGGATCACAGATTTGGAGTTGGAAGGGGCCTTACAAACCACTGAATCCAACACCTTCACTTTTACAAATGAGGACATTGAAACAGAGAGACTTGTCCAGGGACCTATAGTAACTACAGGAGGAGGGATTTGAACCCAGGCCTTCATGACTTGTAGTCTAGTGCCCTAGTCACTCTATCATGTTTCCCCTTGCCTTTACATTAGAGGTAAAAACTTCAACATTTCAAAATGTGTATTGTGCTTAAAGAAAAGCCTGATTAGATGATGTAGAAGATAGAGCATGAGACTTGGAGTCAAGAAGACAGGAGTTCAAATCCTTGCCTCAGACACTTTCCAGCTGTGTGATCCTGGGCAACCCTTTATTTTTCTCATCTGTAAAATGGGGATAATACCAGCATCTACCTTACGGAGTTGTGAGGAGCAAATGACATAATGCATGTAAGATGCATTGCAAACCTTAAAGCACTCCATAAATGCTGGTTACCACTATTATTTGAAATAATCAGATTGATTCTTTTTTTTAATTGATCCTATTCACAGTTAATTGATTTTGTCCTGTAACTGCCTACATCACGATTCTTTGTCTCTGAACTTAGTTCAGAAATTCATCTGCCCTGTAAGGAGTTAAATTGAACAATTCAGTTCTCCTGTTTTTCTGTTCTTGTGACAAGGAAATCTGTTACCTTTGAAGAAGGCAAGGAGACACCAGGGAGTCGGATCTAGTATCTTTACACTACCAAACTATCCTTCAAGAATGGTTTGTTAACCCAAGAAGTGTGGTCTACTATCTCTAACCTTGTAGATGGATTCAAACAATGAATATTTCTTAGCCACAGGAGGGAAGGAGGGGGTTGTTATTAGCCCCTCATTCCCAATTTCCACCATGTTGCCCTAACCCCCATGATGCTGTCTACCCTGAAACCAATTGCACTGTCTTCCCCATCTACCCTACTTTGTTCTTTGTTCTCTTGTATTTCCTTAAACTATGGTAAGGCTAGTAAGCCCTACCTTCAGGTCTTTGGTTACTGAGAGACCAAAGACCCAATGTATTGGTTACTGTTAGTCTAACCTATAAATTAGTCATGTTTAAACCATTGTCTCTCAGTTTAATTTTCAAATGCAACATACTATTATTTTAAAGATAAGATCTTACATTTTATAGAGTGCTGTACAGCTTTCAAAAAAATGCTTTCAAATACAGCTTCTCATTACATCTTCAAAAACAAACCCCATGTGGTAAACTATGCAATATTTTCTCCATTTTGTGGATGAAGAAGCTGATACTCAACGTAGTTCAGAGTTGGAAAGGCCTTTAATGTTCATTTGATACAACTCCTTCAAGCCAAGAAAGAGGAAATGATTAGCCCAAGGTGATTTTCTTGGTAGGTGACACAGTTAGGACAGAAGACCCGAGAAGATTTGGGTCTCCAAATCCCATGTGCTCCCTCACATGCAGGTGACCAGGGATCCAAAGCAGCTCCTGAAAACTCTGTCTCACTGAGGGCTCTCTTAAAGAAACCCCATTTTCCTGGGCCTGTGTAGAAGTGTGGCTTCTATTCTGAACTGCAGTCTTGTTTTCAGGACTCATTTCAGGCATGATTTAACAGAAACATTCAAGGTCACCCCTTCTGCTCCTCTGCCATCTGCACTGTTAGAAAAGCATGAAAGATATAACAGGACATATCTATCAGCTGCTGTCTGAGGGGCTGTCAAGTGTGTGGTAGTGTGAGGCAAAGGGATGTAGTGGGAAAAGCAGTATAGTGAGAGGGGAAGACTGAGCTTTCACACTGACTCTGCTATTTAATACTTGTGTGGTTAGGAACAACACATTCTCTCTCTGAGGCTTAGTTTCTTCTTCTTTAAAATGAGAGGACTGTATTTGACAGATTTTATGGTCCCTGCAAGCTTTGGAATTCTAGGATTCTGTAGAATACTGAACTTATCAGTGTGGTATATGTCGAGCAAATCACTTAATCCGTCTGGGCTTCAGTTTTCTCATCTATTAGTTGGAACTAGAAATCCCTGCATACCTTATAAGGTTGTGATGAGGATCAAATGAGGCAATAAATGTCATTTGTGAAAATACTTTTAAAAAGCTAAAGGGATATGCAAATATGATTATTTGTGCATTTTTATTTGGTTATGAATTTGCTTTAAGTTCCTTGGGTTCAGTGGGAAAAGTATTGAACTGAGAGCCAGGAGACGTAGAATTTAATCCTGACTTTGCTGCATGACCTAAGAATCACTTCTGTTTTTATGCATCAGTCTCCTCATCTTGAAAATGAGGGGGTCAGACTAGACCAGTCAATCAATCAATCGCCACGCATTCATTAAGCCCTATGTGCCAGGCACTGTTACAGGACTGGGAATACAGTGACAAAAATGAAACAGTCCATCCCTCAGGGAGCTTCCATTATAAGGGGGAAATACAATAAATAATTATATAAACTACATAAAAATTTATTTACAAAATATAAAAATAAATACAATATAACTTGAGAAGGGAACTGTTGGCAGCTGGAGAGACCTGAGGACAACTACTTGGGTCCCTTCTAGCTCTAAATCTATGATCAGTTATTGACTTAATAGCTGTGGATGGTATAGGGAATAGGAATTAATCTGCACTGATTGTGATCCCCCATCCCTCTCACCAGATGTGTGTATATATATATATATGTATGTATGTATGTGTATAAACATACGCATATATAGTATAATATACATAGAATCTATACATAATATATATTTTCTATTATATATTTTTATGATAAAAATAGCATGAGTGCATTGTCATTTGTCTTTCTCCTATAAAAACAAAGCTCAGAACATGCAAGATTACAACCTCTTGTAAGGAGAGGGCAGAGCTGCTTCTCTGAAAACAAAGTCTGTATTTAGACTCTCTCTCAGGCCATTGCTTGGCTCAAGTCTGAAAATATTCTTGCTCAGTAGGACCTACTTGAATTGTTCGCCCCAGTGGCAAGAATAATATCCAGTAGAGAGGGGCTTTGGCCTTCTGGGGGCACTGGGAGGAAAAAGCATCATGGGCTGACTGGAACTGAATGGGTGCCCCAGTCCAGCCAGATAGCAGACAGAAGTCTTTGGAATCACACTTTGGCCATCTAAAAGAATTAACTAAATAATTCACGGGGAAGACAGTGCACAGTCTTCACAGGGTCTGTCTTGATGTGAGACTAGTTTGGATACAGACAAAGAACGTAAGAAAAATTAGGGATTTCAAGGTTGCTTCCCAAGAGGACCACATGCATATTGTTCAGGTTCTCTCTGGATAGACACTGATGTGCTACTGCTGGTGTTTGACGAAGAAGGAAATAGCTGAACTTATGAAAGGTGCTTAGCTTGCCCCATCAACCTTCCTCTTAAGAGTCCATCACAAGAGTAGTCAAGAAGTCTACGGAGTGAGTGACAACAGAAAAGCCACAAGATTCACAGTGAGAAAAAAAAATCAACCAGGGCATGAGTCCCAAAACTGGGTCAACATTTGGCAAGATCCCAAGTTAAAAAATAAATTGATGCTAAAGTTTTCACAAGTGAAGATTGAATGGCCACTATTTGAGAAGGCAGTGGAATACAGTGGAGTACAGTGGCAAAACAACCGAACTGGAAATTAGGAGCCAGGAGTTCTATCCCAGCTCTGCCATTTTTAGCTGTGTGACCTTGTACAGATCACTCCAAATCTCTGAGTCTCAGTTTCCATATCTGTAGGGCAGAAAGCCAGTCAATGAGATAACCAATCTCATATCTGTAGGGTAGAAAGCTAATCAATGAGATAACCAATCTCATTTGTGAAGTTGTTTTCAAAAGAGATTCCTCTGTAGAGAAGAGGCCCACCAGCCCTGCTACCATCTACCTGGACTGCTCAAGTCCAAGGGTCATAGGAACATGGGCAATGCCGTCTTTCCTCTCTGCCACATATCGGTGTCCCTGCTTCCTCCCTGGCCCCACATCTAGGCAAGCACTCTTGGGGGAGATGAGACTCTGCAATTGCCTCTTCAGGTATTGCAGCTCTCACCTCCTCAGTGGCCACAGCTACTGAAGACTCAGACAAGAAAGTTCTTGATGCCAAAGTCCCTGGTCTCATGTCAGAAACAAGAAAGAAGGAAACAAGCATTTATAAAGCATGTATTATACGCTAGATCCTGTGCTGAGAACTTCATAAATACTATCTCATTTGATCCTCACAACAACCCTGGGAGGTAGATGCTGTAATTATCTTCACTTTACAGGTGAGGAAACTGAGGCAAAAGAGGTTAACTGACTTGTCTGGGAATAGACGGCTAGTAAGAGTCTGAGGCTGGATTTGAACTCACCAACAAACTGCCTGATGTGGTTTTTAATCAATGGCAATGAAATTAAAGAAGATAATTACTATTTGCCTTGCCCTTTACATTCTAAGAACATCTGGGAACTTTCCATCTTCCCAAGCTGAAACTGCCTCTGGTATTGTCTCCCGCTTTTAGCATGTAAGGTCCTGAATGTAGAGGATGTATCCCCAGTGCTTAGCACATAGTAATCAATTAATAAGTGCTTTTTCACTTATTCTTATTCATGATTAGTGGGTGCACTCCTATCTAGCTGTGAGGCTGCACAGGGTTAGAAGCAGCACAGTTTGGTAGCTAGAGTACTGGGCTTGAAGTCAAGAAGAACTGGACTCAAATCCCACCTCAGATACTTCCTAGTTGTGTCTCTGGGCAGTCAATTTAGTCTTTCTGAGTTTCAATTTTCTTATCTGTAAAATGAGGGGGTTGGACTTTGTGACCTTTGAGAGCTCTTCCAGCACTAAATCTATGATCTTATGGTTCATTTGTCCCAGAATTTAAGGGTGCGAACAAGATATCTACAAGGTTTATTTTTTTCCAGTTAAAACAACTATATGCTAATCTCACTATTGCCTAGAAGCAGATATTTCATAATTTATTAGCATTAGAAGTAGGGGAATGGGAGGAGAAAAAGAGGAGGGAGAGGAAATCAATTTGGAAGTGGGGAAAAAATACCCAACTCTTTTCAAACAGACTATAAATAAATGATTACCTGTGCTTTGAAATTATCAGCCATATTAAAAAATGATGCTCAGTTCTCTAGGCTCAGGTGTTATTTGGCCAATCCAGTTTAAAACTCAGATAAATAAATAAAAGAACAATATATCTCCCTTTGGAGTTTCATCCCTATTACCAAATCCCATCGTAAGTTTTAAATAATTAAGGAAACTTGGAGTAGTAACCTTGTGATTTTAGAGACCTTGTAATTATTGCCGGAATCTTTTACTCTGCATATACAACCCACAGAAGCATGCACACATAGGTGGGCAAAATAAGTCACTTATGTGTAAGTTCCTTTATATGTATAAGACCTTTCCATTAATTTAAAAAAAAAATCCCTGTTATTCTACTTACATGAGTACAGGATACTACTTACCATGCTCATCAAGTAAAATGTTGTCAGGTTTCATGTCCCTAGAAATGGAAAAGGGAAAGTTTCCTTTAAAAACACCACAAAAATACACCAAGGTTTCCTATGATAGAGCAAGAACACAAGATTCATGGAGCACTACTGTGTTCTTAAAAAGCGATGACAATAAATAAATTCTCATTGCCTTTCCCCTTCCCTACACCTTCCATGCAACTCACTGATCCACAAAAAAAGGCAAAAACAACTTAGTTAACTTTTTTTTGGATTTCAGCAGTTTGAGGTCACAGCGGGAGAGTATTTATTTAATTTGCCTTTCTGTGCCCCCACAGAGTGCCATGTACCAGTGGCTGTTTAATAAATACTATTTCACTTAAGGTTGAAAATGAGATTTGGGGCTATTTATCTTAGCCAATATCTTAATCTAAGCCCTTCTGTGAGATTTCAGTCCACAGAAGGCAACATGACTCTTTCTTGTCTATGAAGGAAGTGATCTGCCCAAAGGGAAAAAAAAATAAAAACTTCATTCACTTTAAAGTTCTCATGAAACTTGTGATCAAAAAAAAAAATCCCTCAATCAGCCAACAGAATTGCCTTTCTTCACCAGCCCTACTTCTACACCCTCAGACTTTTTACCTCCCAGCCCTCACCATCAGCCAAGTCCTTTAATCCAAATGCACAGAAAGTGACGAGGTTCAGGGGTGAAGGGGGACCCCAAAATACCGAGAGTCCGGGTTGTGCTCGAATGAATTCGACTCAAGCCTTCTTAAAGCCAAAGAAAACAAAGTTTATTAAAGATTTACCTAATTGGGTTGCCTCTTAAGGAGCCTAAGCATTTGTGACACTTGTATACACAAGTGGGCCAGAGAGAATCCCAGACAGACAGAGTCCAAGCTGGACTGGATCTGAGCGCCTTCATGGAGGCAAGATGGAACCTAAATACAGAAAAGAGTACAGGAGGGATCTGGGGGGGTGGTCTGGTAGTCCAGGGTGATGGGAGGGGGGGTTTAGGAAGGGTCTTGAGGAGAAGTCCAAGGAGGGTCAAAGGCGGGAAATATCTAGAAGCTATCATGAGATAGACTAGGAGGCAGACTAGGGTGTGCCTAGGTGGGACAATCCAGAGATCTTGATAGGGGCCGTATGGGAATGGATACAGATCTTGATGGGAGTGGTCAGCAGCCTGGGGAATGGGGTTTTGATGGGATCAAGGGTGGGGAGTGCAACAGAAGCCTGAAATGATAATGAAAACCCCCTGGGCTTCCTGAGACTGCCAGAACAAATGGAAAGATTAGATTTGAGTAAGAAAGGCCAGATTAAGTGGGAAGATTCAAGGGGAGCTCAAGGAGGCTCCCAGAGTCTGAACCCCATCAAAACCATTTTGAAATAAGGTTTGATAAAGTTGCCTTTATACTGCTGGAATAAAGCTGCTTCGTGCTACCTGAGCAATCACAGAACAAGGTGTGTGTGGCTTTCTTTTTCCAGAAAAGTAGAATACAACAGATATCTTGGTCCTTATATAAAATGTATTCTGGAAAAAGAAAGCCCCAAGGAGCCCCTAACATTCTACTTAGGGCAGTGCTATACTAGGCACCTAAATAAATGTAGAAGATATTTCTGCAGTTATTTCACCTCTAAGGGAGTGCCAAGGGACCTTGAAAACTCCCACAAAGAGAAACTGGAAAACAAGACATGAGGAAGTAAAATTACCCTAATCCTGTCCAAGATAGAAGATAGAGATGAGATTTGCATGAGCATATAAATGTAGGGTTCTTTTTTCCTTCTCTTGTCCTTGAGAGACTTCCTGACTGTGTGTTGAGGACGGGAGCTGGCTGCCTCTGCAATTGGGCTGAGCCTATAAGATTCAGGACTCTTGTGCTTCAGGGGAGAAACTGGAGTACACAGTGGACTCCACTGGAGATGGGTAGCTGATTTTCTCATAGGTGAGCAAGTGCTGACTTTTACTTTGGGGACTGCCTGACTATAGCAGTCACAAATTGTCACAGCCTAAGACTTTTTCTGCCAGTGGTTACGACAAGAATCCGTGGCACTGGGTGATAGGCACCGTGGAGAAAAACAACTCCACAGCAAAAGTGAGTCTAGAATGGCTGAAATGAGCGGCTCTTGAAAATCCATAGGCTGGTGAGAGAGAGAAGTCTGTTTCTTCCCATATGCTTCCTTTGCTTTACCTTTGGTATAGCAACCCTGAGATGGGTCCTCTGGCAACCTTTTCTTTAATCCTTGACCTGTAGGAGCTGGTATATGGCACAGGAGCTGGTGGTTCAAGACGACTGCCCAGGTACCTCAGAGATCCCAAAAGGGTAAGCAAGGGGGAGTTTGGAGACATAGAGGTAGAGGAGTCCACTCCACTCCAGGTCTGCTGAACATTTCCCATTTAATTTTGAATTATATAAATATAAGCTATTATTATTCCATAGAATGTTGAGAGGAGGGATTCTTTTACGTAAAAAAAATTTATCCCAGTACTTAGCACTGTGCCTGGTATATAGCAGGTGACTAATAAACATTTGTTGATTTTTGATTGGTTTTTGCTATGCCCAATAAATCATGTAGTCACAGTATAGTGTATGTTTGTGCCACATGAATGTGAGTAGTAATTTGCTGGAGAGTCAAGAGGTGGAGGGAAGGAGGAAACAGAGCCAAAGATTTCCTGTTTTTACTATTTTCAGCAATATTTCATATCATGCCCTAGCTTAAATTCCAAATGACTAGTGCACTCCTTGCACAGCTCAGCAGCCATTGTGTGGAGTGGCGGGGTGGGGTAAGGAGCAAGGGCTGCAGGTTGGATGGGGCTGTGTTCTAAGCATTTCAAGGCTGAATTATTACTGGTGGTTACTGGGGATATTGCAAGCTTTTGGGAAGCTAGACCTAATATGTGCCAGTGAGGAATTAAGGTGGCTTCTTGGACTGGTAGGTCAAGAAGAGAGCCACTTGATGTACAACTCAGATATTACTGCCCCTCACTGGATATTAAACAAAGTGACGTACTGCCTTTCTGCGGCAGTGCATGAAGTGTACTGGACTTCTGCCACTTCTACGCTCCAAGTGCCTCATGGTATGCCCACAAAGTAGCCCATATATGCTATAGATATAAGGTAAGTAATGTGTAATGTATGCAAAAGAAATACAAAGTCATTTTGGGGTGTGTGAGCACTAAGAAACAGGAGAACAAGAAAACTTATTGTTGGAGGTGACACAAGCTGAGCAGCGAAGGGAGTTAAGGGTTCCAAGAGACAGAGGTAAGGGGGGGGGGGTGAGCATTCTAGGCATGAGGAACAATCTATGCAAGGCCTGAGAAAAAGAGATGAAATGTCCTGTACAGGGAAAGCATGTAAATCTCTTATGGAAAACCTTTGTTTTATTTGGTGGGAATTTTGAATTGTCAAACAGATGTACTCTTCACCGGATTGTAAACCTCATTTTTGCAGAGGCAAATTCTTTCAACCCTCCAAGATGGATCATAATATATATGGTTTAAAACTATGAGAAATACCAGTAGAACTTCCTTATTATTTGAATCTTGGATATTTGTGGGTTCAAAGCCCATTCCCAGTGCTTACCACCTGTGTGACCTTGGGGAAATCACTTCACCTCCTCGGGCCTTGGTTTTCTTCATTTATAAAATGAGGAGATGGAATTTGAGGGCCTTTGAGATTCCTTCTAGTTCTGGACCAATTATTTTAAATTCACAGACTAAAGACTTATTATCTGTGAGATCCTGGGCAAATAACCTCTCTGAGCTTTGGTTTCCTCATCCGTAAAATATGGGGGTTGCATTAGAAGGCCTACTGAAGTCCATTCCAGATCTTATCAGTCATTTGTTCTTTATTTAATAGGATGAGAAAAAGATATGTATTCAGGGGGATAGCAAGTAATAGCAATTTGGCTAGAGAATGAGGTTAGAACTCAATTATGGAAGACCCTGCATGCTAGGTTAGGTAGGTAATTTGATGTAGAAGGTGGTTGGGGAGCCATGGAAAGCCTTTCAGTGAGGAAGTAACATGACTGTGTGACAGGGTTATAAAGTCTGGATTCAAGCTGGGAAAGCCTGAAGGCAAAGAAATCGTTTAGAAGGCCATTGTGGGGGTCCAGACAATTTAGAAATAACAAAGCCCTGAGGTAGAGTAAGGAAAATAGAAATGGAGAGAGGAGAATGGATTTGGTCTTTCCCTTCTTTCTCAGTAAAATGTCCTTGGTAAAGTAGGAAGTAAGGTTATTCACCTAGAATGAAGGGGTGTAAGAGTAGGGAACTGAAGAAAATTGAAAAAGTTTTGCATTGACTCATGTTGGCACATGTGTTAAGGCAGAAGTACATCAGGTAAAGAGTTGTTTTGCTAAAGACTAAAGACATTTTGATAAAGAGTTTTGATAAGTAAAATGAACAATATCAGTAACCATATCCCTTATTCATACTGAATATGAACAGATAAGATTTGTAATAAAAGTGGGGAATTACTTTTCAAGCTATACTAAAATGATCCAAAGTTAAGATCTAACCCGGTAAGAATAAAACTGAAGGGAGCGTAGCAGTTTTATTTATCTACTAAAGCACCTTGGGAGAAAATAAATGAAAAAGAGTTTTGATTATTGAAATTCCTGCTGGAACAAGTTTGAGGTCTTTGATTTCTCAACACCGCTCTCCTTTTCCCTCTCTTTCAAACTCATTCAGATATAAAAAACTGAACAAACTTCAAAGAAAAGAAGGTTTGTTTAAGTCTAAATAATAAGATTTTGGGGGAAAATGCAGCATGAATCTTACTGAATTGGCAGGCTAACTGAGGCAAGAGTAGATTGAACAAAAAAGAGGAATGAATCATTCAAAATAATTTGCTGAACCCCTGCTACGTGGAAGGTAGGGGCTATGCAGGAAGATGCAGCTTATTAAGATTGTATATAGTATTTGACAATAGTCTCAGGAATAGAAAATGTCTGCTTTCTGAAGATCAACTTAGCCAAGTTTAGCAAGACATCACCAAGAGGCTAGTCACTTAGTGACAAATTTTTTTTTGGCTTTTGGTGACCCCTAAAAAAGTAGTAAAATAGAAAATAGCTCAGTCAGTCCATTACGTGATCCTATTCATTTCTACGCTGATGGTTGCAAAATGTTGGGAAAATAATCAATCAGTCAGGTACTGTGCAACGTGCTATGGATACAAAGAAAGGCTCCCCATTCTTAAGGATCTCATAGTCTATCTAATAGCCTCTCACTAGTCAGATGCAATCCAGCCATGTAGGATTGCCAGCAAGCTGAGTCTGCAACAGTTGGGTAACATAGTTAACATACCCCTGTCTCTTCATCTTTGAAATCCTGTGGTTCAAGTTGCAGCTTTTGTGGGTAAAAATGTGCTACCCCTACTACTCCTTCCTAACCCCTTATTTCTATCCACTTCAGCCCTCATGAGAACCTTTCCAATCTTTCCCTCTGCTTCCATTGTGCCCTATAGAGCTCAGTTCTAGTGAAGAAACTTTCCTTCCTATTAGACCTCCATCTTTTCAGAGTGCTTTCATTTTCTTGCACTAAAAGGACACCTGGTCCTCCAGAAGATACTGTGTTCCCTGATCCTCTCTCCATTATTGGATGGATCTTTTCTTGTGTTCCCTAACACACTAGCCAAGAATAGGAATAGGCAAATTCCTTGTTCCTCTTTCTATACTCCTCCCTCTCTGCTGCCATCACGCGGTAATCAGATCTTGCTATCTACCAATCAGTTCCCAGGTTCCTCCCTCCTTAAAAAAAGTTTTTGTTGTTTTTTTCTTTTTTTAGATTGCTGTGGTAACACTATATATTGATTTCCTGTTTCTCTTCACTCTGCATCAGTTCATGTCTTCCCATGCTTATCAGCAGCCTTCATATTCATCTTTACTTGCAGTGCAGTAATATTTCATTACGTTCATGTGCCCCAATTTGTTTTGCCATTCCCCAACATATGAATATTAACCTTGCTTCCAGTTTTTTGCTATTACAAAAGGGCTGCTACAAATATTTTAGTGTATATGGGTACTTTTCTGTATGTCTTTGACCTTCTTGGGGGTATAGATCTAATAGTGTCTCTTTTCTCAAGTTCAGCATCTGGATCAGTCTTCTTTTCCATCCTCACCCCTGCTCTTATTTGGGGGGCCTTTGATATATTTATCAGTATCTTTTCAAATGCTTTGGATTCCAAGTTAATTAATTTCTTCAGCTCATATGACATGTACTTTCTCTCTACCTCAGTTACACTAGGAGAGCTATATATTTTATCCTATGATTGCTCATAACTGTTCAACCTCCATGATCCCAAACTCTGATATTCCTTTTTCTGATCTTAATTTCCTATACCTCTACCATTCCTTTCTTTCTTTCTTCCTTTCCCTCCCTTTCTCTCTCTCTCCTTCTCTCTTTCCAGGTCTCCTGACCTCCAGTTCTGAAGGTCTGCTTGACATCTCCCCCTGAATGTCCCAAAGGCATCTGAAACGCATTATTTTTTCCCAAGTTGACTCTTCCTTTCAAAGTTCCTCTTTCTATTAAGGTACCAGTGTCCTTCTTGTCAGTCAGTTTCACAGCCTCAGAATCACCTCTGACTCTCCTCTCTTTCTTAAGGCCAAGGACTCCATCTAGGGCCATCTCCAGTAATCCTGATCTATATTGTGCCCCTGAACCCAGATGGCTCCAGGGCAGAGAGTGAGGTTGGTCACTTTGCACAGCCGTGCCTCACCTAAATCCAGTTCATTTGCAAGCCATGATATCATCTTCTTGAAATCATGGTCCTCAAGAAGGAAGGACACCACCACCACCCTATAACCAGTCAATTGCCAACCATTCTCATTTCTTCTGTATCTGCTTGAAACACTTAAGTGCAATGTTTTAAAAAGAGTTGATCCTATATAACCAGGGTCAACTGACAGAGAAGCAGAATGGCAGGGTGGAAAGAGCCCTGGATATTTGGTCATATGGACTTGGTCACTGATAGCTTAAGATATAGGCAAGCCTCAGTGAAATGAATGGGGTAGATCTGCACCTCTCTAAGCTCTCTTCTAATTCTAGCATCATGTTATTCTATATGTATGAGTCTTGTTGGGGATCATGGAAGTGGAAATACACATACCCCTCTAGCCGCAAAAACCCTTAATGATATCTTTCTCTTTACAGGATATGAAAAGCTAGTTCTCTCTGATTGGGCTGATTCTCTCTAAGGGAAGTTTAACCAACATCGAAAGGTAACACTCTCTGAGGCAGGGAACAAGATGTAACTGATATATCTACTGGACTCACTTGAATGACTTTACAAGACATTAGCTGAGCTTAATAGGCTAATTACATGACTTTTCTGCACCCACTCTGGAACTGAGTCCCCCAGCA
Organism: Potorous gilbertii; assembly: GCA_028658325.1. Lineage (NCBI taxonomy): Eukaryota > Metazoa > Chordata > Mammalia > Diprotodontia > Potoroidae > Potorous > Potorous gilbertii. The sequence goes on from CM053769.1 coordinate 389,293,604, forward strand.
ATCTGATACAGGATATGAAAACTGAAACAGAAGATGAATGTGTCTATCCTGAAATCTACCTTTCTAGTTCTCTGTGAGATATAAAGAGGCACATTTAGGATTTCTCATCTTTAATTCAACTCAGTAAACATTTATTAAGCACCTACTATGTACCAAGCACTGTGCTAAGTACGTTACAAATTTTACCTCATTTGATCCTCATAACAACTCCGAGAGATGGGCTAATTACTACCATCTCCATTTTACAATTGAGAAAATTAAGGCAGACAAAGGTAAAATGGTGTACCCCAGGACACGCAACTATTAAGTGCCAGGTCCTCCTGACACCTAGCTCAGCCCTCTTTCCACAGAGCCAGTAGGGTGTGACAGAAGAAATAAGAAGTGTGATATAGTGGATAGAATGCTGGATTTATACTCAGAGGACCTGAATTCACATAAAATCATATCTCTCTCTCTCTCCCCTCCCCGATAAGTCTAGAATTATTTACAACAAGAAGCTTACAGAATAGTACTGCCCTGAAAAGGGAAGTTCAGACTCAGAAAAACGTTTGAGTTCACAATTCTCAGCCTGAATTACAATATTAGATGTTTATTAAGCACCTACATGATTGCCTTGTGTTCTGTCTCACAGAGATGGCAAGGCCACTAAAGCCAGGTCTATGGACTGTATCGTTCTCAGCAAGGGACAGCATAGAAGTAGGGAGTTAGGCAGAGAAGTAATTCCCTTAAATTGTAGGCACACTGTGCTAAGGAATAATTAGCAGCTTGAGGTTTTTTTTTCACTTTTCTAATGAAATCGATTCATGTCTTTTGTTTTTATATTCCCAAATTTCCCTTCTAATTCCCACTGTATAATAACCTATGTTAAAGAATAAAAACGAGATCAGCAAAACTAGCCAATTGTTGACATGTCTGTCAGTGAGATCTCAGAAGGGATGCTGAAGATGACAGCCTCCTCTAGTGTTAACTGCCCAAAGCTCTTTCCCACTTCTCATTCCTCTTGATCGCTGGGCAGAGTGGAAAGAACATTAAACTGGAGGCCAAAGGTCTCTGCTTGAGCACTTCACTCGACCACTGGATATTCATGTGACCCTGGGTCTCCCACATCACCTTCCTGGGCCTTAGTTTCTTCTGCCCTAAAATAGGGATAATTAGTAATACTTATACTACTTCATAGAGGGGTTAAGTTGGAAGCCCTGGGCTAACTGTAAGGTGCTTTAGAAATAGGAGCTCTGATCACTATTTTCAATAAGACAGAGCAGACCTGATAACATCCATTCTATAGATAAGGAAATGAAAACACTCATAAAGTCATACTAGGAATTAGTAGAAGAGTTAGAACCAGAACTCAGGTGTCTTGACTCTCAGGCCCAAGACTTTTCCATTGGTGTTACAGGGACTGTCTTTCCTTCTCTTAATTGTATTCCCAATACATAACACTGTGCCTGGCACAAATCTTTATTGAATTGAATATACTATTGAAAAAGATGCTCTCCTGGTTGTGGAAGTACAAGTCTGCCAATGAAATCATAATCAATAAACTTCTGTTAACCTCCTACTATGTGGCAGACACTGTTATGCCTATCATTATGTTCTTATCAGTATTAATAAATCTATAAATATCAATAAGTCTTTTTTAAAAAAACTTAAGTGTCTTCCATGTCATTCTGCAATTCTGATCAATAACCTTGAAGTAACAAAGCCTAAAAACACATCTGATTCATTTATCATAAGCACCAACAGAACTGTTATCTGAAGGCAGGCCAATTATTTTATAAGCAGAGAAAGAAAGGATGGGATGATTAAGTACAAAGTATTTTGCTCCATTACTGCTCCAGAACAGAATGTACTGGCCTGGACACATGAAAAATAAACTCTCCACTTGAAAATGAAACAAATTTACACTCCATGTCACAGAGAGAATAAAAATGAAACTCGTGGTACTTTGCCATATTCCTTTCCAGACAGTTTCAAATCCAGTTTTACTTTGAAACCTCAGTGGCAGAAGCAATTTATAAATCATGCATATAATTGCTAGTCTGAGCAGTGTAGGGCAAAAATTTACTAAGTCAATCTTCTGGGTGGGATTCTTTTTTTTTTTTTAACATTCCCATCATGTTTTAAAAAAATTCCAAGCTTCAGAAAGTTAGGATGCCTTAGGGGTAGCTTGAACAGATTTTTGGGGATGAAGTCCCTGTTTCCAGCTTAGTGGGAAGCATCTTGGACCTGAACAGTAGCCCTGGCTTGATCAACTTGGGTATCTGTAGGCAAATGACTTTCTTTCTCTCTGGGCCTCAGTTTCTTTCTATATGAAACAAGGGAGCTGGACTAGATAATCTCTAAGGTCAGTTCAAGTTCTCATATTCTCTCCTGTGAGTCTATAACAAGTATCAGGGAAAATGCTCTCTAACAAGGGGCTAAAAAAGGGGCTAATGGTTGCCACCCTTGGTGTTCACATTGACATGCTTTATCACTTTCCAGTTTGAAAAAGACCTTATTGAACTCTAGATTTCACAAAAGCCAAGAGAGTGCTGTACATGAGAAAGCTCATTAGCCTGAGAGTCAGGAGCCTAGAGTTCTAGTCCAAGTTCTGCCACTGACTTGAGTGATACTGGGCATGTTATTTCTCCCTCAAGGTCCTTACTTCCCTCAGTTGTAAAATAAGGAGGTTGTGACTCTATGATCATGTGATTATAGACTTGCTGACATATACTCAGGATCACTGACTGTACACTGCTACTGACTATGCTCACACCCAAACTCCTGGTCAATTGATTTCTCCCTGAGTACTTTCTTTCCCTTTATGAAGATTACTGGGGACTCAGAAGTATGCCATTCATACTTGTACACCTGCTAGTTCTTATTAACTCTGTGGGGATACTTGGGGCAGCTAGGTGGTGCACTGGATAGAGCACCAAGGCTTAGAGTCAGGAAGAAGACTCATCTTCCTGAGTTCAGTATGACCTCAGATACTTACTAGCTGTATGACTCTGGCCAAGTCACTTAACCCTGTTTGCTCAGCTGTTTCCTCAGCTGTAAAATGAACTGGAGAAGGAAATAGCAAACGACTTCAGTATCTTTGCTAAGAAAACCCCAAATGGGATCACAAAGAGTCAGATGACCGAAAAAGTAACTGAACAATAAATCTCTCCATGGTGATTAGTACCGATCTGGTCAGCTACTGATAGGTAGGGAATGTTAGCTTTGACCCTGATCTAAGACTCTCTTACCATATAGTTATAACTCAGTACTCTATGACTTTGAACACAGAATCAACTCTACGGATCCTTTCTCATATAATCCTCTCTCATTCACACTTACTTTCTAGTACTGTGTTGTACAGGAATTCAATTATAGATTTGGTGCTGGAAACCACAACAACTTAGAGGTAATTGACTTCCCTTATTTTTCAAGGGAAGAAACTAAAGCCCTGAGAAGTCAAGGGACTTGCCGAATGTCACATAGTAAGAAGGGAAAGCAAATAAACATACACTAAGGGCCCATTATATACTAAGTGCTTTACAAAAATTATCTCAGCTGATCTTCATGGAAACTTTTTGAAGTCCATTTTACAGTTAAGGAAATTAAGCAGACAGAAGTAAAGTGATTTGTCCAGGATCACATAGCTAGGAAAGTTTGAGGCTAAATTTGAACTCGGGTCTTCCTAACTCCAGGCCAGTGGCTCTATCTACTGTCTCATCTCGCAGCCTCCAGGTATAGAATCAGGTTTGTTTTTGTTTGTTTGTTTGGTTTTTTTACTCCAAGTCCAATGTCCTATCCGTTATCCCAGACTGCCTCTCCAAAAGGCTATTCTCTCTCTTTTCCTCTCCTACTTCACTCGGTTATTCATTTGTTCAAAATTCCCCCATGTTGTTTCACATATATGCCCAGGAGCTGGATCATCCTTTCAAACAAAGATTTCAGCCTCCAAAGTGTGTCTCGAACTGTTTTATTAAATGTGGCGGTAATTCATGATTGTAAACAGCTATAAGAATATTGTCTGTATTCTGGGGTGTGCCGGAACTAGCTCCTACCTGCTCCTGAGAGCCAATTGTGTTTTCAGAGTAAGAATTTATACTCCAGAAGGCAGAAAACTCTACAGATTGGGGCTTCATTTACTATTTTGTTGATTGTCTATTTTTAAGAAAGTGGTAGAGAAAATGTTAATAATGCCAATTAAACTATGAAGGCTGTTCTGTTCTGCATAATTTTTTCTGAGTTGCTAAATATTTACCAGCATATTCCTGGTTGTATTTTCACTGTGCTATTGTCTGCCTTCTTCCTGGATTCTTAACCCTAACAAAGGGTCCCTTCTAGCTCTAATATTCTATAAGCCCATGAAACAAACAGAAAAGCTCTAGCCAATTTATTTGCTATAGATAATATAGTTCAAGCTTTTCTGCAAAATAAATAGGAACATAGATTTAGAACTCTAAGGGATGTTATATGTCATCTAATCTAATTCTTTCATTTTACAGGTGAAGAAGGCAAGGCTCAGAAAAATTAACTGCCTTCCTCAAGATCACAAAGGTAGGATATACAAAGTCAAGATTTAAACCACATCCACCTGTCTTTTCATTGTACCAACCAGCCTCCTAATAGTGGATGAGATTTTATTTGAAATAGTCAAAGTCCTTACGTCTATCAAACCTCCCATTCTTACTAAAATGATTTAAAAAGAGGATGACCTAGTTAAATTATCCTGCACTGACTCCTGGGCCTAAAAGTACAGGTAGCTGTGGGTGAAAATGGATGTTTCAACCCTCATTAAAAAAAAAAAGACCTGATGCATAATACAGAAAAAGCTGATTTTTCTTTTCAGAGGTGTAATTTATACTCATTTGTTATTTAGTAGCTAGAGAGCAGGTGCAGAATGAGAATGCATCAACCTAATACCCTCATTATTACTTAGCATTTTGTCTCCTAGTGTAACATAGCCCTTTCGGGGAGAGAAACTCAGGAGAGAAAATTTGCCATAGGAAATTTTCTATGATCGACTTACAGAAAGGAAGATTTACCAAAATGAAAGGAAAAGACATAAAAACTTAAAAAAAAACTGAAATAAGAATATGTTTTCCTGGAATAATAAACAGGAAGGGTTATTCACACTTTTTTTTTTTTGAAGGGAGAACAAACAACTCAGCAGGAGAGTAGATCAAACATAGTGTATGAAATCAGATAAAAGATCAATATTTTTGCACTTTTCATTTCCATACACTACACACACACACACACACACACACACACACACACACACACACAATAATCACACAGTCTTAGGGTTGTAAGGATTTTGGAGGAGTTTACATAGCCAATAGCTAACAGTAGAACATTCCATAACAGCCTTGACATGGTCATCCAGTCTCTGTACTTGGCATAGTACCTCGTACATAGCCTTATATAAATGCAAGTTGACTTAAGGACTCTTTTTATAGATCTCTAATTATGAGGAACTCAATATTTCCCAAGACATCTGCTTCTACTTTGGGATAGCTCTGATTGTTGAGAACTTTTCCTTAAGATGAGTCGCTTTGTAGCTTTTACCCACTGCTCCTGATTGTTCTTCTGAGGAATAGGGAAACAGGGCAAAGCTAATCCCTCTTCCCTGTTGGAGTCTTTCAGATACACAAAGTGGGTACCATAACCCTCCATAAGTCATTTAGGAAGGTGAGGAGCCTGAAGATCCTGACTCTTGAGGATCAGTCAAAGTCATTCAAACTTTCTCTCTGATTAAGCAATCCTTTTTCTTCCTGCCACTAAGGTCTGCAATCTGGGATTCATTCTTGACTCTTCCCTTTCCTCCCTTCATCTCCAGTCAGTCTTTTTGATATTACCTCCACAAGGTGTCTTTATCTGTCGCCTTCTCTCCACTCACATGACTGCCGCTCTAGTTCATGTCCTTATCACTTCTCACCTGGATGATAATACAAATTTCTAACTTTATCCAGCTCTATAAGGTCTATAAATTGCTTAATAATATCTCCTTTGATCCTCAAAACAACCTTGTGAAGTAGGTCCTATGTCAGTTTCATTTTTTAGATGAGGAAACAAAAACAGACAGTGGTTAAAGGATGTGCCCATGGTTATACAGTTCATGAATGTTTGAGGCAGAAATCAAACTTAGGTTTTCCTTCTCTGAACCCATCAATCTATCTAGAAGCCTTCTAATTAACTGGAGAGCCAACTTTTAGTTCTACCCTCTATGACCCTTCTGCCACATAGCTGCCAAAATAGAGTTCTTAAAGCACAAGTCTAATCATACCACTCCCCTTGAGGCTCTGGAATCTTCAGGAATCGTAAAGGTATTCTAGGATAAAATACAAACATCTCAGGTTGGCATGTAAAGTCTATTGGAGTCGAGATACTATTTCCTGTCATGAACTTTATGTTCCAGCCAAACTGACCTACATGTCATTGACTAAATTCCTCATTCCATCTTCTCCCTCTGAACTCTTCCTCAGGCTATCTCAAATAGAAAGACATTCTCTCCTTCCCTTAGCCTCTTAGAATTTCTAGCTTCATCAAAGTCTCAGTCCAGGTGCCACCTCCTGCAAGGACTGTTTTCTGATTCCCCCTAGATGTTAGTGAATCCTCCCACCTCAAATTACAGTTTACAAATACCTTTTTTGCACTGTTACCCCCCTCCCCCAAGAATATCTGCTTGTGAGGGTAGGGATTATTTTTCATTTTGTCTTTGTATTCTCAGTACCTAGTTCATTACCTTGCACATAGCAAGTGTTTAATAAATGTGCGTTGGATTGAAATGGATGGGATGGAATGGGATGTCTAGAAACAGAGGAAACTTAGGAGGATTGTGATTACTGCCTGACTTGAAGTCTTGAAGGGCTGACATATAGAAGTGGGATTAAATTTGTTCATCAGTCACACTAATGATGGCAAGAATTATCAGCCAAAAGTTTAACGATAAAGCAGAAGAGAGAAAAAGTATACAAAGTGAATACCAGCATCATCAACAATGGTTAGAATTTCTATTTTTATAAAAGGTAAATGGAAAACTTAGATGTCTAGAGAAACTATTTTTCCCAGGTTGGCAAATTAATTAACTGGGATCTAATTGTTATTTTATAGTGGTGGGTGGATTATTTGTTTAAGATAAGGCACTGTATATTCTCCCTCTTCCCTCTTGGAGAGTGGATCTCCTTAATTTGCCCAGGTTGGAAGCACAGCAGTCATTTTCAGGGCCAGATTCACTGTGAATTGGCACAGAAGCTTTGACAGCTTGCTGGCTCTCTGCTCCTGGGGGTTTACCATGTTGATGTCAGTATGGAAACCTGACTTTAGTACTACTAAAATTCAGAACTCCAGAGCTCAAGCAATCCACCAAAACTTAGCCTCCTCAGTAACAGGGATTAGAGGCACTGAACATTCTCAAGAATTATTTAAAAAAAAAAAGATGTATGGTTAGGAGTTCAAGAACATAGACCTGCTTGGTGAAGCTTCAGATCAGAAATTTTCCCTTATGGGTAAAAGGGATGGTAAGGGAAAAAATAGTGACCTTAGTTGAATGAGAAGATTCTGAGTTGACAGTAAAGTCTAAATACGATCCTGACTAATGAATTTGTGAATGGTTGTTCAGCAGATGACATTATCTCATCTCTGCTTAGCCTTTTGCTGTACATAACTTCATCAAAGCAGGTAGATGTCTTAGGGGACAGTGCCACAAACAGTAAAAACATGCGGAAAATGATGTTCCTTCTATGCTAGAAGTCATCTGCTTTATTCTCCACTAGGGCTAGCTTCATGTGAACAAAGAATAGGAAGAATAAAATTATGCCACAGAAAGGGCAACTAAAGAATGGATCTGCTTAGAATTTAGAAGTGAAAATGAGACCAGATGTTAAATCAGATGACCTGCCAACGCTAAGACTGTATGGCATATAGAAATGCTGGCCTGAAATATCCACATTTTTCCCCAAGGCAACTTCTTGGGGAACATCATTGAAGGCTATTTTCAAGTACAACCTATCTCAAATTCAAATTTCAAATCCCAAATCAATTTCAAATGCAAAACAATGGGGAGGCGGGATAGATATGCTGGACTGGTATGAATTGGAAAAGAACTAGACAAGCCCAGGGTGCTTTAGATAGTACTCCATGAAGGGGCCAGCAAGAGGACTCTGGCATCTGGAAAGGTGGAAGGTGATCAAATGCTGTTAAGGAGTGGAACATTCAAAATAAAAAATTTTACTGGCTTCACAATTTTGCCTACTCTCCTCTGCCAAGGTAACGTGGCATAGTAGATAAAGCACTGGACTTTAAGCCAGACCTGAGTTCATGTGACCCTAGGAGCAGAGGGTCACCAGGTTTCCAAAGTAAGTCTCTGTGCTTATCAGAGGTAGGGCTAGGCCTAGGAATGGCTGCTGTACTTCCTCCAACCCAGGCCAAATTAGGGAACCCAATATCCAAAGGGCAAAGGGGAAGGATATAGAGTGCCTTATCTTAAGCTAACAAATAATCATCTGTCATCATAGAATAACAAATCAGATCCCAGTTAATTAATTTGCTAATCCTATAACAATAGTCTTTCTAGACAACCAAGCCCACACACTTAACCTCTTAGTGCTCCAAGCAATTCTAAGACTGTAAGTTCCAGAGAAGATGCCAAGTTGGCACTGGCAACAATAAATAGTAGATAAAGTGCTGATATGCATTTTTGGAGAGCAAATTCTCCAGACTGGGAGTTCTCTATACCAAAAGAATCATTTGTTTGGTCATTATCCCTTATCATCTCCCACAGTTAAAGCTCAAACATTGAGCATCATTTCAAGGTTCTGGGGTCCCTATGAAAAGTTCCTCTGGGGTATAATGGAACTAGTGAGAGAGCAGGTTTAATGGTCAAATAACTTTCCAGTGGCTGCCCATGTCAGAATTCTTTGGGAAGAGGGTGGGGGTCTATTCCTCTTCTCACTCAGGAGGCATTGTTCATATCATTTAGAAAACCTAGACAGTTAATGTGACAACACCATGAGCACAATCTTATTGTTGCAGGGAAGAAAAGGGTGATATAAAGGCAGAAAACTATCTCTCTTTTTAAAGTTATTGACTCTATTTTTTCAAACTTTTCTATTTCTTCTTTTTGTTTCAATTTCAAATGAACTTTCTATAGTGTCGCCACCTGTTACAATTATTTGCATAAATTGTGTAATAAAATTTTATTGTTTATATACAAGAATTGAAAAAATAAAAAGTTACAACTTTATTAGTGTCTAGGGCTTCTTAGAGAGGAAGAAATTATCAAACATTCATTGAAATGTGACTTTGATACGAGGTGGACTCATCACTTAACAATGTTTGACAATTCATCCCATATACCCAAATTACTTATTGAATATCTTCAAAATTGGACATGAAGACACTAATAGAAATTTGTCCATTAATGTTTAACTGTGGTAATTAGTTTTCCCCAAAATCATTTTTCAGGGAGATCACTGTGATCCATATATTAGGCAGGAGTACTGTCAGGGGAGGGATTGTAACTAGCTTTGTTATTCTTAAGGGTTTTTTTTTTTTTTTGTGAAAGCAAATAAACACTTTCTATTTTTTTGTCTTCATTAGTTGAATTAAAGTAGAAAAAAGGGAAAGTCCAGGTGGAAACATTGGAATTTCATGCTGTCCTTCAACACTTACAAGAGCAATCTTGAGATGTTTTGACTTAATGAATATCTTAAAGTAAGAAACAAGAACAAGAATTTCACAAGAATATATAACTGAGAAAAAATTCAGAATTTATTGATTATCACCTTTCACCGTGGTCCTCAGAAAGAGTGAGGAAAGGAAAAATCAGGGTTTGAGGAATGGTCTAAAATAAAGAATGCTAAAGCCTGAAGGGAATTTAGAGAACATGTATTCCAACTTTCCCACTTTACGAGAACAGGTGACCCACAACATTTGGGAGTATAGCCAGAGAAGCAGATTAAAACATAGCTCCTATCTGATTTTAATGGATAGATTTACTAATTAAAAAAATATATATAAACCTGTGTGGTTTTTTTTAAGTCAGTATGTGACCCACAGGCATCCCTGTATACAGTTTAGTGAGCCCTACATCACTTTCAATCCATTTAACTTTTCTTCCACATACAACTGATAGGATTGAGGACTACATGAGTACTTTGAGGGGATCAGCCCTTAAATTTCACAGATGGTCAAAGTAAAATGTAGAGAAATTTTGTGGCTTACATAAGATCACATGGCGAGTCGGTGGCAAAGCTGGAACTAGAACTCAAATCAACTTATTAAATACACAACAATCAGATAATGGAACCTCCTCTTATTGGGCTGTATTTTAAGATCCTTGAAGACAGGTGCCATAGACAGACCTCTTTCTTCATACTTGCCCCACTGTTCCTAGAAGAAAGGTCTGCTCACACAAGCCAGTGGCATAAAGTATTTCATCAAAAGGAAGTTCAACACAAATGGGTTGGAAATTAGCAACAACTTTGATAAAAAGATGGATAGAGAAGGGATTAAGATTTAAAATACCAAATATACTCACTCCTTTGTTTCTGCAGTCAACAAATATTTAGCAAGTCAGGCACTTTGATAAGAGCCATGCATAGAATAAAGGCAAAAACAGTCCTTTCTGTCAAAAAGCTTACATTGTAACAAGGGAGAGAACATGTGAATAAACTAGGTACATGCAAGATATATACAGAGTAGGTGAAGAAAAGGCACCAGGAAAGGCCTCCTGCAGAAGGTGGGCTCTGAGCTGAGACTTAAAGGAAGTCAGTGAAGCTAGGAGACAAAGGTTGAGGAGGAGAGCACTCCAGCGGGTTCTCATTCTGATCCATTAACAGCCTGGGGTTAAAGGATCAGGGGTATATGAGGGATGGGGGACACAAAGGGACAGAATGAAACCAAGTCAGAGACATACATATTATCTATCTATCTATCTATACACACACACACACACATATATGCATACATACATGTGCGTATGTATGTGTATGTGTGTGTGTGTGTGTGTGTGTATATAATATATATATATATATATATATATATATATATATATATATATATATATATATATGTATGTATGGAGAGAGAGGACAGAGAGAGAAAGTGGAACCTAAATGAAAAAAGGTTCTATGTTATGAAGAAAAGGAAAAAAAAGGCTTAAAAGGTGTTTTGAGGCTCTGCCAGCTTCACATAATGACTTGTCCTTCCTGATTTCTACATTGTCAGCAAGCAGAACTCCAGAAGATAGTTGGCAATTTTCTTAGGATGATGAATGAGAGAAAAGACAGTGGGGACAAACTCTATGAGATTAAAAGGACCTTCCTGACAAAAAGAATGTCTTTCAACTAGCTACTGCTATTCAGAAGCAACAGCCAGAACAAGAGGTCAGGTTTAAGGTCATATTAGTATCAGGGGGCTTATCTAGCTATTGTGACAATACCAAGTATGAAAGCTCCTATTCCCCAAGGTGAAAAGTAATGAAGACTAGTGGAAAGAGAATTGGTTAGAGTCAGGAGGCCTGGGTTTGAGAACTGCCTCAGTCACTTACTACCTGTGTGACTGTGGGCAAGTTATTTAATCTCCTGTCTAATCCTAACCCTAACCCTAAATGCCTGTCCTGTGCTTATTCGCATAGCATGAAGCAGGAGTGATTACCTTAAGTAGCTTCTTCAAAGCTCTGATAGCATTCTACCCCTCCTTGACTTACAGACCTCTTTATTTTTCTTTCCTCCTTTGTCCTTTCTCTCTACCCCTTTCCCTCTATCAATCGGAAATACAGATTAAACTCTTCTGTTTTAGAATAACTCATAAGTGGTATTTTTAAAACTTAAAATTTTCTTTTCTCTCCCTTTGTTCCCTTCCTCTATTTTTCCTTTTTTCTCTCTTCTTTATCAACATGAAATACAGATTAATTTCTGCTTTCCAAAAACTTGAAAATGTATTTTGTAAAACTTTATAAATCTCTCCTCTCTCTCCTCCTCCTCCCACTTTTCTCTATCTTTGTCTCTTTAAAAAAATGAAATACTGGCTATACTTTAATTTTAGAATAATGTTCAGTTGGTATTTTTTAAAAGAATGGCCTTTCTTTTTTCCACTCTCTATTTTCTTTTCCTTTCTTCCTTTCTTTACTTTCTCTACTCCTTAAACCTGCCAGTGACATTCACTGTCATTGCTAAGCCCCAGTAGAATAACAGGAGTGCTGAGCTCGGTGTACTATCTCACCAATAGCAGGTATTCTGCGACCTCTTAATAGATGTGCAGACTCAGTACCCAGATCTTCCCAACTCTGAGTGTCATCTTCCTCAAGTATGTCCCCAGATCCATGCCCATGACTGACCTATGGATGATGCGTTGATTCTGGAGGTAGTCCAATGCCATGGAGAGCTCACAGATGAAGAGCTTTACCGTGTCTTCTTGGAAGCGGACATTCTGCTGAAGATGGTAACGTAGATCGCCACCCAGCAGGAGATCTACCACCATAAACATGTCCTCCTCATCTTGAAAGGAGTACCTACAACAGTGCACACCCCACAGACATAAGTTAAATGACTTCATAAATCACCAAGTAGCTGATTGTTCAATGAAAGAGAACACCTAGGTCATTAGTGATGGCATTTTAAACATATCCTAGAGGGATCAGAACGGTTTGGATGGAAAGTTTTCATCACAGACTATGTAGCATCATATACATTTTATTCTGTTAGGGATTGCACTTTTTGGTTTTGCTAGGTATGGAGACATCTGGCTTCCATTCCTGGCTTTATCACCAGCTATGTGATAGCCTCACTTGCAAAAGAAGAGCAGTCATATTCAGCCATAACACAAAGTTAATGGTGAGCTGCATCTGAGAAAACAGAATGTAGAGTTGGAAGAAATCTTAGAGAGATTATCTAATGAATTATCCCCATTTTGGAGTTTATAGCATCCTACACTTGGGGGGCAAACGTTATTTAGTCCAACGTCTTAATTTCAGAGGTGAGGAAACTGAAAACCCAAAAGATTAAATCACTTGTTAAAGGTCACACAATTAATATTTAGCAGAGCTAGGAACCAAGCCCTTATAATTTCAGGAGGCAGTACAGTAGAGTGAGGGATTTTGAAACAGGAGGATCTGAGTTCAAATCCCAACTGCTACCTGTATGACTTGGGATAAGTCACTTAGCTTCTCTTATTTCCTTAGCTGTCAAATGAGGGAAAAGTTGTGTGTGTTAAAGATCTCTTGCACTCTAAATCTACTGTACAGTGATCCAAAGATTCCTAAAACAAATCTAGTATTCTTTTCATGAAACCACACTGCTTTCTCATAATGACTGTGAAACCATCATAAAATGCTATGTACAGTTTGTTAAGCTGTTTATAACACTTTTCCCAATATGTAATGTTTGGTTTTTTTAAAAATTAAACTTATTCAATCACTTTTTTATATAGTACACACTTCTCTCCAAAATCTTTATGCACAATTTACTACTTGAAAAAAACAAATTAGTTTGGTGATTGTTAACAGAAAGGTAAGCTATGTCCTTTAAACTCAGATAATATGGTATGGAGTAATATTTGCTTCCAAAAGACTGACCTCAGCTTATGCAAGCTGATTCATAAACTCAGATTTAGAAGTGGAAAGGAACTGAGAGGCTGTATCTTTCAACCCCCTCATTTTGCAGATGAGACAACAGAGAGAGGTCAAGTGAGTGCCCTGGGTCATCCAGGCAATGAGCAAGAGATGGAATTTGAATCTTGGTTTTCTGATTCAAATATGTATTCTTTGCATTATATCATATTTATGAATAAATCCCATTGCCATACTTGTTTTTACTTCTCTAGAAAAAAATCATATATTGGCTAAAGAATATGTTTCTAGATTGGTGGTGTCAAATAGAAACTGGGGGCTCTCAGCTATCTATCCATAAAGATCCTTGTGGGCCACAGATTTACTTAGAAAACCACGTATTAGCATTATCTATGTTCTATTGTATTTTTATTTTGTTAAATATTCCTCAATTTTAATCTGATTTAGTCCCAAGGCTACCTGCCACATGTTTGACACTTCTGACCTAGGTGATCAAGACTGACATACCAGATATTTCATTTATGCTAACTCAGAACTAACTGAGTCTATGCAATTCCTGTACCCCAGTGCTTTAAATATAATTCTTGTAGTAAGATTCTTCTCTTAGAATATATATGTAGATGTTACAGGTGAGGGAATCCCTGAATTGGAGAGACTCAATAATGTAACACAAAGAACCCTGGGGTGAGATTAAGGGAACCTGAGCTCTTAGTCCTAGGTCAGTCACAAACTTACTCCTAAAACCTTTAGCAAGTTGTCTCTGCTCTTTAGACCTCAGTTTCCTAAACCACAAAGTGATGGTGTTGAATTCAAAAAGTCTCTTCTGGTTCTAAAATGAGTTATATGCCTTGGCAAAGAGGGAGGGACAATAAAAGGAGATATAGAAAGACGCAAAAGCTTCCGGCCAATTTTGCCCATGGCCTACACTACCTTACTTTGTTGTTACAGAAACTTATAAGACTTGCAACAAGTTGATCTTTAAAATGATGACAATATTTATACTACCTGTCTCACAAGGCTGATCAAATGATATCATGCATTTTTATAAAATGCCAGGAAATCTATAAAGTGGTACATAGTCATTACTGTAGAAACAGGCTCAGTCAGTTGCCTAAAAATTGTGTCTTCAGCAGGGTTGGACATTCTATCCCTACCAGCTTCATTTTGGCTCAGTTGGAACCATGGCAGGTATCAGGCATTGGCTAATTTCTACCCAGTCTTTTCTTTTCTCATTGATCCTCTCACATCTAGGAAGGAAAGTCTTTAAATAAAGGCAGTAGGTCTTCATACCAACGAATAAGAGATCTAGTGGAGGATGTAGGGTAGGGAGAAGTCAAGGCTGAAGTACTTTTATCTAGACTTGAAATAAGTGGATAACATCTTTATTATGAAATATATAGCCCTACAGAGGATGATCATGCAGGTCAATGGTCTTCAAACTTTTTGGTCTCAGGATTCCTTTATATTCCTAAAAGTTAACGGAGGAATTTTTGTTTATGAGGGTTAATAAATAACATCTTAGCACTATTATGGAAATAATTTTGACCCTGCAGGCCCCTTTAAAGAGTCTTGGGTCTTGCACCAAAGACTGGCAGATCACTCTTTGTGAAATACTTATATAGAAGAAGAGGGTAAGGCTTAGGTAAGAAGGAATGAACTCCTAGTATATAGTATGAATAAAAAATTTACTTATTCGTGAAACTAGTTAATGTCATCGTTGTTCTTTTGAAGTGCTTGCATATATCAGGACTGGTCTCCTATTCTCAACTAGTAGAAGGCAGGGATAAAGAGACAGGGAGGGGGAGTATATGAGGGCATGGAGTGGTGTGGGGGTGGCAGTTGGTATTGTGTATATTAAGACAATTCCCAGTCAAACATTCAGATAAAATGCAACCTTATTAAAAGTGTATGTTCATTGCCCAGGCTCATATTCTTTTATCTACTATACCCCTTAGTAACTAAAAAAGGACATCTCTATTTTACCATTTTTGTACACCTGCTGATTACCCCATTTCTATAACTATATAAGCTAAGGAACCTATCCTTTATTTATTTCTTGTTGGGGTCTCTAAAAACATAGATTCTGGATACAATATATAGTGTATACATATTAGGGTGATATAGGATAAAAAATAGTGTAAATTCAAAAGACAGGTACATTGTTTTAAGATATGTGGAGATATAGGTAGTGTAGTATATTATTAATGATTATTTATATGGGAATAGTAGAAAAAAAGTCTGAAAAATGATGGGAAAAGGTGGTGGATTGGTTGTATAGCAAGAGGGAAAAATAAATCAACAGCCTGAGTGTTAAACTACTGTCTATAAAACACTATAACAACAACAGTAAACGTAGTATTTATATAATACTTTAAGATTTGTGAAATACTTCACAAATGTTAATTCATTAAAAGAGCTCAACCCTGGTCTTCAGAGCTCTGAGATATACTCTGAGGAAAGACATGGACTTGAATTAAACAGGATGAGAAGGCATAGGTGAGATGTGGTGTAAACATTTAGAGTACTCATTAATTAGATCTGGAGTAGAGCACTAGACTGTGCTCTAGGACCGTAGAATTCAGGAAAAATTGAGTTCAAATCTAATATGGATATTGTGACCCTAGGCAAGCTACTTAACTTTCAGTTTCCTCTTGTATAAAATGGGAATAATAGTATCTATCTCCTAGGGTTGTTGAGGATAAACTGAGACAATTAATAATACCTAACATGCACTGTGCTTAGCACTTTACAATTTTTATCTAATTTTATCCTCAAAACAAAATATTAAAACACACATAAATGCCATAGTGATTTTTAATAATAGTAGCAAACCATCTTTAAAGATGGCTATTACACTATGCTGATTTAATGACAAAATCATTTATATTCATTTCTACCAAGGGGTCCCTATGAATCTATTTCTGTGGAGGTTAGCTAGGGATAGTTCTCAATCCAAGAATCTTAAAATTGAAGGGTCCTTGGAGGTTATCCAGTAGAAAGGTTCTTAACCTGGGGATCATGGATTCCCCAAGGGATCAATAGGTAGATTCAGAAGGGTCCATGAATTTGGTGAGAAAATATTCACTTTTTAAAAAAACTAACATTTAGTTTCCTTTGTAATCCAATGCATTTTGTGAGCAATTCATAGGCTTCTCCATATTGCCAAGGGGTATGTGACAAAAAAAGTTAAGAACTCCTGAATTGTAGTCCAGACTATTCCCACTTTCACAATGTTGGCATTCCCTGTGGAGGGATATTTGAACGCTGATTGGTTTCAGCTTCTTCCTGCAATAGTAAGATGCACTGTATCACTGAGGCATGCAGGGTTCAGTGACAAGTCGAAGTTAACACAGGTAGTATCTGAGGTCAGAAGAGTTGGACATAACTGAAAATGCCTCAACAATGTACTGGAGATGGCATGAGTGAAAATGGCAACATACATGGTGGTGTTATTTCCCTAAATAGGAGTATCAATGCATAATAGCCGTATTATTTAAGCAGATCAGTTTCCCTGTAAGAAAGCACAGCTATTTTGTAACATCTCAGTCCTTCTGAAGATAGTTACAATAATTAAATGATCAGTGCGGTTTACATGCTGAAAAAATTTCTAGGCTTATACTAAAATTATGGTTATTGTAAGCTAGTCCTGGTGAACAGTGGGTATGGAGAGTGATATAAATAATCTTTTCTTCCATCCTCATCACTTTTCATCTATTGTAGGTGTTTTCACTCTGATGGTTAGTTTCACATGGGGTTAATTTTGATCATGGTCAATGGGTTTCAGTGAGATTTGTTGGGGGAGTGTAACAGGCAAAAATAATTCTATGTGCTAAAATGTCAGAAAGAGAAGTCAAGTTTTCTCAGTATGAGCTAGGAGTGTTCCTAGCAAGTTCTCAGATGCCTTGAAGGAAATGTCAGCTTTTGCGCTAAGAGGTCTCAAGAGAGCCAGCACAAAGATGTTTCAATGCACTTACTTTGTCTTCATTTAAGTGAAGAGGCTGAATTTAGAAATTTTCAGTGTGACAGGGGTGAATTTCTACTCATGGTGCTGAATGAATTTTCCAAGATCAACTCTACTAGAGGCTTCCAAAACTTCAAAGAAACTAGGATGATGTGGAATGGTCGTTCTCAGAGAGGGTTCACATTTTATCACAAATAATCTGAACTCTATAGGGTTCAATCCTAAAAAATTGGTGCATCACATCTTGAAGAAAAAAACAGCTTTGGTAAAATATAATACCTATACATCTGTATTTTAATAGGAAAGAGCTTGTATTTTTAAGAACTAAAGGAATAGAAAGATTTTTTCCTAAACACAAGAAAAAGTATTATTTGAAACTAGTGTATGTGGTGGAAAAACAGTTTTCCCACTACAAAACAGGGTAGGACTATCCACTACAATACTATTTGATTTTTTTTTAAAGAAATGCTACCTAGTGCAATAAGACAAGAAAAACAAACAAAAGGAATAGGCAGTCATAGAAGACATTAAAACATCTACATATGGAGATATGAAGGTATATTCAACAACAGTTAATAATCAAGATAATAAATGGTATTAGCAAGATAACAGTATTATAGATGAAAGCTAGAAGGGAAGTCAAAGGTCATCAAGTCAATCCCCTCCATTTTATAGATGAAGAAACTGAGGCCCAGGTAGGTTTTGTGACATGTCCAGAGTTACAAAGGCATCTGCTGCAGGACTTGATTCCAGCTCTTCTCACTCCAGGTCCAGTATCCTATTCCCAATGTCATACTACCTCTCTGACAAGAGAAATTGATTCTATTTGTAAGTCTTCAGTCAGAGACTGTACAATCATTCATCAGGTTTGTCATAGTGGTGACTTGTTTTGTGTGTGACTTGGATTAGCTGGCTTCTGAGGTCCCTTCCAACTCCCAAATTCTCATTCTGTGAAACTGATAAAAATCATCAATATTTCTTTATAGTTTTCAAAAAACTCAGAACAGAAAAAGAATTATAAAATTCCTATGAAGGAAAGTTATTTTGATTGAATATAACAGTTTAACAGAAATAAAGGGAGCATTCAATAATTAGAGGGATATCATACATGTGCATGTACGTGTGTTTATATATATGGAGAGAGAGGTTATCAATATTGTAATGATGGCAATACTACTTAAATTAATTTGTAGATTTGATGGAATGTTAACCATAACACCAATAAGATACTACGTATAATTAGATCATAATTTTCAAAATGTAAACCTAGTAACAAAATCAAGTGGAATTAGTAAAAAAAAAAAAAAAAAAAAGGCAGGAAAGAAGATTACTTGTATTGCCAGATCTCAATCAGAAATGCCTATTAAGTACCTGGCATTGTTTTAGGTGTTATAGATACAGATACAAAGAATGTATCCTTCTCACAAGGAGCATACATTTGTATGGGGAACGTATGTATAAAATATATATAGAGTAACTATGAAGAGAACAGTAAGTTGGTACTAGATAAATAAAAGAAATTAGAACAGTGACATATTAAAGGTAATAAAAGACAGGTATCAAACCAAATACAGGCCAGTATTCTCTTGTGTGGCCTGAACTAGATTAAAATGGAGCTTGGAAATATTTAACAAAATGAACAAAAATGCAAAAAACATAGATAATGTTAATATGTGATTTTCTAAGTCAATTTACTCTATAGGATCCTTACGTACTGGTTTAGTAGCCCTATTTCTATCTAAGTTTAACACCACTGATCCAGGAGAATCAAAACAGGCTGGTATTTGATATCTTTAATATCACAAAACACTGGGGAAGGGGCGGGGGGGGCGCATTCATTAGACAGTTAACAACAGTTTAGAAAATTGTAAAGAAGTTTGGTAAGAAATAGAATATCCTATTATATACATATAGATGTATATAATATCTCAAATCATATAGTACAAGAAATGATTAGATTATATACTGAAATAAATACAAAGATGCTAAATGATCTAAATTTAAGAAATGCAATAACATGTAGGAAAAATGGAACCTATCACAAATGTGGGCTAAGAAAAAATACTTATCTGTCCAAAAAACTGAAGGAAATATATGAGAAAATAGTTAGATTTGGTTATATGAAAATAAAAAGTTTCTGTATAGCAAAGAGAAATTAGCCATTTAGAATGTGTGTGTGTTTGTCCCTTGTTGCCAGAGAAGACCATGCCATTGGAGAAATGATGACATGACTTGCACTTGACTTTGTTTTGAGTGAGGGAGGGCTGTGCAAGTCACCAGCCTCACTTCTCCTCCAGAGCCATCTGAATCCAGTGACCAGATATTCATCTGGATGGCTGGAGATGACCCAGGATGAGGCAATTGGGGTTAAATGACTTGCCCAAGGTCACACAGCTAGTGAGTGTCAAGTATCTGAGGTGAGATTTGAACTCAGGCCCTCCTGACTCCTGCACTGGTGCTCTATCCACTGCACCACCTAGCTACTCCAGCCAATTAGAATAAAAAGGGGGAAAAAGCAGCCTGGGAAAAAAATCTTTTCCACATATATTTCTGATAAAGGTAACACCCAGAATTTATGATGTATTGTCATAAATTTACAGAACAGTAAAATCCGTTTTTCAAGAGATAAATGAATATGACCTGAAAGTTTAAAAGAAAAAAAAATCAATATTCACCTGAAAACTGTTTAAACTCTATAATGATCTAAGTAAGTGTTAATACAACTCTGAGATACCACTTAGTAGGAATTAAATTAGCAGACATAGTTAGAAGGATAAATCCCCATGCTGACAGGGTTGTGCAGCTGTGATTTATGCAATCTTTTCCCAAAACAATTTAAGACTATTCAATAAGATCTATAAGGTTCTTATCTTTTGGTCTTATGATTCCCCTACTAGGGCTATATCCTAAGAATGATTTTGACGGGGAAAAAGCTATCTACATAAAAATATTCTTTGTGACTTTGCTCACAATAGCAGAAAACTTGGAAATTTCCCTTGTGTCCAAAAATCAAGGAGTGGCAATAAATTATGGTATATGAATATAGTGGAATATTATTTTCTAGTAAGAAATAACAAGTATGAAGGATACAAATAAATATGAGGACATATAGGAAGTGATGTGGAGCAAAGGAAGGACAATGTATGGTATTTGCTGAACATATATAAAAATTTAAAAATCAATGAAATCTGGAAAAGCAACCACAAGGAAAAGAGTTTCTGACTTAGCTTTTTATTTCCTTTCTCACTTGTGTCTTCTGTAGTGGCAACTGTTTGGTCCTCCTGGCCAAGGTCATTCATGACAACTTTGCCATTGTAGAAGGACTCAAGGTATGACTAGAATCTATGATGAAAATTGAGCCCCTTTGTTCTTCTATTTTCTAGCTGGGTTTGGAGATTTCTGTTACACAGAACGGCCCATCTTGCAACCAAATAAGCTACATAAATTGTATGTCTTCATCAGATTTAAGATATACATCTCCCCCTATAGGCTCCACTGGCAGCTCAAACTCCAACCATTCAATACTGAGCTGATTGCTTTTCCTACTAAACCTATCCCTCTACCTAACTTTCCAGTTTGTGTTGGTAGCACCATCATTCTTCCAGTCAACCAAGTTCAGAATCCCAGAATCTTTTCCGCCTCAAGGGTCCTGTCCTCCCACTTCACTGTTATCTCTCCCCATTTCCACACACTTCCACCCCAGCCCTCCAGTCTTCTCTCTACTCAGATCTTGAGATCATGACTGAACCGTACCTGCAGACTGCTCCACTTTATTTCAACTGAATTTGTCCAACACCAGTCTCTTAGTAGGGCTTGGATAACTAAGATGTTTTCTATTCCTCATGAGAAGCATCATTTCTTCTTCCATGTCATCTATCCTTACTGTGTTACCAGTCATCAAAAGCACTTCTGTTGTCCGATTTGTGTAGGTAGTCAAACATTTAAAAAATCCATTTGTCTAAATTGGGTAGATGTTCTTAATCTGAAATCCATACTCGTGGAGAAAGAAGGATCATTTTGGAGGGAATGTACCTTATAATTATGAACTTGGTGACAGACAGCATGTCTGTGCTCGGGCAGGGTGCAGCCTAGCCAGATTTGGAGGTGTTCTTCACCAGGTGGGCCATAGGGTGATGACGAATTTTTTAGTCACAGTACATCATCCATTAAGTTGTATAAGGTTTCTGATTTACATTTGTGGAAACTGACAAAATCATATACCTTTAATTACATTTAAGTACTATACAATTATCATTATACTTTTCATACTTGCACAATTTACATGAATTATAGATGGCAATTAAACTAAAACTGTAGTAAGTATATAAACTATTATTTAATTCATATACATCTGAAAGAGAGGGAGAGGAGAGGGGAAAAGACAAAGGGAGAAGGGGAGAGGGAAGAGTGAAGAAAGAAACAGAGATGATTTTATTAATGTGGGGGAATTCCCACTGTGAAAAATCCTCCTCCCAATGCTATTTATGATCTTTGAGGTCCTTAAGAAAATTCTTGGGGTTTATAAACCTAACTTCCCTATCCATAGTCATAAGTATTTGTCAGAGGCAGAACATGAACCCAGTTTTGTAGGCTCCAAATCTAGACCTGTATCTATTATGCCAGGCTGGTTCTCAGGATCAAATTTTTTTTGACCAAACCTGTGATTTTACCCTCCTCATGAGGACAGTCTACTGATATAGATCAGTATCTGCTTTGCAATTTATAGCTTTAAAAGTTGCCTAGGACTCTAATAGATTAAGTGCCTTGTCCAGGGATACACAGTCACTGAATGTCAGAGATGGGACTTTAATTCCAGTTTTATCATTTGGAGGTCATCTTTTTATCCTGAACACCTCCCTATAATAGTTATTTGACCATACTTGTTGAGTGACTAATTCAGACAACAGGGTCTGACCTATGTGCAAAAATCTAAAATCTTGCTTGGTCCTAGAGGTGACAGATTTTTTAAATACAGTTCATTAGAAGCCTCATTTTTACTTCTCTATCTCTGCATTTCTACTTGCCTTTGGGTTTCAGTGGGCAGAACACAGAAAACTATTCTATTCATTGCAAGCAACATATCCACTCTAGAGTGGTATCTCTTGAAGTCTCTCTAGGGAAAATCTGGCTATTACTATTTTGTGCATAATCTCAGGAGGCAGCTACCTCTGGGAAAGCTAGAGCCAGTAAACAGGGAATAGGGGATAACAACATATTGTCGCATACATTACAAAATAAAACTTTTTTAAGGCATGTACTGTGATGGTAAAGGGGACTCTTACCCTAAAGCTATCTCAAATAACACCCTATGTAAATAAATAGAGAATTTATGTGTTTGTTTCTTTTTAATGGGGCCCTGGACCACATCAACCTATTTCATACGTACACTCTAAGCAGGGTCAGTCTGGGTCACTCCTGAGATTGGAGACAGCTACTTGTGGTTCAGATGTTAGAGTAGGTCTTGACCAGGATGCGATGTCAGGCCTTGACTAGACTGAGTAATTAACACAGCCTGGCTCTTTCTTTAGAGAGTGACACACGGTAAGACAGAAAGTCCAACTGGCTTTCTGCCCCTTCTACACCCTCTGCTGGAAAGGTAGTTTGTCTTTCCTGATCTCTGGCCTCAGAGTTCCAGGGCAGAAATAACCTTCACTCCAAATTACCAGCACTGTCTTCAATAAGCAAGGGTTCATGCTCTCTGGGAAGTCCTACCTGGTCCCTGTCTCTCCAAAATGGTGCCTAGGCACAGGTGGAAATCTTTTTGATCATTAGGGTAGCAACTTTCTCCACCCTCAAAAACAGCAACCTGTTGACTGTAAGCTTTCCTTTCATGTGACCTGGGCTCACTGAAGGCAATGGTGATGTAGTATGCCTTGCCACCCAGCCAGCCATCGGGTTCCTTGCACAGAAAATAAATCAGAAATTCTGAGAACTGTGTGTGTGTGTGTGTGTGTGTGTGTGTGTGCATGTGAGGAAAACTGAGTTTAAATGCAGCCTCAGACACTTACTAGCTATGTGCTCCTGGGCAAGTCATTTAAGCCTGTTTGTCTCAGTTCCTCATCTATACAGTGAGCTGGAGAAGGAAATGGCAAACTGCTGTAGTAGCTTTGCCAAGAAAACCCTAAATGGGATCATGAAGTTAGAGACCCAACTGAGCAACAATATATAGAATAAATACATATGTGTGGATGTATATATGTACACACAACATATTACCAGAATATTTATGGGGTCCTGTTTTGGAGATATTCTGGTAGCTGTATTCTCTTATTAGCTGGTTCAAAAATGTGTAAAACTTAGGCTGGTGGAACATTAAATGATTTGTGGTTTAAAAAATACATCATTTCTCTTGATAATAAATTGTGTCATGTAATATAAAGAGCACTGGTCTTGCAGTTAGGTAAAACCTGGTTTCCAATCCTGTCTGTGACATTACCAGCTGTGTGACCACAAACAAATCCCTTAACTTCTCTGTTTCCTCATCTACAAAATTAGGGAGAATGCAGTGATCTCTAAGATTGCTTTCAACTCTAAATCTATTATCCCAAGATAAGCCCACCTATTAGGGATGCCATGAAGAGGGTTGTTTTATAAGGCAGGAGGACTCCTTAGATCATGTTGCAAGGTCCCTTAACCTAAGCATATGTTTTCTCAATTTTTTGCCTCCTCTTTGAAGCCTCTCCTGATTTCCCAGGAGAAAATGACCTTTTCCTCCTTAAATGTTTCCTACACTTTAAGAAGATTTCCCTTTTGCACTTTGTATATTTCTCCTTCTCCCACTAATTAGGCTAAAAGTCCCTTGGGTATAAGGCCTACATCACTTCTATCTCTGTATCCTAAGCGTCAAGCAAAGGGCCAAACACACAGCAAGTGTATGTTGCTGTTTTCTGAATTCCTAAATTATAGAGCTTGACTCTGCCTGGCTTCTCCTGTAGACTTATTCTCCTATATTAGTGGTCTGCTGCAATAGCTGTGATCATAAATCATACCCATTTCACGAGTACAGATTTCCCTTCCAATTCAAGGCTGCTTGTTCCTTTAATTACCAAGAACCCAGATGGATCCTTGATAGTGGTGGAGACAGCTGATGTGGAAAATGCCCAGGGGTAGTTTCTGCAGCTGCAAGCTTGATCATAATTAGAGAAAGCCAACTGGGGAACAGGCTTGAGGAGGAGCAACCATTCCACATGCATATAAGCTGAGTTAGCAGCCTGTTACTGCTGTCCAAAGAGGTGGGAATGAATGAAGTCTTTATTTAGACTAGAATCAGTCACTAGCCAGTCCTGTTTTTAACCCTTGATTTGTATTTGTAGAAAACATTCCAGTCAGGGCTCTGTCAGCTTGATTTGGATATATAGATAAGAACAAAAGTTACTTTTCCCTTTAATCAACTCCCTCACTTACAATAATACTTGCTTAAGAGACCACTGGTGTTCAGGGACCAACATCTAATTGCTTGAATTTTACAAAGAACAACTTCATTTCCCTGAGGAGATACACATTTTGAACTTTGATGAGCCCATCTGCTTAAGGTAACTATGGGAGACTTAGCAAGTGCAGTAAGGTGATGAAATTGGCTTCAGAATGGGGTGGTAGTTAAAAATGTATTATTTCTACTGGGTGGTAAAGGACTTAGTGAAAATCATGATATTTATACCATGTTTTCCATTTGTAATTGCTTGAGATATGATAGTAGCAAGGAACCTTAGAGTTGGAGGTCCTTGCAAGGATCCAAAACAGCTCCAAAGGACTCATGATGGAAAATGCTGTCCACATCCGGAAAAAGAACTATGGAGTCTGAATGTAGATCGAGGCATAGTATTTGCCCTTTTTTCTTTTTTGCTTCTTCTCTCTTGTGGTTTGTCCCATTGGTTCTAATTTTTCTTTACAACATAACTAATGTGAAAATAGGTTCAATATATGTGTAGGGCCTTCATCAAATTACATGCTCTCTTGATGTAGGGGGAGGGGAGAGATGGGGAGAAAATCTGGAACCAGGCTTATATAATTGGAGATCCTGGGTTCACATTCCTACCTCTGAAGCTTACTATTTCACTTTGGCCAAATCAGATAGTCTACCTGGGCTTCTGTTTCCTCACTTGTAAAATGAGGTGATTATACCAGATGAGATCCCTTCTAGCTTTAAACCCATGCTCCTATGGAGAACCTTGTGATGTATGCAGGACAAATATCTCTGTCTTCCACATGAGGAAACTAAGGTTCAATAAAATCACATTATTTTGAGCAATATCACAAGGTAGGAAAAGTGTCAGGGCTGGGACTAGATGAGTCTAAATTTTCTGGTCTAAGGTCAACTCTGAAGTAGATATGGCAGAACCTTGATTTGAACCCAAATTACCACTAACCACAACTAATTATTTTCTTGTATTTAATTTGTAGGGCAATGAGTCAGATCATCGATTATAAGAAAGAGCTCAAACAGATGTGAAGTATTCCAGCTCTGCATGAGAAGACTGCTGTATTCAGTAGATGCTTCATAAACGCATATTAGCGTGACTGACAGGAATTGACTTTCATATCAGAAACCTATCAAGGACAATGGCAAAAAAGAAAACAAAGAAGAAAGTGGAAGAACTGCAAGATAAGAAAGAGCATGGGCCAGAAAAAATCCTTAACCAGCGACTGGTGAAGGGTCAAGTGCAATACCTTGTAAAGTGGAAAGGCTACTTGGAGGAAGAGAGTTCTTGGGAACCGGAGGAGAACCTAGAGTGCCCTGACCTCATTGAAGACTTCTTAAAATTCCAGGTAACAGACCATGAGAAGGGTGAACTCAAGCAAGGCAGAGGCAAAGTTAGCTTGCGTAACATAGGCAAGAGAGAGGAGAGCAAACCAAAAAGCAAAAAAGAGAAGTCCAAAATGCCAGAGGAGTTGGAGGCAGAGATGATTATCGATGCTGAAAAAACCAGTGAGGGGCTGCAGTTGCTGGTGAAATGGAAAGACTGTGATAAAGCTAACTTTGTTCCTGCCAAGGAGGCCAATGTGAAGTGGCCCCAGCTGGTCATTAAGTTCTATGAGGAGAGGCTGACTTGGAAAGCCAAAGAACAAGAGTGATAACCAGAATTAATTCTATTAGCCACCCTCTAGGTTGCAGGATCAATGGATTTGAAACAGGTGAGGGAAGAGGCTGCGCTTGTTTTGAGGCCACAAAGGCAACTTGAGATGTCCTTAGACAAAGGAGCCATTGTTTGCTTGCATCCTGTGGCATCTCAAGTACATTAAACATTTCTGGGCTGGACAAGTTTGCCTCCCCATGCCAAGTGAAGTGGAAAGTGATTTAGGCAGGGGTTTTTCATACTTTGCTAAGAAGAGAGGCAAAGAATCTTCCATGAAGAGCAAAACTTGTAAAGTTAGGTATGTGGGAAGACAAAAAGAGATTACAACTGCTCAAAGACTCTCCAATGCCTTCTATGTGGTATTGTTTGCTTTTATCCCACAGCATTGGCTCTTACTGATGTATCATTTGGAGGTGTTGGAGAAGGGAAGGGAAAAATGAATGGATAGGGTAATTTTTTGTGGTTGTTAAAATGGGAATGGGGGAGGTAAAAGGATAAGAATTATAAGTGCAGAAGCTTGACTTACTTTTTTAAAAATTTCATTGGCAATATAAATAAGCATTACAAAAGAACCGTTGTTTTTTTATTTTTCCAATTCTATCCTACTCTTCATCACCCCATCTGTAGTTTGCCATTTCCATTTCTAGCTCATTTTACAGATGAGAAGGCTCAGGTAAACAAAGTTAAGTGACTTGCTAAGTTCACACAGCTTATTTCCTATTTACTTACACAACTTACTAGGGTCTGAAGCCAGATCTGAACTCAAAAAGATGACTGTTTTTCCTGAATCCAAGTCCAGAACTCTATTCACTGCACCACTTAACTTCCCCAGCAAAAGACTGTAAGAGACTGCTCAGGTGCGCTTTGCCTAAACTTGGGGTGCTCCTGCTAGGATTACTTCAGGCTGGTTGGAGACAGAATTATTTTAAGACCTGAGAACATAGCAGGAGAGAGAAGCAGATAAGTCAGTCTGTTGTTTAAAGTGCTAATTTTTTTTTAAGTATAAAAGCACTTTACTGCCTCTTCCTCTTTATTAGCCTTTCTTACACCCTAGGATGTCCCAAAGTGTTTGAGGTAGAAAACTGTAAGAAATGATGGAGATTAGGGAACAGGCCCTAAAGACCTTGGAGCTGGGTGAGAGTGAGGAATTAGTGTGTGGGGCTAGCAGAAGCAGAGAAGGTGAGAAGAGGCTGCTGGTTTCTGCTTCCTGCTCTCCTGTGCTATCAGCTCCTATGCCTACACCCTTTTGGCTTGTTGCCCAAGGCACATTTGGTGCCAAGGGTGTACAGAGCCAGGTTTGTACTATCCCTGGCCTGTCTTCTCCCCTTGAGCTGCTTCCACCTCTTCCTTTCCTGAGTTTTGCAGATGCTTTACTTCCCTTTCAACCAAAGGCTGCCCAGGCCTCTGTAACCACTTCCCTGACTGCCCCAGGTCCTTGTGGCTGATGGTTGGCCCTCCTTGCCATTAGCCACCAGCACCATCTCTTCCATCCCAGCTTTTCTTTCATGCGTCTCAGATGCCTGCTACTCCTTATTCTGCAGGTTCTCTTCTGCTAATAAAGGCCTTTTACCTAGTCCTCCCTAGGGACACTCCTCCTGGTCCCCATCTTCTGACTCCATTTCTTGCTACTCTGTTTTACCTAGCACCCCAATACTTCCTCTACCACCAGGAAGGTGACAACACAGAGCTGGGCAAAGGAGTAAGAGAAACAGATTGAAGGGAGTAGGCAGAGTTGGGCTACAGGAGAGGAAGTTCTCGCTCCTTGGAAAGCTAAACTGGAGGCTTTGGCAGTAATTAGCCAACCCCCAACGGTTCTTCAGGTGACCCACCATCTGGCCTTAGGTCAAAAGGGTTTAGAGGCCAAACAGTAACTCTCCCACACCAGTGAGGAGGCCCTCAGCTAGAGGCAATGGTTGGCCTTCCCTCAGGGATAGCAGCAAGCCTCATAGGTCCCAGAGGAGACATAGGCAAAGAACAAGGTCAGGACACTGTGGTGGGGCGCTGGGTGCTGGACTCTAGGGAAAATTACAGTCCCAACCATCCATCACAACCCACGGCTTTTCACCTGTCATCTGGGTGAAATTTGTGAGAGAAGGCAAGGAAGGAGGTCGCAGGTTTGAAAAAAAGCAAGAAAATCAATGCACAATTACTCAGAAGGGGCCATTTCCTGTAGGTCTGTTTCCCTGAACCAAATGACACTGTGTGTGGACCAGAGGTCACTGCAGCCCATCCAGGTCACAGCAGAGATTCAGGAACAGTGAATTATATAAAGCCAACCCGTTACTGAAGGACACTGGACTCTTAGGTGACAAGCTGAGGACAGCCTGGACAGTGTGCCCAGAGGGCTCAGCCCCTGAGGACAGACCCCACACGTTCCAGCACTGCCAACCCCTCTCCCTCCTCCCGCTTCAGGACTCCAACAAGTTCCTGGGCCTTCCCCAAGTTCCTTTCTCCTACTTCTTCCTTTATGTGTAAAATAAGGGGCCAGGCATGCCAGGAGGCCAGGGCAGAGTCAGAGTACCAGGGAGGAGAGGAAGGTTTCAGTTTTCGGAGTAGCTGGCGCCAGAAGGTCTTCGACAGACGCCTAGGGCTGAGGTTCCCGTAGAGAAATAAGCTGGAAGGGGAAGGGGCCACTACTGCAGCAGCCCCTCCAAATCCCCCAGATCCATGAGGACCTCACGATTACCCCAGAACGTCAAAGCCTTGTGCAAGGAGCCAAAGGGGCAGCGGACGCAGTACGGAAAGGGGTCATAGTAGACCCCCTCTATCCAGGTCGGCACATGCCCTCGAAGCTGCTGCGCGGTCCCAACATCGGGCCTCTGCTAGTCACCCGCGGGTGCCTCTTTGGCCGCCTTGGGAGCTGGAGAACGGAATTCCTTTCGACCTCACAGTCCACGGTCAGTGTGAGCGGGCGGGGACAAGGCGGGTCCTGTGCCCAAAGCTTGGGGGGCGTTCGGAGGGGGGCCCGATTCGGTCCCCGGGCAATGCCGCTGACAAGCACACGCCACACCGCGGCCTGGCTCGGCTCGACGCGCTCCAAGGCCGAGGCGCTTCTGCCGCAGAGGTGCGCGTCCAGGCCCGGACGATTTGCCTTGTGCGGTGGCAGAGGCAGCCGCACGACCAAACCTCCACATCCAGCTCCATCGCCAAGATAAGGCTACCGCGCCAGAATCGGGAAGGACACGACTGCCGCCATTACCGGAGGTGACCCTCCTCAGATCCAGAAATCTGAAGACACTTCCGGCACTTTGGAGGACCTGGAGAGTCTCTAGACGTCTGTGCTGGACTCAGATTCCACGCGGGCTCCAGCCCCATACTTCCGAGTCTTATCGGTAAGCGGTAATGCGATTGGCCAGTTCTGGGCGGTGCCTCTTGTTGATTGGCCCTGAGCTAATATGAATATTCATGAGTAACGGCTGAGGGGCTAGGCAGACCGCGTGTTAGCCCTAAGCTGGTAGTGCCAGCCGGGAGCCCTCAGCTCCGTCTCTTCAATGACAAGCTACCAGTGAGGCTGCCCAACTCCCCTCTCCCGAGGAAGGGGTGGGTGGAGGTGGGGGTGGGAAGTTTGGCCGGCCAGCCAATGATGTGGATGTAGAAGATGCCGGAACAATGTGGGATCCCATATTCTTAGGGAAAATAACTTTTGAAGCTTTTTTTAAATTCTGAAATGACTGTTTATGAGGTTCTAATACTGATAGTGAAAATTTAATCTGACCAGCACAGGGTTGAAAGCTGTAAAACTTGTGGAAAAGAGCAAACGATTTAGACAGTGGTTCCCTTGAAGAAGGAAAAAAAGCCTTGCAAAATGGAATTTCTTTTAAAAAATCCTTGGAATTTCCTTGTACCTCAGATATTTGATGTGCTGAGTCATAAGACTCACTAGTTCTCATGATCTATATCGAGACTATGCAAGGACGCAGTGCAAAAACAAATATTTTTTCAACACTTTTAGGTTTCTGTGAAACATCTGATTAAATGTAAAATAGAATCTTAAAAAAATTACACAAGATGAACTAAGGGTTAATTTAATGTATATTAAGTGCAATTTCCTGCATCTTCTATACTCACGATCTTATGTAACAACTTTATTCAGGATGATCAACTTGAAGCTCATAAAATCCTTCTTAGTCATGGCAGAGAGTTAAGATTTTATAACCTGCTTCACCTTCCCTCTGCCCCTCCAGCTACGCTTTTAAGGCAGGAAAATGAAAGAGCAGAGTTTAGAAATATTTTTACCATGAGGTGCAACAAGAGCCTTCTTCTTAGAAACAGGAGAACCTTGTATACAGTCACAGAAACATTGTATACAGTAACAGCAACACTGTACAATGACTAACTTGGATAGACTTGGCTCTTAGCAAGGGAAGGATCTAAGACAATTGTACAAGACGCCTGATGGAAAATGCCATCCACATCCAGAAAAAGAACTATGGAATCTGTATGCAGATCAAAGCATACTATTTGCTCTTTTTTGTTTGTTTCTTCTTTCTTGTGATTCCTCCCATTGATTCTAATTCTTTACAACTTGGTTAATGTAAAATTACATTTATTATGACTGTATATGTAGAGCCTATATTACATTGCACACTGTCTTAGGGAGAAAGTTGGGGAGGCAGAGGGAGAAAATTTGGGACTCAGAATCTTATGGAAGTGAATGCTGAAAATTAAAAATAAATTAATAATAATTGAAAAAAAGATCTTCTACTTAAATCCCAGCTAACCAAAGTTAAATTAGGTAGGCTTCCTTATCCCCTAAATTCTAGTTAATTGAGATTTCACTAGAACCACTGAAGAGGTTTCCCTTGTCCATCTGTCAGTTATGTTCACACAACCTTGAATATAAAAAAGTCCCATTATGAGACCCTTCCTCAGTATGCTAAGAATAAGGGAATTTCAATCAGAAAAGCAAGTTAGCAAATAATTTAAACTATAATAAACTCGAGGTGAAGTCAACCTAAAATTTAAGGCAAGCCCTGTAAAATAGAAGGAAGCACATGGAAAAATATGGTGTAGAGGAAAGAGCACTAGGTGTGAAGTTGTAGGCACTAAGTTGAAGACCTGACTACTACTAGTATAACTTTGAGCATGTTGCTTCAACTCTCAGACTTCAATTAATTTTTAGTGTCTTGGACCCTGTTGACCATCTGGTGAAGCCTATGGACCCCTTTTCAGAATAATTTTTTTTTTTAACAATGGAAGGAAATGTTAAATTTCTCTTAGACAGTGAGAACAAAGATGTAATTTTTCCTTATCAAAATTCATGGACTCCTTGCAATCTAGCCATGTAACCCTTGAGGGTCCAAAGACCCCATGTTAGAAGCTCCTGGACTAGTGAAGAAGGTTGACTTAAAGTTTCCTATAGTGATAAAATCTTGTTAAAGGTTGTATGGGGAGAGGGGAATGATTTCACCTTAGATACTGGTAATGAAAGTACAAAGTAAAATCACTAACTCCTGCAAAGGTTAAGCTGTTAGATAATTGAGATTTAAAATAAGAGAGAAAAACATCATAGAAAATGGAAAATCAAACATAGATTCTCTCCCTCCCTCCTTCTCTCTCTCTCTCTGTCTCTATGTCTCTGTCTCTTTACCTCCTCTCCCCTTTTCTCTTTCCCTCTCCATC
This sequence comes from Potorous gilbertii, assembly GCA_028658325.1. Classification (NCBI taxonomy): domain Eukaryota; kingdom Metazoa; phylum Chordata; class Mammalia; order Diprotodontia; family Potoroidae; genus Potorous; species Potorous gilbertii. Next base: position 389,325,807 of record CM053769.1, read on the forward strand.
ATTTGGGAGTTGATTAAATAAACAGATTTCACTGTATAGTAGCTACACTGTATTTTAAAAAGACAAATGACCTGTTTTATGTACTAATTCCCCAGAGTTGATCCCTAAGTATAAAATACAATCTTAATTATGTTTCCATTATTATCTGCTGAATAAAGATGTTTTGCCTTTGCTTGACTGTGAAAACTGAGAGGCACTGCATATTTAAATTTCAGTCACATTTAATTTGTTTTAGGGACAAAATTAATAGTTCACATAATGAATACATATAATTTACATAAAGAAAAGACAAGGCAGTGTGATGGAAAGGTCAGAGACCTAGCCTAGGAGTCAAGAAGATCTGGTTTCAGGTCCTGCCTCTGACATAAACTAGTTGTATGACTGTGGGTAAACCCCTTAACTTCTCTTAACCCTAGGCACTTGGATGAATCTGTTATAGTCTATTTGCTCATCTCCATTAATGGAGGGAGTTTGCACACTGGAAGTTTACTATACTGATGAAATTAGTGATTTGACACTACCCCCTCTCCCCAACACACACTTGCTGGTAATACAATAATACTAATAACACACTTCTCCCTTTTCTCCAACACTAGACTTTAATATATCTCAGAACAAAACTTGTTCAATTCAATTTGTATTCATCTGTTTCTATGAGTAACATCATGACACAGTGTTAAAAGATATCATGGGGTTGTAGTTTTGAAGCAGGGAGTCCAACTCTCTTATTTTACAGTTGAGAAAACTGAGGCCGTGTGTGGTTAACTAGATAGAGAAGGCAATGAAAGCCTATGATTTCCATCCATGGAAGCTGTGCTGTACAGTTCCCACCTCCCTCATGAGATCATGGATCCACTGAAGTATCCAAGTAATTATACTTAGTGACTGTGCTGATTTCTTACTATGAAAATGGACTTAATTTCTTGCATTTGTTCTAATCTTTCCTGGATTTTCCTTCTATCCAGCATTCCATAACCCTGGACCTCTCAGACTGGTCAGTATGGATTTAATCAATATATTTCAATCTCTTAAACTTTCCATGTCTAAATTACTTTGGGAAATGCTGTTCTAGTTCCATTTATGAGGTCATTTTAAAATGTTACCTGTTCAAATTCATCTCTTTTTCTCTCTTGATCTTTATAACATTTTATGACATCATAATCCTTCCTTACTCTTTAAGTCTTACACTGACCTCCAGCATTCACTTGAAATTTCAGCGAATTTTTAAAAGGCCTTGTGAGAAAAGCAATACTTGACTTTTTCCTTCTGATGAGTACCCGTAGGAACTTACACATTGGGCTGCTTAAAGCTCTGGATCAAGTCTTACAGACAAGCTAGTTTAATTGCCAAGATACCAAGGAGAAAGATCATTGTAAGAATTTTCTAAAGATGAATTTTGGCTTTTTATAAGCTGGAGAAGCCAATGATTGTTTGTCACTTGTGAATACCAAATTCCTCAGGGAGAAAAGATTTTGTTGTCAATGGAAAAAGGCTAGTCCAAAAGTGGGATAACATTTGCTCCCACTTATAGGCAATTGTCTTATTGTAAAAGACACAACCTTGGACTGAATCTGCAAGCAGATGCTAATTCAATTAAAAATGTAACCAAATGGGAAGGGATCAAGGTCAAGGAAAACCTTATTACTGAATCATTCTTTTCATAGTTGACCACTTAATACCCCTTATACTAAAGAATGGTCTTCCATTAGCATGCCCCAAGTCTTTGTCCTCAAGGACTTTATATGAAACAAAGCCTTCTCTCTATCTCTGTGTCTGTGTGCGTATGTGTATATGTGTGTGTGTGTTTGGTGGTGGTGGTGGAAACGAACTCCAGAGAACCCAAATCTCCAAAAACTCAAGAGAAAAGTGCTCACCACAAATTAACCAGGAAAGGGTGCTCTAGACACTGCATGATCTGAAGCTCCTTGAAGACATTTCTTACTTCGTTTCGCTCAACACACTTCTGTTTGTTCATGTACTTCATGGCGTACATCTTCTTAGTATCATTCTTCTGTACAATGCAGACCTAGTAAGAGTGAATCCAAGAGAGGAATTGTTTAAGAGAAGCAATATCCTGTTGGAGGTAGAGAAACGAAATGTAAAACTCCTCCCTAGTAGTGCTGGCAGTATTTCCTTGACCAACTTATGACTCTGATCAGGATCTAAAGAAAAAAAAGTTCAAGTCTTCTGAACAATGTTAATTCAGCATTCATATTTTCTCAAACTGCTTCCCATTGTTTAATTAAGACATTTTGGTGGGTATTTTTTTTGAAGCAATCTTTGAAATTTTATACTGTCATTAAAATCTTAACTAGATTACTCAAAATCCCTTTTTACTGAAATGAGGTCTAACAGTTGGTGTGAACAATATTGTAAATTTCTATATCCTTCACAACCCAAATAGTGTTTCCTCCATGAATTTTTCCCTGATCCCTTGAATAGTAATAACCTTTCTCCTCTTAAGAAAAAACACTCTAGTTTTGTCTCTTTTTAATGCATTTAGGGATAGTGATAAAGACTGGACCCGTGATTCATTGATATAGGGAACTCCCAGAGGAGGGAAAGACCTTTATCAGTTAAGGTCAACATCTTCTCTGCAATTTATAGTCTTAGTTGTCTAGATCATTGAGAGGTTAAATGGCTTGCCCAGTGTTATGCAGCCAGCCTGTGTCATACAAGGGACTTGAGCTCGTCTTCCTGACTTTGAGGCCGGCTCTCTACACACTAAACTCTAGTTGCAACTTTTAAACCTATTTAACCTTATTATAGTATATTATAATAACTATAATTTTTCCTGCTAGACTCTAATTTCCACAAGGATAGAAACTATGTCCTACTTGAACTTTGTACCTCTTTCCGGATCCAGCAGTGTTCAACCCACAGCAAATGCTAAATTAAAGTCTGTTGAGTTTTTATTGATTTTGAAAAAGTCTGAAAGCCTGATAGGACTTTTAAACAGAGAGGAAAAATTTGGTCCAGACAATGCATGTGAATGTCTCTGGATCACTTGGAAAGGCTGTTTTAACACAGATTTTCCCCTTAGAAAGGCTATCAGGCCTTAAATTTGATATGTTCCCAAAGGAGTTCGAGATGAATATCTTTTTAAAAAAAATGGCAGATGTGGAAGGATGGTATAGAAATTGGAAAAGGAGAGGAAGAGACAGAGAGAGGAATTGGTCATTTCATTTTTAGTATTAGTGCCCAGGGTACACTATGGCACAAAGTGCATTCTAGAATAACTCAAATGAAAGACTGGAAAAATATACCTACTAAGTTCCATAATCCCTAATTGGAAACCAAACTTCTCTTGATTTTTTGACTTCACCTAGACTTTCACTTGAGGACTTCATTTCCAATATTTCCTACTGGTTAGCATGTAATTTTTGAAAGGATTACATATAGAAATAGGTATGCAAAATAATAAAAAAAATATGTGTGCATATCACTATAATTAGATTTAGGATTACACACACACACACACACACACACACACACACACACACACAACTTTCTAATAAAGGATCTAAGAATTTTATCTGAATGCATTTCCCCCTGAACCATAAAAGTCCTGAAAGTAAAAGAGCTGAACAGGGAGCTTTTCTGTCAAAATCAGAGGCAGGGAGGAAGTGGAGGAGAGGGGATGATTTTCTGGAGATTCTGAACTCTTTAAGGAGTCAGCTGGTCTCATCTTAGTGAAGTATTAGATGGGATTCCAGGGAGTGTCTCTTTAATGCTATGCAAGTGAGTGAGGTTTGTAGCTCTAGATGGTGAGAAGTCCTTGAATTTGGGGGGCAGGAACTTTTTTTTTCAGTAGTTATGGCTTAGTTAGCCATAGGGTAAAGGTTTTATGATGGGAAGAAGACCCAGAGGGTAAAGTGGATTGGGAGGGAGGGAGCACTGGGACTACTCTAGATGGCCTATTTTTTACTTAAGGCATGTGCTTTGAAGGAAATTAGACATTCTGCAAGGTAGAAGTGAAGAGGTAGTCTGCCAATCCAGACATGATGGACCCCTTAGGCAAAGTCACAAATGCAAGAGGAGTCTAGTGACTCCTAGTGACAGGGAACCTCTAGCAGGTTATTAGTCTCTAGAGTGTTTTTTCCCTTATCTCATCAGATACATAGTCTGGATATCCTTGCTTCTTTGGTGTGCTAGTAAAGAGTCAGTTGGGTCTTGATCCTTACCTTTCCAAAACTGCCTTTCCCAATGGCACGCAAAATTTCAAAGTGATCAAAGTTGACTGTAAAAGAAACAAAAATGACATTGTGTTTATTGACTAGCCACTTGAGATATTTTTATGTTATTACATAGAGACATTTTAGAAAAACATGGATACACTTACATGAAAAAATTAAAAGCAAAATGAGCAGAACCAAGAGAACATTGTATACAGTAACAGCGATGTTGCTTTAAGAACAACTTTGATCTACTAAGTAATTTAGACAATTATAAGTACCCAAATTAATTATAAAGGACCATCTGAATCCAGAAAAAGAACTGATAAATAAAAGCATGCATAGAATGATTTTGCATATATACACACACATATATATATATATATTTATATCTAATGGCAGTCATCTCTAGGGTGGAGGGGAAGAAAAAAGGGGAAAAATGAAATTTACATGATAACTATTATATATTTAAAAGGAATAGGAAGTTATATGCAATAGATTTGCAATTTCATGTGTAATCATCTTGTAAAAAATTCTACTATGTTATGGAAATGCTTGCTTTATTTCATATTCTATTTATTTCATAAATTAAAAAGTAAATTCTTTTTAAAAGATAAAACTAAACAATGGTTTCTAGATTCAGTTTTCTCTTCATGTGAGATATACTGGGAAGACAGGTGCAAAATAGTTTTCATAATGCTTCCTATAATGCCAAACAACATTTCAGTCAGTCAGCATTTCTTAAGCATCTGGTATGTACCAGCCACTGTGCTAAGCACTGGAGATACAAGAAAAGCAAAAGCCCGTTGCTGCCCTTGAGGAGCTCATAGTCTAATAGGGGGAAACAACATGCATGAATGACCTCTTTTATAAATAGGAATTTTACAGTCTTCTGCTGTGTCTGTACTTGGATGAATTTATCTTTTCCTGGGTAAGGGGTATATCATCCTTAAAGAAACAGCACAGAAATGGGTGCCCAGTCTGTAATATTTTTACTTATCTGAAAGTATGTGCCTGGAAGAGAAGGTATGCTGGTTATTTAGTAAGAGTAAGAATGGATAAACTCAGTGCTGTCATGAAATCCACAAACTATTTCAAGACCTGGATGAAGGTCCCTAGTGTATTGAGTAGATTTTCAGTGGAGGACTTACAGAAATATATGAAGAAGAAGCATACAAGGTGAGGAATTCCAGAGGGTCAGTGATCTGCACAGAAGGAGGTGACTTTATCAGCTCTTTTCCATTCAATCGTTATCTTTATTCAGGCATCTCCTAAAATCTATACTATCTAGCCCTGATCTTCCTCTGGAGGTCCAGTCCTGCATCACCTCCTGAACATTCTATTCTATTCAATTCAATAAACATTTATTAAGCTCCTACCATGTACCAAGTATTGTGCTAGGCACTGAAATACAATGACAAAAACAAAAGTCTCTGCCCTCATGGAACTTACATTCTATTGAGGGAAGCAACATTGATAAATTGAGGGAAACAACATTGATACATATCAATAAATATGTACAAATGAAAAATAAATATTAGCTATTAGGTACAAAATAATTTCTGAGCTCATAAAAAGGATATAGCTCCCACCTACTGGGTTTCAGGAAAAACTCCATGTATAAGACAATGATTGAGTTGAATCTTGAAGGAAGCCAGAGACTGATTTTATGAGGCAGAAGTGAGGAGAGAGTGCATTTCAGGCTTGGAGATAGCCAGAGCAAAGGCATGGAAGTGGGAGATGGAATATTGTGTATAGGAAAGAGTAGGCAAGTCAACCCAGGTAGAACTAGAGGTCTAGTGTGCATCTCAAATTCAATATGTCCAAAATGGAATTCATTATCTTCTTTCTTAAGCACAGACCCTCCTCCAAACTTCCCTAGAACTGTTAAAAGTAGTTCTTCCAATCACATATTCAAAACCTTGGCATTTTCCTCAACTTTCCCCTTTCCTTCTTTCTTACAATCATTTAGTTGTCAAGTCTAATGTCTATTTGTATACATCTCCTTTCCTCCACTCTTGTCCACCATTTGGATTATTTAAAGATCCTACTATTTGGATTCTCAGATTCTAGTTTCTTCCCTTCCCTTCACTTCTTTCTCCATATAGGTGCCAAAATGGTCTTCCTAAAGCATAGATCTGGCCAGGTCACTCCCTAAGAATTTTCAGTAATCCCTTATTGATGCTAGGATAAAATACAAATTTGGCATATAAAGCCCTCCACAATTGTGCTCCATCCTGCCTTTCCAGATTTATTTTGTATTAGTCTGTTTTACAGACTCTACATCCCAACTAAACTGCCCCACTTGGTGTCCTGTGGACTTAATATCCCATCTCCTACCTCTATTCTTTGGCCTGAGTTGTTCCCATGATAGGAGTATGTTCCCTCTTAGAATTTTCAGCTACCTTTAAAGCTTAACTCAGGTTCCATCTTTTATGAGATGCTTTTTTTGGAAGCAATTGAGGTAAAGTGACTACCACAGCTAGTAAGTGTTGGAGGCTAAATTTGAACTAACATCCTCCTGACTCCAGGGATGGTGCTCTAATCCACTCTGTCACCTAGTTGCTCCATGGGACAACTTTCTTGAGCCCTCTGTTTGCTTCCTCACATTAGTTTAAAGTTGGGTTCACCCAATACAGCTGTAAGATTCTTACGGGCAGGGATTATTTTCCATTTTGTCTTTGGTATCCTCAGCAACTAGCTTAATCCCTTGCACATAATAGGAACTTAATAAGTGTTCATTGGGTTACAAAATCAAGAAATAATAGAAATGGAGATACTGCCCACACAGCCTAGCCTGGTGCAAGTCCTCACCTCACCTCTGGACTATTGCAGTAGCCTGCTCATTTGTTTCTTTGTTTCAAGTCTCTTCCCATTCCAGCAAGTCTTCCCACTCGGTGGCCAAAGTAAGCTTCCTAAAGTTCAGGTCTGACCATACAATGAACACTGTTGTTGTCCTGTCCAACTCTTCGAGACCCCAATAAACTCTAATGGCAACCTATTATTACCTCTAGAATCAAATATAAAATTCTCTATCTTTTAAAACATTTTATAACCTAACTCTATTTTTCCAACCATTGCTTCCCTCCAACTATTCTCTAGAGTCACTGGCCTTGTGGTTCCTCTGTACAATACTCCCTGTCTTTACTCTGTGTCTTTTCATTAGATGCCTTGGGAGCCTGGATTACATTCCTTTCTCACTACTGTTTTCTGGCTTCCTTGAAGGTTCAGCTCAAATCTCACCTTCTGCAAGGGACTTTCTGACCTCCCTTCCTTCCATCTTCTTTCCCT
>CM053769.1:389333772-389380008 GCA_028658325.1 Potorous gilbertii
AAGTATATGTTGAACCTATACGGAATTGTATGCTGTCATGGGGAGGGAGGGGGGTAGGGGGGAAGGTTTGGGGGGATAAAATCTTAATTTTAAGGAAGTGATTGTAGAACATTTATAAATAAATAAAATAAAAAATTAAAAAAAATTAGTTGCATTGATGTGTAATGTTATATTTATAATAAATCATAAACTAATCACTTTATAGTTAGGGAAATATTGCTGTTTATATTGATCTTCTATGACTGATTTTGAGGAAGTAGTAACATGCCTTTTATCTAGACATAAATATTTCTTTTTAAAAAATGTTTCAGAAAATGTAAAAATTTAATTGATACAGTTTTAGTCATTTTTTCTATGAGACCCTCAAAGAGAAAACCCAGATACCATTTTATCTATGCTCGTATCTAGTTATCAATCATCAGAAATTTAAAATCTCCTGGGTTGCTGCTAGTTTTCAATAGATTAATTGCAACACACTAGGATTATAGGTTGTGAGAGAAATGAAAACAATTAAAATACACCATAAACATAAAATTAAAAGTCTCCATTTGTGTGAGATAGAAAAACATTGTGAAATCTTTAAATCAAATGTATTGCAATCTTTTACCATAAATGGCATCAATGAAGAACAACCTCCACTCCCAAAGAATAAGGTGTAAGAAAAGTCTCCTTTAAGGGTGATTTTCTAAAAAGAAAGATCTCATTATGATCTGTGCCACATCTAGTACAGGAGCCGATGGGAAAAAAACACTGGCTCTCCCAAGTTCTGAAAGTAAATGTACATCTTATGAATAAAAGGATTCTTTGTAGAGGACAGACCTTCAGTTTGCTCAGCTACTGAATGGGATACATTTTCCAAGAGATACTTGAATATCTTATATACTGTTGCAATTTTATTTGGGGTAGAAGGATGGGAAGGGAAAGACTCTTCATTCCCCCCAGATCAGTTCCCACAGGAAGGAAACATACAGATGAAGAGCTGTGAATCTTTGAGTTAAATGAGAAGTGTCAGGGAAAGACACTGTGATCCCTCAATGGTTCTTGGAAATTGAAGGATGGTTTGTGTACTCTTTAGAGCATTCAGTTTTTGAATTGTTAAAGAGCATTTTGACTTCTTTTTATGTCAATTTCCACACTTTCAGACAGAATCTCTAAATTATCTTACTGTTCATAAGAGTAATCCACACTGAGGGACTTGACCCCAAAAGAAATTTAGTCTCTTCTAATGTGAAAATATGTGTAATAGGAATGTATATGTAGAGGCTGTTCCCAGACTGCATACTGTCTTGGGGAGGGAGAAAGAAAAGGAGAGGGAGAAAATTTAAATTTAATTTAATGGAAAATTTAAATTTAATTTATGGAAATAAATGCTGAAAAACTAAAAATAAATAAACATATATAAAAAAAGAAATTTAGTGTCTTACAAATAATCTCAAGTTTTCAGATTCATAAATGTAGAACTAGAAGTGGTCCAATTCTAGGGGTCGGGACCTAAGAGCTTATCAGTGTAGGAGAACCGTTAGTGCCCAAACTCCTCTGATAAAGGTGAGAAATTCATCTATAAATTACAGAGGTTAATTGACTTGCCCAAAGTCACACAACTGGCATAAGTCAGTGACTGGACCAGTATAGTCCTCAAGGCTCCAAGGCTGCTTCTTTATTAAGGGACTTTAAGGATCATTTATCCAACAGCCTTGGTTTTTCAAATGAGGCAATTGTGGACTAGAGAGGGAAAAAGGACTTGCCCAAGGTTGCCCAGTTAGTAACTGATCTAGCATACCACTCTAAAATCTCTAATCTTGGGGTCTAGCACAGGGTGGGGAACCTGCAGTGATGAGGCTGCATGTGGTCTTCTAGGTTCTTGGGTGAGGCCTTCTGACTGAGTCCAAGTTTTACAGAACAAATCCTTACATTAAGGAGATTTGTTCTGTGAAGTTTGGATTCAGTCAAAGGGCCACACTTGAGGACTTAGAGAGCCACACGTGGCCTCCAAGCCCCAGATTCCTCATCCCTGGGAGCACTTTATAAAGAACTCCCACTGTTTCCGTCTTTCCTGCATTTTCTCTTTGTATTGAGGAGATAATTCCAAGAACAATTGGTTCTTTCAAAGTATCAAAGCATTCATTTCACAAGCAATTCCTTTTTTCAAAAGGTTAAGTACCAGTACACAAGCTTTAAATGGCTTAATATTGCACTAAGACTTTTGGGACACTCCGTATAAATTATGGTTTGAACTATCCCCTTTTGAAATGAGTTTCCTTATAACAAGGCTATGCACCTCCTTCCCTGGCTTCCACCAGGGGGCGCCAAAGATCACAGCAAAAACCTAGCAGGCAGTCTCCCTAAAGTGTCTACTGTCAGATAGTTTGTTACATAGCTTTCTTTGTAGTGTCTTATCCAAACTGATAAACTGCGGGCTGGGGAAAGTCTCCTAAACAGATAACAGAGTAAAATATGACCAGCCCTTCCGAGCTGAGTGAGTTGTCACATAGAGATTAGATTGCACTGGTGGTTTTATTCAAAAAGTAAATTAGAAAAATGAAAATATTTCAGAATCTGTGAGGTACCTAGCCTGTCGTTTTTGCCTTAAAGGTCAGCTCAGCTCTAACCCCCCCTACTCACCCCCCTATATTAAATTCTCAGGTGGTTTAAATACCATTTCTATTCATTGGAGTGGTGAGATATGGATTCTTAATTCTCTTTGGGATCATTTAGTCTGCCTTTTAATTCAGCAAACATTTTATTATATGTCAATTATGGGAAAGGTACTGTGTTAGTGGCCTGGAAATAAAGACAAAACCCAAAATGGAGTAAGCTTCCTAAAGGAGAGGCTCAAAGTCAAGCTTCAAGGATCACAGACAAGACATGAAAAGAAACCTAAGATGTCATCTAGCCCAGAGATGGGGAACCTGTGGCCTCCAGGCCACATGAGGCCTTCTAGGTCCTTGTATTCGGCCTCTTGACTGCGTTCAAGTTTTACAGAGCAAATCCTTTTATTAAAGGGATTTGTTCTGTCAAGTTTGGATTCAAAGGGCCTCACTTGAGGACCTAGAGGGTCACATGTCGCCTTGAGGCCTAAGGTTCCCTACCTCCCCCCCCCCATCTAGTCCAATCCAATGGTTTTACAGATGAGGAAATTGAGGCGAAAGAAAGTTGCATGATTTGCCCAAAATCAAGTTAAAGTGTTAGAAGCAGAATTTGAAGTTCGATCCTCAGAGTTAATGTTTTCTGCACAATTAATCATTAACACTGCAGTAAAATTAAATCGGGAGATAGGCTGTGGAAATGAAATATAGGACCTTAGGTCTAGGAGAGAGCTTAGACGCTTACACACTCCATCTTCATTTTACAGAAGGGAAAACCGTGTCTCAAGGAAGTGAAGTGCTTTGACCAGGCTCATACAGGTTGTCAGTGGCGGGATTTGAACGCAGATGATCTGAACCCAGAGCCTGGGTTACTACTCTATCACTCAGCCTCCCGGAGAGGGCGTGGCCCTGTAACCTAAGCTGAAGGGAGCAGGAGGCTGTGGGCTGTGATCTGGGCCCCTTCGGAGCCGAACTGGCTCTCACATCCGGCCTCCTGCAAGGCCCACGCTGTCTTGTATTCTCATGGAGGGACGCTTTTCCCGGTGTCCCCAGATGGACATGGACAGTCCTGGAGGGCACCGAACGCCAAGTATCCCCATCTCGGACCCTTTCCAAACGAGAGCTTGCAGGCAGAGCTGCTTTGGCTGCTAGCGAAGCCTGCCCTCTCTCACCCTCCATCCCATCTCCAGGCTGGGTGTGGAAGGGGTAGCCCCCTGCTGTGCATTGCCCTGCGCTCGTTCCTCAGGGAAAACCCTCATTCCGCTTTCTCCCAGCTCAATGTGCCTTTCACGGCCCCGCAGTTAAAGGACCGCGGCCAATTCCATCCCCCGGAGGCTACTCCAACCCCACCGCAGCAGGTCAGGTCCGGAAGCCTTGTCCTTCTTACGAACATCACGGGAGAGCTTCGCTTATTTTCCAGGAACCTCTCCTGCCTGCTGCACCCCCACCCCCGGCGGCCCCCAGACTCAAACTTCTTCTGTCTCTGACTCTGCTTTATTTCACACATCCCCATCACAAGTAAACAGGGAGTCTCCATTCTAGCTCCCGCCAAGTGAACTGGGGCAAGTGGGGGCTGGCCGCCTCCTGGTCGCTCCCCTCTTTTGTCTCTCCTCCCATGACAGCGCCAGCCTGGGGACTCCCTAGCCAGGAAACTTAATTCACTCTCCCCTGCTCTCTGTCCCTCCCCCACTAGACCCAGCCCTCCCGAGAGAGAGGGAGAGCGAGAGCAAAGCAGCTCGCATCTGCTATTTGTCTGCTGCCACAGTTTCAGGTAGTCGCTTCTCCTGGAGCCTCTAGCTCCGCGTTCGCTAGTCACTGTCTCCCCAGCTCCTTGTTAACAAGGTAGGTGGCTAATCTGGGACTCTGTGTTTCTAAAGGTCCCCTTCACTGGTTCTTCGTCCTGGGGTCGGGGAGTCACATTGTTGGTTTAAAGGGCTGAGGGGAGTTCTTTAGTGGGGATAGGGATGGGGGTGGGAATGGGGGAAAGGATGAAGAACTTCAAGAAAAGCTCCTGCCTGTATTGTGCAAGGGAGGTTCTCAAGGCCAAAGATAAAGGCAATCGCTTAAAGACCTGCCAGCCACTTCACTGCCTCTTCTGCCCAGGTGCTAGCTAATAAGTGAAAGGTTTTCTTTCCTCTTTGTTTCCATTATCTGGGTTTCCCAACAAAGATTAAAACCGTCTTTGGATAGTTCTGAAGCTGCAGATTGCTTCATCCCCATGGGAGTTTTCTTACCCCAGCAGGATTAAGTAAATACAGTAGCAATAAAAGCCTTTTGTACAAAGACTTGAGATCTTTCTTGGGAGCCCCCCTGCACTGATTTGCCTGGAGGTCTCAGACCAGAAGTATATTTTTCTGAAGATATAGCATTCTGAAAAACTGACCTATTTTTCATTCATTGCCTGCACACTCACAACTTGGAAATGCACACTTGTTGCCAACCTAGCAAGCTATCTGTTGGTTTGGAATATTAAGAATCAAATGCTAGAAGGTCAGTGCACCCCAAATCAGCGGCCTAAATTAAAATAGGATCTGAAAAGGGAAAGCATTGCTGAAAAGAATGTCTGAGTTTAGTGTTACACACCAAGCTCTTTCAGTCTTCCATTGTACTAGAAGCCTTGAGTGGATGGGGATATGGCAGCTGACATTTGTAAATGCAGAAGGCCTGTCACATAGCAGTATGAGATGACAACCACATTCTATTTAGAATTTTTGCTTCTGGAATGTGTGGTATGATTGAAAAGAGAATAAAGATGGAAAAGTGTAGAGAAGAAGACTCAGTGGCAGGCAGTTATACAGAAGTATATATCAAAATTCTCTTTGTTCAAGGACGAAGGCTGAATCAGGGAATTTTGTGCTCTGAGAGAAATGATATGTAGTTGGGCTACTAAATTGGAGAAATGGGGGAAATCTGAAATTGGTAATGTTGAAGTGTATTTAACAACCTAAAAAAAGGAAAATATAGTTTATAAACAACTCTTTTTCTACCACCTTTAGTTAATGAGAAAGGTTAAATCAACACTTTTAGTAGTATCTCCATATGACCACCTCCCCGCATCTTTCTCTTCCCATCAAATGCAAAAAGCAAAACCAAAAACACATTGACACCACAGTGAACAAATAATTCTTTAAGACATCAAAATGAGTACTGGAAAGTTCAGAAATTGTGATAAAAATAGCAATTTCCAGCGTGTGTGTATATGTGTGTGCATCTAGCTTTGCAAATTATAATATAGGTGCATCTTCATGGATCAGTAACGTGTTGGATCAGGGTACTCCCTCCACCAACACAGGTCAAAATCTCTCTATAACTTGGTAGGTATTCCTAATGAGTTGCTGTGAGTGAAAAATTCATCACTCTGTAGCCAGTCTGGTGAGAAGACCCTGAACTTTACTTGGCTGTTCATCATACAATAGGCATCTGTCCAATCTGTCCTTGAACCCTCCCAGTTTGGTAGAAGCTGTCAGAGTTAAGGTGGTGCTGCCATAACCCACAAGGTCAACCTCCTAGTGATGATGTGGAGTTACATGACTTCAGAGGAGGATTCAAACCTCTTTTGCCACTTTTGTGACTAGAAATAATCATTTCTGGAGTGTGCCTATAGATGAAAAGAGGGTAAGCATAGTAACTAACATTAATGTAGCACCTTAATAGTTGCAAAACCCCTTCTACATATTATCTCATTTGATCCTTGTGCTTCTATGAAGCAGATGCTATTATCATTCCCATTTTACAGATGAGAAACTGAGGCTGAGAGGTCAAGTGACTTGACCCTGATCACACAGCTGGTAAATGCCTAAGGGAGGATTTGAACTTGAGTCTTTCTAACTCCAAGTGCAGCCCTCTACAATTATACTACCTAATTGCCTCAAAAAATGGAGAGGTGAAGAGGAACAGACTAACTTGCAGTGGTGTCAAACTCAAATAGAAACAGATCGCTGCAGGCTACATTTTGACTTAGAAAACCATGAATTAACATTCTATGTTATATTGTATTTTTTATTAGTTTTGTTAAACGTTTCCTGATTTGGGCTGCATCTAGGAGTTTTGCTGGCCACAGTTCAGGATGTAAGTTTGATACCTCTAGTCTAAAGTATTTTTCAACCAAATTACTTGTGCAGAAGCAAAATCAGAAAAGCAAACTTTGAAAGACCAATAACAGTGTTTTCTGATGGTCAAGCTTCCCCTTGGCAGCTGGTCCTTTGCATAGTGAATAAATTTTTCTTCTCTGACTTATTTTTATTTCATATCTATTCTTGACTTGATATTCCATGATATAACGCTACCAGCATCCCACTGTTTTATTTGTGTCCTCTTTATATGTATCAGAAGTGTCCACATTTTAAGAATAAAATTACCCCCTCCCCTTCCCTTTTTGCTACTAGAAATGTTTTGGGTGCTTGGTTTTTTAACCTCATAAGATTTTTCCTCAAATTTTTGCTTTTATGCTCAGCTAATATTTCCATTAGCCAATTTTCCATCCCCTTTCCTGTGCAATAACATGGATTCTTCCTAATTTCCTTCTCTTTTTATTGACACCATTTACGTAACAATTCCTTTTGGGAGGCATTTTGCCAGCACTTATGGTAGATTTAGTTTGTAAAATAGCATTCCCTGAATGATTTCTGCTTGCCAAATGAACTTGTTACTTTCATTTTCCTAGTACAAAAATGAGTCTATCTACTAACCTTACTTTTAAGAGGTTCTCATAAAGTTGCAAATTTCTTCCAAATCTCTCTTCCCTGGTGCAGGTACTCCAGGGAGGTTTTCCTCAGTTCTGTGTCAAGTTTTTATAAATTTACCTAGAAATCAATCCATTTCTTGATGAGTAGGATGCTCTCAAAAAAATATGTGAAGACTTATATGAACTGATGCAAAGTGAAATAAGTAGAATAAGGAGAGTATTGTACACAGTAACATAAGTACTGTACTATGATCTATCATGAATAATTTAGCTATTCTCAACAGTACAATGATCCAAGAGAGTTCTGTAGAATTCATGATGACAGATGCTATCTCCAGAGAAAGAACTGGTAGCACCTAAATTCAGATCAAAGATACTTTTTCTTTACTTTCTTTATGGTTTTTTTTGGAGATTTTTTTTGTCTGTGTTTCCTGTCACAGTATGATTTACATGGAAATGTGTTTTGCACGACTATACATGTTGGTAGGTTGTTGTCTATTCTCAAAGTATATCAAATTGCTTTGCATCTCAGTGAGGGAGGGTAAAGGAGAGAGGAAGATAATTTGGAACTTAAAATTTGAAAAAAATGTTAAAACTGTTTTAATATGAAATTGGGGAAAAATAAAATATTGAAAAAGATTTTTAAAAGAAATCAATCCATTTCTGATCAACATAGCATGTTTTAACAAGGAAATAATAAGTAGGAAATAATAAATAAATAAATAAAAATAAGTAGAAAATAAGTAGGATAAATGACATATGTATGTGTGTGTGTGTGTGTGTGTGTGTGTATACACACAGTGTACCATCAGTGTTGGTATGAGGGATCATCTAACTGCCTCTTTTTATAGATTAGAAAACTGAGTATCTGAGGAGGGAATTGACTTGACCTAAGTCATACAGCTCAAAACCAGTTTTCCTTGTTCCTTATCCCACTACACTGTTTACTCTTAATTAGTTATACGCTTATTAGGGGTTCGCTACTGGAGATTCAAAGACAAAACGAAAAACAGTCCTTGCCTTCAAGGAGCTCGTGGAGGGGAAAAGGGATTAACAACATTTAAACAGGCAAATAAATACAGTATGATTGGAGACAAAAGAGAGCCCTGAACAAGGAATCAGGAAAGTTTTGTCCCAGGGATGGAACCAGAGAGGAGCCTTGAAGGAAGCTAATGAGTCTCATTTTCACCAGTATACTATGGTTTATTATAATGACTCCCATTTTGACAGTGTTTTGTAGTTCATTGTTTTCCCACCTTAGCCCTGTAAGGTTAGTTATACAAATGTATTATCTTCTTTTTGCAGATGAGGAAGTCAAAGTGCAGGAAAATGAAGATTTGACCAGTTTACACAGATAGCAAATGTCAGAGTCAGATTCAGTCAGTTTTTTTAACTCTTAGCTACCAAATACATTGGACCATTCCTTCCACCTAAGATCTTTGACACAGAATGTTTTTAAAAAATCATTGGACATTTATACAGCATAGGTACACAGGCAAAAGAAATAAACTTATCATTTCCTATCACAAATATACTTAAGGGAGATTTTAAATATCCTTTTCAAAATTTCAAATGGAGCCTTAGTTCTCATTTAGACTGCTTTTGAATCCTAACAATAGAGTTCTGTGTAGTTTAAAACACCTGAAGCAACCCCTCCCTAGGACATACAGTCCTAACCAGTTCCAGTGAGTAACACAAGGTAAGCTCTCAAATGAACTGTGTAATTCATGATGTGAAAATAACACATTCAGCTATGTGGGAATGGAAAATTAGTTACAATTTTAGTGTGAAGTGACAAATCTCCACGTTGAAAGAAGCCTGACGCCTGAACCTCCTCTTCCCCACTCCTCAGCTGGCATCAAAGCCGTTGTTTCCCTCACCTTCTTCTGTAGGAACTCATATAATGATGATGATGGTGGTGGTGATGATAGCACAACAAGCATTTATGCAGCACTTTAATGCTTATTTAGTGCTTTACAAATATCTCATTTCATTGTCACATCAACACTGACAGGTAGATAGTATCCTCATCCACATTTTACAGATAAGGAAACTGAGATTAAATGACTTACCAAGGCTTCCACAGCTAGTAAGTGGGTGAGGCTGTATTTGAACGCATGTCTTCCTGACTCCAGTTCCACTGCTCTATCCATAGCACCCCTACCTGGTCTAATTTAGTATTAATTTGTACCCTCTAAACATTCTACCCTGGACCAAAGGTTAGTTATGGCTCTGACTAAGAAAAATACCATTTTTCTTTCCTCAGACTTTCAAGATATATATTTGTTATCCTTTGTTGATGTGTTGTCACATTCTATTATGTAGTTTCTGAGAGTCTCTCTGAAAATCATTTACTATCAAATAAAATGTCCTAGTAAAGGTACAGCTTAGATCATTCTGTGAGTCATAATTTAAAATCATTGCTTGGAGGACTCCAGACTAATCCAAAACACAATGTTTTTTTCTTTTTCTTTATAGGATGTCCAGCCTGAAACTTCCATACATCATCTAAAGAGAAAAGGGATGCTTATGCCAGACCCTTTAGCACTTTTTACACCAAGATAATGTAATTGCAGATTCCACCTTTTGTAAGATTTCATCATGGGAGCCAACACCTCCAGTAAGCCTCCAGTGTTTGATGAAAATGAAGATGGTAAGATTTCATGCAATAGTTTCATATATATTTTTTAAAGTTAGACTAAAAAGTCATGTAGGCTTTTGATTTGAAAACCACATTGTGTCTGAGTTGTCTTAGGTCACTTAGTGACCTTTAAGAAAAAGGGAACATGAACCTCATTTTGCATTTATACAAGGTGATATGAATATTTTTTTAATTATGTGAATTCTATTATGGTAAGGCTTGACTCTATGCATGGCATTTGTTTTATCTTCAGTGGATAAGAGGGCTTATTACAAGACTTCTGAAGATACACTGGCTAGACAAGTATTGTCATATTCGTTATTGCATTAAATTAATTAGAGGTTTGGGGGGTTTTGTGTGTGTTTTTGTTAATTGTATTTTTTCTTTTTTATTATTAATTTATTTATTTTCAGTTTTCAGCAATCTTTTCCACATGTTCTAAATTTGTCTCCCTCTCTCTTTCCCCCCTCCCCTCCCCAAGACTGCATGCAATCTTATATGGACTCTACCCATACATTCTTATTAAACACATTTTCACATTAGCCATGTTGCATAGAAGAATTAAAATAAATGAGAAAATCCAAAACAAAACATAACAAAAGAGAAAATAGTCTCCTTCATTCTGCATTCCAATTCTATAGTTCTTTCTCTGGATGTGGATGTCATTTTGCATCGAGTCCATTAGGAATGTTTTAGGTCCTTGCATTGCTGTGAAGGGCTTAGTCTATCAGAAACAGTCCTCATACACTGTGGCTGTTACTATGTATAATGTTCTTCTGGTTCTGCTTTCTGGTTACCAGGTTTTTCTGACGTTCTTGGGTTTTTGTTTGTTAATTTGGTTTTTAAAAAAGAGGGAGCATATTACAACAAAGAGTATTGGTTCTGGAGTCAGGGGGTTTGAATCCAAGCCCCTCCCTCCCATGATGTTTATTATTCCCTCTGTGACTTTGGACAAACCACTTAAACCTCCCTGTGCCTAGGTTTCCTCTTTGTAAAACAGGCGGGGTTGGATACAATGACTTCTAAAGTCCTATGGTATAATTCAAAGAATGTCAACCTGAATTCCATAATCAACACTGAGACCCTGAAAGATTCAGGAGTTCCGTCTGCATCACCAAGTCATATTCAGAATTAATTGTTTAAGTACAGTTCACTTTTTACATCAAAAATTGAGATTTCATCAGATTTCATACTCCTTCTATATAGAGTACAACTGCTCAACACCTTGAAGAAGGTTTTCTAAGCTGATATGATCAAAATATTTCTTCACCTGGTGGTCAACCTTCTGACAATGAGTGTCTCTATGCTTATCTGGGCTGCTTCTAAGTTGACAGATATCTGGTTCATCTACATGCCCCATAATCAAAGTCTTTCCCTATTGGCAGGAATTGCCAAAGCTTGCTCTCCTTTGGCATAGCTTTGAGGACCCAGGGTCACTAGTACTAAATTATTACAGTAAGACTATTGTGGATTTTACTGTATTCGAATTCTTTGAAATTGGCCACCTGTGTATGATAACTCTTTATTTCCCAGAATATTTTGTTTACCAGAGCATCCCATTGCTCAGTTATCTTCATTAGTTCCTAGTCTATTAGAATGAATAAGTCATTTTGACTATTACAAGTACCCAAATTAACTACAAAAGACATATGAAGAAAGACTTATTTGCATACAGAGAAAAAACTGATAAATTGAAGTATGTATAGAATTATTTTACATACACACATATTTGTGTCTAATGCAGCTAGATTTGGGGCAAAGAGGAGAGAAAGGAAAGAAAAAGAGGGAAAAAAGAAATTTACATGATAACTTTATTATATATTTAAAAGAAAAAGCAAGTTGTACATAATAAATTTGTAATTTCATATACAGTCATCTTTTTAATTATAACCTGTTATGGAAATGCTTGTTTTATTCCATAAATTAAAAATAAAACAAATAAAAATTATATACATATATACACACCATTAAAAAAAAAAGAACTGGAGGGAAGTTAGTGATCCATATAGTTCAAATGTCTCATTTACAGTGGAGGAAACTGAGACCCAGAGAAGTTCATTGATCACAAAAGGTCACAAAAGTAGAGGCCAAATGAGGACTGCCACTAGGTCTCTTGCATCCCAGGGTCACTGTTCAGTTTTCAGTGTGAGCATTTACAAGTCAGAAATTGGCAAATATTAAAAATTAGGACTAGATTTATTGTTTTATTGATTGTCTAGACCTAAGAAAATGATGAAGAAAATGTTAATAATGTTGATTAGTCTTAAAAGTATGTTATGTGTACATTTGGGGGGTTTGGAGAGTTGGTTTTTAAATATTTACCATCATACCACTGCTTGAATCACAGACCAGACCTCTTACCAATTTTCAGAACACAACCAATTCATAAACTGAGGGGATTGTCTGGATTATCTAACATCAAATCAACCCTCATAGCAGGAGTTCATGGTCCTAGGTTTCAGGAATGGGGGAAAAATTACATCTTTATTTCAATGTAATTAGTTTCCTTTATAATCCTGTATATATTTAATGGGTCTAAAAATGATCTGAGAAGGGGTCCATAGGTTTCACCAGACTACCAAAGGAGTCCATTACACAAAAATGATTAAGATCTCCTGCTTCAGAGGATGGAAAGTTTACACTTAGGAGAACATTCAGGATGCACAGGGTCCAAAGTCATTTCCACTGGAAGGGTGCATATAGAAATTAAGATATATTTGTTAACAAAAGCAGTCTGATTACTCTGTGATATCTTATGAATGTGTTTATAAGTGTACATATACACACACACACTGGAAATGAAGTACACCCCAGGATTCAATGTGTTCTACCTCATCTGCTCCCTGTGGAGTCAGAGCTCGCTCTGTGTGGGAGGTTAGTCTTTAGGGAACAAAGGTGAAAAGGAATTAGACTCTGTGCTTCTTATGGATCCCATGGGATATTAGTGGGCAAATGGCAAATTTGTTATCAATCCCATGGGATATTAAGAGGGTGAATGGCAATATCCCTGGCAAGATATCCTGAAATCTTCAAGAAAGAGCTCTACCACAATAAAATATGCAGGCAGTCTAGATAGCTAGAAGAGAGAGCACTGGATTTGGTTCAAGTCATGTCTTAGGCACTTACTGGCTGTGTGACCCTAGGCAAGTTATTCCATTTTGGTCTGTAATAAAGATCAAATGAAATAACAGGGGAAATACTGTGCAAACTGTAATGATGATGATACTCATTGTCAATAGAGAGTTGGTTCCTTAAGGGCAAAGACCTGCATTTTTATCTTTCTAACCCCAGTGATTGGCACCTAGGCACTTAAGAAGTGATTGGGGGCAGCTAAGTAGCATAGTGGATAGAACCACAAGCCATGGAGTCAGGAGGACCTGAGTTCAAATTCTATCTCAGACACTAGCTGAGTGACTCTGGGCAAGTCACTTAACCTCAATTGCCTCCACACATACACAAAAAAGGTGATTGATAGGATCATAGCTTTAGAGATGGAAGGGAAATTAAATGTTATCTAATAGTCCAACTTCTTCATTTCACAAATGAGGAAACGGAGACCCATAAATGTTGATGATTTACTCAAGTTCGTAAGTTCACACTGTGTTAAATGGCAGGCAGGATTTGAACTGAGCTCTTTCAATTCCAAAGTCAGTATGGTTTTCACTATATCTTGATATCTGTTATTACCTGTAAAAAAAACCTTTTACCTCAAATCAATCATGTGATGTTTTGTTTTCTTCTTCAGATATGACCTTTGTTCATAAGCCTCTGATAAATGCCAAAATATTGGTTTCTATTTATTGCTAAACTAATATGTTTAGGGGCAGGGCTGCCCCTTGTGTGCACAAAACCAAGATCCCATATCGTATCATTATATAATCATATAAATGGTATAATAATAGCACCTTCCTCACAGTCGTTGCGAGGATAAAATGAGATAATATTTCTAACATGCTTGCTAGTTTATAATCAGAACTCATTGGCTTAAAAGGTTCATGCTTATTTGGCATGGTTCATATTTTATATCTAGTTCTGACAAATAATTCATTACATCATGGTGATGTCCAAAGTATATCCTGCAACTTGTATAAAATAGGAGTTTCTTTTTATTTACTTGCTTCTTTGTTATTTTTTAAGTGTCAGAAGAGTCTGTTTTGTAAACCAACCCTCTTTTTACCCAAGTGTCAAAAGCAAGATTTGAGCCCAGTTCTTCCTGACTCCAAGTTCAGGATTCTATTCACAGTGTGATATGGCTGCCCCTCAAAAAACCAACCAAACAAAGAAGCCAACAACCAAACAAACCAACCTCCCCCCCCAAGAAAAGCCTAATACTAGCTTAGGCCACCGCAAGAGGGATCTTATATCCAGAATGAGGGTAGTAATAGTTCTATTTTACACTACTATGTTCACACCCTATCTGGAGTACTGTATATAGTCCTGAGTATCACATTTTAGGGAAGACGTAGGCAAGCTAGAGGATGTCCATTAAGGGCAGAAGAGAAGAGAGGAGAGGAAAGGAGAGGAAGGGAGAGAAGTGAAACAAAGGGAGAGGAGAGGAGAAGAGGGGAGGGAAAGGGAGGGAAGGAAAGGGGAGAAGAGAGGGAAGGGGAGGGGGGAGAGAGAGAGAAAGAAGAAGAAGAAAAAGAAGGAGGAGGAGGAGGAGGAGGGGAGGAGGAGGAGGAGAAAGAGGAGGAGGAGGAGAGGGGAGGAAGAAGGAGAGAAGTCCAAATGGAATTGCAAAGAAGCAACTCTGATGTCCAAAAGCAGACTATCTGTGCACATACAGCTTGGCATAGTAGACAGAATGCTGCACTTGGAGTCCATAGAAGATGCCTGTGAAAATCTTGTCTCAGATATTTCTAAGCTGTGTGACTCTGGTCAAGTGATATAGCCTCTCTGAGCCTATGAAATGAGTAGTTTGAACCTGGGGCCTCTCAGCTCTCTTCTGGCTCTAAATCCATGACTGGGAAGAAGAGAGAGGGAGTGCTCTAATATTGGAAATCAGTTGTTACAAATGTTTTAGAAGGGATATGATGGTGTCTGATATCCCTTCCAGTTGGTAGGTTCAGGGGTTTTGCAGTTCCACCTACTGAAAAGAGAACATCAGGAAAGATGTTCACATAGATGCACTTGACATCGAATAATATATGATAAAACCTTTGAAAGCCATCTAATGCATGTTCCATGAAGCAGATGTTAAATTCAGTGACTTCATATGCTGTCTTTTACCATGATAGCCCAGAGACAACTACATACTGTAGTACAGTGGACAGAACGCAAGTCCTAGAGTCAGGAGGACCTGAGTTCAAATCTGATCTCAGACACTCACTGTGTGACCCTGGGCAAGTTACTTTAACCCTGTTTGCCTCAGTTCCTCACCTTAAAATGAGCTGGAGAAGGAAATGACAATCCACTCCAGTATCTTTGCCAAAAAAAAACCCAAATGGGATCACAAAGAGTCAGACATGACTGAACAACAAAAAATTATAGTCCAAGAACATTTTATACTTTCCTCATGTAAGTTCATTTTCAAGTATCCAACTTTCATCACCTAGTACTTAGGTTTATGGAGTATTAGGTCTAGAAAACTTGATTAAACTAAACTAAATTAATGTTGTGTCTATGTCATGAAAAGTAGTCTGTCCCACAAGTCCCACCATTTTAGCAACAGAACTATATTGATTACATGGCAAATTTGCTGGATTATACCAAAATTTGTGCCTAAGTCAACTAAAAAACAATGTCCACTTTCAAACAATTGATCTGGGCTGCATGTCACAGCCTCACATTCCTGTTCCTCATCTTTTCTCTTGTCAGATTTTCATTTCAATTAAAGTCAGGAAAGCATGGAACTAACCATTAAAGACCTTAATTATTTTCTGGCATTGTCCCAGACAGGGGCACAAAAGTATTGCCTATCATGGTTTTCTCACTTACGAAACAGATAATGAAAAACATCTTTTCTCAACAACCCTGTTACCAGTAATACGAGTTTTTGTGCTCATTTTACAGAGAAAAGGACCAAGAGAGCTTTGAATGATTTGAATATTATCAATGAGGAAATTAGGGGGATAGAGCACTAGGCCTGGAATCAAGAGAGATCAGAGTTCAAATCTGGTCCCAGACACTTAGTAGCTGAATGACCCTGGGAAAGTCACTTAACTCCTGTTTGCCTCAGTTTGTTCATCTGTAAAATAAGGATGATAAGAGCACCTACCTCCCAGGGTTGTTGTGAGGACCAAATGAGATAATAAATGTAAAGTAATTAACACAGGGCCTGACACACGGTAAGAATTATATAAATGTTAGCTATTATTGTGATGATGAAGACTTTAGAAAATCAGGACCCAAATCCAGTTTTTCTGACTGAGAATCCCATGTTCTTTCCCTCAGATCTTAGTTGAAAGAATAATTACATCAGCAGATAGTTGCTTTTGGTTCCCTGAAGGTAATAAAGTGCAAATGATTATTGATGGCGATCACACTTGTGTTACTAACTAGTGACAATTTTTATTTTTCTGACTCATTTTAATGCAAAAATTTAAGCCCAAATAGAACAAGGAAGTTTTTATAGAAGCCAGATTTTTTTTAAACAATCCTGTCACAACATCATAAAGGTGATAGAGGTAGAAGAGACCTCATAGGATATATCCTCGTTTTCTAGATCAGGAAACTGAGGTCCAGAAAAGGTAAGTTTCTTGCCTAAGGAAACATAGATAGTAGGTATCAAGGCAGGATTTGAACCCAGGCTGTAAGATTCAATGCTTTTTCCTCTGTACTTTATAATTGGTTTTATTTTCCAAAAATTTTAATAATAATAAGTGAGAGGAACTGACATTTATTTATATAATGAGTTCAAGTTTTCAAAATACTTTATGTGCCTCCTGCCATTTGATCTAACTAGCAAATTATCAGTCTTGTCTTCAGACTCAGATTTAGAGCAAGAGAATTGTATCACGAAGCTACCATTATCAGTAATATGTGTTCCAAGGTCCTTACAAAGGGCAATATTTGACAGTGCTCACTAGCCCCAACTTGATACTATCCCCTCCCTTGGCCTCCTTCTCAATTCTCTTTTCTGATTCTCTCACCACCTCTGACCACTGTTTCATTCTCCTTTGCTGGTTCATGGTTATTCCCTGAGTGTGAAAATTGAGCAAGGCTCTGTCCTCACTCCTGATTTCTTCTCTCTTTCTACACTTTTTAAAAAATTTCATCCACTCCCATAGATTCAATTATCACCTTTATCTACATGACTTCACAAATCTATATCTCTGCCCCTGACCTCTTCCCAAATCCAGATTTCTGTTTCCAATTGCCTATTAAGTGTCTGGATGTCCTGCTAACATCTTGAATACAATATATCCAAAACTGAACTAATTTTCTTCCTCTTCCCTCTCTATCTGACTCACCTATTTCTACTGGTAGAAACTGGTTCCTTCCAAGTCTTTCAGGCTCAAAACATCTTTGACTAGTTTTATCTCCTTCAGTCTCTATACTTCTAGATCAAATCAGTTGCCAAATCCTGTGAATACTGCCTCCAAAACTCCCCTTTCCTATCCTACTTCTGGTCCTTATCAAGACTCTCTCGTAAATTCTTATTGTTGTAGGTATTCTTCTGTAGTTTCAGTCATCTCTGACTGACCCCATTTGGGGTTTTCTTGGCAAAGATACTGGAGTTATTTTGCCATTTCCTTCTCCAACTCATTTTACAGATGAGGAAACTGAGGCAAACAGGGTTAAATGGCTTGCCCACATGGCTAGTAAGTATCTGAGGCCAGATTTGAACTCAGGAAGATGAGTCTTCCTGATCCCAGGTCTGGCACTCTATTCACTATGCCACCACCTACCCAATTCTACTATCATTCCTACCATCTAAATGCTACCTCTTTCATGAAGAGTCTCCATGATCTTCCTGTCAATGGCCCTAAGCCTGACACTCTATCTACTGCATCATCTAGATGCTCATAATTCTTATAAGTTCTATTCTCTTTCCTTTCTCCATCCTTCACCCTACCAACAAAGCAATTTTCTTAAGTGCTATATTCACTTCCCTGCTCAAAAATCTCATATGGTTCCCCACTTCATGTTGAATAAAACAGCTTAGCCTGGCATACAAGGTCCCTCCAGTGACTGCTTAAATTTACCTTTCCAGTTTTACCTCATACTATTCTCCTTCACATACGCTACACTCCAGACAAACTGACCCACTCCTGGTGTCCTGGGTCTCATCTTGTCCTCTCTTGCTCTCATGTATCTGCACATGCCACTTCTGTTCCTCTAACTTCATCTGTTGAAATCTTTCTTTTCTACATCCAGTTTAGGTGCTTCCTCCTCTATGAAGCCTTACCTGATTCCTTCCACAAGTGACCTCTCATATGAATCTATTAGGTCACTCCACTTGACTTCCTCATGACACTTAATCATATTCTACCTTGCTTTGGAATTGTTTGTGTATATGAGTCCTCCCTCCTACTAGAATATAAATTCTTTGAGGGAAAGATCTGGAAAATCTTTCCTCTTAATCCCCTCAGTACTTTCTATTCTACCATGCCCACAGAAAGCACTTTGTAAACATCTAGTTGAACGTACAGTGACAAAGCTAAAATATGGGTAGGGGGCATAAGCAACGCTCTGGTTATTGATGTTTTGAAGCTTCAAAAAGTTGGCATGACATAAAACTGGAGGATGAAGATCTGCAAAGTGTATTGTTTGTTGAGAGAATTCAATTATTGCACTGTTCTTCAGGCTCGGTAAAAACTTGGTGCTCCACTTTCATTTGGCAGCACAGAGCTGCCAGGCTATGTGATTAATTTTCCTGCATCTTCTTCAGTGATTGAGGCAACTGAGTCCTTCAAAATAGGAGGCCAAGAATATTGGACATGGTGTACAATCCAATAGCGAAGGGATTCTGTGGAACTGATTCCAGCTATAAGGACGGGGCAGCCTCCTTTTATTATGGTAATAAACATACATTGCATATTTCTTGCAATGAGTCAGGAAATGAAGTGTGCACTTTCCCTTCTCAAACTGAAATAATGGTTGGTCTTGCCTTAAATTTATTATTTGGCATTAGAACTATTAGCAAAGTAGTACAGATGATGAATTAAGAGATTGAATTATTCAGGACATTCTAGCATTTGGTGATGGTGTTTGTCACAAATAAGTGCCAGGATAGCAGAAAGAGCAGAAAGCATTACTTTTCCTTTGACTCAATGGGGATTTTTTTTCCCCCAAAGGCTTTGGTAGAGTCAGGATATATAAGCTGTAAAGCCAAGAACACAGAACTAAAAGCCTAGTCACATCATCCTAGCTGACCAGTCTGTTTTAGTAAGCAACATTCCTTCCAACTCATTTTTGCAAATTCTTTATGGGTAAAGAGGACTTGGAGACAGAGAGACCTAAGTCTGAAAGCTGCCTCAGACATATTATAACCATGTGACCCTTGGACAAGCCACCTTATTTCTTTCAACCTTGGTTCTCTTTTCTATAGAATAGAAATAATAATAGCACCTACCTCATGGAAAATCAAATGAGATAATGAAGCCCTTTGGAAACCTAAAAGTATTGTTTTTATTATTGTAAACAAATGTCTCTGACAGTCAATAAGAATTTTAAGTGCCTCCTATGTGCCAGGCACTGTGCTAAATGCTGGGGATGTGAGGTGAAAGACAATCCCTACCCCCAAGGAACTGACAATTTAATGAGGGAAATGAGAAATATATGCAAACAAATTCTGTGTAGGTTAACTGAAAAATAATTAATAGAAGGGAGGCACTGGAATTAAGAGGAGTTGGAAAGACTTCCTGTACAAGATGGGATTTTAGGTGAGACTTGAAAGAAGTCAGGCACAGATGAAGAAGAAGAGCATTCCAGGCACAGGGTACAATCATAAAAAAATGCCTGGAGTCAAGAAATGGAATGTCCTATTCACAGAACAGCCAGGAGGACAATGTCACATACAAAGAGTATGTGAATTTGGGGACTGAGGTGAAAGAAGACTAGAAATGTAGGAGGGTACTAAGTTATGAAGGGCTTTGAATGACAAAAAGAGGACTTTTTATTTGTTCTTGCAGGCAATCGGGAGCCACTGGAGCTTAGTGAGTAAAGAGGTAACATGATCAGATGTATACTTTAGGAAAATCATTTTAGTGGCTGAATGGAGAATGGATTGGAATGGGTAGAGACTTGAGGCAGGTAGATCTATGAGCAGGTGTGAGATGATGTAACTATAAGTCAGGTGTGAGATGATGTAACAACGGCGGAAGAGAGGAGGGAACATGTTCAAGAGATGTTGCCAAGGTGAAACTGTCTGGTGTGGGCAAGAGATTAGATAGAGGAGGTGAGAGATAATGAGGAGTCCAAGGTCATTCATAGGTTATGAACCTGAGGGACTGGGAGTATGGTGTTTCCCTCTACAACAACAGGGAAGGTGGGGTGGGTCTTAGGTTTAGAGAAAAAGATGGTGAGTTCTATTTTGGACATATCAAGTTTAAGGTATTCACTGGACATTCAATTTGAGATGATGTCTGAAAGTTTGTTTGAGATGCAACACTGGGGCAGGAAAGGTAGATTTGAGAGTCATCAGGATAAAGATGATAATTAAATCCTTGGGAGCTGAAGAGATCATCAAATAAAGTAGTATAGAGGGAGAAGAGAAGAGGCCCAGGAGAGAACGCTGAGGGACATCTACAGTTAGAGGGTATGACCCAGAAGATGATATAGCAAAGGAGACAGAGTGATCAGATAAGTAGAAAGAAAACCAGGAGAGAGTGAAAACCTAGAGGGAATGAAGTATCAGTGTCAAAGGCTGCAGAGAAGTCAAGGAGAATGAGGACTGAGAAAAGATCATTGGATTTAGCAACTAAGAGATTAATGATAACCTCAAACAGAGCGGTTTTTGTGGAATGATAAGGTTGGAGGTTGGATTCTAAGAGGTTAAGAAGAGAGTAAGGGGAAAATCTGGAAAGCACCTGTTGAAGTTAGCCTTTTCAAGAAGTCTCAAAGGGCAAAAAAGATATAGGATGACAGCAGGATTGGAAGGATCAAGTGAGCTTTGTTTTGTTTTGTTTTTTCAGGATAGGGGAGACATAAGGTCATAAGGTCTTTTTCTGGTAAGGAAGGAGAAGGAGCAGAAGCTCTTCTGGTCTACCAGCCACCCCTTCCCCAAGCAATTGCCTCTCAAGAGTTTGTCTGGAAGGTGGCAGAGTGAGAGCAATTACTCATCTAAGCTCTAAGACAACTCCCTCACATACCTCTAAAAAGAGAATCTGAACAAATTATAGAGTGGCAGAATGCAATAGGAGATAGACTGTGACAGATTTCCAACCCAGGACAGACTGGAAGATTGAAGGGAAGGATCTGTTGCACAGGGCTGGAAGAGTGTACAGCCCACAGGCTATATCAGTGTCGACCCTGCCATAGCCAAGCAGAAAGCCCCTGGCAGTCAGAAGCAGTAGCCACACTGGAATCTCAAACATATCAGCCCAGGATGGGAGTCCAAAGGAACCAAGCAAGATTGAAAACCTCAGAACCCCAGGTAACTGCAAGCAGCCACTCCTAAGATTATCAGCCTGCAGATTAAAAGTCTGCAAGTCACCTACCTGAACTTCCGGGAGCCACGATGGCAGGGTGATCAGTAAATGCTCTACCTCTCCCATTTTTGACCTTGAAAAACCTATAGAATATTCCCCCAGGAAAAATTCTGGAACAGTGGAATCAGCTGAAGGGGCAAACAGTCTCTTAGCCTGTGAGGCTAGGAAAATTGCTATGGCTGAAGGGGACCAGTGCAGTACTGGAGCTGTCCCAGACAGCCCCACCTCAGCAAACCCTGAGAGGAGATCCTGAGCCCCAGGGGTGGAACCCACGATTGTCAGCACCAAGACCTTAGGCATGCCTCAGCACAGTCAGGGGAATAGGGAAGACACTAGTGCAAGCACTAGTTCACCAACCTCTGAGCCTGCCTGTGCTCAGGAGAGGACATCTCCTGTGGCCAGACCACCCCTCCCCAACACTTAATGCAGATAACTCCAGGATAAGTCCAGGGAAACTCAGAAAGACTTCACCGGGCCTCTGCTTTGGCACATCAGCCAGCTCAGCTCCAGGTAAGCTACAGCATTCCAGCCTCCAGGTGAAAGAACCAGAAGTCACAATACACAAAGCCTCAAGTGCTAAGCACAAGAATGGTAGGACAGAGGCCCCTGTGCCCCAGAAGCAGAGATCCACTTTAAAAGCCAGGAAAAGGGCAATCATCATGAGCAAGAAGCAAACCAGAAAAGATAAGACCATAAAATCTTTCTATGGGGACAAGGACCAAAACACCAATACCAAAGAGGGCAGTATAGAGACTGTACTCCCACCTAAAACTTCAGAAGGGAATATGAACTGGTTGCAAGCCCAAAGAACATTCTTGGAAGAGCTCAAGAGGGATTTAAAAAGCTAGATTAGGGGAAATAGAAGAAAAAGGGCCAATGACTTTTTAAAATTTTTTTTAAAAATCAGAAGAATTTAAAAGGAAAATTGGACTAATGGTAAAGGAAGTACAAAAACTAAATGGAGACAGTTACTTCTTAAAAGGAACAATTGGACAGATGGAAAAGGAAATGCAAAAGTTAACTGAAGAAAATAATTTGATAAACATTAGAATTGAGCAAGTAGACGCTAATGACTCGAAGAAACATCAAGAATCAGTCATATGTAAATGTAAAGAATGAAATGATAGAAGAAAATGTAAAATATCTAATTGGAAAAACAACTGATGTGGAAAATAGATCAAGGAGAGAAAATCTAAGAATTTTTGGTCTACCAGAAAGTTATAATGAAAAAAAGAGCCTGGCCAATATCTTCCAAGAAATTATCAAGGAAAACTGCCCAGAAGTCCTAAATCCAGAGGGCAAAACAGAATCCACCATTCACCTCCTGAAATGGATCCCAAACTAAAAACACAAAGAAATATCATTGCCAAATTCCAGAACTATCAAGTGAAGGAGAAAATACTGCAGGCAGTCAGAGAGAAAGAATTCAAATATCAAGGAGCTACAATCAGGATCACTCAGGACCTTGCAGCTTCTGCATTAAAAGACTAGAGGGATTGGAATATGATATTCCATAAGGCAAAGGAGCTGGGACTACAACCAAGGATCAATTACCCAGCAAAATTGAGCAAAATATTTTAGGCAAAGAGATGAATATTCAATGAAATAAAGGATTTCCAAACCTTCCTGATGTAAAGGCCAGAGCTCAATAGAAAATTCAATCTTCAAACACAAGTCTCAAGAGAGGCATAAAAAGGTAAACAGGAGAAAAAAACTTGCTATTCAATATGGGAAAACTGTGTACATCCCTGTAAGGGAATATGATACCTATTAATCTTGAGAATTGTACATTTATTATGATATATAAAAGGGATATACATAGATAGAGGAAAGAGGTATAATGTAAATGATGTGATGATAAAAAATAAAATAGAGAAAGAGAAGATCAATGATTAATTTCAATTATGTTGAAATATCATTTTTTTTGTCTTTGGCAATGCGTCACGTAATGCAGATGCTTAATAAATACTTTTCCACAAATTGGCAACTTACCTGCAGGATATCATCTTGAAGTATGACCTGGTAAGCTGGGAAATTAAGCAATTTGCCTGTGATCATTCAACTGTTATATTTCAGATGCAGGATTTAACCACATGGTGCTTCATATATTATTTTATACGTATATTATGTATATACATATATATTTTATATGTGTATGTATTATGTAATGTCATTGTATCTAACTAGACAGTTCTATTATTTATAGATGTAGACTTAGGCATATATACATGCATACACATACACATATATGTACTTGACAAGACTTGAAACTAAGTCTTCCTGATTCCAAAAATAGTCCTCTATGTAATGCTGCTACATGTAAACAAGCACATCCAACACAAATATGTACCTATACATTCACATGTATGTACATGTATGAGTATTACTAGACTTATGATTTTATTGATGTAGATTGCTCCCACTGAGGGTGTTCATCTCCATACAGTTTGATACCATCTCTGCAGCCTATAATCTTAAAGAGTTGCCTTGAGCACTGAAAGATTAATTGATTTGCCCAAGGTCATAGTCAGTGTATATCATAGGTGCTACTTGAACCCAGATATTCATGACTCAGAGACAATCTCTATCTACTATTCCATCCTGTCTATCATACATATATAACACAATATTACACATACACATGTGCATGCATGTACACGTATAGAGATATACCTATTCTATCCCTTTCTTCCTTAAAGTTGCAACTCAAGCATCACCTTCTACATGAAATCTTTCCTGATTCTCCCTTTACAAATACTAGTGCCCTCCCTCCCTAAATACCTTGTGAATTACTATTTTGTATTAATTTGTATTTATTCTGTATATACTTTTATAAGTATTTCTTGTCTTCCCCATTATAAACTCCTTATGAGTAGAGATTGTTTTTGGTTTCAGTCATTGTATTTGTATCCCTAGGATCTAGCATAGAGGCTGAAATATAAATGCATATTTACTGATATACACCCACTAGGTGTATATGTATTTGTACCTTTGTATATACATACATATATGTTTATATCTGTGTAAATATATGCACATGTACACTATATACATGAATGTATTCACTGAACATCATTCAAATGAGGATGAATGCCTATATTATTTATAGATCCAAATATATAGCGAATGCAGTTTAGAACATAAAGTTCTTTATGTCATTTTATATTTATAGTATTATCATTATTAAAGTATCCTCATGTATTAATTATCATTAATTAATCACTATGTAGAAAATATAATCATTAAGTGACATTTACATAGGACCTTAAAGTTTGCGCAATGATTTACACATAATATTTCATTTCATCATCACAATAACCCTGAGGTAGGTGTAGGAAATTTTAGAGGTGAAGAAATTGAAACTTAGAGAGGTCTGATGAAACAGTTTGTCAGCCTCAGGTGCAGGATCCAAAACCAATTTCTTGACCTGAAGTCCAGTACAGTTTCCATTATTCTACATCGTTCCTCTCAATTATACTACATTTATGAAAATTACATGGAAGCACATAGAATGTGATTATAATTGAGTACTGTATGTGTGTTCTTCTGACTCTAAAGCCTAATTCTAATGGTATGATGGGCTCAACAGAGCATCTCTGTTGGGACCTAAGAGCTCATAAGACATTGAGTATTGACCCAAAGGTCAATCACTCAGTCAACATTTATGAAACTATGTGCCAGGCACTGTGCTAGGGATCCAAATAAGAAGAATGAAAAAAATGCCTAGTCTTATGGGGCAGAGATGGTCTATTTGTCCGTTGTGTAATGACTGGCCTATTTATATTTAGAGAAACTCATAACTCATCAAGTGATTAATTCTTTTCAGTCACAGAAATTCACAAAGGGTTTTACTAAAATTTACCCAAAGAGGCTATAATCTGCTTCAGTGAAGGGAAGGAGTTTCCAAAACCAATGAATTACAGATTCTTGAATATTGAGGACAGCAAAATTTCCAAGTCTTTACAATCTCTGAATCACACGTATTTTAAAATAGCATTAGTGTCAGGAAATGGTTTATGAGTATATTCCAAAGGGAAATGTGAATTTTGACCCTTTGGCTCTTGCTACGTGTCCTAAATGTTTTCATGGATATTGTACCACCACAGAATTTAAACACAAAACAAAACAATCCTAGAGGGGGACATTTAAATGCATTCTCCAGCTTTCTTTCAGTACATTAGGTCAACAGTCCAAAATGCAGATTCCCCCATTGATTTAATATTGGAAAGACCACATTGTGTAATGCCTGATTAAAATGAGCTAAGCCTCTAACATTTTAATAAATAAAATTGAATTTTTTCAATAAGTAAGTAATGGAGCTTTTAGTACCTTTTAGCAATGGGAATTGTTCCAAGAACATCAACAATACAATGATAAACTCCCAAGATACTGGCATGCACAAGGTCCCTAGCAATGCCACTCAATGCTATTTTAATTTTAAAAAAATCTATTCCCTTCTCAAAGTTTGGAATGATTTCACTTAGTTTCTGATTAGTTAAATATTAAAGTTCATTAATCAGTTACCCAACAAGCATTAATTAATTAAGATTTGGGATCTGTGAATTTGTTTGTAAAGTATTTTGATAATGATATTTCAGTATAATTTGTTTCCTTTGCAATCCTTTGTACTCATTTTATGCATTTAAAAACATTACTCTGAGAAGGGGTTCATAGGTTTCACCAGACTGCCAAAGGGGTCCACGACATTGTGTTACCTGGGAGGAATATAAAACCAAAAGTGAAACAGTCTCTTTCTTCAAAGGACTTGTATTCATTCTGTGGGGGAGGAGGGGAGATTATATATGTATGCATGTATGTATGTATGCAGGTATATATGTACACACATGTACACAGTCATTTTTTTAGTACATCAATGTGCATATGTATATACATATAGACATATATGTGTATATACATACATCTAATAGTGGCCACAAAAAATACATGATTTGGAGAGGACAATAGGATCAGGGAACGTTTCATGTCAGCAGGGGTGTTTGAGCTGAGATTGAAGGAAATCAGGGCTTCCATCTGGCAGAATGGGGAGGGAATACAAGTATCCCTTCTACATCCCAGGAGAGGAAAAGGGGCATGCAGCACCCCCACAATCTGGAAAATCTGCATAAAATTTTTGGCCCTCCCTGCATACCACAGAAGTCTGAATTTTTTCTTTTTCATAATAGGGTATTCATAGTACCTCATTGTAAATTTTGGGTTGATATCATAAGATATTAAACATATTTTGTGTATTTCTGAGTTTCTAAACTTTTTCTATACCATTACAACTTCCCATTTAGTTTCTTATGCTGACCTGCAATATATTAAAACCACAGTGGGGAAAATCAAGCTGTGGAAGGGATAACTATGCATTATGTGGGGGAAGGAGAGACAGTCAGTGCAAAGACACTGAGATGGAAGAGTCATTCATGAGGAACAGCACAGAGGTCAGTTTGGCTGAACTGGAGGGTGTGGAAATGGTAGTAATGAATAATTAGCTTGGAAAAGTAAGCACAGCAGGTTGTGAAGAGCTTTAAAGGTCAAGCAGAGGAGTTTCTATCCTATCCTAGAGGCAATAGAGAACCATCAGAATTTATCGAGTATGGGAATGACATGGTTACACCTGTGCTTTAGGAAAATCATTTTGACAAATTTGTGAAGAATAGGTTAAGTAGAGGAGATACTTGAGACAAAGACCATTATAATAGTTCAGGAAAGGGAAACAAGGGCCTGAACTAGGATGGTGGCTATCTGAGTATAGAGAAAAAAGATCATGTGTGAGATATTGTATAGGTGGAAATAACAGAATTGAGCAAGTAAGTGATTTGGAATATGAGATATGGGGAGTGTGAAGAGATAAAAATTACCTATCTGTGAACCCAAAGGACTAGCAGGATAGTGCTGCCCTCAACTTACCTGCAATAGGTAAGTTGCAATAGAAATAGGGAAGTCTGGAAGAGGGATGAGTTTGGGGGAAAAGATAAATGACTTCTTTTGAGGACATGTTGAGTTTCAGATATCTATGGGGCGCTCAGGTTTAAATATTCAGTTACTAGTTGGTCATGTAGGACTAGAGTTCAGAAGAAAGATATTAACTCATGTGAGTTGATAAGGTCACTAAGTTAAAGAATGAAGAAAGAAGGGCTCAGGACAGAGCTTTGAGTGATACCTACATTTAAGTGGCAGTGATGAGATATGGACAATGATCAATCAAAGGAGATTGAGAAGGAGAAGTAAAATGAATGAGGACAGTTAGAAAAGTGTCACAAAACCCCCACAGAAGAGAGATTGTCAAGTACAGAGGAAGGATGTTCACCCTATATAATTAATCAGTACTGTTAGCATCAAGACAAAAGATGGAGCTAATTTTGAGGTCAACTTTTCAGAAATCGGCTATTAAATAGTTGATCTGTCCTTGCATCGGGATTTATGCATTAGGAAATACTCCCTCAAGCACACTCTACATCCTACCAGAGACATAACTAGGGTGGAATGGCTGGGCTTTGTCTAAGAGCACCAAATTAAGGGAGTATTGCATTTAATAGGGCACAAATTATAGAAGGGCTGACCAAATTTATAATCTTTTCACAGCATAAAAACAATAGAGCTTAGAGCATTGCTAGCAATAATCTTTGGCCAAACTAGGAAACAACCTAGATGGGATTACTTTTTTTACTGCCAATCTTACTTTCTGCCTCTCCCAGATGAAGGACTGTTATTGCTGTTTGCCCCAAGAATGGTGAGTGATTCTTGATCAAGAAACAAAAATTACTAGTTACAGCTCTACATCCTACTCCTTCAATTAAAAGCATCACAGTCCAAGCATAGAGTCTCTTTCCAGCTGATCCATTCCTTGTGTACTTGGGCTCTCTTCAAAATCTAACCTCAAACATAAGGCTGATATTTGGGGGTGGGAGAGGGAATGTAAGTTCTGGGTTGCAAAGAACTTTCGTGGACCTTGATAACATTGTCTTCTGCTATTATTTAGAGTTTCCTGTTATAATTGTATGATAGTTCAAATACCACACCTGCTCTACCAATTACCAGTCAGAGGAAAAAGGCCAGACTGTTTTGTGTGTGTGTGTGTGTTTGTTTTTTACAGCCTGGGGGAGGTAGTAAATGGCTACTCTCACCTCAGAGTCCTCTTCAGTTCAGGTAGATAGCTGCTTCCCCTTCAGTGTCTATCATTCTTTCACTATGGTTCTCATAAATTTCTGGCCTTACACAGGGTTCACCCAGAGACCAAGAACTCCCATATCTTTTAATGTGTTTTCATCATTTACAGAATTCTTAATGTGCCACTTACTATCTGTGCAATCTTGGGCACGTTTAACTCCCTGGGCACTTCCACTGGCTGTTCCTTGTTTACCGATGTTTCCTCATCTGTAAAATAAGGCAGTTGGACTGAATGGCCTCCAAGGTCTCTTCTAGCTCTCAGTCCATGAAACTGATATAGTTATGAACCTGACACTGAGCTGGCTTAAGATGAAATCATAATCCAATATTTTCTTTCTCCTAGTGTCTGGTTGTTGTGCTTCGTATTAGCACCAGTAATATTACAAAAGTCTTATTAAACTACTGTTACCTCCCTATTATCCTTCATACCCTGAATATCTCTCGAAGGTCAACCAGATGGACTTGAATTCTGTGGACTGGGGAAGGCAAGCATTCCCTTGATGTTGTCATTTTATTATGATTATGTCACCACATGTCCATTTTTATTTGGGAATAAAGCACATTAAAATAATTAGTCAATACTTTTATTTTGAAATAGTGCATTAAGGTCAAGCCATATATTTTAAAGCCTGGAAAATTTATATATGGTCATAAACCTGAAATTTAATAAGAGAATTCTACTTTCTTTTTAAAGAAAGCATCCCAGATTACTTTTTTACTCAGACTTCTTCTTTCCCATAATGGGAACTTATTTCAATACTTCAGGGATCCATAATTTTGTCAGTGTGAATGTTTCCTTCTTGATGCAGATCACAGCCCTTTCACACAAGAAGATAGCTTTGAGAATTCCCTTGGCCAATCATTTTATAAAGTCATGCTCTAATGCAGGTGTTCTTAACCTGGAGTCCGTAAACTTTTTAAAAAAATATCTGAATAACTATATTTCAAAATAATTGGTTTCCTTTATGTATTTTGTGCATTTAAAAACATAATTCTGAAAAATCTTAAATTCCCTTCTACTACTGAAGGTACCAACATTCTACCTATATGCATAGTTGTGTACATGATGTCTCTACTGTTATTAATGTGAGTTCCTTCAGAACAAGGACTGTGTTTGTCTTTATGTACCCAGTGGTTATTCCAGTGTCTGGTATATTAAGTTATGCTACATAATTTAAATTATATAAACTTTATATATATATACATATATGTGTACATATATATGTTAAAGCTTAAAAATGTTGACTTGAGAAAGGGTTCAAAGATGTCACTAGATTGTCAAAGGAATTAATGACACTAAAAGACTTTGAGTATCCTTGCTCTAATGGCTAATGTTTGGGGGAATATGCCTTTATAAACTTAGTTAGGGATAAAGTTGCTTTCCAACCCCCACCCCCTGCCAAAAAAAGAGGAAAAAGCAAAGAAAGAAAAGAGGGTCATTAAAGGCACCCCCTTCTTCTAATGCATAGAAGAGAACAGAAGGAAGGACAGAAGGAAACACAGGCAAGCAGGACAGCTTTACAAATTACATGTTGAATTTATTATACACTTAAAAAGGAAATCAAATTGTGTATAATAAAGATATGCAGTTTCATGTACAATCCTCTTTTTCTATTCCACACATATGGAAAATGCTCATTCTATTTAGGTTTTGTTATACTCAGAAAAAAATTTAAATAAATTTTTAAGATATAATATGCTATGGACTTCTGTCCACTGTTCGTCTTTCCATTTTCTTTGGGGTTACCTGAAATTTTGAATCTTTGAGATTGTGGTATCCTATAATTCACAGCAATAATACATCCCCAGGAGAATAGTGCGTTTAGAAGATAGCCTTTTGTGGCAGAGGGAGCTTAGGATCACAGAAACTGCCGCACACTTTTCAAAATGGGATCATACCCACTCTCCTCTCCCTATCTGGCTTATTAGAATCTATTTAAATAATGTGCATGGCCATGTTGCCAAGCATACCAGGCACAGCATAATAAGTAATGTGTTTGAAAGATGGCCAGGTAGATTTTACTTTCGATCAGAGTTGTTTGTTTTATTAAGATAAGTGAAATTGTTGGAGGAGATTGGCTTTTCTCATTATTACTGCATTTTGGGTTCTCTTCAAAGGAAATTGCCTGCTTGTTTCTGACTTCTAAGCCCATTAATGAAATATTGGCTTGAGCATGAGGAATAATGAAGCTATCGATGCTATGGCCGGGACCTGGCATCAGTGATCTGGGTTACTAAATCACTGACTCCACAGCAGCCCAGAAGTTTAAGAGAAGAAAAAGTGCTGACAAAGCAAACTCCAGCCATCAATCCAGGGGTTTCAAGTGAAACGGTTAGGACCTGCATTCCCCAAGGGCTTGCCAAGCTCTACATTTATTAGCGCTGACCCCTTGCTGCCAACTATTTCCTGGAATATTAAAGAACTGATGATTCACTTAAGTAATTCTTTGTGAGGCGATCACAATACATTTGCCATATTGCATGAACTTTTTCCATAACACTGGGAATTTTCAGAGGACCAGTTATATCTAGGTCAACTCTCATTGCAAGGAGCTCTAAGTAGCCTCTAGGTTCATTGCGTTAAGATTTCACAGGATTGGAGGTTTTAAAATTTTTTAATAATTATTTTTATTTATTTCATTAACTCCAAAATGCATATTAAAAAAAAACTTCTAACAATTATTTTTTAAAATTTTGAGTTACCAGTTCTCTACCTTTCTTCTGCTCCTCCCCTCTCCTTGAAAAGGCAAGCAATTTCATTTTGATTATACATAAGAGGTCATATAAAACATATTTTCA
The DNA here is from genome assembly GCA_028658325.1 of Potorous gilbertii. Classification (NCBI taxonomy): domain Eukaryota; kingdom Metazoa; phylum Chordata; class Mammalia; order Diprotodontia; family Potoroidae; genus Potorous; species Potorous gilbertii. The sequence continues at coordinate 389,365,249 of CM053769.1, forward strand.
TATTAGCGTTGTTGCAAAAGAAAACACAAACAAAATAAAGTAATGAAAATAAAGACACATTTTTAAAGTATGCTTCAATCTGCATTCAGAGTTCATCCGTTCTCTCTCTCTGGTCAAGCATTTTTCATCATGGGTCCTTGGGAATTATCTTGGATCACTGTCTTGATCAAAGTCGCTAAGTCTTTCACAATTGCTCATCCTTAAAATAATGCCATTACCGTGTGCAATGTAATCCTAGTTCTATTCACTTCACCATTTCAGTTCATTTAAGTCTTCCCATAGTGTTCTGAGACCATTTTGCTCATAATTTCTTATAGCACGATATTGCTTCATCATAAATATATAGCACAACTTCTTTACCCATTCTCCAATAGATGAGCATCCTGCTATCACAAAAAGAACTACTATAAACATTTTTGTACAACTAGGTCCTTTTCCCTTTTCTTGGATCTCTCTAGGGTACAGGCCTAGTAGTAATATTGCTGGGTCAAATGGTATGCATACTTTTATAACTCTTTAAGTATAGTTACAAGTTGTTCTCCAGGATAGTTGGACTATCCTGAACTAGTTGGACTAGTTCAAAACTCGACCAGCAGTGCATTAATGTCCCAATTTTTCCACATCCTCTACCACATTTGTCATTTCCATTTTCTGTCATGTTAGCCAACCTGATATATATGTCAGAACTGTTTTAATTTGCATTTCTCTAATCAGTAGGCATTTAGAGCATTTTTATGTGACTCACTAACTTCCATTTCCCCTAAAAACCTCCTATTCATATCATTTTATCAACTGGAGAATGGCTCTTATTTTTATAAATTTGGCTCATTTCTTCATATATTTGAGAAATGAGGACTTTATCAAAGAAACTTGCTGCAAATTTTTTTCATCTATCCATTTTTTTAACATAATGTCAACATAACCAACAAAATCCTGCACCTTCCTCCTATGTAGAATCCTAACTGCCCTAATAATAATAAAGTTCTTAGAAGATACATATATCTTCTCACATAGAAAGATAAAGCTTTGTTTGCCTCAGTTTACTCAACTGTTAAAATTGGGTAATAATAACACCTACCTCCCTGTGTTCTTATGAGAATTAAATGAGAAAATATTTGTAGCATGCTTGACATAATGCCTGGCACATAGTAGGTGCTAAACAAATGCTAGATATTGTTATTTGAAAACCATTTTCATGTTCTTCTTTAGGCCTTTTCTTCTCCAAGTTAAACATCCAAAATTTCTTCAACTAATCCTCATATGTCATGATCTCAAGACCCTTTACCTCTTGGTCATCCTTCTCCAGTTATCATTGCACTCCCTAAAATGTGGCACCAAGAACTGAATGAAGCATTTCAGCTGTGGTTTAACCTGAGAGTAGTAGGACAAAACCATTCCATCCCTGGGCACCATGCCCCCTCAGCTCAGTCTAAGATTGCATTGGCTGTTCTGGTAAACATATCCCACTAGTGACTCATTGAAAACTTTCAGCATGTTGTGTTGGATGAAATGCTATTTAGTGATGCCATCTCTATTTTTCATTTATGAAATTTTTGAAGCAATTTGAAAACCTTGACCTTTTTTCTTAAATAGAGCCTTTGGTTTTATTGATATAGAGAACTTCCTCACGCTTTACAAATGCAGATTAGTTAGCATCCCTTTCACTAAATACATACATACTCTCATGTACATATATTTAATTATGTATACATATATACATATACATATGAATAAGCACACATATATATCTATATGTGACATATACACAAATTTATACACTTATACTAATATTTGTATATTTGTTTTCTATATAGAGGCACATATATATAACTATCTTTCCTAGCTTTGTATTATCTAAAATTTGATAAGCATATCATCTATGCTTTCATTCATCTGATTCAAAATCAAGGCAACCAGATGGCATAGTGGACAAAGCATTGGCACTGGAATCAGGAAGACTTGAGTTCAAAACTAGCCTCAGACACTGTAAAATGACCATATAACCCTGGGCAAGTCACTTAATTTCTGCTGTCTCAGTTCAACCTCTGTGAAATGGAGTAATAATATTACCTACCTCCCAGCATTGTTGTGTGGGTCAGATCAGATCATATTTGTAAACACTTGCTAAGCCTTTTTGATAGCTAAAGAGTTGCACATTTATTTCGGAACGCATGGCCCCAGTTGTAACAACCAAAGGTTCAATATCTTCTTATGGAATCTTTTAGAGAAAGCTAAAGATATGAAAAGACTCTCAGTTGGCTTTTGAGTCATCAGGATTCTAGTAGGACCCCTAGGTTCAGAGATGTCATGTCAATATGGCTCCATGCACCCCTACATATCTATCTCTTCTCAAACCTTGGAACATAAGGAGCTTGCTTCTCCATCTCTGCTCTCTTGACTCAGTTAGTCCAACTTTTCTTGTTTCCAAGTTCATCTCTCTTCTCTTCGCTTCTCAGGAACCCCCCAGAACAACTCTTTCCATGTCGTACTCTTCTTTTCCTTCTTTTCCATGTTACTAACTCAATACAGTCCTTGTGTTCTGGCTTCAAGGAGTCTGGTATCCTGAACCTTTCTCCAGTCAAAGGCAGTTTCCATGCCTCATACAATGGACACTTAAGTCTTTGCTAGAGAATTCCCTGTTAAGGGTGGTCTATTCTATTATATACATAGTTTTCTTTCTTTACTTTTCATTTAAGAATCTTTCAAGTGGATTTATAAGATTCCAGACAAATATATTCTTAATACTAAAGTCCCTCTTAGATGTGTTTCATCCCTGACAAGGGTCCTCTATTTCTTTCCTTTTAAACTATATACCAGAAATGAACCATATATAGATGAAGGCAGAAAAAGAAGCTAGACCATTTCTAGTACATGTCAAGGAAATACAAGCTGGATATGACATAATCTTTAAAACATTAAGGGACCTTTTTATACCATCTCTTGGGAAGAGGGAGATTCTAAATGATATGTGGTGTTTTCATTTTTGCTGCTGATCAAAGGCTAGGACTTGAAGAAAAGAAAGGAAGGTTTTGGAAGTCAATAGCTACCTTAAGAAGGTAGCATTTGGAAATGAGATTTGGATTTATGAACCATAACTTAAAATATACATATGAAGGGCTCCAGGCCAGTGATACTGTATCTAAAGGGGCCAATGAGGATGTAATTTTGGATGCTTGCAAATTTAATCAAATAGATTTAAAACTAAAAAGGAAAAGATGGGAATGCCAATGTAAAGAATAATATAGCCACTTTGAAATTCACAGGAGACGAAATTCAAGAAAGAAACCAGCAATAAAATTCATGGAGTCAGATATTGGTATACAAATTCACAAAACATGAGAGATAAATTAAACTAGAGGTCTTTATGCAAGGAGGCAGATTTTATCTCAGTTATCAGTAAAGTTTGGTGGGATGAGATCCATGATTGTCATATGGTTCTGGAAGGCCATACTTATTCAGAAAAAGACAAGAGAGATTAGCAGGGAAAGAACTAGGATAAGACTGCATATTAAGTTATATTCAAGTGAGGAAATGCTGGAACTGGAGTGGGGAAGCATGATAGAGAGCATTTGGGTAAAGAACATGGTCAACAATCCACTGGCCCCAATTTCTCTAATGAATCCCAGTGTTCAGCTCAGTTCCCCTAATGAATCCAGATGTTCAGCTCAGGCTTTAGTATTGAACATTGGGTCCCAACAGAGCTGGATGGAGGTCTGAAATGAAGTATTTTACATTTAAAATGTTGCTGTTGTAATGTCAAAAGTTTCCCATTATGTGTTTATATTCCCTTATGATTCTGGTTGTTAGTATTAGTAATTCAAATATATTACATGGAAAAAAAATCAAAACAGCCTTAAGCAAGAAAAAGTACTACCATGAATGAATGAATGAAAAAATGCTATTGAATACTTACTATATATCAGACGCTAGATATATAAACTGAAAAGCAAGACAGTCCCTGCTGTCAAACAAAGCAATTATCTGATGTTTTCGTGTGTGAAAAATCTCACCCATCGACCAATTAGATATGCTTCAAAGATCAAAAATAAATATTTGTCCCCAAAGAAATACCTCTTATTTTTTGCCTTTCCATTTTGCCTAGTCCATGGAATGAACTAATAGGACTCTGTAAGAGAAAGATGACAGGAATCATAGGATTGGTCAGAGAAATGTGACAGATAAGAGATGAGTATCATGGAGATTTTTTAATAGTGGGATGATGGTGATAGCTTTCATCTAAAGACAGAGTTCTTCTCTGGAGTTTATCCTTTGTTCTAAGGATTTTTCATTCCTTATAAAATTCCAATGGATGATTGTTTCTAAGAGATCATGAGGTCATAGACTTAGATCTACAAAGGATCTTTAAGGCCATCTAGTCCAACCCCACATTTTACAGATGAGGAAAATGGAGACCAAAGAGACAAAGGTCACCTTGCCCAAGGTCATAGAAGTAGTATTTGGCAAAGTCAGGATTTCCACCCAGGTCTTAAAAGTCTAAATTCAGTGTTTTCCACTATACCACTGATATAGGGAGCGAGTTTTGTGGGATTTTCTAGTTAGATATAGTGTGTGTGTGTGTGTGTGTGTGTGTGTGTGTGTGTGTATGTTTGTGTACTACCAGACCAACCCCTGTAACAAGAGAAGCAACCAACCCCTGTGGAGAAGAGAACACACAACCTTAACTGCTGACCAGCTACAGAGGCAAGCCAGAATAGCCGAAGCAAGAAGTTACCCCAAGGAAGCGACATAAGGTGTCATGTGCCAGGAGAGTCAAATCACTGCCACTACTTTGTATACCATCTTCCCTCTGACCATAATAGAGAAAACCTATAACCCAGCATCTAAATGCCAGCCCTCCAAACCACCAGCCTTGTTTCCAGTCCACCCGCAAACACAGCCATTGTCAAAAGGAGCAATATCTGTGGAGAAGGGGCCCTCTCTCCTCATCACCACCAACCACCACCAACCAACTGCTGACCAATGGGCAAGTAAGTCCAAGAAGTAGGGGTGTCCTCAGACTAACAGTCCTGCTTTAAGTTCAGACCTTTAGCTATCATTCAGGGAAGTAGTCCCTATGGAAATGTGACTTTGCAATTCTTCTGAAAACTCTGCAGTCCCTGTGTCCTCAGCAGTTGGAGCTACTGAAGTCCTAGAAAAGAAAGTTCTTACCACCAAAATCCTTGATGCTATCAAATGGCTCAAAAGGAAAAATGAATATGATTTTATCAATGGAAACAACATTTATCAAATGAAACAACATTACATCTAAGATAAATAGAAAAATAATCGAGGGTATAGAACTTTGCATCAAATTTCTCAGATGAGAGTTTGGTATTCAAGATGTACAGATAACTACAGAAATATATAACACCAGAAACCAGTCTCTAATAAATAAATAGTCAAAGAATATGAGTAAGCAGTTTTCAAAAGAATTGAAAACTATAAACAGCAATATGAAAGAATGCTCCAAATCACTTATAAGAAAAAAAAGACACACAGAAACAATTCTAAGGTTTCATCTCACATCCAGCCAATTGGGAATGATGATAAAAGATGGAAATAGTTGATGTTGGATGAGTTGTGGAAAGAGAGGAAGCCTGATGGGATCCTAATAGAACTACCCCCCACCTCAATATTCTAACAATTACAGGCTCACTGTACCTACCTCGTTTCCCCCTCCCCCCACCAATGTCCTAATTTCTTCATATATGCCTCACTGTTCATTAGAACAACAGGCGTGTCCCTGAAGTCTTAGTCTGTCTTGACCAGACAGGACCATAATAGCTAGCCTATTGGAGGACAGCATGACCAGAATGTTTAACCATCAAACCTCCTCCATGGGACCTCCTCCATTTCCTAATCCTTTAACAAATTCCTCCTGTCTTTTTCATATTAATCATATTCCTATATTACAGGTAAATTTCTGTTATGTAATTGCATTTTTACCCTATAAAAATCCATCTTGCTTTCTCTGAAGTTGCTGGTTCCTCTTGGACCTTAGCCCATTTCATGAGAAGCATCAGTCTCAATAAATAAGCTTAAATTAGAGGTGGGCTGACTGAATTCTTTGAGATGGTTCCACCCCAACACATCATGAAATCACAACAGTTCTTGGTGTCCCAGAGTTGAAACTTCAGCAAATCTATGGTTGGTGAATCTGTGAATTAGTACAATCCCTTTGGAAAGCAGTTTACAATTATGCAAATGATAGAGCTAACATGTTCATACCTCTGGATCCAGATTCTACTATTGGATATATCCCACTAAGGAGACCACTGATAAAAATAAGGTGCCCATATAGTTCAAAATATTCATAGCAGCACTTTTTGTGGTGGCAAAGAACTGGAAACAAAGTAGATGCCTATTTATTATGGAATAGCTAAACAAAGAAGTAATATATCAATGTGATGGAATATAACTGTGCTATAAGAAATGACTATATGATGAATACAGAGAAGCATAGAAAAACCTACATGAACAGTTGCAAAATAAGCACAGTCAAGAAAACCATCTAAACAAGAATTACAATATGGAAATGTGAAGAACCGCCACTACAAAAAATGGTGCAAAATTAGAAAGAACAAGCATTGCCTCAAAGAGATGTAAGAAAATATCATGCCCCACCCATTTGCAGAGGTAAGAAGTCCACATGTATGAACCTTTGTATTTATTTTTGGATTTTTTCATCAGTTTTGCTAATTATTTTTTCTCTTTTTTTCTTTTAAATAAATATTTTTTGTTACATGGGATGATTCTCTGGGAGAAAGGAAGAGGAAAAATTCAGGGGAAATTTAGATGATGTAAAAATGAAAGATATCAATGAAAATTTACTTTAAAAAAGAAGAAGAATGGAAAAACAAAAAGAAAAATAAGATACATTCTCATCTGCTGTACTTTTTCATCCTGAGGACCACAGGGTGTTCTGACTTGTAGCTGAGATTTCCTATATGTATTGTCTCCTCTCCTCCAGTCTCATCATTAGAATGAAAGAGGAGAGACTTTCTGGCTTTTCTATCTGTATCCATATACTTTGTGCTTTTTCATTCATGCATGCATGCTTAAGCATAGTTATACAGCGGTCTGAAATCTACAATTCTTTCAGAAGGGAATATGAAGTCATGATCTCTATGTGGAGTCGCTTGAGAGAATGGCCTTACTAAATCAATTTATCTTATGGTTCTATTAGTTTGCATTACTTTAGAGTTATGTTTAACTTGGGAAACAAGATAGGAAATCATATAGTTCTATTAACATCTTCAAAGATGGTTGTAGTGTGGCCTAAGATGGATCATGATCAATTATCAGTAAACATTTATTAAGCTTCTTTCTATGTGGTAGGTACTATGACAGGTCCTAGGAATACAAAGCCAAAGACTAATACAGTTCCTACTTTCAAGGAGCTTATATTATATCAGGAAATGCCATTAAAATAAACATCATTAAAGAGACTCTTGCTTCTCTCAAGAAATGGTTGCTTTGCTATTTTCATTTTTGTTTGTGTGTGCTCTCTTCTCCCATACTTCTGTGGCTCTGTGAGCAAATATTTGATCTCCACTATGGGAATTATTTGGTTGCTCATACTACCATCTCTCCAGTAGTATGATGTAGGGAAAGACATGTCAGACCTAGAGTCAAAAGACCTAAGTTCAAATCTTGGCTATAAATACCTCATTCTTTACCCAAACTTTACCTCTCTGGAACTATTTCTTTATCTGTAGGATGAGGAAGCTTGAGTAGGTGATGTTGAAGATCTCTTCCAGCTCTAAATTTATAGTCTTTTGAGAAATGACATTGTCATTGAAGTATACTCCAGGGCACTTGGTCAGAAAAGAGAAACAGATGAGGAGTTGGAATATTGATTACAATCCTGGCATAGATAGAGGATGTAATAGTGATGGAGGTTTCAATTATTTGGACATTACTAGAGCTCTCTTTCTACCCAAAGCAGAGATCTATGATAATTTAATTCTTAAAAATCAATAAGTAGAAGAACCAACAAGAGAAAATTCCATTCTAGATTTACTTCTCACTAACCTCTGTCAGGAAATGGTTCCTGAAGTAGAAATGGTGGAAACCTTGGTGAGACATAGCCATTTTGTCTCATAATTTCTCATAAAGGAAAAAAGAAAAGTCAAACATTGTGAGAAATGATTCATTTAGACCCCTAATCTATTCCAATCAGTATTAATCAGTTTGATATGATTCCATAGGGGTAGTATATTAGTTATATGTATTTATATAGTTATTATATACATTATATTCATATATATTAATATATATTAGTTAGATATAAAATTATATAGATAGATTTTATAACCTGTATATTAGTTCCCAGAATTGTGAACTGCAGAATGTAAATTCACTTACTTAATCATAGGAAGCTAACTAGAGGCACTCCAACCCTGTTTTCCCTTATTAAATGAGCAAGGCCAGGGTGGCAAAGATGACTCAATTACCTGAAAAGTCCTCCAACTTATTTTTGCACCTCCAGACCACTCTCTCTCGCCCAACATGAGCAGGTGATAATCTTATGACCATTTAATCAGTGGAGATACTCCATGCTTCCCCCATCTGAGATATCCCTCCATGCCACATACCATGCCTGCTAAGATACCATTTTTTTAGCTGATACATCAATTTTGGCCCTCAAAATAAGATCAATCAACAGAATTCCATATTTTGTGTAACCCTTCCAGAGTATTCAGATATCAAATAAAGTATCAAAACTTATAAAAATAATGCCCTGGAGGAAGAGGGTATCTCAGATCATGAGGAAGATATGAGGCCCACTTCATTAGAGGGGACCATGGACCCCTTAATAAAATGGTATTGACTCAGATCTCTGCCTCAGTCTCTTTTATTGGAGGTTGAATAGTTTTAAAGTCCACAACATAGCCTGACTTGCACCTTAGGTTTTGGGAGAGATAGTTCCTATAAGAAAAGGAGGACTAACCTAAAGAGAACAGGGAATTCATCAGCCAACTTTGAGTTGAAAAATTTATGTATTCTACTCTTTTTTTCTGCAGTGACAAAGAACTGGGGAGTAAAGGGGTACCTATCAGTTAGAAAATGGCTAAAGTAATTATAGCATCTGAATATGACAGAATGCTATTTTTCCATAAGAATGATGGAAAGGGACAGTTTCTGAGAAACCTGGAAAGCCTAGCATAAATGAATGCAGAATGAAGTGCGCAGGAGAAAACAACTTATACTACAAAAACAGCACTGTAAAGAAAGATAACTTAGAAAATCTTAAGAACTCCAATTGATGCAATGACCAATCATGTTTCCAGAGGACTCATAGGGAATGCTACCCACATCTTGACAGAGAGGTGATTGACTAAATATGCAGAACAAGGCACACACTGTGGCACATAGTAAGTGTTTAATAAATGTTTGTCAACTAACTGTCAGTCCTGTGAGAATAGTGTTAGGAAGGCTAAAGCATGAAAACATAAGGACAATAATCAAGTTGTGTGTGTGTGTGTGTGTGTGTGTGTGTGTGTGTGTGTGTACATAGATAGATAGATATACCAAAACTATAGCAAGAAGGTAGCACTCTGTAATTTTAACCTTCCTTCTGTTTTCCTTCTTGTGAAGAATCATCACTGGAGTGGAAAGGACAGAATAAAAATGACTAATGGGAGGTTGAACCCCCAAAAAAGTAGAAATTAAATGTGACTGTTGTCTAGATAATGACATCTAGTTGGAAGGTCAGTCCTTTGAGCTAGTATATCAGTTCATGTATCTGGGACAGGCACCACAGATGGACAGTGATGAACCCAGAATTGCATATGAGGAAAAGTGGGCTGGATTCCATTTGGGAGACTGTGCAGGACATTTAACAATCTTAAGCTGTTCGCTGGTAGGTAAAAACAAAATAAAAAATAAGACTATCTTTTTAACTCAATTGTCTCAGTGATGCCCTGTAGTTATAATCTCAAAACACCTCAATGCTCCAAAAAAAAAAAAAACCCCAGGGAGATGAAAAGTGAGCATTATCCCTACAACCAATAGTCTTAGAGAGTTTCCTAGAACAGTGAAAGACTGAGTGCAAGGGTGCAGAGCCAAGATGGCAGAGTAGAAAGATGCACATACTCCAGCTCTTCCCCCACAGTCCTTAAAATACCTATAAAAAATGACTCTAAACAAATTCTAGAGCAGCAGAAGCCACAAAACAAAAAAGTGAAAGAGATTTCCAGCCCAAGGTAGCCTGGAAGCTGGCAGGAAAGGTCTATCACACCCGGTACAGAGCAGAGCACAGCCCACGGATTCCAGCATAGCCTGGGCTGCTCAGCACCAGCAGGAAAAGAACAGGAACAGGCCTCAGGGGCAGAATCCCCAGCAGCAGTGGCAGTTCTCAGATCCCTCAACCTACAAGCACCAAAGAAAGCTTCAAAGGTCAGTGAGAAAGCTTTTTCATCAGGGAAAGGGAATGTGATATGGGTCCACCTGGCAGAGCCACTGCAGTGTCAGCATTCATTGCTGGAGCCCTCCACCTAAAAAGCCCCTGGGGAACTGAGCAGCTGATCTGAATCTCAACCTTGAGTGGCAGCCCTGCCCTCCACCTAAAGACCCTGGAGGAATTGAGCAACTGATCTAAATTGTAGCCCTGAACTTGGCCCTGGGGTGTGGAGGAGGAGCACTGACAGAGCTGGAGGCAGTTGTGTAAAGGGAATTCTACTACTCACAGATTCTGGGCAGAAAAGTTTTTGGTTGCTCCCAGACTAGTGTGCAGGCCAGGAGAGAAGTAAACTCCTCTCCCTTGATTGTGCCACCTTGGAGGAACTGAGAACTTTCAGGTGCCCAGAGTATACCCTCCTCTTCACAAAGAATTCAAAAGTCAAGTAACTGGCTGGGAAAATGCCCAAAAAAGGGGAAAAAAATAAGACTATAGAAGGTTACTTTCTTGGTGAACAGGTATTCTCTTCCATCCTTTTGGATGAGGAAGAACAATGCATACTGTCAGAGAATGTCAAGGCTTCTGCATCCAGTACCTCCAAAATAAATATGCAATGGTCTCAGGCCATGGAAAAGCTCGAAAAGCAATCCATAGCTTGCTAAAGGAGACCCAAACAAATGCTGAAGAACATAACAGCTTGAAAAATAGACTAATTCAATTGGTAAAAGAGGTCCAAAAAGCCAATGAGAAGAAGAATGCTTTCAAAAGCAGAATAAGCCATATGGAAAAGGAGGTTCAAAAGCTCACTGAAGAAAATTGTTCTTTAAAAATTAAAATGGAGCAGAGGGAAGCTAATGACTTTATGAGAAACCAAGAAACTACAAAACAAAACCAAAAGAATGAAAACATAGAAGATAGTGTGAAATATCTCATTGGAAAAACAACTGACCTGAAAAATAGATCCAGGAGAGATAATTTTAAAAATTATGAGACTACCTGAAATTCAGGATCAAAAAAAGAACCTAGACATCATCTTCATGAAATTATCAAGGAAAACTTCCCAGATATCCTAGAACCAAAGGGCAAAATACATATTGAAAGAATTCACTGATCACTCCCTGAAAGAGATCCGAAAAGAGAAACTCCTAGAAATATTGTAGCCAAATTCCAGAGTTCCCAGGTCAAGGAGAAAATATTGCAAGCAGCTAGAAAGAAACAGTTCAAGTATCGTTGAAATACAATCAGGATAACAGAAGATCTAACAGCTTCTACGTTAAGGAATTGAAGGGCTTGGAACATAATATTCCAGAAGTCAAAGGAACTAGGATTAAAACCAAGAATCACCTACCCAGAAAAACTGAATATAATACTTCAGGGGAACAAAGGGTCATTCAATGAAATAGAGGACTTTCAAGCACTCTTGATGAAAAGACCAGAACTGAATAGAAAATTTGACTTTCAAACACAAGAATCAAGAGACACATGAAAAGGTAAACAGAAAAGAGAAATCATAAGGGTCATTCTAAAGTTGAACTGTTTACATTGCTACATGGAAAGATAATAGTTGTAATCCTTGAGACTTTTCTTAATATTTGGGTAGTTGGAGGGATTATACACACACACACACGCACACACACACGCACACACACATATATATATGTATGTGTGTGTATATATATATATGTATGTATATATATATATATATATATATATATATATATATATATATACATACATATATATATATATAGACAGCACAGGGTGAACTGAATAAGAAAGGATGATATCTAAAAAAATAAAATTAAGGGGTAAGAGGAATATATTGGGAGGAGAAAGGGAGAAATGGAATGGGGCAAATTATCTGTCATAAAAGAGGCAAGAAAAAGTTTTTTCAATGGAGGAGAAAAAGGAGGAGGTGAGAGGGAAAAGTGAAGCTTACTCTGTTTACATTTGACTTAAGGAGAGAATAACAGGCTCACTCAATTTGGTATGAAAATCTATCTTATGCTATAGGAAAGTAGGGGAGAAAGTGACAAGTGGGGTGGGGGGATGATAGAAGGGAGGGCACATTGGAGGAGAGAGTAATTAGAAGTAAACACTTTTGGGTAAGAACAAGCTCAAAAGAGAGAATAGAATAAATGGGGGGCAGGATAGAATGGAGAGAAATGTAGTTAGTCTTTCACAACATGACTATTATGGAAGTCTTTTACAAAACTACACATATATAGCCCCTATTGAGTTGCTTGCCTTCTCAGTGGGGATGGGTGGGTAGGGAGGAAGGGAGATAAGTTGGAACTCAAAGTTTGAGGAATGAATGTTAAGAATTGTTTTTGCATACAACTGAGAAATAAGAAATACAGGTAATTCAGTATAGAAATCAATTTTGCCCTAAAAAAATAAGAGAGAAGATGAGGATAAGGGAAGGGAGGGGAGTGATAGAAGTGAAGGCATATTGAGGGAAGGGGTAATCAGAATATGAGGAGTTATGGGGGGAGGGGAGAGATAGGGAGAAAATTTGGAACTCAAAATTTTGTGGAAATGAATGTTAAAAACTAAAAATAAATAAATAGACAGAAAAAAAAAAAGAAAGATTGAGTGCAGCATTCAGAGTCCCACACCCAGTATGTGTCAGAGACAAGACTTGTGCCTTGCTCATCCTGATTCAAGGCACACTTTCCTTCTACTATTCCAAGAAGGTCTTAACTACACATAGAGTTGATTAATAAATGCTTATTGAATTGAATAAATGAGCCACTGTTTTACCTTATGAACTTTGAAATATAGAAGAACTCAGATTATTGTCTTGTGTATTATTACAAACTCTAAACTACCTAAAAGAGGTGATTTGTGGTTGGAGGCTAGGCTTTGTATGCACCTCTCTTCCCTTTCCGAGTATACTCTTTTAGGTACTATTCATCCAAAAGGAAGGACAAGGTCACAGTAAGGCCTATGTACAGATTGAATATAAACTATCTATCCTCTGATGGTGGGAAGGACAAAGCCAATCTAATGTTGGTGCTTGCTCTGTTGCTATAGTGGAGTGCCTTTTTTCATGCTCTAAGACCACATACTCCTAGAAAAGCAAACACTATCTGGCTTCAGCTCTGCTTCTAACACTCAGCATTTTGTAGAGTACTATAGGGTGAGGTTGATGAAATAAGTGACAGGAAGGCTTTACTGAACTGACCTGAAGTGAGTTGAATTGTATAGAAGTAGCAGTTTCAAACCACAGAAGAATCTCTATCAGATGTAGATGTAAAGAAGTTGTGGAAAAGTTTCCAGATCTCACCAGAAGACCTGATTCTAGTTCCACATCTGCCATATGACCCTGACCATGTGATTTTTACTTCTCTGAAATTCAACATCCTTCTCTGTAAAGGGAAGGTAAGGATATTAGAGTGACGGGGATATAGGAGACCAGCCACTTATTGAAGAACTACCCTTTCCCTATGAGATATAATAGCTGAGGTACCAGCTTGGCCTTTTCAAAGACTATTTTCCTTGGACTCCCAGACAGGAACATCCCTCCCCTTCCCTTAGGAATGGTTAATGGTAGCTTGGCAGATAAAACACATATTGTGGCCTGAAATGGAAATTACTGGACCTCAGGTTCCTGTCATCTGTCTTTCTCTTTCCTTTTCTGAACACAGGAGAGAGGCTAAAGTTTCTAATAATGGACTTGCCCTGGCCATTATATGGCAGCTAGGGTGACATTTATAGAGCCCTACAGAAGCATATGGCCATGACAAATATGTGGTTGCATGGGTTTGAGATATAAGTTCAAGTACATTGATCCTGAGCCCAAGCATTCTGTGTAGAGGAGGAGAGGATTTTGAATACCTTAAGCAGGATGATCCTGGAATATAGCCTTCTCTCTGGAGAAGGGAGATTTACTGTGCAGCACCAGCTTTGGGATTTACTCCTGTGGGTAACCCCAAGTTCTAGAGTTGAAGTGTTTATCTCCTAGAGAGAGATTTCCTAAACTATGTGTCTCTTAGACAAATATTTCCCTATAGTCAAAGTACTATAGCCATGACATGTTGGAGGATAAGAGGTGGTTAGGGAAATATGGACTTCATCAGCTCTCTGTTATGACTGAGTTGCTTGTGCACTATAGGTCCCATAGCAAGTGGTTACTTATTCATCAGTCTCCAAAGTGGTTTACTTTCAGAAGTTCAATGATATGAGTGTTTTGTGCTGATTCTTTTATCTAGTCATGTACTGTACGTCCTTTGTATCATATACATTTTAGGAATGGTGTTGGGATGGTGAAATCAAAGTTACTCATTCCTGATAGACATTATATTGAGTGCCTGTACCTGAACTGGGGTCCTTATTTCCCACCTTTGGGGAAAACT
>CM053769.1:389380508-389437201 GCA_028658325.1 Potorous gilbertii
ATAGAAGAGAGGGCAGATTGGTGATAGGGGAAATTAGAATGCTCAGTGTACTGGCGTGGGGGGAGGGGACAAATGGGGAGAAAATTTTGGAACCCAAAATTTTGTGAAAATGAATGCAAAAAGTTAAATAAATAAATTCATATTAAAAAAATTGTTTTGGAAGCTATGGGAAGGTCTTAGGCATACCATACGGATCAGGCATGCTTTGAAAACCACTGATTTAGTCCATTCCCCTCATTTTGCAGATAAGGAAAATGAGGTCGCCAGAGGAGAAATCACTTGCCTAATGCATGTGCTCAAAGTTCATTGCAGAACTGGGATCTAAACCCAGGACTCCTCAATTTTAGGCATGTGTTCTGTTCACTTACTAATCTATGGTACCAACTAATCACCTGCTACACCCAAAAGCAAATGGAAACACAGTGTAAGATGTTTGAAAATATCTAGAATATTGATATTTTTTCTGCTTTAATCTAGACGTTTTTCAGTGTAGCTATAGCCACTATTTCTATTTTCTAAAATTATTCTCATCAAAAGGCACCAGTCTTCCAGTGCCAAAGAGTTGGATCAACCTTTCTTCTGAGGATAAAATTTTTCTCCTTAATTAATTATGTAATTTAAAGAATTTCCTCCCCCCCGGAGACTGAGTTTGCTGTCCCTGCTTTCCAGTTATTTATTCAGCCTTCCTTTGCTATGTCATTTCTTCATTTCCAGTAATTGGATCTGAATGTTTCCAAAACACTAATGAGAATTACAGAAATTACAAATTATAATTGATGAGGTCAATGTTTTTCTACTTACATATGTGTATAGGGAACTTGACAGTACCAGGAATCTCTAGAAGGAAAAAAACAGAAGTGAAAGGACATTGAGCAAAAAAGTATAATTATGTTCTAAACTAGTCACATGCTGACCTGTTTGAAATGGTTAACATATGCAAAAGAATACTTTCTGTTTTTTAAAAAGGATGTATAAGCTTGTACCATTTATAGAGAAGTGAGATTACCTGGTATAGAGTTCTAACATTATTGCCCCCTATTTATAGATCATTGTATTAGATTTCTACAGAGTACTCCCTGTTAGGAAATCTAAAGTAGGTATCATGTATTTTCACAACAGTGCTGTATGGTATATTTCAATGGCCAAAACTGAGATCCAGAATAGATTACCCTCTCCTTCAGTAAGTGCAACAACATTTTCGACTTTTGGGAAATTTCCCTTACATGGTTTTCCTCCTAGTTCTTGAAACATTTATTCTATATCTCCTTTGGTGTTTCTTTATCCAACTCCTACTTCTTAAACATGGATAGCCTCCATAGTTTTGTCATTGACTCTCTTAATTAATTAACTAATTAATTCATCCATCCATTTGCTCATTCATTTGCCATTTTTAAACACTGAGTATAGAATTAGATCATGGAATCTCAGATCTGGTTCTAACTCATGTCTCAACAGGATTCCCCTTTACCACATTCCTAACAAGTGTCATCCAGCCTTCACTAGGCAACTTCCAATGAGGAAGAAAACTCTATTGTCCCTAGGGAGGCCATTCCATCTTCAAAGCACTGCTAAATAGAAGATATCAAGGCAGATATAACACATACTGCTCTCAAGGAGCATATAATTAAGGAACTTACATTCTCTTCCTAGGGGATTTCTTCCATTCCCATAATTTCCAAGTCTTTAATTTGTTGACTTTGAGATTAGTATCTCTTCTCATATGAAAATATTCCCTATACTCAGATACCCGTCTCCTGGGAAATACAGAACTGATGGCAAGACTTCTTGCTTGATTCAGAGCACACTGGGATGTATAGACCTGCCATTGGTCAACCATAGAAGCATCTAGGTGGCACTGGTCCTAGAGTCAGGAAGACTTGAGTTCAAATCTAACCTCAGACCTTTACTAACTGTGTGATCCTGAGTGAGTCACTTAACCTCTGTCCGCCTCATTTTCCTCAATTGTAAAAAAAAAAGTGAGGATAGTAGTAGCACTTATCTCCCAGAATTGTTATGAGAATCGAATGAGATAATATTTTAAAGTTCTTAGTTCTGTGCCTGGCACATAGTAGGTGCCTAATAAATGCTTGTTTTCTTCCCTACTCAATATTTGCTAAAATGAATTGATCTATTTCTGACTGAAAGTCAGAAAAGGTCAGTATTATGGTGGGTGAGGGTAGGCTTAATGATTCTAGGTACATATATATCCTTATTCATGGAGAACTGGAAGCAAGAAAGGTAGTATCCTAACAGGTTATTGTTCTTTAGCTGATTGAATAAATTCAATCAGACTTGCTTTTGGTTACCAATATAAGTCAACTCTGAGAAGCGATATAGTTCTTTATACGTGACAATCATCTCACTCCTTTCTGGGTTATTGTTGTTCCCAGCCTAGGCATTTCTCAATGACAGGAAAACCTAGAGAGCAGAGCCTGTCAATTCATATCTGCTTATTGCTTTTTCCTCACTGTAGTTAGCCATTGAGAGCTTTTTTTTTTTTTTACTAACTGCATCATTGACTCAATCTCACCAAATCTTGACCTTACATTTAGTGCCATTTTGTACTTGGCCAGAAATATTTGGAGTAGTTAGCAAGATTTTGATGGGTTTGTGTTTAATTAAAAGAATAGCAATGGTAAGGGAAAGAACCATGGAGAGCTCTAATTGTTGGTAATCTGATATTACCTTTTTTATTATTAGAGCTAGAACTCTAAATTTTATGAGATGAATTTGGAGTTCCCATAGACCAAAAAGGGATAATTCACATGGTCCAGGAGGGAAGAGATGATGAGGGAAAAATTATTGCCAGCTTAATTATTCCCTGCCTTTTGCTATCCCTTAAAAGGTGGCAACTTAATTAGCTCAATTGAAAATGTAAGTGAGATTCTGCTAGTTCTTTGTGTGTGTTCGTAGAAGGTGGAGGACCAACTGAGCACAGGAGAAAGTACCATTGGATTCTGGCCCTAATCTAATCTTGTCCCCTAAGAAATATGAACTCCTGTCATGGGGTGGGAGAGGGACTGAGATTAAAATGAGGACATTCTTTCTACTCTGCTTCTTCCCACTGATCTTAACTGGTTCTTTATATCCAGTCACCATATCAAAATAGGATCTGTAGTGAATGGAAAAATGGAAGAGACTTGGTTTTGGTAGTCTTTCCTTCATGGCTACTTGGTGCTATTCTCACATGATCTCTGATTTTTCTGTTTGCTCTTGGCAAGTTCAAGACCCAAGAAACACTCTAACTATTCTGACTTCAGAGGACAGCAGGGATTTTTATTGGCATTGCTTTCTTTTTCCCTTTTTTTAAAAAAAGAGTGTGCTTCATGGGCTGCTCTCCTTGGCATTTTGCCTTTTAGTACCCAGAATCAAATTTCAGATCATTTGCCACTAGGTATAAAATGTGATCTCAGTTCTGGTGGGGCTAAGATCAAGGGATGGAATGTAATCTGGCATTGGGCTATAAGGAATGAATTAGACTGCATGGTGTCAGCAATTCATGGAACAAAGTATGACTTTTATTCATGAAGAAGACCTCATACAGTGCTTAGGGTACCATAATAGGGTATTATTCTTGACTGAAGGCCTACTTTGGGTTATATAAGGAATCCCAAATATGTCAACACTGGAGAAAGGGGTGTAGTACTTATTTCCATCCTGTCTTCTGTTTCTACCAACCTATGCATGTTTCTATGAATAAGGAGACCTATAGAGATGTATTTGTCAATGCTTATCAATATTAAGTGTTTGTACCTTTGCTACTGTTATATAGTAATTGAACGATTTTTACTGTCTGCTTGATTCAGTCTTAACCAAATCTTGACCTTGTGTCTAGAACCAGTAAGTACTTGACCTGGAACAGTCATATTGAAGTTAGATCTCAGATCCTCTGTCCATTTCTCCAAATATGTATTTTTTTCTAGACAGTACTAGATCATGGAATCTTAAGAGCTAAAAGAAACTTAAAAATCATCTATTCTTTTATTTTACAGATAAAAAAAGAATGCAAATTCTAACTGAACAGTTTAACTGCTTTATGTATTTCATATAGCTAACTGAAAAAATGCTTTAATTTTTCTTAGTGCTTTTAAACCTTGGAATCTCAGCTTGGAAGGTGCCTCAGGGGCATCTAGTCCAATGTGTACTTGAACAAGAATCTCCTGTACTACATTATCCTAGAAGGGATCATCTAACCCCAGTGATTAGAAACTCATTACTTCATTAGGTCCCTCATTCTGTTTTTTATCACTCAAGTTGTCAGATTTTTCATTACTTCAAGCCTCAGTTTGTCTTTCTGTAACTTTTAACCAATGCTCTATAATATCTCTTATATTTGACCCCTTAATTCTAGTTACAGAGCCACCACCTTCATTCTGGTCCTACTGCCTTACACTATTGCAAAAGTCTCCTAATTGCTCTCTTTTCCTCAAATCTCCACCTATTTCAATCCATCCTCCACACAGCTGCTAATGTGATTTTCCTTAAATGCAAATCTGACCATGTCATTCCCCTACTCATTAAAATCGAATTTTCTTGATTGATTGCTCTTGATTTTGCCCATCAAAGATGAAAAGAGAAGTCCTTTTCTAGGTGGTAAGCCTTCAAATATCTAAAGAGAGCAATCTGATGACTCCTAAATCTTTTCATCCCCACAAGCTAAATATTTCCAGTTTTTCTAACTCATCTTCTTATGGCATAGTTTTCAGTTGTCTTATCAATTTACTAGATGCTAGCTATGTCCTGTACTTGGCCTGAATGACTTTCTGCTATTTTTTCAGGGTCTAAATCTAGTCTTCTTTTGGTAACTTCAGGGTATAATGACACTTTCACTTATTTTCAACTCTTATATTTTCCTTCCTTTTTGTCTCAATGTTGGTATTATAGGCAGTGGATAGTATCAAATAGAAACATTTCATTGGAAAGTTGAGTGTGGAACAATTGTTGCCCAAATCATTTCCCAATGATCATTGAGTTGGCAGCCTGGCTAGGATGTAGAACTGAATGGGATCTTAGTGTTCTTTGTAGAATATATGCTTCTTACAATATGTCTCCAGTCTACCTTTTACCTATCAGTTTTATTATATATTGTTTTCTTTTATCCATATTAAGTTAGAAACTATCTTATATGCTATTCCTTGTATCTGTCATTCAATCTCTTGTCTCCATGCATTTTCCCAGGCTATTTTCTTGCTTAGAACGTACTTTCTCTTCACCTGACCCCCCTTTCTTCCTTCAAGGCTCAGGTCAAGTGCAAACTCCTACATGAAACCTATTTCTGGGCACTTTGAGCCAAAAGAAGGGAGCCAGATATGGGGAGGGCATATCACCTTTTTCAAGAATTTGAAGACTGTTGGCGGGAAGGGGGATTTGGCTTAGTATGTTTGACCCCAAGCAGAAGAAGTAGAAACAAGTGATGGTACTTACAGAGACACAAACTTGAACTTGAGGTAAGGGAAAAGTTTTTAATAATTGTATCTGTCTAAAAGTAAAATGAAATGCCTCATCAGTCAGCCATTTGTCTCCAGCTTGAGGTCTTCCAAGTTTGAGCAACCTTCTTTTGGGTAAGATGTAGAGGGGATTCTCATTTTGGTATGAGTTGGAATAAATAGTCTTGGCATCCCTTCCAACACTGAGATTCTATAAAATAAGAGTGCAATGTTATCTTTGCTGCAGGGCCAAAGAAAGAGTGGTTGTACAGATAAATGAGGAGCTTCTTGGATGATAGCAGTATTATCCTGAAAAGTATGATTTAAGCATTATGTCTCAAATGGGATTATTATACACATCTTTTATTCAAAAGACTTAATTTCCCTATTAATTCTAATTTACCCGTCAGCCACCCCAGCCTCTAAGAACAGACCTGGCAGTTAAGTGCTCACTTCTAAGTCATTTGTAGGATAGAGCAGAAAAACCCATTACCTCCTTTCTGCTGTATATTAAGTTGACAGTGTGACCCAAATAATCTTGGTGGTATAAAAAAGTCCTATTCATACAGGATGCAACCAGAAAATCAAATAATCATGTTGCAGATGAAAAGAGGCATTATTTCCATTTTATGGAGAGATCACAGCATGCCCAGTGTTCTCCTTTTCTTTCCCTCTTTTATGTCTCTCATCAACACTGTCTAATTGTGCAGCCCTGATCATTTTTCACATGGGCCATGCCAAGGGGAGAAGGAAGAGACTGTTTCTTTTGGTGAGAAGGTACCATTACTGCCTTCTCCAGCAAGATGAAAATTAAATAAAAATAGTAATAACTCCCAACTTTGATTTTTGGCAGGGTGGACAATTCAGGGATCAGTAATATTTCAAAATAATCGTACTTTAAAACAGTTAATTTTCCTCCCTTTCCCCATGTTCATATGGAAACAGTGCATTGATATCTTATTTTTAATCTTTTTTCCTCAATGCCTGAAGGATATGCTTATATAGCTTCAGTCTTTCCTATAGTTGCCACATTCTCAGAAAATTATGATGATATATGGCTTTGGCTTTTATTACCTAAAATTTTAAAATATAGATATGAAAAATTTCTTCTCTTCTTTGATCTAATTTTGTTGATGAAACTGTCTTTGTTTCAACAGGCATATCCTCTTATAATTTTAGAGTATATTTCAGGTGAATTCAATCCTATCAAATCCAATTCATTCCAGATCAACAAGTATTAATTGAGAAAAGAATATAAAGGGGGAAAAAAGCATATAAACCTCCTTCATGGTATTGCATTTTTCTGAGTCTGCTCCTGAACTAGCTATGAGCCAATAACAGGAATCCCTCTTTGCTCCTTTTCATTAGTTCCATTAATGTGACAGATGGCCTGGAAGTTCTATGACAAATTACCTTAGAGACACTGGGGCAAATGATTTCCCCTTCCTGGGTCTCAGGACCAGACTACCTCTAAGTGCTTTCCAGTTTAAAAGTTCTCTGTTTCTATGACAGGAAACACCTTGAAATGTCATAAAACCAAGAACAGGATAAAATATACCAGGAAAAAATGTACATATTTCTGTTTCTACAGGGTTTACACTTTATTTCACTTAGAATCAGTTTTTTTTTATGATTGTATGAAAATCTCCCATTGACTGTTATTTGAAAAGAACATAAAATGAGAGGGGTCTTTTATTCTATAGAATTAATTTTCCTTTTAATTCTAAATTCCACATCAAGTACTCTTCCTTTTACAGAGTAAAACTAGTAGTTAAATGCTCATTTTCCCTAAGTAAGTTTCAGGCTGGGCCATTTATAATGGCTGATGTATTCAATTCAATTTAATTGTGCTAAGGCTGGTGACTGGAAGATGAAAAAAATGCATAACCTTTGCCCTCATAGAACTTAGTCTAATGAGAGGTAGAGAACTGTTATGGGAAAATAACTATGCTATCAGGAAGAGTTATTACAAAATCTATTACAAAGTTCTGGGAATCTCACATAGGTTTGTGATAATCACTCAGTTCACCTTTTATTAAATGCCTACTATGTGCTAGGCACTTTACTAGGCACTGGAGATACATACAATAATATGTATATTGCATAAAATACAGTAAATGAAACAATCTCTCTTTACCAGGAGTTTACGTCCTACAATGGTATCCGAAATAGTAATAACTGACATTTTACATGGCATAGTAAAGTTTAGAAAGCAGTCTACATACCTTCATTCAAACATCATGACAATTTGTGAAGTAGCTAATACAAGGATTATTTCCATTTAATGGATGAAGAAGCAAAGGCTCAGAATGCTTAAGTGGTTAACTCATGTTCCCCAAGTTCACAAGTATCAGAGGTGGGATAGGAAACCAAGTCTTCCTGACTTCAAGTCTACCATCAATGTCATTTAAAATATTTTAAAATTCTATTTTATTTTAAAAAAGTATGAAGCATTTATTTCCCCTTTCAACCATTCCCCTCCCTGCAAGGAAAAACAAAATGCTTGTAACAAACATACATAGTCAAGCACAATGAATTCCCATTATTGGTCATGTCCAAAAATGTGTGTTGCATTCTGCATGTTTATTCCATGACCTGTTAGCAGGTTGGTAATATTCTTCATCAGTCCTCTGGAATTGTGGTTGATTATTTCATTGATTAAGTCCCATTATTTACTTTGAAAGAAAATGTAAAACAATTGTAGAATGCTTAACTTGGAGTCAGGATGACTTATGTCTGACTTTTTGCTCATTAACTGTGTGACCGTGGGTAAGCATAAGCAAAGTGGGATTTTTTATTGTCTTTTTCTCCTGGAGTTTAGTTTCTTAGGCTCTTGCTAAATTGTAAACATCTGAAGGATTAATTGCCTTTGAACCATGATAATTCACAGCTGTGCTGAGTCACATAGATTTTGTGCCTTCTGACTCTGAACTAATCAGGGGCCAAGTCTTTGTTATATATTCTGAGAGGTTGGCATTTTGCTTTGGGGGCTTGATCATGACCAAATGGACCAAACTCTGGGTAGCCATTTATTAAGAGCCCCCTACTAGTCAGATGTTAGTACTCTCCTAGTCTGGTGGTGTGTGTAGGTGGTTGTATTATTTTGTTCAAACAAGTGGAGCCCTGTCTGTTGAATCTCTGTGCTAATTTCTGTGCTTGTATTTTCTATACTCATTTCTTTCTATTTATCTGTAATTAAAATAAGACTGTTGACCCCTTTTAAAGTTGTCTTTCCTTTAGAAAAGTAGATCAAAGAACCTGTGCTAGCAGCCCACCCTGTGTACTAGCATGGTCGCTCCTGCACCATGGACAATTCTTTTAATCTCTCTGAGCTGCTATTTCGTTATCTGTGAAATAGGGAAATAATATTCATGCAACCTGCTTCTTAGGGTTTATGAGGCTCAAATGTGATCTTATACGTAAAATATTTTGAAAACCTCTTGTTTTTTGGTGGTGGTGGTAAGGTCTATATCAACCATTTCATCAGTTCAAGGACTCCACTATGAAAATTCCCTTCATCAGTGCATATTGGTGGTTCATCTGTAACTTATACAGCTAGGTCTCCATTTGTGATAATAGATTTCAAGAAGTGGTCACACACATGTGGTCTCAGAAAGTTGCCTAGGATACTGAGAAGCCAAGTGGCTAGATCATGGCCACTCAAGTAGTATGTGTCAGAGGGTGTGGGGCAAAGTGGACAGTGGGCTGACCT
This sequence comes from Potorous gilbertii, assembly GCA_028658325.1. Lineage (NCBI taxonomy): Eukaryota > Metazoa > Chordata > Mammalia > Diprotodontia > Potoroidae > Potorous > Potorous gilbertii. Next base: position 389,389,647 of record CM053769.1, read on the forward strand.
TGGAGTCAGACCTCTGAGCTGCAATTCTTAAATCACTCTCTTTATGTCAGTGACTTGGAGAGCAAGTATGGCTAATTGAAAATCCTACCTCAGATCTCTCTGAGCTTTAGTTTCCTCATCTGTAAAATGGGTATAATAAATGCCCGTATTACTCACCTCACTGGATTGTTATGAAGCTCAAATAAGATACCATATGTAAGGTGCTTTGTAATGTTCAAAGTGCTACTTACTGGAGATCCTATAGATACTTTACACTAAACATATCCCAAATGAAATTCATGATCTTTTCCTGAAACCCTCCCCTTCCAAACTCTCCTGTTATTGTCAAGGGCAATTCTCCCAGTCCCTTAGGCTCATAACCTAGGAATGGCCCTTGATTCTTCACTCTCTCTGAACTTTTCCATTCTTCCTCACTCTGAAATATTCAATTTGCTGTCAAGGTCTGTTAATTTTATATTTGCATGTATGTCTCCCTCTCTCCTGTGAGGCTGCCACCAACATGGTATAGGCCCTCATCACCTCATGTCTGGACTACTGAAATAACCTGCTGGTGGTGTGCTGGCCACAAGTCTCTCCCTACCCCAGCCCATCCTCCATTTGACTGCCAAAGTGATTTTCTCCAAAGTCCAGGACTGACCGTATCAGCTATCATCCCTCTATTCAATATTCCCCAGGGGCTCCTTATCACCTCCAGGATCAGATGCAAAATCATCTATTTGACAAGCAAAACCTTTTAAAAACTGCCCCCCACCCCACCTTTCCCATCATCCTCCACAGTACTCCCTGACATGTGCTCTTCAATTTAGGTGGCCTCCTTGCTATTGTATGAACAAGGCAATCCCTCTCTCAAATCCAGGTATTTTCAATAGCTCTCCATCGTGCCTGGAATGCTCTCTCTCCTTATCTGTCTTGTGGCTTCATTCAAGTCCCAGCTAAAATCACATCTCCTATAGGCAGCCTTTCCCAATCCCCCTTAATTCTAATCCTTTCCCTCTATAGACTATGTTCTTCTTATCTTGTACATGACTTGCAGGTATATATTTGTTTGCATATTGTCTCTCCCATTAGAATGTGAGCTACTCTGGGACACGGAATGCCTTTGGCCTCTTGTATCCTTAGTGCTTAGCCCACCTCCTGGCACATAATAGGTTCCGAATAAGTGATTATTGACTAATAAATGTCAGTCATTTGTGATCATAATCGTTACTGTTGCCATGCTGCCTTCTGAAAGCATTAACTTAGAGCCCATACCAATGCTGAGCTACAACATCATTTACCTTTATTAGAGTTTGTGTCAATAATCTAGGCTTGAAAGATGATCCTGTAGCAGTTGACAAAAGCTTATCAAAATGGATAACTTGTACATTTATGCCCCTAGTGCTACAGAGCCTACCCTGAGCAAAAGTGTGAAACAGCTGAAGCTGGTTCACAGCAGCCCCAGACTTCTTTTTCTGTATCTTTCCTTCCTTTAATAGTATTACTTCTCTCCCCAGCAGCAAGGTGGCACATGGATAGAGTGCCAGGCCTGGAGTCAGGAAGACCTGAATTTAAATGTAGCCTCAGATACTTATGAGCTGTGTGACCCTGGGCAAGTCACTTCATCCTGCTTGCCTCAGTTACCTTATCTGTAAAATGATCAAGAGAAGGAAATGGCAAACCACTCCAGCATCTTTGCCAAGAAAACCCCAAATGGGGTCATGAAGAGTCAGATGTGGCTAAAAAACTACTAAAGGACAACAACAAATTTCTCTTCCCAGTGCTGTTATGCTTTCTCTCCTACTGTAATGGCAGGGGAATTTGAAAATCTTGCCTGCCCCTTAAGAGTTCCATGTGACCTGCTTTGAGCTTTGGCCCAGTCCACAGCCTGAGTCACATGGAGCTGATGATGGGAGGAGCTTGCTAAACAGATGAAGCAGGAAGAGTGCAGCAGGAAGAGAGAGTGAGATAGAGCTGAGAAAGAAAGGAGACAGAGCAGAGCAGCTAGTGTGAGTGAGAGAGCGAGTGATTTTGCCTAGGGGCCTTGTTTGTATGGAGGTCTGACAGAGGATAGGCTTGGGGATGGCTGTGCTCCCTGCACTGATAACATGTATAGATTTTTTTGTTACTATGGTGGATTTGGCTTTCTGGTGTTTGAATAAAGGTCTTGGTTTCATCTTTGAGGAAAAAAGTTAATATTTTGTGAATATACCCTGGAAATACGTATGCATATCCATAGTGGCTACTGTGGATAATACATTGGTGTTACACCTACTCTCTCTTCTTGAAACCTGTTCTCAGATAAAGATATGTTCAAAAGAAAAAAATATTTATATTCTCACAGGAGGAAAGAAATTTAAACCAAAGAAATGAACTTCTAATGACTGAATTTAAGGTATAAGAAAACTTGATGGGAGAGGGATGGGAGCGTGGAGAAGGCAGAAGTTCTTTCTAGTACTGATAAGGTCAGCAAACAGGTGCCTTACTTTTTGCTGATCTCATCAGTTCTCATAGATCCAGTCATTATCTCCACATAGATGATTCTCAGATCTATTTGTCCAGCCCTAACCTCTCTCTTGAATTCCAATCTCACATTTCCAATTGACTACTAGACATCTTAGACTGGGTGTCTCATAGGCACCTTAAACTTGACATGTCCAAAACTGGATTCATTACCATTTTTTCTTTGGGGAATACACAAGGCTACTAGGAAAAGGAGGAAGAAGAGTATACTTGTAACAGAATAATATGGGGAAAAATTTGAGATATGATATCAGAGGACCCCTGAGTTGCCAGGATTAGAGAGCCAAACCAGAGAGGATGCATGATTGACTTCTGGGCAGGCTGCCACCTGTAAGGAGACAGCAGAGTTGTAAAGACTGTTATAGCTTCAATGTGATCCAAGGGACAAGGCTCACAATTGCCAAGATGCTTTGTTATGCCCTCCAATTTGCTGGTGGGAGCCTAGATAAAGGGGGGCTGCCTCTCTTTTCTCTGCTGGAGGATGGAAAAGTGGGAATGAATTCATTTAAGTAATGTTTGCTGAGAACATTCCTAATATTTGTTTCAGTTTTTTGTATCAATTAAATACTTTTTATTAATTCTGTGTTCTAGTTGTGTAGTTTTTTCTTTATTTCATTACAATCTCCTCTTTTTAAACTTAAATACAAAATAAGAAAAGAAAAAAGTATGTCATATACACAGCAGAATGTAAGAGAGGATTCAAAATATGTAGCAATAATTTTCCATTTCAAGAAAGCCTATATAATAAACACTATGTGTTGTGTTGGGAGTTGTCCATATTTTCTTTGCTTCCTTTTAGCTTTCTTTTGTTCTCTGCTGTGCACTTTTTACTTTGTTCTTTTTCTCCTCTTCACCCATAAAGGCTACAATGAAGTGCAAATATAATTTTATATACACATACATATACGCACATATATACACACATACACACACACATACACATACATACACACACATACACACACACACAGACATATACTTTCCCTAACAAATTCTACTTCTGATCTTTGTTTTTATGTTGGCATATATCTCTTATTTCCTATCCCTCCTAACTGCCCTACTTTACTTTTATCTTCTCCCTTGCCATCCTGTTACTTAACCTACACCACTCCAAGGATCCCTCCCTTATCTTCCCGTTCCCATAAATCTAAACACCTTTCTGTAGCTCCCTTTGACCTATTCCCTCACAGTCCACTCCAAAGATCTCTCCCTTATCCTCCCATGGATCCCTCCCCTTTCCTCCCATTCCCATTAATCTAGACACCTTTCTATATCCTCTCTTTTAAAAGCCTGTTTTCCCCTCATTCTCCCCTCTAGAGATCTCTCCCTTATCCTCTCCCCCTTCCTCATCCCTTTAGTGTTTTATTTCCTTCTGAATTTAGACTTTCATACTCTTCTAGATATATATGTATAGTTCTCTCCTGAACCCATTCCCAATGAAAGTAGGTTTCCAGAACCCCCTTCCCTCATCTAATTTCTTTGTGTCAGTTCTTCCTCTTGCACCTAATTTGTATAAATAATTACTTTTCTTAGTTGTTCCTAAATGGTTTTACTTTTTAAAAATCATATCATACTCAGGTCTACCTCAGTCTTTCTTATGAACTACTCAATCACTAATAACAATTTTAGACATATGTGTTATATTTTACATACCTAAAATAGCTGTTTTTCTTATGAGATGTTTACATTCTTTTATTTTTTTCATTCTTTATATTTTGTTTTATTATGTCTTGATTTCTTGTAACTTCCCTGACTTTCCCTTGCCCAATTATGATTTTCAAGGAGTTGTTTTTTTCCTTAAGGTCTTGGATCTCTTTTTCTGATTGGTTGACTTCTTTTCATAATCTTCTTGTTTTTCTTGGATTGTTCTTGTTTCTTTTAAAGTTTTTCCGCAGTTTGATTTCCTCATTTGATTTTTAAAGTCTTTTTAAAGTTCTTCTATGAATTCTATTTGAGAAAGTGACCATTTAATATTACTCTTTTGTGTAGAAGAGGATGTGCTTCAGTATCTTCCTCTGAGGACAAACCCCAGTTTTCTTTATTCCCATAGTAACTCTCTATGGTTGAATTCTTTCTCCTTTGCCTGTGTATTTTTTAAAAAATTGTAGTAGCTTCATTTTTATAATCACTTCTAATTCTGGAGTATGGGACATGGGACCTAGGACCTCAGCTCCTCCTTCAGTTGTCCCCCTGGCTTGGAACTGGAACCAAGACGTCTAACCTCCTGTACACAGCTAGTGGTGTCCCTGCCCTTCTGCTTCTGGACTCTGCAAGGGTATGCTGGCTCCTTCTTACCTCCAGCCATGCCTCCACAGCACAGCTGGGCCTGATGTTCCTTATAAGTGGAGTTCCCTCAATCTTCCCCGCCCAGATGACCAACACACCTCACTGTCCCTGGGGTAAAAATTCCTGTAGATGGGGTCAAGGCAGCCTCCCAACCCAGCTAACCTCAGGGTTTGCTGCTTGTTGATTAAGCAGATCTAGGACCTAGCCTGGAGGTATTTAATCTTTACAGGAACCAAACCTCATCCGGAAAGTTATCTTCACATCTTCTCTGATTGTCCCAGGAGGACCCCTGTTCTGCCCCTACTCTTACTCATCTTTACCGCTCAATATTTGCCCCGAGGCACTATTTCATCTCTTTTGTAGGGTAAAATCTTGAGAGTTTGGAATTTTCTGACCTGTTCCACCATCTTCCCAGAATCCTCTCCATTTTTTCATTATCATGAAAACATCTAGATTCAAGTTGACTTTAAAGGTCAACTTCACACCAGAGGTGGGAGCTGGAGGTGTACTTCTTGTCCAAGTACCTCACGTTGCCCCAGAATTCCGGGATCCACTCCAGAGTGAAGTAGAAAACATACTACACATGTAAGAGATTACATTCATCTAAAAGTATAAAATTTAAAATTAAACTTTTCCCAGGAATTGGAAATATATCATCTATTTCCCAAGACAAACTCTAAAATACAACTCTTCTGAAACTAAAATTATTTTGTAATCACAGGACTTCCTTCATAAAACCAACCTTTGGGATGCATTTTTGTAGTAAGGGCTGGCTCTAGAGAATTTCGTGGACATCATTTTTTTGAAGAGCTAGTAACTCAGGCTTGTGACAGGGATTCTGAATCTGATGCCCTATGTGCATCTTTTATTCTGTGCAGAAGATGCTGCACAGGAGAAATAGTAGTATCGTTGAGACCACATTACTCATTTCTAATAAATAAATCAGAATCTCTGTGGTTAAATTAAATTAAATCAAGGAAGATCTCATTAGTCACTTGTGTCTTGCAGTTTCAGGTTTCTCATCTGAGCATGTCAGATTTGGGGAAAACGAGGGCACAAGAGGCCACAGACTGAAACGTGTGACATTTGCTTGGCTCCAGTGCTTAAAGTTCAGAGGCTTTTCTGGTAAAAGGCAAAAACAAAACCTCTGGAAATGTAATTAGATAAGCACACTGGCAGAAATAAAAAGACAGAGAGAATACTTTTGTGCTTCCCTTGTGAAGCAGCCAGCTTGAAACCAGTATCTGCAAAAAAACCTCTCTTTCTACCTTCTATGATAATGATGCTTCACATATAAAGTACTTTGACATTTTCAGAGGGTACCCTGTACATTATTTGAATTTGAATCTCACATTAATGCTGTAAAGCAGAGAATTCAAAATAAGACAAGTTAAACAGAAGGAAACGGAATTTCAGCAAGGGTATGACTACCCCATGACCACCTTGATGGTAAGTTTTAAAGGTTAACTCCAAGTCCAACATTCTAGCACTGCCCCTCATTCCAGGAGAGTATAAGCTCCCTGAGGGTAAGTGTTATTTTTTTCACTTCTGACTTTGTGTCTCATACCTAGCAGAGGGTGTTATACAATGATACGTTGAATTAAATTTGATTCTATAAAAGGTAGGAAAATGTGAAGAATTGTTGTCATACTCAAATATTCAAATGACTACATGGTTGAATTGATTTAGAAGCTCCCTCCATTGATGTTGATTACAATCCTTCCATGTTTGCTCATCCTGTTATTTTGTGTCTTCCTGTAAGTTCATCACAAGAGGTCCATCTAATGTGCTGGAGACCTTCTTTGCATTTTTCTGGCAGTGCAAGGGGAGCAGTAATTCAATCAGCACAATGTCATCCACAAAGAGGAGTATTTGGAGGACCTCATCTTCCACAGAGAATACCTCTTTAACTAGAATCTCCTCCATCACAATGACAAACACCATTGGTGAGACTATATCTGCATGTTTGATGCCTTGCCTGATGTTTCTAATTGGAAGGTCACTAAATGGGATTAATTCCGTTCTTATCACTTTTAAGGACTATTGAAAAAATTTAATGCATGGACGAACGATACCTTGTAAAATATTCTTTAAGAAGGCATTTTATTTTATTTTTTTTTACCAAATCAAATGATCTTTTGGAATAAAAAAAGCACAGTAAAATCTTACATTTCCTACATATTTTAGTTTTCTGATGGCAAACTAGGCTATCTTTTGCCTCAATTTTTACCTAGTCCTTAAACATGGAATGGGTGTTGCCTCAGACCGACTGAAACCTGGGAAAGACCTTAGGTTAAAAAGGACAAGGTCTTCCAGTATATTTGGGGTCATTGCCAGTCATCTTGACCTGAATTCCAATGACTGGAGGAGAGAATGAGGCTACTGACTTTGTTCAGCCTTGCCTCACTTAACTCCAACTCACTTGAAAGTCAAATTATTAACCTCCTGATGTGATTGGTCCTCTTTGAGAATGAAGGATGAATGACAACAGTAATATGGCAAAGATGAGATTCACTGCTAAATATTGCTTATGAAAACTGACTTATGTCTTAGTAATATCTTTATTAAGATGCTCTTACCTCATTTAGATGACATTCAGAGATTTTATATGGTAGGGAGAGCAATTAGTGTTCTCTAGGTTTTTGGGGGGGAGGGGGTACTAATGAGATCTGAGATTTTTCCATGCTTTTACGGTTTTCCCCTTTCCAATATTTTATATATTGGTCCCTCAACTCTCTCATGGTTGTATCACCTCTGGCAAAGATTTTGTCTAGAGATACTTTATCCCATCCAAGTGATTTTACTATTTTTTTCCTTTAATGTCATTTTTACCTCTTTTATATTTGTGTTATTTGTTATTGATTAAAAGAAAGGAAAACAGAAATGATGAACTGGTGAACTTCAGAAAAACCTGGAAAGACTTACATAACTTAAAGAATGAAATGAGCAGAACTTGGAGCATGTTATACATGGTAACAGCCACAGTGTTTGAGGACTGTTTCTGATAGACTTCACAGCAGTCAAGGACCTAAAACATTCCCAAAGGACTCTTATTACAAAATACCATCCATGTGCAGAGAAATAACTATGGAATCGGAACACACAATGAAGCAGACTATTTTCTCTTGTTTTGTTTTTTCTCATGGATTTTTCCATTTGTTTTAATTCTTCTATGTAACATGCCTAATGTGAAAATGTGTTTAATAAGAATGTGTGTTTAGAATCCATATATGATTGCATACCATCTTGGGAAGGAGGGGGAGAAAATTTAAAACTTATGGAAGTGATTGTTGAAAACTGAAAACAAATTATTTAATTTTAAAAATGAAAAAAGAAAGGAAAACTATATTCTTTAAATTTTAAAAGATAGTACCAAGGACATTCTATGTATTTAAACTGAATTTTATTGCTAGCTAACTTTATAATTTATTTGTGAGTCTGGCTTAAAGTGTTCTTATTGTTAAATAATTAAGTCACACAGTGATATAACTACCTCGAAGGAACTGGAAAGTTGTTTATATTCCCCACTGTCCTTCTTCCCTTCTCTCACTGGTCTACATTGCTGGGGATGGGCAGGATTACCTCCCAGCTTCAGTTTCACCCTAAGCAGAGCATCCAGCTTTCTCATGGCTTACTCCTTCCCAGTGGCTGAGAGAAATGGACATGGCCTTTTTAAAAAAAAAAAAAAGTTTTTCTGCCAAAGCTAGAGCATGTGCCTTCTTTAAGAGCTCTGGACTTAACCCATTAGCAGATTAAACAAGAATTGACACTTTGGTAACCAACTGATAAAGGAAACGGGAGTTCCACTGTGAATGTTTCCTCAATAACAAGATTCGTTTGTTTAAATAAAGATTATTTTCTTAAAAATCCTCTGAATTTTTTCTCTCAGATAGTAATCTTGGGCACAGACTATTACATTTATCACAAGGAAGGCCAGCATAATTTAGCCTTGTAGAATGAATGTCGCAAAGTTAACCTTCTGGGCAACAATGGAAAATAGAGACCAAAAGAAATGTAGCTCTCCTCAGAACCAGTTAATGAGGTCAAACAAACCCTTCCTTACAAGAGATTAAAGCATTTCAGATTGACTTTGTCCTTTCCTTCTCTTGACATTGGCATAAATGACCTTCCCTAGTAAATATCACCTGTGATTACGAAAGGAAAGGAAATTAATTTTGAAAGACCAGAAAGGAGATGCCAGAAACAGGGGTGGCCAATGGTTGCCAGGTTCACCTAAAGTTCAGTTCCTATTACTGCTTAAATGAAGTTTGCAGAGCACTGTCTTATCGGGCTCGGGTTTGATATAGTACTTTCACAGATGTACCTTGGAGAAATTGCTAATAATATCTTTCACTATCCATTAGCAAATCCCTTGGGTGATTCAGGCCCTAACGTGGGAGGGTTGTCAAAGGAACTGCTGCTCAGTTTCAAGCTGACAGTTTGGTGACCCCCAGTGGCTACATCAATGGCCTATTATTTTTCATGCATTGAAAGCTGGAAAACACAGCATAGCCTTCAGCATGGAGCTAATTGGTATTCCTTATCTGATCTATTTTCTCTCTTCCACAAGATTCTGGAGCGGGCTGCAAAAGTTTTCAACTCCTTTTCTCAAAAATTCTTTCCACACTACCTTCCTGGATTAATCCCAGCCTAATTTTCTTTTCTCTAAATTCCTAGCTCACTTAGAGTCTGCACTATATAAAACCTTATTTGGTGTATTAATATTAGTTAGTGGTGGCTCAGGTACCTTCCAAGGACTCTGGATTCACATGTACTGGGTTTAATCTTGGGTACTTGATCCTCAAAGGGTAATTTGCACTCTCAGGTTCATTGCACCTACCTGATATTCTTCAAGAATAGCTTTAAAATAAGGCTTAAGTAAAGCTCATGTCTAGGTATCTACAAATCTGAGTGACAAAGACCGCTAACTTGTGAATAGGAACTCAATGTGCTGAATGCATTTTGGGCATGGGACAGACATTATATCACCACATAAAAATGAACTCACAAGCGTTCTGGTAAGGCTTGTGTTTACCTTGTGGGTAACAGGTTCCCCAGCTCTTGCATTCAATGTACAATATGTGTATTATACTTTGAGACAAACTATTTCACCAGTGACAGAAAATGCATAAAACTCAAAGGATTCCCAGGAGCAAATGCACAAGCATAAAGTATTCTAATGTAGTCCATGGAATCCCCCTAGAAGATGATACTTTGGGGGCTGTTTACACCCTACGCTCCTTCCACTAGGACATATCATCTTACAGCAATATCATGCAGGGTTAACAGTGTTCTGAGCCTTTCTTCTCCTTCTACACCACTATAATGAGTTCCACTCATCTAGCTTCTTAGGTGACTAGCAAAATACATGATGTTGAAGAAACCATTCTCTAAGAAGTCCAAGTTCAAAGGACTCAGTAATTTTCAGTTTCTTAAGAATTCTTGAAAGTAGCATTTCCTGAATCTGGGATTACCCATGAGGTGACCTCCAAAACTGGGAAAATCTACTCCAGTGATCTCTTTTTTTCCCCTATGCTCAGAAAAGGAAAAAAATAGGCAGCCAGGAACTTAGGGTTCTGGACCCCTGGGTCACCTGGGCAAGCACATACTGTTCCCCAGTACTTTTCCTGCAAGTCACTATTTTCTGCCTTAGGGGGAAGCTCAGTCTGAAAGCCCAAAGGTGGACCATTGCATAGGTCCATTTTTATAGAAAATGGAAAAAGGCGTGAAGGATTTAAAGTTGGTCCTCCAACCAAAAGACAAAGGAGAAGTTCACAATGGGCCTGAAACATATGGTACTCTTCAGGGAGATTGATGGAGCAGTTCTAGATAACTCAAGCTATTCCTTATTCAATCTGATTAAGTTTTAGAGTTACCGTTTGTTATCAACTGAAGAGCACCTTCCTATAGGGATTTGTATATGTTCATAGGACTCATGCTGATAGATCACATGAAATTCCCATTGAGTGGCTGACTGAATATTAGCTATCTTTCTTTGTAGTCTATAAAATTAAAGTCATTTTTCTCACCCTCTAGAACTTCTTTTCCATTTCTCTTATGCCTTCTGGAGTACAGCAATGTAGGAAAGGGAGAGTTGTTTTTCTTTCTCCATTTCCCAGGAACAGTAATGGTAACTTACAGCAGAAGCATGTGGCAGTTCTTCTATTCTAATCTATACAATTAAAGAGCAAAATCTATTTTAAAATGGACGCAATCCTGTTGCTAATGTTTTCTAGTGCCAAGTTGTACATTGGATGAGATGAACGTCACATAATGCCAAGCATGCTCGTTGTAAATACCTAGATTATCCAACTATCAACAAGGGAATGGTGCAAAAGGCATGATTAGCTGGTTAAAATAGAAAATGATTTTAGTATGATAAAAGCAACTGTACGTGTGTGTGAGTGAATGTTGGTGTGTGTGTGTGTGTGTGTGTGTGTGTGTGTGTGTGTGTAGAGGGAGAAGGTGGGAGGAGACAGATCTTGAATTCCCTAGGTGGTGGAATCCCAGAACCAGTTTTGGGGGTTGCCTTATGAGTAACCCCTAATTCAAGAGTTCTTGAATTTTAGAGTTCAGAATTTGGAGAACAACGCCAGGGACTATATAAATCATAAAGTCCAATGGAAAGGGAATTGTCTGTTCAGTATTGTCCTAGGTACTTTTATCTTCTGGGAGAGTCTAAACCACAGGTTACTTTATTAACCAAAAAATGAATGGGAAAAATGGCATGTAGACAGCTGGTGGTATAGTGGATGGAGCACTGGGCCTTGAGTCAGGAAGACTCATTTTTTTTTAGGTCAAATCAAATCCGGTCTCAGACATTTACCAGCTGTGTGACACTGGGCAAGTCACTTAACCTTGTTTGCTTCAGTTCCTTATCTGTAAAATGAGCTGGAGAAGGAAATGGCAAACCACTGCCATATCTTAGAGAAAGCCCTAAATGGGGTCCCAGAGTCAAACACAATTAATCGACAAAAATGACAACAAAATGAGCATATATTTGTTTTGTTTCAGAATTCTGGTAAAATTCCTTCTTAATTTTTGAGAATAATTTATGAACTATGGGAAGTAACTGTCCACCAGGATCAAGAGTTTTTCCCTTTTGTAGTTCACTTACAGCTAGATCTATTCTGGCCCCCCCGCCCCGATATTGAGTCATTTAAGATATTTATCTGATCCTCCAATAATTTGAGTATTTTATGTTTCTTAAGGTACTCTATTTCTTCTGTGTTCTCAGTTTTGTTAGCATGTAACTATACATAATATGTTCTAATTATTCTTTTTATTTCTTCTGGTTCTGTGGTGATTTCATCTTGTTTATTTACTATTTTATTAATTTGATTTTGGGTTAATCAGATTAGTTAAGGATTTATTATAAATTTTATTAGTCTTCCGAAGAACTAACTTTTAGTTTATATTGATTATTTCTATTTTTTTGTTTCTAATTTATCTATTTCTTCTCTGATGTTTAATAACTTCTCTTTCGTACTTATTGTAAATTTGTTGACTTTCTAATTTAAAAACAGGTATATTCAGTTCATTAATCTTTATTTTTCTATTTTTTAATGTATGGCTACAAGGATATGATTTCCCCTCCTGAGGATTGCTTTAACTGCATCTCAGAAATTTTGGCACATTGTTCCATCCTTGTCATTTTCTTTTATATAGTCATTAATTGTTTCTATGATTTGCTCTTTGACTATTCATTATTTAAGATTTCATTGTTAAGTTTTCTTTTGGGCCTATATCTTTTATTTGTGATTCCTAAATCAGTCTATTTTTATTGCATTATGATTTGCAAAGGACATACTAATTATTTCTGCTTTTTTGCGTTTGTCATATCTCTGTGTCCTGGTACGTGTCAATTTTTGTAAAAGATCCATATGGCACAGAGAAATATATATGTATATAAAATGCATATATATTATATATATGCATTATATATATATATATGTATATATATATACATACATATATATATATATATATATATATATATATATATATATATATATATATAATTTTGCCATCCCATTTAAAGGATATTGTGAGTCTTTTAACTTGTTTTTACAAAAATTTGTTTTGTTCCACATTTCCCCTTTTGTTTGTCTTTTTCTTAAACTTATCCAAAACTAGTGAAGGGATATTGAACTCTCCTAATAGTGAGCTTCTAACTATTATGTTACTGTCTGTGTCTTCTTGAAGTTTAGATACTGTATCTTTTAGGAATTGGCATGCTGAAGGACTTGGATTGTATAAGTTTATTATTGCTTTTGGTTGTTGTCTATGATTCCTTTTAGCATAATATGATTTCCTTGTTTATCCCTTTTTGAATGTTTTTGCTTTGCCTAATAGCATAATGGAACTCTTGCTTTTTCTGGATTCACTTGATACCGTTATTTTTTCCCCCATTCCCTTAGTTTTATTTTGTGTATGTCTTGTTTTAAAATTTTAAAATGTATATTTTGTAGGCAACAGGTTGCATGATTTTGTTTTCTTATTCAATCTGCTGATTTTTTTTTGTTTTATTGGATTGTTTAATCCATTCACATTCACTTAAATTAATATTTTCCTCTATTGCTAAAATTTTTATTGTTTTATTAAGATTTTCCTCCTCTTCTGATGAAAACACCCTATTATTTTACTTCAGTTACACTTTAATTTTTTTAAGGTGGCCCTATTTCCACTAGCTCTCTTTCCATAACCCTTCATTCCCTCTTCTTGTTTGTTATCCCTTTTCATTTAGGGTCTTATTTATTGGTTCCTTTTTCTCTCCTTCTTTCGTCTGGTTACATATTTTTTTATCTCAGTCAAATAGATTCTCCTTTCCCTCCCTCCCTTTCAGGTAGTTCTGTTCATTAGTTTTATAAAATTTCATTTTTTGGGTACCCCTTTCCAAAAAGGATTTCTTTCACTCTCATCATTATACATCTTTCATTTCTGTTTACTAAATCCTTATTCTCTGGTTCATGAACCCTATAATTATCTGATCTGTCTCTTTTCTCTATGTTCTTCATGCGATCAAAACTCTCTTCAGTTGCTTTCTGTCACTGCTTCATAGGGTTATGGATTTTCTTTTTCCATTGTGCCTCAGTCCCAGAACAATGCCAATTATTGCAGGTATTTTTGGAAAGGATGACACTGCCTCATGTTAGCAGTCCTCCCACACTACCGAGCTATACCCTTTCTTGTTGACCTTTATTTCTATATTTGTCTGGAAATCTTGTGCTCTCTCATGATTCTTTTTTTTAAAAGTTATTTCTCCTTTTATTAGAAGATAAGCATTTCATCATCATTTCATTGGTTTCAAGTACTCAAATGTATTTACCTTTCTAGGTTTTTTTTTTTTTTACCTTTGTCAAAACTTTCCACTTTTTCAAAGTTTCTACCCTACTCTGATCTTTTTATCAAGAGTGGTTCAAAGTCTTCTATTAAATTCCATTAAAGGTCCTTTCCCCCAGTCTTACAACTTAAGTTATTCTTGGCTGTACGTCATTATCTTTTGCTTTTTGGAATGTGATATGCTATGATCTTTTCCTTACAGTAGTAGTTTCCAAGTCTTGTGTGATCCTGAATGTGATTGCTTGTTAGTTGAACTTTCTGTCTGGCCATTTGTGGTAATTTTCTTTGACCCAGCAGCTCTGAATTATGACCATGATGTTCCTGGGAGTTTTTCACCTCTGAAGCTTATTTCATGAGTGAACTTGAAAAGTCAATTTACTTTCCCTGGGCCTTAGTTTCTTCCTCTGTAAGATAGGGAAAGGGAGATAGGTTCTATGATCATCCTCTCTGTCATTCATTTTCAGTCTTTTTTTTTTTTTTTTTTTACTATTGATACGTCATCCGACTACAAACATGTTCAGGTTTCCTTAATTACTTTCATGGACTTGGTCCAATTGTTCCACAGAACTCAGGGAAAATAACCTATACCTAGTTTTGGTTTCAGTTACTAGGGATGTGCCGTCCTGGGTGAAGGAGAAACAGCTGAGCCCAGCTTCAACCTCAGCCACACCCCCGGGAGGCCTTCAGTCACTTCTGCCTCCATGGGGGCGAGGGGAGAGGGGCTCAGCCTGACAGGTAGCCTGGGTCGGGACAGCCGCCCAAATAAGTCTCTCGGAAATGTTGGTGGGGGCGGGGGGGCAGTGGCTCCTCAAGCCCCCGCCCTTTCCCTCTTGCACGCCGGGGTCCACCTCCCTCTCCCATGCTCCTTGGTGCCAGTTGCACTTCTGTTTTGGCAAGGTTTGAGAGATGTGGTCAGTCGTCTTGTTGCTCGCCAGATTTTGGCAAACACAGGAACATGCTGCTCCCTCAATAAATTCCCTGTTGCTTGGTCTGTGTGCCACAGATCTCTCCATTCTAGCATATTCTCTTCTCAGCTGCCAAGTGACCTTTCTAAAGCTCAAGTCTAACCATATCACACCTCTCCTCAAACTCCTGTGGATCCAAATCACCTTCAGGATCAAACATAAAGTCCTCTGTTTGTCATTCAAAGCCCTTCACAACTTGGACCTCTCCCCTCTTACCTTTCCAGTCTTCTTTTACCTTAATTTCCCCAATGGACTCTGAAGTTCAGTGACATTGATCTCCTTGCTGTTCCTCAACAAGACACTCCATCTCCTGAGTCCAGGCATTTTCACTGGCTGTTCCTTATGCATGGAATGCTTTTCCTCCTCATCTCTGCCTCCTGGCTTCCTTGACTAAGCTCTCCCCTTCTATAGGAAGATTTTCCTGATCCCTCTTAATTCTAGTTCCTTCCCTCTGTTAATTATCTCCAAATTATTCTATACCAAGCTTATTTGTACCTAAGTCTTTGATGCTATCTCCTCCATTAGACTGTGATCTCCTGGAGGACAACAGTTGTCTTTTACCTTTCTTTGTATCCACAATGTTTAGTACAGTGCCCGGCACATACATTTTTTTGATACTCATCTAGTAAGCATTATGTGGAACCCCATATACGTTGGTTTCACAAAGGTTGACTTGGCTCTGGGTAGACACCTTCTGTAGCATACATGTTGAGGTGAATGCAATTTTATCATGTTCACATAGAAGAATATGGCTCAGATATCCTGTTCTTTCTAAAGAGATTCCTTTCTTCACAAAACAGAAGAGGCAGAGAACAAGGACCTGCAATACTGCATACCAATTCAGCACCATGGACACATGATCTGCAGACTCTGTGGGTATGTAGCAGCAGTTACTGTACTGGGACAATCTTACCTAACCTGACAGTAGTCTAAAGAGTATTACAGATTTAGAGTAGGATGGGAGCTTAGAGAGGTAGCTAATGCTCTTCCTTCCTTCCTTCCTTTCTTTCATGTAATGGAGGTCCAAAGGCATTGTGACATCTCAGGTCACATAAGTAGTAAGTGGGAGAACTGGGATGCCAACCTAAGTTCTCCGGTTCCTAAACCAGCCCTCTTTCCAGTATGCCTACTACTTGTCAAGAAGAATGACAATGGAATTTGAACTCAGGCATGAAGAATAGATAATATGATACAATGACTCTGAAGTCAGAGGACCTGGCTTCAGATCCTGCCTGTGATAATTTCAATCTGTTTGACCATAGACAAGTCTCTCAATTTCCCTGGGCCTCAGTTTCCTCCTATGTAAAATAATGGGTTGGACTTGATGGTTTCTGAGATCCATTTTAACTCTAGACCTGTGGTACTATCATCTGACACGCTGACAACTTGGCCACCAGTTTATTCTCTTACATTCAGTTAGTTGTTGATTTGGAAAAGGATGTGACCAAGAAATTGACAGGTAAGGAGTACTCTGAGTGGCACTAACTTTTCGTAAAATTTAAATTTTGCAAATTTTAATTTTTTTTGGCACTAGCTTTTAAGATCCATGAGAGTGCTTCCTCTTAGCTAAAATTTCTATTTCCCTAGTGCCTACCACAACTACATGCAGTAAATTGGACCTCAGAATCCCAGAATACCAGGATTGGAGGAGTCACTGAGTCCATACATGATCAAAATTCCTCTATACAATACTTGGCCAGTGACCATCCAGTCTTTGCTTAAAGACCTCCATTGAAGGGGGAACTTAAGATACCTCCTGGAGCAGCCCATTTCATTTTGGGATAGATCTAATTCTTAGGGAACTTTTCCTTACCTTGAGTAAATCTGTCTCTTTGTAAGTTTCATTCTCTACTCTCAGTTCTGTTCTCTGAGATCAAGCAGAAAGCACCAAATTCCTCTTCTACATGGAAGTCCTTTGAGAGAAATGATTATTCCTCTCTTGCATTGCCCTCCTATTTCCTCATTCTCTGTAGGCTCTTCAGTTAGCCTTTGAAAGGCCGGGCTGAAAAAGAGATGAAAAAGAGCAGCACTCCACTGGGTAAATTTATATCAGATCAAAAGGTAAAGAGATTCTAGTCAGGTGAAATCTGGCTCATTATGTTTTAGTCAGACAAGTCTGAGGAGGTGTGGATTCCCCCTTTTGTCTAGATTACCCTAGATTTGACCAAGACTGAGTAATCAGAGTCCAGACCCTCATTAGAATAAGCCTACCTCTCATTATAATATTCATTCTCTCATTACTTGTTAACCAATCAGAGTTGATTTCCACCCTTAGGAACACCCACTCTTTCAAGGACATATAAGTGTTGAGTGGGTTCCACAAAGGGTCTTTGGTATTTGAGTTCCATTGACCTCTTTTGTTGATTATCTGCTAGCAATAATTAATAAAATGGTTAATTGCCCAGACTATGTCTCTCAAACTTTTTATATGGTCACACCTTCAAATACATGAAGACAGATGTGCCTCTCATAAGCCTTTTCCTTTCTAATTTAAGGACTTCTATTCCCTTAGATCAACCCTCATATAACAGAATACCTGTCACCATTCTGGTCACTCTCCTCAGGTATGTTCTAGCCTATCCAGTATCCATCCCACAATGTGTCACTTGGAACCCAATACAATTCTCCATGAGGTTTAGCTATGGTGCAGTATAGCCCAGTGAATCTATCACTTTCCTAATCCTGGTGGCCTAAGAACACATTAGCATTTTTAGCTACCATACCACCTAGTTTATTCATTGAACTTGATGTCTACCAAAACCTCTAGATCTTTCAGACCACCAATATAAAATGGGAAGAAACACTGGATGAGTAGGCTGCTGTGTTCATTTCTTTATCTCACTTAAATTATTCTTTTAGTGTTTGTCCTGAGCTCTTGATGACTCCACTGAATGATGGTGAAACAGCTGACAAAAGACATTTCTATGTGTGCCCAGCAGAGGTCAGTGTGTGTTAGAGGTATACTGCACAACTTGTGTTTTCCAGGAACTAAAGGGAAAAAGCACCTGCTACTAGTCTCTCCATTGTCCACCTCTTCCATTTCTTTATGAACTTTCCTCGAGGTCTGCATTTTTTCAGCTTTTCTTTACAGGGAGATTAAGAATGCTCAAGAATCTTAGGGAAGCATTTTAAAAATTTAATTCTCAGCTGATTAGCAATGTGGTATAGTGGGGAAAAACTGGGTTTCAAGAGATTTGGGTTCTTGTCCTCCCGGTGACAATTATAGTCATAGCTGCCTTTTATACAGTATTTTAATGTTTGCAGATCACCTTGCATCCATTATTTCACTCACTCTGGCAATAACCCTAGGAGATAGGTTCCACAGGTTGTTATTATGCCTCTTTTAGAGATAAAGCAACTAAACCTCAGAGAGGTAAAGTGACTTATGATCTAGGTGCTAATTGTCAAAAGTAGGATTCCAACTAGGATCTCCCCCAAAGAACTCCAAATTTAGAATTCTTTTCCAGTTGACCTGGGGTAAGGGTCCCTATGTCTTCAGCTTCCAAGAAAATATATAGAAGGAAAAGGTATTCAACAAACAATTTCTATAAACTTTACTCAATTTTGCTACTGTTGCCAGTTTTACTTGGGAAAATTCAGACAAAAATTAAGCCTTGATCATTGGTTCTTTCTAGTAAAAGGAATAGAAATTTCTCTGCCAAAAAGTAAAACCTAACTCAGAGAGAGTCATTCTTTACTGGGGAATTTAGAGGAGCCATCTGGAATGGATGCTAATTCATCAAATGCAGTGTAAGAACATCATTTGCTCACTCAGAAATGACTATAAAGTGCTTCTTTTATAAGTAAAAACAGAACATGAAATATATTTTCTGCGCTAAGAAATCATGTCTCTTTTTTTCATTAGTCATAAGTACTCTAGAAAAATAAGACATTACTGCCATGTAGCTAAGGTGAACTTCTCATATAAATTCATTTTGGGAAATTGAACTGTAAACTCCTAGAACATGGGAGAATTAGAGACAGACAGAACAGCAATCACTTTGAAAAAATTGTGTAGATGACCAGTAGACTTAATTATCAAATGTTTGGCAAAGACCAGGTAAAATGCTTGAAAAATTCTTAAAGAAAACAACCATCTTATTAAACATGTTGATAATAAGTAACCATCTTATTATAAACACAAACATGAGGTTTGGTATTGGAATTCAGCTGTGAATCTGCTCTTTAAAAGACTTACGAGAGAAAGTGTGAAAACTTTGCATCTGGAGAAAGCATCCCTCAACATCTGGATGGTATGCCACTCAGCTGTGGGATCATGCAACTCACTTTCTGCCTCTTAAAATACATTTGTTGTTGTTATGGTTGCTGCTGTTTAGTTGTTTCAGTCATTTCTGGCTCTTTGTGATCCCTTTGAGGCTTTTCTTGGCAAAGATAATGGAGTGGTTTGGCATTTCCTTCTCCAGTTCATTTTACAGATGAGGAAACAGGCAAACAGAATGAAGTGACTTGTCCAAGATCACAGAGCTAGTAAATGTCTGAGTCTGGGTTTAAACCCAGTAAGATGGGTCTTCCTGACTCCAGGTCTGACATTCTATAACTGTGTCACCTAGCTTCCCTATATGAATAGCCTCCTTCAAATCTCAGCTTAAGTACCACAATCTACAGGAAGCCCTTCCTGACTTTCCCTCACTCACCTGCCCCCACCTGCTAAGTTTTCCTCCTCCCCTCAAATTACCTATTTGAAAAAAAATTTGTGTGTATATCTATATACATGTATGTACATATGTGTACATACACATAAACATATACATATGTTTACATGTGTATATTGTTTCTCCTGAAACAATATACAATCATAAGCTCATTGAGTGTAGATATTGTTTTATTTCTGCCATCATGTTATCATTTCATAACATATAGTACATGGCACACAATAGACATTTCGCAGATATTTGTTGATTAAATGCAGGGGTAATAGTAGATTTAATGAATTCTCTACCAGGCAGGAACCATACATCAAATAGTCAAAAATTTAACTGAGGCAGAATGGGAAAATATATAACAGAGATAAAGTCAAACAATGAACATGCTCTTGATTCCATCTGACCCTCCACACAGAAGAGCCCATGGGAAATTGTAGTCATTTGTGTAGCGTAGGGGAGCAACACCTTGGAAACCTCATTCTCCAAGATGGGGAAGGGTTTCAGTTGCTGGTCTTGTGTCAGGACTAAAAATTTAATCTTGAAATCACAACGCTCTTCCTCCTGCATCTTCTTGTCATGGTTCTGGGTCTCCTTGGCCTCTTACCTCCATCTTGTTCCTGCTGCCATCAAGTGCCATCAAGCTTGATCCCATGCCTCTATGCCATGGCTGTCCCATGTTGAAGCTCCATTCTGTTACCTGCCTTCATCCACCTCTCTACATCTCTGCTCTTAGGTTCTTAGTTTCTTTAGAATGAGGCCCATTTGGGCCAGCCTCAGGGTAAGCCTGGGTGTCTACACCAAAAGAACTGTCCAGAAAGCTGTAAGAATTCTACACTCATCTCTTTCAAAGGAAGGTCCCCAGCTTTTACTCCTAGCTGGGTTAGGGTAAATACATTTATCTTTTACCTTTTCATATATTTATAGTACATGTAGGGTGCCCTCTCCCACATGATCAATATTACCCAATGAACTGTTCCGAGAGTAAAGATAATCACCTGTACCGATTTTCATTCACACTTTCAGTTGTCATCCTGTCTTCAGGTAACTGGTGCCTGGCCAAGCAAATTGTCTTGAAGCTTCAGAAAGTCTCAAGATGACACTGGAAACACTATAAAAAAGAAAAATAAGCAGGTACTCTCTGCCAGCAGCATCAAGGCAATGCTCTTGTTCCCCTTCCAAGCAATATTAATAATCATAGCTAACACTTATATAGCATTATATTCTAGGAAGTGTTCTAACTGCTTTACAATTACCATCTCATTTAATAACCAAAGTTATTAATTATAATTATATTATGTATATAGCATCTACTATGTGTCAGGCACCATGCTAAGGATTTTACACATGTTATGTCATTTGACCCTCATGACAACCCTGGGAGGTGTTACTATTATTAACCTCATTTCTTCTTACCCCATTTGAGGTTTTCTTGGCAAAGACACTGGAGTGGTTTTGCCATTTCCTTCTCCAGCTCATTTTACAGAGGAGAAGGCAAACAAGGTGAAATGACTTGCCTAAGGTCATACAGCTTGTAAGTCTCTGAGGCCAGATTTGAACTCAGGAAGCTCAGTCTTCCTGAGTGCAGGTCTGGCATTTTATACACTACACCACTCAGCTATCCCCAGGAGAAACTCAAATATGAGTACTTAGAGTGCTTTCATTTTTATTTTCTCTTTTATTGTAAATCCGCATAATACATTTTTTGAGACGTATACAGTAGATATAACTGAGAATGAAGGAAGTGAAACCATAAGCCCATGGGCAAGAAACAACTTACAAAGTATATAAGGAGTTCCTTTCCAATGAAATCAGGATTGTTCTAGAGCAGTTTAGTGGAAAGACTCTCCCACCCCTTTGGAGTTGAGACTGAATGTGAGATTTTGGGTAAGATGTTTTAGCTCTGTGAGTTTTAGCTCTCTCATCTGGAAAGATGGAAGGATAAACACGATTTTGTGAGGATCATAGAAGTCCCTCTATCTCCTTTATAACACTGTTATCCAGAAAGGGCTCTGTAGACCTTCAAGTGCTAGGAGCTAGGTGATTGTGAGCTATTAGTCCCCTCTGCCTCTTCTTTGATCTCCTCTGTTTCATTCTCAGATTCCTGCAGGGTTTAAACATACAAGTTTCTGAAAAGTCAAAGAAACCCTTAGGGCATGTAATATAGGAGACATAGCATCTTCTACTTCTTAGATGATATGCAAAATGGGAAGCCAAACCACTCTTATCCCTGTCTAGACTACCGATTTCCCAGAGCCCCTTTGATTTATTTTTGAAAACTTGAATACTCACCCCCTTAAAATCAAGATGACATGTCAGAAGCATGTATTTGAAATTTTGTCATCATTTCAAAAGCTTGGGGTGTGTGTGTATTGAGGGGGGGAAGCCCTCTTTCCCTAACGTTAGTCAAATCCATCTGCAGGAAGCAATATATGTGATGGATGTTTGCCTCCCTACAATCAAATTCTGTAGAACGGCACACATCACTTTGGCTGTCTCTGCTCCACAAATTCATCATACATCAGGCACAGCAGAGAGACACTCTTTCTCAATACATTCACACAGAACTGGGCACTTAGAAGAGGAGACGTCTTTAGGAAAGGGATTGGCAAAAAAAGAAAAAAAACCCATGAAAAACCATCACTGAAAACCTACCACGTGACAAAATGCCAGTTATATTTATTTCTCAAAATAAAGGAGATGAACAGTACTTTTTTGCTTGTTTCTGTTTTAAAAAGAAACAGAGTATTTGCTGTAAAGCTACAAGGGCAAAATGACATGTCTGGGCAGTAATTTCACATTCTTGTGAAAGCTTCAGTTCTGTTCTAGAGCCAGAAACACTCCCAAGCTGTAGTCTACACAATCAATCCATATGCACAGAATTGTCAACTGCAAATATTATCTAGTTCAAATCACCTTGGAGATTTGCCTCATCTCTGTCACCTTCCTGTTTTTGGGTAGCAAGCTCTTTGAAGACCTAGTGCCCTACCTTATTTTTAAGTAAATATCCAAACAGGGCTTCCCTTTATATTGTATGAAAAAGAATATACCCCAAATGCTTTTCTGATGGATATTTTTTTATTTCCTGGCTACAGCACATTACAAATGAGGAATTGGGCAGCAGTGGCAGAAGGGATGTCATCAGAGAAATGTGTGATTGGGAGAAAGAAAGACTTTCACAAGTCACATCACTTTACTATCACATAAAATGCATTTTGATAGAGAATCCTGGAGATGGGCTTTGTAGAAGAGAATGAGGTTTGAGATCCTACTTTAACATTCACCGTACTTATTAGCTATGAGGTCACAGACATGTCATTTGACCTCTCTATTCTCTTATATGCAAAATGGGAGTATTAATATTTGTGCCTCATACCTTTTGGGGTCTGTTTTGAGGAAAGGAATTGGTAAACTTTGAAGTACTGTAAAAATGAGAGTTTTTATAATAATGTCACTAATGTGACTTTTGTAAAATCCTCTTGAGGTGTCAGTTCCATTATCTCTCTAAAAGGGGCTGCTAGGTGCAGTTAATAGAGCACTGGCTCTTTAGTCAGGAGGACCTGAGTTCAAATCTAGCCTCAGACATTTGACACTTATTAGCTACGTGACCTAGGGCAAGTCACTAAACCCCAATTGCCTTTCCTCCTCACTCCAAAAGAAAAAAGTATTTGGGAAATAAAATAAAATTTAAGAAAAGCCAAAAATAAGGAGATGAACCAGTAATGTAGCAAGACTGAGGGATAAATGAAGGATAGTCTGTGTGTTCTGTTGGTGTCCATATATTGTCAAGAGAATGAGAACATGGCCTTCGATGTGAGGGAGGACCCCCTTGTGGTGTATTTATGGTAGGGGATGAATAAGAGCCACACAGGCTGAAAAAGGCATGGATGGAAGCCCCTGTATCAATGAGGTCACAATTCTATCAAGAAACTGAGGAAAAATCAGTGGTAAACCATTGGTCTTCACTAATGCCACCTAGGGTATTGTCTTTGAGGGAATGGATATTCTAAGGGACAAGGGGTAAAAATCAATGCCCATAGATGTTACAATTTTAATGTCTTATATTCATAGGGAACTGTATAGTCTTCAAAGCATTTTTATAATTTATTTTTATTGTTTTCCTATAGCAACTCTGCAAGAATAAAAGAGAAGGCAGCAGTGGTCCCATTTTCACAGGATCCTACACTTAGAACTGGAAGGGACCTCACAGATCATCCAATGAAGCTTCCTTGTTTTACACATAAGGAGCCAAGACCAAGGTCACAGACATCTTTGGCAGAGATGGGACTTTAAGCCAATTCCACTATCTGCCTAATCCAATGCTTGTTCTACTCTACCACACTGTCTCCCTTAGGAACCCTTGACTCAGAGAGATGTTGTAATGGGCCCTGTCTCATAAGGCTACTGTCATCAGAGCTTAGAACGAACTTAGGCTTTGTAACTCATAGTCTAGTGTTGTTGTTTCATTCTGTTTTGTTTAAATCTGAGCATTCTTTCCCTGTAGATGTGTTGTTGTTTAGTCATGTTTTTAGTCATATCTGAGCCCTCATGACCCTTATTTGGGGTTTTCTTGGTAGAAACTGAACTGGTTGGACATTTCCTCCTCTAGCTCATTTTACAGATGAGGAAACTGAGGCAAACAGGGTTAAGTGACTAGTTCAGGGTAACACATCTAGTAAGTATCTGAGCTAAGATTTGAATTCAGGAAGATAAATCTTCCTGACTTCAGGCTCAGCACTCTAGCCACTGACCTAGCTGCACCTCCCCCCCCCCAACCCTTTTAGATATAAGGATGATAAATCAATAACAGCCAGGAAGAACTGGGGCATATCAAACCTTAGTACAAAATAGAAAGATGTTTGATAGCCATGGTCGATCCAGGTGTATGACAATACAATAGCCTACCTTCACCCAGCCTTTTACAACTTACAGATCATTTTCACAAGCCACATCACTTTACTGCCACATGAAATGCATTTTGATAGAGAATCTTGGAGATGAGGTTTGCAGAAGAGAATGAGGTTTGAAATTCTGCTTTAACACTTACCATACTTACTAGCTATGAGGTCACAGACATGTCATTTGACCTCTCTGTTCTCTTATATGCAAAATGGGAGTATTAATATTTGTGCCTCATACCTTTTGGGGTCTGTTTTGAGGAAAGGAATTGGTAAACTTTGAAGTGCTGTAAAAATGAGAGTTTTTATAATAAAGTCACTAATGTGACTTTTGTAAAATCCTCTTGAGGTGTCAGTTCAATATATAGAATGAGGCAGTTGGATTATATGATTGCTAAAGTCTCTAAATCCAAACTAATCCAATAAACATTTATTGTACTAGGGTGCCAACAATCAAGAGGATGAGAGCTTGTGAGGGTAAACTCTTATAAGACAAGTATTTTTTTTAGGGGGTGGGGTGGGGATTACCGGTCAGATTTGTGATATTGTTGTCAGGAGCTCTTTATGGGGAAGCTACTGCTACAAATGCATATTACTAACTGCTCTGCACCTTACTCTCTTAGAGGGTTCCCTGGAACCCTCTGAGAGGTTATATGACTTTAGGAGTGTTGGTAACCAGTACATAGCCAGTGTGTGTCAGAGGCAGGATCATCACTTTAGAACTGGAGAAAACCCTTAAGATCATGTAGTCCAACCCCATCATTTTACAGATGCAAAAACCAACTCTCAGTGTCACACAGCTAGCTAAATATTAGAGATGGGACTTGAACCTAGGAATGTTCACTCTAAGACTTGCTCTCTCTTCGCTATTTCATGTTGCCCCATTTTTGTAGTGAGTAAATGAAAACAGAGAAGTTTTGAAGTGCCCTTGGTTTTTCAGTAAATAGTAGAGATAGCTCTTCTAAATCCAAGTGTGGGACTTGTTCCACTATACCATATTGTCTCTCATAAAAGTACATCAGGCATATACCTGACTGATAAAACCAATAAAATTTGGGATGGATGAAGTATGACAGATTGCCAGCGGGGTGTCACTAGCCTTCAAGTCAGAAAAGATGTGAGAGAACCAAGCAATCTGTTTTTTAGTACCATCCAGAGTATCCATTTAGGCTTTATAGTGCAAAAAGCCATTCCCAGAAGTTGTGATAGTTAACTCTGTAAAAGGCTCACTTATTTTGTTCAGCAAGTCTTGAACATCCCATTTCCAGAAAAGAAACAAAAACTAATGGAGTCACTTGGTTTCTGAGCTCTTCCCACCACGTGCAAATCAATTAATGATTTATTTTTGCCTCCTCTTCAGCATCAACTTTCCTCCTAAATCCATCTTGTGCAGCTGGACATTTGCTGCACGCAACCTTCCTCGGCTAATTTATCATCAGTGTTTGTGAATAGCACAGATGCCTCTGGTAACAGTCTCCCTGCATCCAAATGCCTTGGGCTGCTTAGAAACATGGCAAAGGGAGGGAGAGAGAAAAAAATCTGTTTTCCTGGATGGGTATTGATTTGTGCTGAAGACCAAGGGAGGATGTAGACTTCTAATCTTGGAAACATGATGTGGGCTCTTGGAAGGGAATGGAGAGGTGGGTGGTAAGTGGGAAACTGCAATGGAATAGAAAGAAGACATTGGGTAAAGCTGATGAATGAGATGAAAGAAGAAAAACCAGGACATAAGGTATTTCCTGCCCGCAGACTTCTAGTATTTTTTCCAAAAGACTGAATTTTTTTTTTTTGATGAACCAGGATCTTAAGAGACCTAGGCTATTATAAGACCTGGAACCACCAAAACCTAGGTTACTATAATAGCTAATAATTATATAACACTCTAGGATTATAAAACCTTTATATATGTGTGTATATATATATATATATATATATATATATATATATACACACATACATACACATACATGATCTAATTTGGTCCTGAGAACAACCTTGTAAGTAATATATTAATTTCCTCATTTAACTGCTCAGGAAAACTGAAGCTCAGAGAGATTAATTTCCCAAGATCACATAGAGAGTTGTAGAACATAGACCTTTAAACTACAAATGCTATTTCCATGATACTACAGTGCTGAATGTTAGGAGTAGGTCAGGGCAGGAGTACAGCCATAATTTTTCAGTATCCAGGGTAGCCTTTGAAATGACAGGGGCTGGGGTGGTCATGGAAAGAGGCACCAGTATAGAAGATAAACTTCACTGTTAGGCAGTCACACTAATTCTGTGACCACTTCACTCTGGTGAAGTTATAATTAGAATTTTTATTTTTGCCTTGTAGAGGAAGGAAATGTATTACAGGGGATGGAGGACAATGCTAGTGTAGGATACAGAGAGTGTTTGACCTTAGATATAACTGTACCAGTGGAGGAAACATTTTGTTCCTCCACCCCTTTCTGTGTTAGTTTAGTAATTTTTCAGTCACACCTGAGTATTATCTCATTTGAACTTTTCTTGGCAAAGATATTAAAATAGTTTTTCATTTTCTTCTCCAGCTCATTTTACAGGTGAGAAAACAGAGGCAAACAGGAGTAAGTGACTTGCCTGGTCTCACACAACTAGTAAGTGTCTGAGGCCAGATTTGAATTCAGGAAGCTGAGTATTCCTGACCAGGCTTGGTGCTCTGTGCACTATGGTGCCACCTAGCAGCTCCCATTCTGTGTTACTGTTGTTTGTCCTTAGTTCTCAAAGAGGACCATGATATCAGGAAGGTGATGCCATGACTTGCAAGTGTATTGGATTTAAGTAAGGGAGGGCTGTACAAAGTCACTTTCTCCTCCTGAGCCATCTGGGTCTAGTGGCAAGATATAGATCGGGATGACTGGGTGGGAGACATTGGCCTTTTTAAGCTAAGGTCTTTCCCAGGTCTCAGGTTGGCATTGCCCATTTGGTGAGAAAAGCTAGGTAAGAAATGAATCAAAGAATGGCCTCTTTAACCCACTGATAATAATGACAAGAATATAATAAATCTGGTTGGGGAAGACCCTCAGGGTTTCTAACCCAAACAGAAACAATTGGTATTTACATTCACTCTGTGCCATCTGGACTCTGAACCAAACAATGACCACTATGTGGGGTTTGGGTTCGGATCTATTGTTGGCCAATCAATGACAGCCAGAGTGAATTGGGTTTAAGGCATGGTCTTTAAGAAAGAAAGCTAGCCAGCAAACCCCAAGATATCTTGCTAGGTTTCAACTATCAAAATTTACATTCCTTTGGGCAGAGCAGTTAGGGGAGAAAGCAAAGCCCAGAACAAGAAAGCTGTGGAGGCAAACCCAGAAGAAGGAAGCCAGGCAGTATGGTATGTCAATTGTCAGTGCTCAGGTAATTACAAACAAATTTTTACCTTAATCTTGAGGACTTAACCATTTTGACCCTGGACTTCCTTCCCTAGGGCCCTGCTGTCCTGTTAGGCAGTTGCCTTTGTTGCATCTGGCCCCAGTTTCAGTCTGCTATGTTTCACTTCACTACCTGGCTCTCTCCCCACCAGCTGTCACATATGCTGTTTTCCATGTCACTATCTCTCCTATTGTGAACCCCAGTTCTGGAACCATAATCAAATCAGTTGTGTCATTGTTCCTAAAAAGAATGGGTCAATTCACTCTCTCATAGATCCATTCATCTTCCTTATAACTTTCCAAACCAAAATATCTCTTCCCCAGACACCACTCTCCTGTATGCATTGTCCCTTTCTATTAGAATATACTATTAGAATCTACTAGAATATACTAGGTGGTGTACTTTCCAGGGATGTACACATTGACAGTGTGGTTGATGCATGCATTGCCAGAGCTAGCTCAGTGTTTGGAGGCTCCAAAGAAAGGTTTGGGAGAGAAGTAGTATTAGACTGACTACCAAACTGAAGGTCTACAGAGCCATTGTGCTGACCTCATTGTTATATGCTTGTGAAACATGGACAGTCTAACAGTACCATGCCAGGAAACTGAATCACTTCCATTTGAACTGTCTTAGGAAGATTTTGAGGATCACCTGGGGATAAGGTACCAGACACTAAAGTCCTTGCTTGAGCTGAACTGCCAAGTATTCTAACTCTGCTTCAGAGAGTGCAACTCTGATGGGCTGACCATGTTGTTCGAATGCAAAACGTGTGCTTGCCAAAAAAACTATTTTATGGAGAATTTGCATGGGGCAGGTGATCACATGATGGCCAGAAGAAGTGATACAAGGATACTCTCAAGGTGTCTCTCAAGAACTTTGGATTTGATTGTACAACATGGGAGACACTGGCACTGGACTACTCAGCATGGCGTGCCCACATCAGAAAGGGTGCTGTACTCTTTGAGCAAAGCAGAATTGAAACAGTGCAAAGTAAATGCAGGATACGCAAATTTGGGATATCTACCCTAAATATTCACATGGACTATCTGTGCCCAACCTGTGGTAGGCTTGTATTGATGTCTGACCAGTCAGTTGGACACACTGAAATTTTACTTTATCATGGTGATGTCATTTTGGTCCTCTTTGAAGATGAAGGACAACAACCAACCAACTAGCCAGCTATTGGCCCATGGGCAGTTAGGTGGAGTGGTAGATTGAGTGCTGGGTCTGGAGTTAGGAAGACTCATCTTTCTCAGTTCAAATCTGGCCTCAGAAACTTATTAACTGTATAGCCCTATAAGCAAGAATCTTGACTCAGTTTCCTCAACCACTCCAGTATCTTTGCCAAGAAAACTCCAAATGCAATCATGAAGATTCAGATATGACTGAAACAACTGATCAACAACCAAAGTTAGAATATACTTCTCTCAGGAGAAGAGCCATGTTTAGTTTTGTGCTTGTTTCCATTGCACAGAGCTTGGCATATAATAAGCGCTTAATAAAGAGCTATTTATTCATTCATAATAGAAACATTCTATCTTCCTTCCTAAATCACTCTGTAGTTTCCATAGCTATAGGTCGTTTGTGAATATTAGACAGTTGACCTTGAAACCTCAAGTTAGGCAGAGTCTCTAGATTCCAGGTTTAAAGTTCTGGTAATAAGGATCCTAAATGGTAGAAATAGAAAAGACCCTAGAAATAATCTACTCTAAATCCCTCCTTTGATAGATTGGGAAACTGAGGTCCAGGGAGAAGTGATTGGCCTAAGTCATACAAGTGAGCTGAGCAGCCTTCTGAATCTAGGATCAGAGCACTTTCTACTCTAGCAAAAACCCCTAGCATCCTCAGTAGTACAGGTTTAAGCTTTAATAGTTTTAATAACTTCAAACTGAACCAAGACTTTTGGAATACCCTATATTTTATACATAATATATATGCAATATAAACTGTATAATATGTATACATATATGGGAATTGGTATTGCTAGTAGAGAGTAGCAGAAGTAAAATAGAAAGGAAAGAATAGGGGCTCTGGGATCAAAATCCTGTAGCTTGCCTCTGATACTCTCTATGTGACTTTGGAGAAATCACTTTATAGCCGTGTTTTCATATCTGTGAGATGTGGCTTGTGAGAGCGACCTCAAGAAGACATTGTGAGGAATAATACAGGGATGTCTCTAAGACATTTAATTTATGTGATTTTGAATGTAGGCAACACAGACCCTAATGTTGAAGGATGAGATTTTCACTCCCATTGCTTTCCCTAATGGAACAAAAGCTTAAAAATAGACTATCGGGCTAAGAAAGGTAACAGGATGCCCTGTTTGAGCTGAAAGAGGGCTGGGGTGATAAATAACTCTAGCTTCCTCCCTACACCTACTGCTAATCTCCCAAAAGAATCTTGCTTATAGGTCTGTGCTGGACTATTAAACGGACCACAGGATGTGTATTGTGTTTTTCTAGGAAAATAACAAGTCTTATAAATGAGAGAAGATATTTAGTGAGATGGTAGAGGAAAGGCCTTGGAGCACTGTGGAGAATCAGATAGCCTTTAGCACCTGTATTGCTATAGTTAAAGCTCAGTCAACAAACACTCTGGCTTCTTAGAAAATTAATATTTAATGATGAATGAAGAACTTGAAAAAAGTAGTTTGAGATGAAATAAATACCCCATGGAGCCAGGACTTCCCCCCAGTCTATTTTCCAGTCTTGCTATTTGAAAGCTGAGTGTAATGTTTATTTCATAAGCTTTTTGCAGTTTCCTGTGAGATCTTTGGTAAAATAAATGGGGGCTAGAGTTTCAGTGGGACTGATTTAGTTTGTGATGGTTATTTTACATTGTCAGCTCAAAACACTTCTGCATTAGAAAGAGTGTAGAACTCTGAGAGTATACTTGGTTGCAAATCCTGCCTCCAGAACTTACTAGCTGTGCCAGGATGGGCAATTCAATCAACCCCTCTGAGTCATGGTTATCTACTATGTAAAACAGAAGTAATAGAGATAAATAAAAGAGACATAAAATAGAGATACTTTGTTACATATCTCATTGGGCTGTTATATATTACCAAATGAAATAGTATCTGTAAAGTACTCTGCAAACTTTAAGGCTATATGTAAACGCCAGTTACTATTTTCCATAAAGTGTAATATTAAATAATATCCCATAAACATTTAATTTATAATGTTTAATAAATATTTGTTTAATTGAATGGAATGGGGTTTGAATCGAATCAAATGATTCTTAAATGACTGGTACTTAATAAATTCTTGTGGACTTTATATATAATCTCTATGAATATATAATCTAATGAAATATGATTTGACAGAGATCCTTAAGACTCTACTCTGAGTCTTGCTCCTGACTCTCCAGACTTCTTTTCCCACTATTCCCAGTACCCTTTTCACCTTGGAATATCCCTCAGTCCCTTCCTCTGATTGGTTGAAAGTTTGCTCTTGGAACACCAACTTTAAGTAAGGACCCTCAGACTCTCTATACTCACCTCACTGTGTTCTGGGTCCTGCTCCTAACGCTCTGGACCTATTTTTCCACAACCCCTCCACCCCTTCTAATCCATTTCTACCTCCAATTCCCTTTATTTTTCAACTTTTTTTTTCTTTTCTTCTTCCCCATTAGAATATAAACTCTTTGAAGGTAAGAACTATGGTTCTTCTTGCTTCAAATAATTATTGCTTTAGTAAATTGGCTTTATGCGAATTAGACTTCACTGAAAAATTCTGACAGAAATCCACATTCCAAAAAAATTGTGAAAATTCCTTTTTGCAAAGCAGATTGTACGATAAGGTTTGGTATGATGGAGGCAGCATAAATGGTGATGAGGAGCTGAGAAGCATCTTCAAGTTAGTTCCCTGTGTCTACAGACAGTGAGTGCTATCATGTTTAACTTTGTATTTTCAACGTCTGGTGGCAAATGTGTTCCTGAGGGAGAAGGTGAGCCATCTCCTAACTATAAGCTAATAAACTTAGGAATGCAAATACAAATAATTAGAAAATATGGACGATAAAAATTGTTATTGATAGCATGTGAACTTAGTCTTGTGTTACAGACTATGAACACCAAAGTGAATTTTGCTGCTCAGATAAAGGACCATGCAGTTCTTGCATAAAGTCCATGATCTATTGAAACAAAGAAAAGGTGCTATACCAGAGATGGAGAGACTATTAACTATGTAGATAGAAGACCAGACTCAGAAGAATATTCCTTTAAGCTTGATGACAATTCATGCTAAGCCTCAAAGACTCTTTGAAGATTTAGAGGTAAAATAGCCTGAAGGAACACAGGTATTTACAGAAAGCAGAGGTTGCTTTGCATGATTTAAAAATCGTGTTGGATTCCACAATCGGCAAGCATCAGGAGAGGCTGCTAGTAACAGCAAAGAAGCTCCCAGAGTTCCTGCAAAAAATAATAGATGAAGGTCCCTACTTGCTGGAGTAAATCCTTAATGTGGATGAAACAGGCTTATTTTATCAAG
The DNA here is from genome assembly GCA_028658325.1 of Potorous gilbertii. NCBI lineage: Eukaryota > Metazoa > Chordata > Mammalia > Diprotodontia > Potoroidae > Potorous > Potorous gilbertii. The sequence goes on from CM053769.1 coordinate 389,422,184, forward strand.
GAATGCCATCTCAAATCTACATCTCAGTGGAAGAAAACACTAGACTGGGGCATAAAGCTTTTAAAAATAGAGTTACTCTTCTGCTTGTTAGGGAATGTGTGTGGGACTTGGAAATTAAAATCTGTTCTTGTGCCCACTCACAAAATCCCAGAGCATTTGAAAGGAATCTTCTAGGCAACACTACCTGTGCTTATTTTGCCAACCCTAAAGCATGGATAACCCTTATCATCCTTGAACAATGGTTTGTGCACTACTTCATTCTCAAGGTCTAGAAGTTTTGCAATGATAATTCTACTTATTTTGGATAATGCCCCAGGGTTTAGTGGGGCTTGCTCAGTTTAGGGGTACTAGGTAACTCCTGAAATGTCAAGGTACAGGGTGGCATTGCCTGGAATGAATTCATGTACTCATGTCTTCTTCCACTCAAATGTCAAAGTTTATTTTATGACTTGTGTAAAGGTATTATTTTGGCTTTGCTTTTGTTAATGTCATTCTTGTTTGTGCTTTGTTCTTGGAGAAGACCATGACATCAGGAAGGTGATGCCAAGACTTGCAAGGGAATTAGATTTAAGTGAGGCAGGGCTGGGCAAAATCACCAGATTCACTTTCTCCCTCAGAATCATCTGGGTTCAGTGACCAGATAGAGATCAAGATGACTGGAGATGGCCCTGGATGCCTTTGTTATATAGGCTAAGTGAAGTGGGTGGGAAGGGACAAGTTTGTATAATGTATTATGTATCGTGTTATGTAAAAATAGCTTCATATAGAGGTCTGTTGAATGGTCCACATAACAAGAATGATCTGTATTTGAGTCCCCAGTACTTTGCACTGTGACTATATAAATGCTTATTGACTGCCTATACCTGTGTCCTTGAGGCCACATGTGGCCCTCTAGGTCCTCAAGTGCAGCCCTTTGACTGAATTTGTTCTGTGAAGTTTGGATTCAGTCAAAGGGCCACACTTGAGGACTGAGAGGACCACATGAGACCTCGAGGCTGCAGGTTCCCCACCCCTGGCCTATATTATACTGAAAGGGGACTATGTATATGAAAGATTGCCAAATTCAGTTCATGTGTTAATTACTTTTGCTGAACTGCCTTTTTTCTCTTTCTTTTATATTCTCTATTATAAGGAATGGCTTGCTAGGTAGGAAATTAGGCAAGGGATATATTCAGAAATGAATGTGATGTAAGAATAAGTGAATACATTTTTTTAAAGCAAAATATATAGGAGGGAAGGCAAAGAGAGTTACATAGAATTACAGAAAAAATAATGGATTTCATGTCAGTGGACCTCGGTTCAAATTCCTATATTGTTATTTATGACCTGAGTGAACTGGATCAAATCACAACAATGACACTTCCTGCTAGTCTTACATGGCCACTTCCAGACAGTGACCTGTTGGTTCTATGGTCACTGCCAGTGATCGCCTGGTGTAGCTCCATGTGGCATGAGGTTGCAGCATTTTTGACATCAGCTACAGTCTTTAGTAGAAGTGCTCTTTCTTCCCTCTAAAAGGATAAATGAACTTTGCCTTTTCTCTTTTAGCTTATATCCTCAAGGCTGAAGTTTTAGCTTTTTGGGAAGGCTCTTTACATAGCCCACATCAGACTAGGGAAAAACCCTAGCCGCATTTGTCTCCATAAGGCGCATCTGTCAGTTCTTAGAGCCTTGACTGTGGATGGTAAGTTTTTCCTTTCCGGAAGGAGAGTTTCTACCCCCAGGGTCCAACTCTTTGGATACAAAGAGTAGCCAGCCAAGTTATTCTTATGGGTACTAAGCCTATCTGAGAACCTCCCCTTTCCTGCTTACCAGGGGCAAGCCCTGTCCCAAGTCCCTAGCAGACTTGGTTAGAAAGACCTAATAATTACAATATTTCTAATTACAAACCTTTTTAATTATTTCAAGGTGCTTCTCTTCTAACAAACTGTGAAGTTGTCTCTTGGTCTGAGGCCATTCACACCTTTGAACTTTTCCTCAACCCTAAGATTCCTTTTTTTGGACTCATACAAATGGAAGGGAGAAGGTAAACAAAGAAAACCTCTGGGCAGACATACTTGGAGGCATCACCCTCTACTCCAATTTCTTTTATCATGTATATATAGTGGTTGACAAAGTTGCCCCTGATAGTAATGTGACTTAATACTTCTTCAAAATGTCACACATCCGGATTACAGCCTTTGAAGATTCTGATTAACATAAAATGACTCTGGATATGAGGTGAAGGCTGTCTAAAAAAATAGATACCTTGATATCTCTTAATTAGACATCCCTTCTTGGTTTCACCTCTTCAATGAGGGCTTCTGTGACAAACAGTGCTGTGAAGAATGGGACCTTGGGCTCTTTGACATGTGGGGCCCTGTAAATATGGGCCTTGGCCTTTGTTTTAGAATTTCTTCTGTTTTAGATGAAAGGAGTTAGGACCTAAGACCTTATGAATTTCAAAAAAGTCAACAGAGTAATCCATTTGAGTATCTGACTTTCCAGGTTTCCAGGTTTCTAGGGAGTTGAGTTCTTGCTGGAATTTGCATGCATCTCAGCATTAATGCCCCTAACAACTGAATTTTGAGACTCAGTCCTCCATTAGATGGGAAGAGATTTCATCCGGCAGTGATGCTTCATTTGAATCTGAATTTAGTGGGACCAATGCTATGTAGAAATTGTGCTAAGTTTGACACCATTCTCCCCAGACAACAAGTGTTCACCCTGAGTGAATACTCTGAAGTGGTCAGAGAAAATGTTTATACTTCTGCTCCTACTATATCTTTGGAATAAATATCCTTACATAGAATGGACAGGTGAACAAATAGATACCTAAGGTAATCTGAATATCAAAGATGACAGACCCTATAGGGGAGAAACCTAGAAGAGAGCTGGATCAGGTAACTTTGACAGTGAAGGCTAGGGGAAGAATTCTTAAGTAAACAAGGGATAAAGGGTATCACTAATGCTAAAATAGATGGTTTTGATTACATGAAATTGAAAGGCTTCTGAATGAATAAAATCAATGTAGCTAGGAAAAGATTGGTAGTGGTTGATTGAGAAAGATATTTACATCAAATATTTTTTAAAGGGTCTGATATCTGATATGTATGTATGTACATATCTTTTTGGGTTTTTTTGTGGCGTATTGAAATGTTTGTGCTTATTGAAGATTGTTAAATTCACAATAAAACAATATATCATTTAAAAAAAATTGATATCCCCTTTCAAAAGCTTTTGGTGTCTTTCTATTGATTCCAGGATAAACTCCAAACTCCTCACCCTGGCATTTCTCTCTAAAATCTGCTTCACATTTTTTGTTATGTTCTACTTGGGCAGTTGGGCAAGCTAGTATCTTTGCCACTCCAGTATCTTTGCCAAGAAAACCCCAAATGGAGGTCACAAAGAGTCAAGCATGACTAATTGACCGAGAGAAAAAAACAGGCAGCTGTATGGAAGGTGAATTGGAAAGGTGAAAGTCTGGAAGCAAGAAAAATAATTAGGAAGCAAGGAAAGAGGGATAGAAGTTGGGTGGTAGTTCCATGAGCAGAGATTAATTAATTGAATGTGAGAGGCAAGGGAAAGGGAAGAGGTTAGAATTATTCCAAGGTTATGAACCTGGGCTACTGGGAAAATTGTTGTGCCCTCACCAGTAACAGGGAAATTCAGAAGCCATCCCTTCCATGAAGCCTCCCCTAACTAGTCTAGGTCAGAGTGATCTCACCCTCCTCTGATTTCTGATAATACTGCACTTTGCCAGGGGCTTGGCCTTGGAATTTATCTTACTCTCTTTTGGATTCTAGTTATTTATGTATTCATCATTCCTTTTGCCCATTATTTATTAGAAAGTAAAAATGATGATAAGAGTGGTGGCGGTGACACTGTTACTACTGCTTCTAATACCACTACACCTATTACTGATAGCTGCCATAATCCTTTAAGATTTTCAAAGCACTTTAAATATATTATCTCATTTGACCCTTAAAACCTGTGAGGTAGATAGTATTATCTCCATTTTGCTGAGAAGAAACTGAAGAAGGGAGGTAGCCTATCTAATATAGATAAATATGATATATGCGTAGCACAGAGTCTTTTACAAAGCTGTCATTCAGTAAATAATTGTTGAATTATTGATCATAAATCTAGAATTGGAAGGAACTTCAGAGGTCATTTTACAGAGGAGGAAACAAAGGTACAGAGAGATAAAGTGCCCAAGGTCACACAGCCAGTAAATAATCAGAATAGGATTTGAATCTAGGTCTTCTTAACTCCCAGTCTGGTGCCCTCTCCAATATATTATGCCACTGAGAGAAATGATTATTAATCATCAATTAATATCAGGGGGATCCAGGTTTTTTCCTCTTATTTCCTTATTTAGTTACCAAGTCAAGGCAGTCTTTGAAGGACAGAACTGATGATGAGATCAGGTTCAGTCTAGGACAGGCTTCCACACATTTGAGAAAGCTGAGTTCTGATTAAAGACTTTCTTATCTAGGTGAATTCTGGCCCATTGTTCAACTAAGTACGTGTTCTGGTGGAGGATATATCCTTTTGTATAGCTGCAGGCAGACCGACCCGAGTTTGGAGAGGAGTATCTTTTTTCTAAGAGTGACTTAGAGTCCCCCAGTCCCTCATTAGAATAAGTCCATATCTCTTAATATTCATTCTCTCATGAATTGTTAACCAATCAGAATTGATTTTCCCGGTAGGGAACACCCACTCTCTAAGAGTATTTGAACGTCCAGCAGGCCCCCCACGGAGTGTCTTTGGCTCATGAGAGAAAATCACTGACCTCAATCTATTAATTATTTGCTAGCCATAATTAATAATTTGAATATTAATTACCCAGAAAATTATGTCTCTTGGACTTTTCATTTGTCACACTGTCTTTAACACTTGCATTTGTGAGATGTCGTTGCTAAGCAGCCTCTTTGGAGCAGCTAATCTGAACCCAGCTCAGCTTGAGCTCTTATGACAGACAGCCCATCCATCCCTGGGCCCCTACATAAAGCCCCTCCAGCTTTGCAGAAAACACCAGAGCTTATGCTCTAGCATCGTAGTCTTGGTTGTCCCGATGTTTCAAAGAGGTATTGGATGAGGATTTTGGGAAAAGTAAATTTAATAAAGGAGAGAGGAAACTCAGTATAGCTGATAGAGATGGCCTCTAAACCAGGAAGACTAGAGTTCTAGTTCTGTCCCTGATATACAGTGACTGTGTGACCCTGGATAAATTACTTAACTCCAGACAACTGAGCCTCTTGAATTCCCTGGTTTCCTTCAAACTCAGCTCAAAATCCTCCCTTCTGCAAAAATCATGTTTCTGTCTGCTTGTCTGTCTATCTCTCTCACAGACCCCTTCCCCTTGAGACTACCTCCAATGTATCCTGCATATATTAATCTCTTACTGTGTGTCAAGCAGAAGACACTAGAGATGGCAAATATGAAACAAACTTTTAAAAAAAGTTAAAATTGATTCTCTTAACAGATAGGAAATTCCTGGAAATTATTTCAAAGTCCACTGACTGCATGAATCTTTGCACATTTCTATTTACCTTGGAATTTGAGTTTCTTGAGGGCAGAACCTGTTTAGGTGCTCAGCACACATCCTCACATACAGGAAGCCCTTAATACATGCTTTTTGACTGATTGGTTGACTTGCTCTCCCAAAGAAATCAGAGATGAGTCCTTATCGAGAAATACAAAGTATCAGTAGCAAGGCCACACATGGAATCAAGAGAATTCTTAAATGTCTGGTCCTAAAGCAAAGCACATTAACACGGAAATCCAGTCAATTGGCATGCAGCTACAAGATGTTAGCCCACTGTTTTAATATTTCACAATAGACCTCAGGTGTTCTGTCCATGAAAATAATTAACACCCTATGCACCTGTGCCTTTGGCAACGCTTGTGTGAAACCTTCTGGTACGAAATGAAAAAATACATTTGCTCATGCTCCTTGCCAGCACGGAACCGTTCTGTGGAGTCAGTGGGATGCTGGCCCTGGGGTTAACATTAGTATGAAATCGTCTTCTTAAACTGAATCTGCCATCCTGGAAGAGACAAAGCTCTTTCTATTGGCAGGTAACAATCCTTCTGCTTCATTTTCTCAGATTCTGGGAAACAGCATTTTCCCCTCTTCAGGGACGTTTAGAGAGGGAACAACCACCAGGGAGTTTAACCTAGTTCTAGCTCCAGGGAGAATCCTTATCAGATATGGCTGACTAATCCTGAGGGAAATTCCAGTTAAATGCTAATCTAACAGATCACAGAAAATGGAATGTTTGGGTTAAGAAATACTAGAAGAGTAGGTAAGAGCCTAGAGCAACAATCCCTGATATCAAGGAGTGCTTTATCCTAAAATGTTATTTTGTTAGTAATCTTATACCCTGCCTGGCTCAGCTGATGAATTAGCAAAGACCAGTCCTCTCTCTGGAAGGTCTACTACCCCTCTGCAACAGTTAAATACTTAAGAGGAGTCTGGAAGTGAATGGATTCTGCCCAAGCTTCAAAGAGTGCCTGCATTAATTCCAAAGACTTCTATTAAAACAGATGGGGAACCAAGGGAAAAGAAGTAGTTCACTGAGGACAGACTTGGAGGCATAACAAATAGTTATTACTGGCACATTGCCTGTGTTGGTAAGGTCAGTGGGGTTCCCCAGGGATGAGGTAGAGCTGGCCTAGACTACCCAGCAAATCCTTTTCCAACTCTGAGTTTCTGTGATGCTGGGCCAGTTGCATGACCCATTTGGCCTTATTGTCTGTATTAAACAAGGACTTCAAGTGACATGTGAGAAAGCATGGTGTTATGCGACAAAGAGGAAAGGACCTTCCATTTTTCTTCTATAGATATGAGTGACTCAGGTTTAGAACTACACTCCATTTCAGTGCAAATTGAGCAATCTCCTTTCTGGGTTTGTTGTTCAAGGTTATATTCATGGAGGAAGGGAAGATTAAATAGTCCTAGACAAAAAAAAAAAAAAAGCTTGGTCCTTTCCTTTCTTGCGCCTCTCCTCCCCCAGGGTAACTGTAGAAAAAACAAATTTCTTTTGTCTGAAAAGACATAGATTCAAAACGACCTTTTTTCTTTTTTAAATATATATAATTTTTTTATTTTCAGTTTTTAACATTCACTTCCACAAGAATTTGAATACAAAATTTTCTTCCCATCTCTCCCCACCCCCATCCTAGTACAGCATGCACCCCATCCACCTCTTCCTCCAGTCTGTGCTCCCTTCTATTACCCAACCTTCTTCCATCCCCCTTCCCCTCTATTTTCCTGTAGGGCAGAATAGATTTCTATACTCCATTGTCTGTATAGGTTAATTTCAAGTTGCATGCTAAAACAGTTTTTAACATTCATTCTTAAAACTTTGAGTTCTCTCCCTCCCTCCCCAACTCACCCTCATTGAGTAAACAAGCAATTCAATATAGGTCATATCTGTGTAACAATGTAGAGCACTTCCATAATAGTGATGTTGTAAAGACTAACCATATTGCCCAATGACCTATCCTGCCCTTCATTTATTCCATTCTCTCCCTTGACCTGTCCTCCCACGATAGTGTTTGCTTCTGATTATCCCTTTCCCCAATTTATTGTCCCTTCTATTATCTTCCCTCACCCATCCTCTTCTCCCTTGCCTTCCTGCAGGGCAAAATAGGTTTCCATATTCAATTGAGTGTGTTATTCCCTCCTTAAGCCAAATCCCATGAGAGTAAGACTTAATTATTTCCTTTCTTCTCCATTCCTCTTCCCCTCCATTGTAAAAGCTCTTTCTTCACTCTTTTATATGAGGTGATTTGCTACGTTTTACCTCTCCCTTTCTCTTACTCCTAGTATATTCCATTCAACAGTAAATTTTATTTTTTTAGGTATTCTCCCTTCATGTTCAGTTCACCCTGTGCCCTCTATGTGTGTATGTGTATATATATATATATATATATATATATATATATATATATATATATATATGCACACACACATATACATACATATATACACACATGTATTTTGCATGTACATATACATACCTACACATATATAATATGCATACCCATACCCACCCACGTGTGTGTGTATGTATTCCCTCTACGCTAATACGGAAAAAGGTCTCATGAGTTACAAATAACATCTTTCCATGTAGGAATGTAAACAGTTCAACTTTAATGAGTTCCTTAAGGCTTCTCTTTCCTGTTTACCTTTTCATGTTTCTCTTGATTCTTGCGTTTGAAAGTCAAATTTTCTATTCAGCTCTGGTCTTTTCAACAAGAATGCTTGCAAGTCCTCTATTTCATTGAAGTTCCATTTTTTCCCCTGCAGTATTATACTCAGTTTTGCTAGGTAGGTGAGTCTTGATTTTAATCCTATCTCCTTTGACCTCTGGAATATCATATTCCAAGCCCTTTGATCCTTTTGTGTAGAAACTGCTAAATCCTGTGTTATCCTGATTGTATTTCCACAGTATTTGCATTATTTCTTTCTGGTTGTTTGTAATAGTTTCTCCTTGACCTGGGAACTCTGGAATTTGGCTACAATATTCCTAGGAGTTTTCCTTCTAGGATCTCTTTCAGGAGGTGATTGGTGAATTCTTTACATTTCTATATTACCCACTGGTTTTAGAATATCAGGGCAGTTCTCTTTGATAATTTCCTGGAAGATGATGTCTAGTGTCTTTGTTTCATCATGGTTTTTGGGTAGACCAATAATTTTAAAATTCTCTCTCCTGGATCTATTTTCCAGGTCAGTTGTTTTTCCAGTGAGATATTGCACATTGTCTTCTATTTTTTCATTCTTTAGGTTTTGTTTTGTAATCTCTTGGTTTCTCATAAAGTCATTACCTTCTATCTGCTCCATTCTAATTTTTTAAAATTAATTTTATTTATTTTCAGTGTTCTACAATCACTACCATATAACTTAGATTTTTTCCCTCCCTCCCCCACCTTCTCCCTCTCTCTCCAAAATGGCATACAATTTTGTATAGGTTCTACACATACATTCCTTTTAAATACTTTGCACCATAGTCGTGCTATATGGAAGAATTGAAATGAATGGGAGAAATCATATAACAAACCAAAATGTAATACAAAAGAAAATGATCTGCTACATTCTGCGATTGAATTCCATTGTTCTTTCTCTGGATGTGGAAAGCATTTTGCCTTAAAAGACCACAGGGAATTTTTTTTTAAGTCCTTGCATTGCAATGAATTTCCAAGTCTATCAGAAAAACCTCTTGCACACTGTGGTTGTTGCTGTGCACAAAGTTCTCCTGGTTCTGCTCCTTTTGCTCAGCATCAGATCATATAAGTCTTTCCAGGCCTCTCTGAAGTCTTCCTGTTCATCATTTCTTATAGCACAATAATATTCTATTATATTCATATACCATAATTTATTCAGCTGTTCCTCAATTGATGGGCATCCCCTTGATTTCCAGTTTTTGGCCACCACAAAGAGTGCTGCTATGAATATTTTTGTACATATGGGACCCTTTCCCATTGTTATGATCTCTTGGGGATACAGTCCTAGAAGTGATATTGCTGGGTCAAAGGAAATGCATATTTTTGTAGCTCTTTGGGCATAATTCCAAACTGCCCTCCAGATCCATTCTAATTTTTAAAGAACTATTTTCCTCAGTGAGATTTTGAACCTCCTTTTCCATTTGGTCCATTCTGCTTTTTAAAATATTCTTCTCCTCATTGGATTTTTGGACCTCTTTTGCCATTTGGGTTAATCTATTTTTAAAGGTGTTATTTTTTTGTGCATTTTTTTGGATCTCTGCTAGCAAGCTGTTGACTCACTTTTCATGATTTTCTTGCATTGCTCTCATTTCTCTTCCCAATTTTTCTTCCATCTCTCTTACTTGATTTTCAAAATCCTTTTTGAAGCTTTCCATGGCCTGAGACTATTTTTTTTTTTTTTTGGTTTTGGATGTAGAAGTCTTGACTTTTATAGCTTCCTCTGATGGTATGCTTTGTTTTTCCTTATCTGAAAGGACGAAGAGAATACCTGTTCGCTAAGAAAGTAACCATCTATAGTCTTATTTTTCCCTCTTTTTTGGGCCTTTTCCCAGACAATTATTTGACTTTTGAGTCCTTTGTCAAGTGGAAGGTATACTCTAGGGGCCTGTAAGTTCTCAGTTCCTCCAAAGTGGTACAGTTAGGGAGAAGAGTTTACTGCTCTCCTGACCTGTGCTCTGGTCTGTGAGCAACAATGAGTACTCTTTTCTGCCCAGGATCTGTGAGTAGAATTCCCTCTCCAGAAGCCTCCACCAGCCCCACCACAGCAGTGCTCCTCCTCACCCCAGGTCTGCCATCCAGGACTGAGATCCAGATCACCTGCTTGATTCCCTCAGGGTCTTTAGGCTGAAGGCTCCAAAAGTGGATGCTGTTGCCACAATGGTGGCTCCCACCCTGGGGCCAGTGCTGGAGCCAGACTGCATTCCCTTCTCATGCTTTGAAAGATGAAAGAGCTTTCTAACTGATCTTTGAAGCTGTCTTTGGCATTTGTGGGTTGAGAAATCTGGGAACCACAGCTGCTATTGTTATTCTACACCCTGAAGACTGCTGCAGTCCTGTCCATGCTGTGTCCTGTGGCCAAGGCTGGGCTGTGCTCTGCTCTGAGCCTAGTATGGTAGACCTTTCCTGTCAGCCTTTCAGGCTCTCTTGGGCTAAAAATCTCCTTTACTCTGTCACTTTGTGGCTTCTGCTGCTCTAAAATTTGTTTGGAGTCATTTTTACAGGTATTTTATGGTCTGTGGGGTAGAGCTAGAGCAGGTCCATCCTTCTACTCCACCATCTTGGCTCTGCCCCCTAAAATGACTTTTTTTTTTTTTTAAAAAAGGATATATAAAATATACTACTGGTTTTCTTTAGAGTGGAACATTCTACTACCTCACTATGGTTATGGCTATGTCTGTGAAGATTTTGTTTTAGGGTTATCCATAGCTATTTTTCTCATAAGAAGAAAGAAGCATTTGTTTAATGCCCTAGAAATATTATCTCATTTAATCCTCCCCCAAATCCTGAAAGACAGGTGCTATTCATTCCAATTTTACATTTAAAGAAACTGAGACTGAGAGGTTAGAGGACTTGTCCAGGGTTACTCAGCTAGTTAAGTGTATGAGGCCAGATTTGAACTCTGGGTTTCTGACTCCAAGGCCAGTGCTCCAACCAGTTCACCACCTAGCTGTCTGTGGCAAAACTTCTTCCTGACCTATATTCCAAATAATTTTGTTTGGTTGTGTTTTTATTCTAAGAGTGTCATTCTAACTCCCGTGTGGTAATGGTCTTCTCCCTTAGATCTCACATGGCCCAGTGTCTTACTCCTCTCTAATGTACCTGCCATGTCATATTGTATAGTATGACTATCTATGTTGTTGACATACTAGCCTTGAGAAATCCAGGGCAGCATCTGTCCAAATTTTCACCTCTCCCAGCACCTACCACAATAATTTGTATAGAGTAGGTGATCATGAATGTTTGTGGAGTGAATGAATGAATCTCTAGTGTTCCTGAACAACCAACTGCAGTTCTACCACCACTGTTGAGTGGCATACTCACACTGGTTCCACTCATAGTCATAAAATATCAGAGTTGGGGCTGGAGATCAGTGAGTATAGTGATGATTTAATCTTCATCCAACCCCTTACTCTATAGAAGAGAAAATGGGATCTCAAAGAGCAGCCAAGGTCTGCCAAGGGGCAGAGTTGGGAATAAAACCCAGGTTTCCTGTTTGTTGTTCAGTGTACTTCCTAAAACACCATATTTAATTTCTCTCTGCATTTGCAATTTCTTCCACATAACCAGCTCCACAGTTTCTCCATTTTCCTGGGTATTGGTAGCTGAGCAACCCATACCTATACTCCAAATGGAACTCTTCATGACCCCATTCAAGTTTTTCTTGGCAAGGACACTAGAGTGGTTTGCCATTTCCTTCTCTTGCTCATTTTACAGATGAGGAAACTGAGGCAGACAGGGTTACGTGACTTGCTCAGGGTCACTCAGTTAATAGGTCCTCCTGACTCCAGGGCTGTTGCTCTATCCACTGAGCCACCTAGCTACCCCTCCCAATCTTTACAAGCGCAGAGTTTTGTCAGAGACAAAATGGAAGTCTTGCCTTCTGCAACTCCCAGGGATGATAAGTAGAGCTTGGTCTTTACAGCCCTTTATAAGTGCTAAGCTATAGATGAATCTAGTCTCTTGTTCAAAGTTTATTTCACATTCCTTTTCACAGTCTCTAAGTTCTAGTCAAAATAGTCATCTTACCCTTCTTCGAACTCAATATTCTATCTCCCCTCTCTGTCTGTGCCTTTGCATTATAGATTGTTCCCTAGGTCTGGAATATACTCCCTGCTCATCTTCATTTCTTGGGCATCTTTAGAATACTTCAAGACTTAGCTCATGTACCACCTGCTAGGGGAAATCTTTCCTGAACCCTGTCCACCTGAAAGTTTGATTAAAGGAGGCAAACAAGATAGATGACATGTAAATTCATATTGTTTATTCCCTTAAAGTTAACAGATACATGCTACATGGAGCAAAAACACGTATCAGACAACATTCTTGTGTGATAAAGGAATGACCAGGCTTAAATACGTTTTAGAACAATCCCAAGTCAGGGTCTCTGTATCACTCAAATTTATGTTCTCTATATGTTTAACCATATTATGAGAAAGGAATATTCTTAATTGAATAGGTGGTAAATACAATGACATAAGAGAGTTGACAAAGCTCCAATTGACATTACGACCCAGGACATCTGTGTTTTCTTTACCATTAACATGCCATAACAGAGCATGTGTCCATAAAAATATTAAGATAAGAAAAATCCTGTTATTCAAGATAGTGTCTCAGTTTAAGTGTTCTCATCCTTAAACAGAGGAAAAATGCTCTTAAGTCAGCCCCATCTGGTTTTGTTGACATAGGAAGAGGCATTCTCTGAATTTACTCAGAGAACAAAGAGATTTTTAGTTCCAAGCTTTTCTACTGGTTGATTAATTCAGGCTCTGGCCCTTATTAAAGTCCAAAAATGATATTAAATGATTATCACCCCAATTAGTGAGAGTTTCTCCCTTCCCAAATAATCATTATCAAGTTTATCTGTTGACATAATGGAATGTGAAGCTCTTTTAGGGGTGAGGTGGGGGGGGGGTTGTATTGCTTTTGTATCTCCAGTACCTAGCACATAGTTAAGTAACTACGCACTAGTAAAAGTTGCAAAGTCTGGATCCATTTGGAGTGTAGGTGTAGGTTGCTCAGCCACTAATAGTAGGAGCTTGATAAATATAGTTGTCTGATGCTTGTTGGATTGACAGGATCCACTCATTTCACAGAAACAACTGAAGATGGGAACTGCTGCTTCCAAAGCAAAGATGGTTAGAAGCATTGTAGGTAGAAGTTAGAAGTTCCTTAAAAAATGGACAATTCATCAGCTAGTCCTTCTGTCATTCAAATCAAGTCCTCCAGTACTTATTGAGTACCTTCCATGTGCCAGACAGCATGCCAAGCTGAGGATGCCAAGAAAAGCAAAAGAAACAAACAAAAAACCCCCAACATTCCCTACTCTTAAGGAGGTCACAGCCTAATGGGGGAAATGACACGAAAATATGTGTACAAACAAGCTACAGACAGGATAAATGGGAGGTAATCAGCAAAAGAAAGGCATTAACATTAGGGGTGATCAGGAAAGTTTTCTAGTAGGAGGTGAGTTTTTAGTTGGGATTTGGAGAAGCCAGGAAGTACAAAAGAGGAAGGAGAGAATTCCAGGCCCATTGGAGGAGGGCCAGTGAAGATGTCTGGAGTCAGGAGGCAGGAGATGGGTCAGCAAGGGGTCCAGTATCTGGTTCAAAGAGGTAGAAACCCCTGGAATGTGTCTGGGATCCTCCCATAGGCTGCTGGGTAAGATTGTAGATGGATTTGGGAACCTAAAAATCCCAGCTTTGTCTCTCATTCCTTATTTAGTCAGTTAGAAGCCCTTTGGAAAACTAAGAGACCACAGGTGCTAAGCACAGAATCTTAAAATGGTAATGAACAGGGAGAAAGGATGAGGAAAACCCAAAACAAAATCTTGTATTTTCCCAAGACAAAAGTGATTTGAACAAAAATAGGACAGGCCTCTATTTCCAGTTTAAGCAAAGGATTGAGCAACTTCTGCCAGACAATCCACATATAGTGGCTAACAAGGAATGAGTGGGCAGGGGTGGAGGAAATCCACTTGTGATGTGTGGCAGTTTTTCTATACTCTTGGGAGGAAAACATCAATGGCCTTCCCAGTCCTACTCCCAGGTCTGGATGGACTATCTTTGGGGACCTTACAGTAGCTTAGGTTTCTTGAGCTTTCCTCTATCTACCATCTGTCATTTTAATCCAAGCCTCTTCAATTCAACAAGGCTGAACCTACTCACTCTGAATGACTCGAGAGGAGAGAGAGAGGCTGGTGACTTTGTACAGTTCTGCCTCACTTAAATCCAATTCACTTCTAAGTCAAGACATCACTCTCCTGATGTCATTGGTCTCTCTCTCTCTCTCTCTCTCTCTCTCTCTCGCTCTCCCTCTGTCTCTCTCACACACACATCTCTCTTTCTGCATAGACAACTGGGTCTGAAGTCAGTGATCTGACTTTATACCCAGTCTCAGAGCCTTAATTAACCTTGTGATCCTGAGCAAGTGACTTAACCATGATCTGCCTCAGTTTACTCATCTGTAAAATGGGGATAATATTAATAATAGCACTTACCTCTCAGGTGTGTTGAGAAGATCAAATGAGATAATTGTTATAAAGCTCTTAGCATAGCACCTGGCACATGGTAAACACTATGTTAATGCTACATATTGACTATTGTAATGATTATTATAAATATCTATCATCTATCTATGATCTATCCATCCATCAGCTATCTATCCACCTACCTACCTATCCATCCAACCATCATCTTTCTTTCTATCTGTCCATTTGTCCATCTCTCTATCCACCTACCTACCTATCCATCCAACCATCATCTTTCTATCTATCTATGCATTTGTCCATCTCTCTATCCACCTACC
>CM053769.1:389437701-389567567 GCA_028658325.1 Potorous gilbertii
TCCATCTCTCTATCCACCTACCTACCTATCCATCCAACCATCATCTTTCTATCTATCTATCCATATATCCATCCATCCTCTATCATTTATCTACCTACCCATCCATCCAACCATCATCTTTCTATCTATCTATCCATTTGTCCATCTCTCTATCCACCTACCTACCTATCCATCCAACCATTGTCTTTCTATCTATCTATCCATATATCCATCCATCATCTATCATTTATCTATCTACCTATCCATCCAACCATCATCTTTCTATCTATCTATCCATATATCCATCCATCATCTATCATTTATCTATCTACCTATCCATCCAACCATCATCTTTCTATCTATCTATCCATTTATCCATCTATCTATCCACCTACCTACCTATCCATCCAACCATCATCTTTCTATCTATCTATCTGGACTGGTGCTTGTCTCGGGTGTTAGAACGCCTTGTTATGACTCTTCAGAATGTTGTAGGGAAAAGAGCACTGGTTTTGGAGTCAGAAAACTTGGATTAGAGTCTAGTTTTGCCACTTGATTTATGACTTTGGGCAACTTCACTAAACCTTAGTGTCTTTTTATGTAAAATAGGTATAATGATCCTTGTACTGTCTGCCTACAGAGTTCCCCACCTTTGGGGAGAAAAGTACTTTGCAAAGTGAATTGTTGTTTTTATTATCGCTACTGTTTGTCTTGGATGCCATGTGGATTCCAAGAGAAGTATAAAGCAAGGACCTTATTATAGCAGTTGGATCAGTCTCAGGCTGTCTGAACACACTGGCGCACCATTAGTTCTCATAGGAGCATAGATTTAGAATCAGCAAGAAGCTTAGAAGTCATCTAGTCTAATGTTCTCATTTTATAGGTCAGCAAACCAACCTGAAAAAAAGGCAGATGATTTGCTCGAGACAAAGTTGGTGTTCCATTTGAACCCATTTCAAATAAGCTCCTCCTCCCTAAAACCCACATTTTCTCTACTGTACTGCAGTGCCTCTTGAAGCCTGAAGATCAATGCTGCCTTCAGAGAGGGAATATGAACACTCTCAGGCTGAGAAACCAAACATCAGAGAAACCATCCTGAGCTCTGCCTCAGGCACCCCGACAAAATTACTTTCATTTTCTCCCAGTGATATTATCTGTCATCTCCCCACCTCAGAGGGCTCCGATGAGACAAGAGTTGTGAGTCCCAAGAGCTCACTGGAGAAATTGAATGTTTCTTCTCCCACAGTCCTTCCTTCTCTTTCTATTTTACTGAATGCTTTCCTGTCTTCATAGCCTATCGACCAGAACAAAGGTGCTTGGGGCATTGAAGAGAAGGGTATAGAGAACTCTGTTTTCATTTGGGACATCCCCATATCCATTCAGTACTCCTCCTGTTCCATCTTTTCTGCTGGAGCCTTCAATCTGGCCCTTTGCCACATTTGCAAAATAACCGAGATGCATTTTGAGTCTTTGCCAGCTAGTGTGCTATGGTTGCCATGGCAAGTGTTGATTCTGGGCATAGTACTCAGCTCACTGATGAAGCAGAAAGCTTTCACCCCACCTCCATCTTTCCAAATCCTCCAAACCTTTCTCCCTCAAAGCAGTCTCAGGGAAGCATACCCAGAATCCTTCAAGAAAATCCACACAGAAACAGACAGTGATGCAAGCCATCTTGCTACTCTGCTACTCTGGCCTCTGCTACTCTGAGTCATTACTTAACAATTAGCAAGCATTTATTAGCCACTTGTTTGTGGATAGAACTACAGGAATCAGTCAGTAAGTCAATAAACATCTATTGAGTACCTACTATGTGCCAGGCACTGGCTAAGTGCTAGGGATACAAAGAAAGGCAGTTTCTATTCTCAAGGAACTCATAATCTAATAGGGGAAATAACATGTAAACACAGGTACAAATAAGCTGTTTACAGGATAAATTGGAGATAATTAACAGAGGGAAGTCACTAGAATTCAGGGGGATGAGAAAAAAGGATTTTAGCCACAGGAAGTGGACTATAACTGTGGATTGGAGGCAGACAGAGAAGGAAATAATCCAGAGAATAAGCCAGATAAAGATTATCTCTCTACCTCTACCCATTTCTTCTCTACCTCAGTGTGGAGAAAGAGATAACTTGCCCACTGAGTTTCTGCTCTGCTGTGTCTCTGCTTCTCCTTCGATGTCTGCTTGATTTTGGATGGCGGCTTGATAGGAACCATAATTCCATCACATTAGAGCACCTGGATCTTGAATCTATTACTAAGGTGTTTACTGTATCTATCAAGATGGGCTGATTGGAGTGGATGGGGGGAACAGAGAAGAACAGGAAGGAGCAGTGGAGATAGTATAGTGAAGGAGAAAAGGTCCTGTGTTGAGATAAAAAATCTTGGATTTTAACCCAAGGTTAGGATATACTGGAAAACATTTAAAAACCAGCTCATTCTCTCTTTCTCTCTCTCCCTCTCCCTTTCTCTCCTCTCTCTCTCTCAAAAAAAAGCACCTACCTATGTATTTATATTTATCAGCATATATAGACATATGTGTAAATATTTGAGGTAGTAAGGTGTATCAGGAAGTACCCCAACATACACAGGGGAGCCAGCTATCAGGTTCTTAGATCTGCATTCATAAAAGGAAAGGAACTTTCAAGGCGTTAACAATCACTTTAATCAAGTACATGTATCATTCCTTTAGCCAAGTATATATATCATTCGGTTAGTTCAGGGGAGTCAGCACCCTTAACTTCAAACAAAATACAGAGAAATAAAAAAATCAACAAACATGGCTTCCTCTGCCTGAATTCAACACACAGTTGGACCGTAACTGTCTGACCACAGTTACCAGAAAGGGAAGCACTGACATCTGGCGTTTCAAAGCTGATGGGCTTCTTAAAGTGGTTTCCCAGAGTCCTGATAGAGCTTTCAAACCTTTTTACAGAAACTAAGCTTCAAAGTAAAACCTCACCCTCAGAGTATTTATACTCTTTTTAGAGTCAGGACCTAACTCTCTGATCCAGTGCCTCCATAGAAAAAACAAAAGATACTTGGGACCCTCCCACAAAACAGTTTCTCTAATCAACCTTCCCACAATGGGCAGGCCCAAGAATGGGTGGGAAAGATCTTCTTTAATTACATTACTCAATCAGAGGCATTTTTAGTAAAACAAAACCAGCAAAAGATCCTAATTTGATTGCCATCATACCCAGTAGATACATCCCTGGGCTAGGAATCAGGAAGATCCTAGCTGTGTGACCTCGGGCAAGTCACTTTATCTCTGTTTGCTTTAATCCACTGAAGAAGGAAATGGTAAATCACTCCAATATCTTTGCCAAGAAAACTGCACATGGGATCACAAAGAATCAGACATGACCAATGGATTGAACAACAATAAATGTAAGTATACATGACACACTTTAAAATTTAATCTATATTATTAACATTTTCTTTATCACTTTTTAAATTCTAGACAATTAGCAAAACAATGTGTCAAGTTTAGATTTGTAGGGTTTGCTGATTTCTGAGATGTGAATGCTCATACAGTTAAACAACTGGCACTCACTAGTCAGTTCAAGTCTGCTCCAGCACACCCCTGGGCTAACTCTGATTCTGCCGCTTACTACCTGCTTTGACTAATGATTGGGTCTCAAGATGCCCATCTGTGAAATGGGAGAGTTGTACTTGGTAACTTTGAAGTTTCAGTCCAGCTTCAAATTTTTGAAATTCTAGTCCAGCCATCACATCCAGTACCTTTTCCACCACACAACGACTCTTTCACATGTATCGAAATGACAGGACAATCTATTACAATTAAAAATCTCAAATCTGGGGATCATTTGGAGAGAACTCAAGTTTAAGGCAATGGAAAGTCTTAAAGATGGAATGAAAGGCAGCATGATATGGTGAACAAAGAATCAGGAAGAGCTGGGTTCAAGTCTTGCGTAACAGACTAGCTTGCCTTCCTATGATACCTCCAAGTATGTGAAATCTTTTTATTTACGTTATTATCTCCACAACAACTCTATTGCTCTCCTCATTTTATAGATTAAAATGCTGAGGATCAGAGAGACTGTAACCTTTGCAGGATCACACAGTGATTAAATGGCAGAAGCAGGGTGGGAAGCTAAGGCTTTCTGATTCCATGTCTGGCACTCTATCTACTCTGCTATGTTGGCTTTTCTTCTCTTGTTGTATAACCTTGTAGTCATGTAATCTTGCCAGGCTTCAGGGTCATCATCCGTAAAATGAGAGGATTAGGTGGTTTCTAAGGGCTCTTCTAACTCTAAATCCCCTACAGGAAGCTCTGTTAAAATGGAAATATCCTGAGCCTGCAATGCTCTCCCTCCTCATCTTTGCTTCCTAGCTTCCTGACTTCCTTTAAGTCCTAGATAAACTCTCACCTTCTACAGGAAGGCTTTTCTGATATCCCTTAATGCTAGTGGGACAGCTAGGTGGTGCAGTGGATGGAGTGCCCAGCTTGGAGTCAGGGAGACTGATCTTTCTGAGTTCAACTATATGGGCAAGTCACTTAACCCTGCTTGCTTCAGTTTCCTCATCTATAAAATAGAGAAAGAAATGGCAAACCACTCCAGTGTCTCTGCCAAGAAAATCTGAAATGGGGTCATGAAAAGTTGGGTGCAAGTGAGAAATAACTGAACTGAACTTAAATGTTAGTGTCTTCCCTTTGTTGAATATTTCCTGTTTATCCTGTACATAGCTTCTTTGTAACATAGTTATTTGCATATTGACTCCCCCACTGGATTATGAGCTCCATAAGGATAGGAACTGTCTTTTGTGTTCCTTTGTATCCCTAGCATTTAGCACAGTGCGTGGCGCATAGTAGATGCTTTAATAAGTGCTTGTTGACTGACTGCCTTGAAACCTTTATCCACCAGCCCTTGAAAGGAGTCTGTGATACTGAAAGACTGAGGCAATAGAAGGTGGGGGAAGGTCATGGAAGAAGAGGGTAAGGTATGAGAATACAAGGACAAACTTAATTAGACAAGTTCATGCCAGATTCAGTGCTTTGTACAGAGTAAGTGCTCAATCAGTGTTGAACTGTATCATAGCTCTGCTGAATGACAACCTCAGAAGTTAATACTGTGCATCAAAAGTATGCTTTACAATGAATTAATGAGATATTGAATTTTATATACCTTTCTTAACTTACAAAAATGCTTAACATAGCAAAACACAGTTAATTTGAAATAAGCATTTACTGAAATTAATTGAATATAAATAGACCTAAACTTATAAATGACACCCACAAACACATGCGTTCTCTTGTGCAGAGGGAGAAACACCACACACACACACACACACACACACACACACACACACTCAGAAGCACATAAGCAGAAAATCACACTCAAAGACATTTAGTTAACAGAGATATGCAGAGTCAGTTACACAACACATTACTTTTACATAGACACAGAAAGTACAACGTATAAACTCACATAGGCATATACACATACATGCATACTTTTTTCTTACAATAAGGCCTTGAACTGAACAGTATTTATAAAGTACGGTATATTCAGCATTAACGATGGAGACAGTCTTGGACACCCAAGTTCCTGCCTTCAGCCTGTGTCTTCTTCTCCAGCCCCCTCCTCCCTAACTTATATCCTACCTCACCACCATCACCACCATCCACCACCTGGGAGAATCCAGACCTAAAGTGGAAGGTGACAAGTAGACTCTTTTTCTTCCCTGCAGTATGGGACAATGGAATGAAATCTAGCTTTGGAAGGAGAAGAATCAGCCTTCCTACATAGGAAATCTTGGGTAAATAACTTCACATCAGGTCTGAAATGAAGAGGTTGGATGAGATGTTCTCTATAGTGCCTTCCAACAGTAACTTTACGGGTCTTTGAATCGATGAGTTATAGCCATGTGCATAAAAGTTGCTGTTCAGTACCCCTTATGTGTTAAGTCGTGAGGGTGTCACTGTCCAGGATACAAAGCATCTAGTTGCCTGAAATTTAGGTGAAGCTGTAACAGGTTGGTTTTTTTAAAAATTACTTTGCGGGGGTGTTTTTGTCTTTACAACTAAAACATTCTAACAGAAGTTGTGGGATCCAGTGGGACTCAGTGTTACTCTTTTATAGTTGCCCCTGTAACACTTTACCTTTTGCCTCCTTAAAACTCTTGCTTATATTTCTTCAGTGAAAAGATGAAATGAGTAAATGAACCAGCCACCCACACATCAATCACAGAATTGAGGTTTAAGATGACATCTCCAGCAGTTTTTCTTTCATCACAGGAGAGAGACAGACAAAAAACACAAGAGATACACTTTCCAATTTTCCAGGCAGTTGAAGATACAGCAAAATGTCTTTGTCCTCTTCGTGTTGGAAATAGTTTTCCATTATTGTGATCTGATAAAAAGAAAAAAAAGTTAATAGGGAATTGTTTCAATTCACCATGAAGCAAGGATTAATTGGAACAAGGAAAAATGATAAACTAGCTGTGTGGAGGATCAACAGATTAAAGCAACTTGTAAAATTTGAACAGATAGGCTGAAGAGGACAGAAAATGTATTTTTTTTTTTTGGTGCCTGCCTAAAAAAATCACTCTACTTGTTCCTTTTGTAATGAAATATTTCTAACACTTTTTAAATTGAGTTACTTGAGTTTGTACCCTCTTCCCTCACCCCATCTGATTTTAAAGAAGTCTTAAAAATCTCTGATTTTTCTGCCACCCACCTCAAGATCTCAAGTCATGGGCAGCTGGTTTCTGTTACCTTGGAAACCACACTCAATTAGCCTTACTGCTTCCTTAATCTGTGACTTTGGCCTGGGCTGTTTCTGGTGTGTTGTTTCCCTTCTCTGAAGAAACCCTAGGATATTCGCCACAACCTAAGACTGTAGGAGGTCAAGGGCATATCTCTGGGAACATCTGTTCTTGGGAAATATTGTTACTAGCAGAGCAAGCAGACTGAGTTATCTAGATAAGAGTCTCTGTTCTCTTCATTTTGTCTATGTAGACATACTCTCAGAAAGGGAACAAGATAAAAAATGTGAATAGTGGGTAAATGTCATGTGGGGGAGCATTTAAGACCTAAAATATATCTTTCTATTTCTCCTTTTTGGGCAGTTAAATCTTTTTTGGCTGAAAAATCTTCCATACTCATGTTTAGACTCACTCAGACTAAAATTATTTCCACTGTGAATAGAGCTAAATGACATAGAGAAAATTGTCTCATTTCTTTTTCTTTATTAGTTGTGTTTTATAATGAGAAATTGTTGAAGGAGAGATTTTTTTTTTTAGTTTATATGCACTCCATGAAATTAAGCACACTTTAAGAATATATGCCTTAATTATAACAGTGTAAGAGACAGATACTTTGATGGACAAGCTCATTGATTTGGACTCTCCCTCCACTGAATTAGATAGCGACCCCATCCATGTCTTCTCATGATCTGTGATTCTTGTCCTTGTCCATCTAGAAATCTAGCAAGGAGGATCTGTTCAGGGTGCTGACCATAGAGGTCATCTAGTCAGAATCTCACATTTAACACAAGAGGAAATTGAGGCAAGTGAAGTTTTAGTGATTTGGCCAAGGTTACACAGGTAGTAAGCATCAGAGGTAAGCTTTGAGCCTAATTTAAGACTTCTGATCCCAGAAAGAGTGCTCTTATTTTTACATTGGGGGTGTAATTGAGGGTGTAATTTAATTAAATTAAATATTTAAAAAATAAAAAGAAACAGTGCTCTTTCCACCATACTGATAGCCTATGTATTTCTTAAACTTCACAAAATTATTTCCATGTAACAATCCCTTGAGAAAGATACTGTAAATGTAATTGTCCTGATTTTATGTATAGGGACACTAAGAACACTAATCAGAAGTGTCTTTTTATAATTTAGAATTGTATAATTGCTATGATTCCTCCTAGTAAATATACAAGGACAGCTGTGGCGTAGTTGCTAGAGTGCTGGGCCTAGAGTCAAGAAGCCTCATCTTTATGAGTTCATATCCAGCCTCAGACACCAGCTGTGTGACCCTGGACAAATCATTCAACACTGTCTGCCCCAGTTTCCTTATCTGTAAAATGAGCTGGAAAAGGAAATAGCAAACCACTCCAGTGTCTTTGCCAAGAAAACTTCAGATGGGGTCTAGAAGGGTCAAATATGACTGAAATGACAATGCCATAAAAGTAAATATTAGAGCCAGGACTTGATCACAGGTTCTTAGGGACAGATCTGATGCACACCTCCAATTAGCCTAAGTTTGATGTAGGGATGAAATAAGGTTGTGAGCTCCTTGAGGGCAGACAGTGTCTTTTACCTCCTATTTTTTTAATCCACAGTGCTTAGCATGGTGCCTGACATAAAGTAGGGCCTTAACAAATGTTTATTGACCGATTGATAATTGGTCACTGAACAGTTGGCAAAAGCAGGTTTATTTTAGCTTTAACATCATAAGGAAGGCAAACAGAGAGAAAGTAGTTCTTAGCTTCAGTTGAGGCCTCATCTCCATATGGTAACAGGTTCAGCAGAGGAGGGTATGGTGATTTGAATTGCAGCGTTTTCTGGCACCCCAAGTCTGAAAAGCACTGATTCCACATGGGTAGGACCTTCATGCCCCTCCATGGCTGGGAAGCCATATCAACACAGTCAAAAGCCACTGGGAAACTACATCAAAGGATGCAAAGCTTGAGCTTTGTGCTACCGCTAGGGAAGGATGAGAAGCAAAAAGGAAAGGTCTTCTTGGTAAATACTGATCCCTCCCAAGACATTGGACCAATAGATAAATGTTTTTAGGGGTGAGTCTTCTGAGATTTGGGAGCATAATCACTTTTCTCACCTGCCCCATTTAGTATTCTATACTGGCCAATGATGAGCTACCCTACCAGGGGCAGCCAACTATAATGGGAAGAAAACTGACCAGGAAGCTGGAGAGGCCTGGATTCAAATGAAAGATTCCATATTTTAGTAGCTTTATGTTCAACCACAATAACGTAACTGCCTGAGCCTCAGTTTCTTCACCTGTAAGTTGCGGATATCGATACTCGCGTCCCTCTACAGTTATATGGGTTACTCAGTGAAATATTATTGATGAATGACAGGGCAAATCCCAAGTCTTTTGATATTTTGACATTGGAGGGATCATTACAAAAGTACAGTTACTTTTATCCTTCTGTTTCTTAATCCTCTAGAATATTGGCATATATTCCAGCTGCTTTTGTCTTAAATTAATTTCATCAAGCATTTAAAAAAGAAATATTATTTATTGTGTCGCATAGGCACATAGCGGATGCTAATAAATGTGTGTTGGATGAATGAAAGTGACCTCTATACTCTCAGGAATAGAATTATTCCAGCAGCTACACAAATGAAGGAAAGCCATGCTCACTGTCCTCTAGAGCAGCCTAAACTACGGGGGTAGATGTCTGGATTGGCCATTCAGGAAGATGTAGGCCTGAGACTGCTGGGAGGAGAAAATGCCAGGGAAGGGGGTTATAACAGATGCCCATCTCCTGTACCATGTTGAGGTGGATGCAGACTAAGAGTCCTCTTCTGAGCAAAGAGGATGCCACAGCCAGATGCATTTGCCAGGGATACAGGATAGATAAAAATATCTGCCCCTGCTCTACTACCTGACCTGCCCTGGGGCTTGTCTTCAGGAATCTGGGCTAGCAAATCTGTACCAGCAAATATCATTAAAACTCCAAATCAATCCCACTGTTCAAGCCAGTCCACAGGCACATTTGATCTTTGAAAAGCTCTTCATGCTTTGGGGAAGCAAAAGTATTTAATTTGCATGCACAAACCAAGGTATGGGAGATCAAAGAGGGAGGGAGTCCCAGTGTGGATTTGAAGAGGCATTAAATGCATAAGGAACCAAGTTTGACTTAGCTTTCTTTTGTCTTATTGGGCCAAAGATTGATTTTTTTAAGAGGGAGGGTGTAACCTGGAGAAGTAGAAGAGGTTTATTAATTAAAGATAAAGCCCTTTTTCTGTGTGACCCAAATTACTTTTTGCATTTAAATTTTGAAGTAATGGGCTACACACCTGTATTTATCTTCTCTTACTCTTTTCTAACATTACTGCCATTTCTTTTGCTGCTGACTACCCAATTGAAAAGTCTATATGGATCCCAAGAAGAGAAGTTACCTGATTCTGAGGACTGTTTCTTTTTCTTCTCTATAATTCATACTTACTTGGACTAAACAGCCTCAAAGGTCTCTTGGCTTTAATGTCTTCAGCCAAGTTTTTGATGAATGGAACAGGACCAAGGACAGAGCTCTAAGACTGTAGATCAAGGCTTTCTTATCTGTACAGAGATGAATTTCTGCCTTATTTCTCTCTAGCTGAGGAGAAAAGTGATAACAGACACTTTTTTTAAAGGCAGGAAAATAATATCAGGCAGTAAATAGTCAAGAGCTAGAATATGTGATACAAACATGTGTGGAAAGAGTCTTGGACTCAAATTACCTAAGTTCTAGCTTTACTTTTGCAAATGGCTGGCTATAAAATGACATTTCCACAGTCAGTGCTTCAGTTTCTTGGTCTGACCAGACTGTGGTATTTGCTCATTTTACCTTGTTAGGAGTATGAGGATCAAGTAGGGCACTGTGGTTGGAAAGTCTTGTGACATTTATAAAGCACTATACAAATGCAAGGTATTACCAGTATTAGACAAATTCAGAAGACGGACATATCAACAACACCAGCTACAGGCTAGCGTTAGAAAAACTTTAATTAAAAAACTGGCCAAGTGTGCACCCTCAATTTCCTGACCATTTTTTTCAAAAAGCATTCCATAATTCTCTTTAAGAATCAAATCTTCTTCTAAGAGAATGCCCTCTCCATTAGTCTTTTTCACCTTAGTATGAATTTAATACAAAATACCTCCTAAGGTCTCTTCTCTTATTGGCATGAAAAACTTTGCTCCTTGTTAATATAGTCTGTTGCTTTAGGAAAAAGTGAAGGAGTTTTCAGGGCAGAAAGTCTTTTCTGGGTCCCTGAAATCACATTACACACCACTTTCTCTGTGTGGGAAAGGGATGACCTAAAGATGTTTACTTCTCTCTTGAGTCCTCAAAGGAGAACTAATCTCTCTGATAAATAACAGCTATAGCCACCAGTTCTTAGCAGTAGATCTAGGGTGTTTACTTTCCAAATAGTACTATTTATCTTGCCTGTACTATTCTAGATTGAAGGAAGGAGAGAGGGTGGATAATTTGATCTCAACTTGCCTTTGAGACATTAAAAAACCAAAGTATTGTAAGGAAAGTATTTGCTTCAGAAATATTATCCAGTTTAATAAATATATCCATTCTATACCAACACACAGGTCCAAGATATTTTTTTTGAAAGATCATATGGAATAGAAAGAAATGAAATGAAAGAAATTAATTTTACTAGTTCAAAAATGTCTTATTTCTATCAACTTGGATATGACACATATATATTCAACTCTTAACAAGAAAATATATTTTGGAGCCATCTAAGACCTTACCAATTTCTTTCAAAGTTGGGGCTGTCATTTCTTTGAGGGTATCTTGGGCTCTTGGTGACCCAATTCATCGACAGGGGCATTTTCAGGGTCTCTGCCTCCAGAGTGTGATGGAGACAGCGAACTTGCTCCAGTTGTTAACTTTTCAATGTGAACATTTACAGCCAGGAAATTGACAGGCACTACAAATCAGGATTTGATTTATTATTTTGTTGGTTGTTTAGACTTAAGAAAGTAAGAGAGAAAAGTGTAAATCATGCACGTTAAACATAAAAGTGTGTCCTGCATACATTTTTGATAGCATATTATTAAATATTTATCTGTATAACCCTGTTTGTCAATCTATGTATCCAGTCCTGTTCTATTTTCTGTGTTCCAGGTGCACATCATTAACTGTGTATTAGGTGTTTTCAACCAGTTCAAACTAGTTATCTTCACCTCCACCAAACTTATTCCTACTATGAACTTCCTTATTTCTCTTGAAGATCTTTTATAGTTGTGCAGATTCACAACCTTGGATTCAGCCTGGATTTTACTCTCTCACTGTACTTATTGAAACTGGTGTTGTCCCGTAAATTAAGGTCATCCAGCAGCTTTCACATCTGCCCCTTCTCTTCACATACACAGCTATTGCACCAGATCAAGCCCTCATTATCTCTTGCCTGAATTATTGTGATAGTCTCCTAACTTGTGTCCCTACCTTACATCTCCACATTCTAATTGATCTTTTAAAATCCAGCTGCCCAACTATCATACCTAAAACACAGAACTGACTGTGCTACTCCTCTGCTCAAGAAGCCCTAGTGACTCCCTATTGGTCTTCTAAGCATCCAATACAAACTCAATTGTTTGACCTTTAAAACACTTTCCAATCTGACTCCAGCCTCCCTTTCTCTTCTTTATGCCTTCTATGGTCCAGTCAAACATGCCTGCTTCCTGTCCCTCTCACACACTGTGCTCTACTTTGCTCTACTTCCTATCCCCCTGTGTCTGGAATGTATGCCCTTCTTATCTCTACCTCTTAGAATTTGTGTCTTTTTCCAAAGTTCAATTCATCTGTCACCTCTTGTGTGAGGTCTTTCCTGATCCCTCCCTCTCCCTCCCATCCCTGTTGGGAATGCATAGAGCCCCTAGCATAAAGCCTTGCCCATAATAGACAGGCAAAGAGAGAAGCTGCTGTGGAACAGAGGGTATTTAGGACTACTGAGGATCCAATTCATTGTCAGGGCCCTTTTTAGAGTTTCTCTGCCCCTAGGTTGTGCCAGAGACAGCTCCAACTTACTCCAATTGTTAAATTTTCAGTGTGAGCATTTATACCTAGGAAATTGGCAAACACTACAAATCAAGATTTGATTTATCATTTTGGAATCAATCTGCTTTGGTTCAGAACCTGGATTTGTAAGTTACTAGTCATGTGATCTCAGTCACTAATAGAATTCAGAGCTGAAAGGAACCTTAGAATTTCTCAACCCCTTCATTTTCCAGAAGAGGAAACCAAAGCTTACCTCCTTCAAGGTCATAAGCAAAGTGAGAACTCGAACCAAGTCATCTTACTCCAAATCCAGGAGCCTTTCTACTCTTAGCCTCAATTTCAGTTATAACAATACCATGTGCAGTACATACCTAAATCATAGGCCTATCATATAGAAAGTATTTTGTAATTCTTCAAGGGACAGGTACTGAACTTGTGATTTCATTAATATAGGGAGTAAGGAAACTCTTTACCAATGCATGTGAGTACTTTCTCTTGGAATTGCTTAAAGCACTGACATATTAAATGGATTACAGAAGTGAGATTTGAGCCTGGGTTTTCCTGATTCTAAGGCCATTTCTCTATCTACTAATCCATTTGTAAGCCTTAATGTGCTTTATTGTTGCTCTTTATCTTAATTTTTGAAATGAACAAGGAGATCCCTTTAACAGTTTAGATTTTTCACTTATACTGGGTCATCATTTTGAAGAGAAAGGGAGTCTAATTTTAGGTCTCTAAATTGAAGTGTCCTTGACATTTACCCACTACAAATCTATAATGTTCTTGTTCGAGTCCAAAATTGCTGACTTGCTTCACTGAAGGAAGCCTGAGGCTCCTTGGCTGTAAGTTTTGCAGCAAATTAATTGTTATGTGTGTGCCAGATTAGGGAGCTGGGAAACTTACAACCCTTTTCCCCTAAGAGTTTGAGCCTGGTCTAAGACTCCTGTAACTAAAGCAAAAATAAGTAACAAAGATATGAGAAGTTCCTCACCCTGCCTGTCCTGATTCTGGTCCAGACTAGAACCTCCTGCTGCAGTGGAATGGAGTAGGAACTGGGCTGTAAAGGGTTATATAGATTCTTATGTCAGCAGAGTGTGGCTTAAATTCTGGTCCCATCTAACTCAGTGCCAGCAGGCAGAGAGCATTCAGGGGGCAGAATGTTATAGTGCTATTGCCCTGGACTTTTAAGTCAGAGACTTGGCTCCAAATCCTGCCTCACACATGTGCTAACTATGTGACCTTGGGTAAGTCCCATAACTTCTTAGTGATTCATTTCTTTATCTGTAAAATGAAGGGAGAGAACACAACAGTCTCTAAGATCTCTTCCTTCCCTAAATAAATGATCCTATGATCACTAATCAGTTCTTGCCTTCCTTCTTTTATAGAATAAACTTTCTAATTATCCTGTATGTAGTTTGTTCGTACATATCTGTTTGCTTATTGTCTCTCCTATTAGATTGTAAACTCCTTGAAGACAGGGACTGTCTTTTTTCTCTGTTTGTATCCCCAGTGCTTGATACTGCCTGGAACATAGTAGGTACTTAATAAATATTGATTGACTAACATGGTCTAATTAGCATCTCATTAATGAGAATAATCCTTTTTTTTTAAAGAAGAAGCTACTAAATGGTCCACTAGGGTGAACTCCTCTGCACTCTTACCCTATTTCTCTCCTTTCCACACTTGCAAATGGGTGGCTCCAAGGTTTCAGTCTCCCCTACACAGGGTGTATTCCCATCTCTTCATTTCATGCCTCCTGCCCCAGATGCAAAAATTCCTAATTATGGCTCTACTAAAGAAAGATGTCATAGCATCCTTATGCAAAGAGTGCTGGATTTAGAATCAGAAAATCTGATTTTAAATTTCAGTTTTGCCACTAATTACTGATATGGTTTTGGATAAGTGACTTTTCCTGTTTGGACTTCAGGTATACTAAATGATCTCACAAGCCCTTTCTTTCTATAAATCTATTTCTTAAAACCCTGAGATGCTATGCATTGGAGGCAGCATGATCCAGAAGAAAGTGAGGGGATCAGAGTTCATTCAAAGCCTGGCATAAAATCATTTACTACCTATGTGACCTCAGACAACCCCTTAAGTTTTCTAGGCCTCAGTTTCATCAATTGTAAAATGAAAGAGTTAAATAGATTAGGTGATCTCAAAGTTTCCTTCCATCTCTCAATCTATGATTTTATGACCTTGTGGGTTTTAAGATTAAATTAAATTCCAGGTTTGCAAGTAAAGCAGTTGGCTCCCAAAGGCATTGGCAACCAGTCCCTCATCTGATTATGTACAATTTGTCCACACTAAGAGGTATCCAGGAACTGCTGCCATGATACAGCATGCATGCAGCATTATGCTAAGGACCCTCTGCCCTCTATAGTATTTGGGGTGCTTTGGTCAGACTGGGGTCCCACTGCTCATATGGCCACTCAGTTTTTGAGAATTTCCATAGTTCAGGAAAACAAAGCAAGAGACAAGGAAACATGTCAATTTTTCAATTCAGTTAACATTTATTAAGCTTCTGCTATGTTCTAGGTACCACACTAAGTGGAGGAGATACAAATAAGACTCAGAGTCCCTGCCCTCAAGGATCTTATAATTTAACAGAGGAAGACATCACATAACAAGAATTCCATGGAGTCTAAACCAAGCAGAGGTGCTAAGGGAAATGGAAGAGTTACCTGGAAATGGCATCTCATGATAATACACATGATAATACATAATTCTATAGCATTTCAGAATTTATTAAATGTTTCTCTTCACAGCCACCATGTAGGTTAGGTTAAGTGACTTGCTCATGGTTATCCTGGTAGTAAGTGGCATGTGGGACTTGAATCCAGGTCTTCTAAGTACCAGGAGTTCTTTCCTCCTTGTTCTATCACCTTTTTGCTGTTGTAACTTGCTTCTCTGGTATGGGGATTTTCCCATAGTAAGTGTTTAATAAATACTTATTGAAGGAATTGACTGAATGAATAATGAATGGATATTGATGGAAAGCAAAATAGAATACCTAAACCTTGTGATTCAGTTTGATTCATAAGAACATGGTCTAAGAATGGATTTGGAGGAGTCTAGCATCCTAGAGAGCTGGGATCTGGAAGTTGGAAAAACTTGGATTAGTCCTGGACATACAAGCTGGCTGTATAACTATGGATAATTCTCTTTACCTTTAAGTGCTCAAGGTTGTTTCTTAAAACTGTGACTTGAAGAGCTGGTATTGAATCACATTAATAGAGGGAGTCCCTTTGTAGGAGTTTCTTGCATAAATGAAACCACAATTCTGGACAAAACCAAGCTATACAGCTATAGTTAAGCTATAGCTACTGTTGTAATAGTTTTAGAGTTAAATGGAATATTTAGGATTTGATTTTCAAAATCCTTTTTGAGCTCTTCCATGGCCTGAGCCCATTGGATATCTATTTCAGATGTTTGGAATACAGAGGCCTTGACATCTATGTCTTTACCTGATGGTAAGCGTTGTTCTTCCTCATCAGAAAGGAAAGGAGGAAACATCTGGTCACCAAGAAAATAACCTTCTATGGTCTTATTTTTTTTCCCTTTTCTGGGAATTTTCCCAGCCAGTTACTTGACTTCTGAGATTCCTCTCCACCCCTGCCAAGATCCACCCAGCTAGTGCTTGGGGTCTGAGATTCAAATGCTGCTCTTCAGCCTCAGGGTTTTCAGCGGTTGGCAGGGCTGCTATTCAGGGTAAGATTAAACCAAGTTTTCAGATGGGGGCAGGGCCACCTCCCAGGCTCAGTTCCCTCAGGGGGTTTATGCAGAGACCTTCAGTAATGGATCTGAGGTCCTGCCTGCTCAGGGAGCCCCTGGCTGCCACTGCCTCTGCCACTGCCTCTGCTGCTGCCTCCCGAGGGGGCCTGAGTTATGGAGACACCCCGCTCTCCTCTTGGCCAGCCCAGAAGTCTCTCTCACTGACCTGTAGTGCCTGTGGGACCTTCGTGGCCGCTGGAGATTCCATCCCTGAAGCCTGCTCGGATCTGCTCCTCTCAGTGCTGTGCAGCCAAGGTAGGGCTGGGTTTCGCTCTGGTCCTGTGTTCAATGGACCTTTGGTGAGGGTTTTTCAGGTCTTTCTGGAACAGAAACGTCCTCTATTCCGTCGTTCTATGGCTTCCACCACTCCAGAATTTGGTAGGAGTTCTTCTTTACAGATATTTTATAGGCTGTGGTTTCAGAGCTAGCATAAGTGTGTCTTTCTACTCTGCCATATTGCGCATATTTAGGATTTGGCAGTTAGGGTTGGCAGGTTTTTTGAGAAAATGAGGAGAGAATTAATGGAGAGTTAATTAATGAATTAGAGAAACTATGGAGAGAAAGAGTATGTGTCTTCTCTCCACCTCTCTATTCTCAGATCTCTCAGGACCTTTCTGGGAGATCTGTATTTTGTTATTTTATGGGAAAAACAACATTTAAAAGAGAATTTTCAGAGTGATGCCTGGAATACTCTTCCTCCTCAGCTCCACCAGCTGACTCACCTAGCTTCCTTTAAGTCCTAAGTAAATCTTATCTTCTATAGGAAGCCTTTCCCATACCCTCTTAATTCTAGTAACTCCCCTCTTCTTTACTCCCTTTTTTCTTCCTTTCCCCACTCCCACCACATATATAGCTACCATTAGACACAAATAGGGATATATACATAAAATTATTTTATAAATACTTTTATTTATCAATTCTTTCTTTGGATGCCAATGACCTCTTTCTTCATATGTCCTTTGTAGTTAATGTGAGTGTTTATAATACTCAAAATGACCATTTGC
The DNA here is from genome assembly GCA_028658325.1 of Potorous gilbertii. Lineage (NCBI taxonomy): Eukaryota > Metazoa > Chordata > Mammalia > Diprotodontia > Potoroidae > Potorous > Potorous gilbertii. The sequence goes on from CM053769.1 coordinate 389,455,172, forward strand.
TCAAAGTTGTTCTTAAAACAACTTTGCTGTCATTGCATAGTGTTCTCTTGGTCCTGCTCATTTCATTCTTTATTATTTTGTGCAAAGCTTTCCATATTTTTCTAAGATTATTGAGCTCATCATTTCTTATAGCACAGTAATATTCTATCATAGTCATATGTTCAATTCATAGTCATAGTCATAGTCAAATTGTTCAATTATTCCCCAACTGATGAGCATCCTGCAATTTCAAGTTCTTTGCCACCACAAAGAGATCATTTTAGAACAGTCATGTTCTTTTCATTTTTCCATAATCATCTTTGGAAATAGACCTACTAGTGCTATTTTTTAATCAAAGGTTATAGGCAATTTAATAGTTCTTTGGGTATAATTCCAGATTGCTCCCCAAAATGCTTGGATTAGTTCACAATTCTACCAACAAGGAATTAGTGTCCCAATTTTTCTACATCCTCTCCAACTTTTTAAACATTTTAGCTGACCTGGTAGATGTATTCTAATTTTAGTGCCTTACCTCTTTTAATTATTTTCTATTTATTCTATATATAGTTTGCTTGTATGTTGTCTCTCCCATTGGACTGTAAGCCCCTTGAGGATGGAGAAGGTGGTATTTTTCGCCTCTTTTGAAACAAATTTTATTTTGTATTTTATTTTCCCCCAATAAAAATTCCTTTTATAAAACTTTGAGTTCCAAATTCTCTCTATTCCTTCCTCCCCACATTCCCTCATTGAGAAGGCAAACAGTCTAATATAGGTCATACATGTGTTGTCATATAAAACATATCCATAATCATGTGAAAGAAAACAGACAAGGAAGAAAAACTCAAGAAAAATAAAGTAAAAAAAAAAAAGTATACTTCATTCTGTATTCACACACCATCAATTCTCTCTCTGGGGATGGATAGCATTTTTCATTGTAAGTCCTTCAGAGTGGTATTGTATTATTGTATTGCTGAGAATAGCTAAGTCATTCATAGCTGATCATCCCTCAATATTGCTGTTAATTTTGTACATAATACATTTCTTTTTGCATTAATTCATGTAAGTCTTTCCAAGCTTTTCTGAGAGCATCCTGTTTATCATATCTTAAAGTACAATAGTATTCCATCATAACATACCACAATTTATTCAGCCATTCCCAATTAATGAACATCCCCTTAACTTCTAATTCCTTACCCCTGGAAAAGAGCTACTATAAATATTTTCACATGTATATATATATATATCCTTTCTCTTTTCTTTTTTTAAAAAAAATCTCTTTTGGGATACAGACCTAGTCGTGGTATTGCTAGGTCAAAGGGTATGCATGGTTTTATGGCCTTTTGGGCATAATTCCAAGTTGCTCTAAATGGTTGAATCAGATGACAACTCCACCAACATTACATTAAAGTGTCATTTTTCTCACATCCACTCCAACATTTGTCATTTACTTTTCTGTCGTATTGGTCAAACTAATAAGCATGAAGTAGTATCTCAGAATTGTTTCAATCTGCATTTCTCTAATCAATAGTGTGAATTAGAGTACTTTTCATAAGGCTATAGATAGCTTTGATTACTTTATCTGAAAACTGATTATATCTTTTGATAATTTATCAATCTGAGAATGACTTATTTTTATAAATTTGACTCAATTCTCCATATGTTTGAGAAATGAGACTTTTATCAGACTAAATTGCTTCAAAATTTCTTTCATAGTTACTATTGCTACCTGTATTTCCCTTCATCCTATTTTCCTCCCTCCCCCAACCTGGTTTATTCTATTCTGTCTCTCCTTTCACTCTGTCCTTCCTCAAAAGTATTTTGCTTTGGATTTCTCCCTCCCCTAGTCTACTCTCCCTTCTATCACCCCCATCCCCACTTCCCCTCCTAACTTTCCTGTAGGACAGACCTGCAAAACTTGGTAGGAGCCAAAATTAAAATAGGCTAAACTTCTTCAAGCTTCAGAAAGATTTTTATCAGCTTACTTTTCAAGTAAAGGTATAATTAATGATTAAACTATTTTGCAAATAAACCATATTTAACTAAAAGGAAATTTTAATTAATATCAATTAATTACACTTATTACTTAAGATTTTTATTTATCACGAAATCACTGCTCTCTGACTAGAGACAGACTGATTATGGTTAGTTGCAGTGGGTCACATGACAAACAGGAGAAAGTACACAGTGGCATTCCCACAAGTTACATGATGGGCACAACAGTGAATAGTGGAAGGCGGGTTAAGCAGGGAATGGACAAAGCACTTGTTACATCTTTACTTTCTTTTACATCCTCTATATTTTTTGCAGGCCACTTGAAATCTTTGAGCAGGTCCCAAGAAGCCTGTGGGCTATATGTTCTACAGGCCTGCTGTGGGGTAAATAAGACAGATTTCTATACTCAATTGAATATGTATGTTATTCCCTCTTTGAGTCAATTCTGATGAGAGTAAAGTCTACTTATTCCTCCTTTCCTCCCTCTTCTTCGCCTCTTCTGTTCTATAAAAGCTTTTTCTTGCCTCTTTTATGTGCCCATTCTACATCTCATTTTCTCTTTCTCCTAGTTTATTCTTCTCACTCCTTAATTTTATTTTTTAGATTTCATCCCTTCATAATCAACTCATAACTGTGCCTTCTGTCTATACAAAATCCTAATGACTAATAACGAGAAAGTTCTTGTATGTTAAAAGTATGGTCTTCCCATTAGGAATGTAAATAATTTAAACTTACTGAGTCCCCTTATAATTCTTATTTCCTGTTTACCTTTTTGTGCTCCTCTTGAATCTCTTATTTGAAAGTCAAATTTTCTATTCAGCTATGGTCTTTTCATCAAGAATGCTTGCAAGCCCTCTATTCCATTGAATATCATTTACTCCCTGAAGCTCAGTTTTACTGGGTAGGTGATTCTTGATTGTAATTCTACTTCCTTTGCCCTCTGGTTGCTGAATCTCATATTATCCTGACTATGGTTGCATCATACTTAAATTGTTTCTTTCTGGTTGCTTGAAATATTTTCTCCTTGACCTGGGAATACTAGAATTTGGCTATAACATTCCTGGCAGTTTTTATTTTAGGATCTCTTTGAGGAGATGATGGGTGGATTTTTTTCAGTTTTTATTTTATCCATCAGTTCTAGAATATCAGGGCAGTTTTCCTTGATAATTTCTTGAAAGATGATATCTAGGTTCTTTTTGTTTTTTGATCTTGGCTTTCAGGGAGTCCAATAATTTTTAAATTCCCTCTCCTGGATCTATTTTCCAAGTCAGTTGTTTTTCCAACAAGATATTTCACATTGTTTTCTATTTTTTCATTCTTTTGGTTTTGTTTTATTGTTTCTTGATTTCTCATAAAGTCATTAGCTACCATTTGCTCCATTCTAATTTTGAATAAATTATTTTCTTCACTGAACTTTTGGACTTCCTTTTCCATTTGGCCAATTCTGTTTTTTAAGGCATTCTTCTTCACATTGACCTTTTGGACCTCTTTGACTATTTCACCTAGTCTGTTTTTAAGGTGTTATTTTCTTCAGTATTTTTTTGTGTCTCCTTTAGCAAGCTGTTAACTTATTTTTCATGATTTTCCTGCATCACTCTCATTTCTCTTCCCAATTTTTCCTCCACCTCTATTACTTTATTTTCAAAATCCCTTTTGAGCTATTCCATGGTCTGAGACCAACTCATATTTTTCTTGGAGGCTGTGGATATATGTAGGAGCTTTGATTTTGTTGTCTTTTTCTGACTGTATATTTTGATCTTCCTTGTCACCATAGTAATTTTCAATAGTCTGAGTTTTCTCCCTATTATTTGTTCATTTTCCCAGCATATTAGTTGACTTTTAACTCTTTGTTAAAAGTTTTTTTTAAAATTTTTCTTAAAGTAGGGGTCTCCTTCTGGGGTGAAGGGTACACTGTTCCAAGCTTCAGGGGTTTTGTGTAGCTATTTTCAAAGATACTTCTAAGGACCTGTATGTTTTCAGTTCTTCCAAGGTGGTATGACCTATGGAGAGATATGTACTCCTCTCTTGATTTGTGCTCTGGTCTATGAGTGACCACAAGCACTTTTTTCTGCTCTGGCAGTGTGGGGAGGGTCCTGTTCTCCTGCTGCTGCAAGCTCTGCTATCTTAGTGCTCCTTCTCTCCCTGAGACTGCCACCCAGGACTGTGGTCCGGATCCAAGTATGGGCAAAGCAACAGTGCTTTGGAGCTAGTAAAAAGACCCCTGTAATCTCTTACTAGTTGTTCAGACTCTTTACCATCTGTGGGCTGAGAGCTCTCGAAGCAGCTGTTACTGAGTCAGTCACTCCAATGCCTGCTCTTGGTTTCTGGGTCCTAGTCTGTACTGGTATGGACTGTGTTGGATTGTGTTCCTCTCTCACCCTGGTGTGACCACCTTTTCCTGATAACCTTCCAAATTGTCTTGGCCTGGAAATTTAACTCTGTCTGTATAGGTTCAGCTGCTCTAGAATTTGTTCAGTCATTTTTATAAGGTATTTGGAAGGGGTTGAGGGAGAACTCAGGGGAGTTCCTCCCTTTATTCTGTCATCTTGACCTTACCTCTTGCCTTTTTTTTTTCTCCAGAATTTAGCACAGTGCCTGGCACATAGCAGGTGCTTAATAAATATTTACTGATTGATTGATTACTAAACACCAAAGATACAAATGAAAAAATGAAGCAGTCTCTTCCCTCAAGTCACTAAATAAATATTTGTTGAGTTGAGTTGAACGGAATTTGCTATTTCATATTGTGATATTTTTCTAACTCGTAATGGAAGATAATACATCCAATAATTTCCTGCTTATGATTCTCTCATATAATATGTTTTAAATTAAACATCTTATTAGAGACTTAATATTGAACATCAATACAAACAACTAAGTTTGCTTAGTAAATATTTCTATTCAAAATACATACAGTACATACTTTTTCTCTCAGTACCTCCTCCATCAGATTATATTGTTCATTCATTCTCATCTTTCCTCATATGAACAAAATGACTGTGGTCTTTGGAAAGGCTCTTATGGAATAATGCAAAGCAATAAAAAAAGAATCAAAATCATAGAATGTATTTACATTCCAATGTACCTCTCTGCTAGAGGCTGGGTGGAGGAAAGGAAACAGGCCTGAATCTGGAGTCTAAGGACTTGATTTTGAATAGTTACTATCTGAGTCACCATGAGCAATTCATTGTGCCTTTCTGGGTCTCTCTCTTTTTTTTGTCTGTAATATGAGATGTTTGAACTATATCAGCTCTAAGATTACATCCAGTGCTAAATCTATTCCCTTTTCAGGAACTGGCACCTTGAAATATGTCTTAAGAGTGTTTTCTTATGTAGGAAGTGAAATTATTTGGTTCCTGAGAGGAAAATGGGGTAAAAATTGATAGCTTCTATGGATATATTCAGTCCTATTCAATGTTGTTTCTAAGACTAACGACCAAAACCGTGATTGGAATCAAAAGCAATCTTATCATAGCATTACCTAACACTTTAGAAATATTTTTAAGTAGTGTATCTGGGATAATTTACAGGGACTCAAGGTAGTGTCCAGGGCTAGGATAGAAGTTAAAGGGCATTTTCTGACTATAACTTAAGTAAGAACTTACACTGAGAAATTCCAAGAGGTAGCAGAGGAAAAATATTTCAAAAGACTTGAAAGCCTTAGGTTTCTCTCTAGATAACTAGGTGAGTGATGCTAGCTGGGGTTTGAAATCACAAAACAGCTGAATTAGCTCCTAAGGCTATGAGATAAAGGAACTGAGATCCTGAGCAACTAGAGCTACTCATCAGGGGAAATGCCATCATATGACTCCAGAAACACTAGCAGAAAGCATGTTGAGATCTTTTTATCTAAAACAAATTACAGAAAATTGCAGCATAGCAGAGAGAATGGACTGGTAGAGAACCCCAACTCAGCAAAGAAAGCATCTTGTAATGTGATGCCAGAAGTGATTCTGGAGAAAGCAAACAATACTTTGGAGATAGAGAAGACTCCAAAAAGTCACTGCTTCAGCAGCATGAATTGCCTTGCTATGTATGTTCCTTGTATATCTAAGTTCCTTGGTGTTTGGCCTTTGAACCTCAAGGCACAAAGTCCAGGGATAATGTCTTCACTGGTCATACATGTTCCCTAACTGTAGAACCTCTTTCACCAGTGGCATGGTAACCTCTGGGAGACTGTACCTTATGGGAGTGGTAGAATCTTTTTTGTCACTTATTTTCCTATGTTGTTTAACTAAATGTCTTTTATATTGAACTAATATATACTTTGTTAAAAACCCATCAGAAGGGAAGCTTTCCAGAGGATGTGACCCATAGTATAGTTCAAATTTAAGGGTAGTTTTGAAGGGACCCACAGTTAAGGTGGGCAGGATGAATACACATATGTTTATTCTGACTTTCCTAGGAACACTGAAGCTCATTTTTGCTCATACAAATATTATTACCAATTATTTTTCTATCATGATATGTCTCATGATACCTATTATCTTTTCCCTTAGTTCTCCAAGTCTAGGCTTCTGAAAATTAATTATGATTCTTTTGTTGAGTCTTTTGCAACTTAATGTTGACGAATGAGTTAAAACATCTCCAAGAAGTGCTGTGGTAGGCAGTATTTTGACATAGAGTGACTCCTTGTGTATAACAGCAGTCTCATTTTGGAACTATAAGATAAAATAGTAAGGTAAGCTGCCAGGTTCCATTTGTGTATTTTTTCTGTGTACTTCCCTCCCTCCTTCTTTCCTACTCTCAATAGCAAACGCCGGTTCCCTCATTTGGGGCCCTTGTCTCTAAGCTGTTTAGTGACAGAGTGATAATTTGGTAGTATTTTTATTGAAAAGAATGAAGGTTGAGGTTCTCCCAAGTGTACTTGACTGACTTTAGTTTCGGACATAGAAATATGATATTTTACCTTCTAGAGATATTAAATTTTGAAATATACAATAACATGTATTTTTACAATCTGACTTCTTCTGGCTCTTTGATTCATTAAGTTGATGGGATTCATTAAAAAGGATTATATTTTTTTTTAAAGGAGAGGACCTGAACATAAGCCATTGGTTCTTCAGAAAAAGACTCATTCCCCTAAGAATTAAAGGTCTTTGAAGGGATTTATAGGTATTGATTCATTTATCCTCAATTGGGTCTGGGACAACTCTGGCCCAAATCTCCCTTGAACTAATGAAAAAGATAGCTAATGATGTGAGGGGCTAAGAGGAGTTAAGTGGCCAGACTGAAGGCAGAGAGAAAAATCAATAGCTCTGGATCTGGAATTTCTAATTCCTAGGCTCATACTCAGACTGCACTGCCACAGAGAAAGGACATGGAAAGGATGGGCCCCTGTCACCCCAGGGACATCTACTCAAAAAAAACAACTCCAAGGAAGTCTCAGCTTCTTCCTTTTCTATCATCTTTAGCCTTGAAGGTAGGGCCTGCATTATCCATAAACTTTCTTTGGGTTCTGGTATTGACTGGCCCTAAGAATTTGAGGTAAATTGCTCCATTGAGGAAAATGCTGCTAAATCTACTTCTTCATGTTATTTCTGGGAGAGATGATTTTAACTTAAATAGATGGATGTGTTACTTCCTTTCACTGTTCAGTCATTTTTCAGTCATGACTCTTCGTGACCCCATTTGCTTTTTTTTTTTTTTAGCAAAGTTCCTGGAATGATTTGTCATTTTCTTTTCCATCTCAATTTAGGCAAACAGAGTTAAGTGATTTGACCATGTCACACAGCTAGTAAGTGCCCAAAGCTTGGTTTTAACTCAGGTCTTCTTGACTTCAGGTCTAACACTCTATTCACTGTGCCATGTAGCTGCCCATGGGTTACTTCCTAAAGGGACCTTATTTTCTCAATCTTATAACTTTTATAACTCTAGGGGTATCACAGGAAACAGAGCCAAACATTGAAGCATGAGAAGTTGTCTCATCTGTACTCAGATTAATCATATACTAGGCAACAGATCTAGGAAAAATGAAGTATGGAGTTAGAAGAAATGCTGTGAAAAACCTCCTATCAGCAATATCCAGAGTTCTTCGAGTCCAGGAATAATTTATGTCCCAAAGCTGCACATCTCATTAAAAAAATTTCTTACTAAATTGGTTGGTTGTTGTCCTTCATTCTCGAAGAGGAGCACAATGATATCGCCATGATAAAGTGAAGTTTCAATGTGTCTGACTGTGGCTGATCAGACCAATATGAGCTTGGAATGCTCTACCACATATTGGTCACAGATAGTCCATGTGAATATTTGGGGTGGTTACTCCAAATTTGCACATCTTATGTTTCCATTGTGCTGTCTCAATTCTGCTTTGCTCATAGACCACAGCACTTTTTCTGATGTGAGCGTGCCATGCTGAGAGTTCCTGTGCCCGTGTCTCCCAGGTTGCACAGTCAAATCCAAAGTTCTTGAGAGAGACCTTGCAAGTGTCCTTCTATTGCTTTTCCTGAACACCTTGTCATTGCTTGCCCCATTTAAGTTCTCCATAAAAGTCTTTTTTGGCAAGCGTACATTTTGTATTTGAATAATGTGGCCAGCCCATTGGAGTTGCTCTCTCTGAAGCATGGTCTGAATGCTTGGCAGTTCAGCTCAAGCAAAGACTTTAGTATCTGGTACTTTATCCTAGCAAGTGATCCTCAGAATCTTCCTAAGACAGTTCAAATGGAAGCAATTCAATTTCCTGGCATGGTGCTGGTAGACTGTCCATGTTTCATAAGTATAAAACAATAAGGTCAGAAGAATGGCTCTGTAGACCTTCAGTTTGATAGTCAGTCTAATACATCTTCTCTCCCAAATTTTTATTTGGAGCCTCCCAAACACTTGATTGGTATGTTATAAAAGCATCAGAAATGACACACCAACTCAGACTAGTGATCATATATGGTATTCTCTACGTCAGTGGCACCAAAGAAAATACCATAAGAAAACAACATGGTAGTCTTCATTGGTACGGTCTACTTCAAATGTTCCCAGTATTAAAATTATAGGTCTGCTGCCCACAAGTTTTTTTTTAATGTAAAAAAAGAACACAGAATGTGAACCTGAACTGTGCTACATAGATTAGCATGTCTAACCAAAAAGAGTATCTGGCAATTGGAAGAAATGGTTGAGATTTGGTCTTTGAATTTCAAGGCACATATCAAGCAATGAAAAATGCCATCTCATAACATTAATCAATCAATAAACATTTATAAAGCACCTTTTATATGCCAGGCATTGGAATAAGCACTGGGGAATACAAAAAGAGGCAAAAGATAGTCCCTGCCCTCAAGGAGTTTATAATCTAATGGAGGAGACAACCTGAAAGTAAATATATACAAAGAAAGCTATATACAGGATTAATTGGAAATAATTGACAGAAGGAAGGCACTAGAATTAAAAGGAGTTGAGAAAGGATTCTTGTACAAAAGGGATTTTAGTTGGGACTTGAAGGAAGCTAGGGAAACCGAGAGAGAGAGATGAGAAAAGAGAGCATTCCAGGCCTACAGGACAATCAGAAAAAATGCCAGGAGCAGTGGTGAGGGAACCTTCAATCTTGAGGCCACATGTGGCCTTCTAGGTCCTTGAGTGTGTCTTTTTATTAAGAAAATTTGTTCTGTGAAGTTTGGATTTCATCAAAGGGCCATATTGAGGACCTAGACAGCCACATGTGGCCTTGAGACTACAGGTTCCCCACCTCTAGACAGGAATATTTTCTGCATGGAATAGTCAGGAGGCCAGTGTCACTGGAGTGAAAAATACATGGAAGAGTAATGTGTGAGAAGTCTGGAGATATAGGAGGAGGTTAGGTTGTAAAGAACTTTGAATGCCAAAAAGGGCATTTTGTATTTGATCCTGGAGGCAATAGGGAGCCACAGGAATTATATATAGGGAGGTACAAGGTTGGACCTGTACTTTAGGAAAATCATTTTGGTAGCTTCATGGAGGATTGTTGGAGTAGGCAGAGGCCTGAGGCAGGCAGACCTACCAGCAGGCTATTTTAATATTCCAGATGTGAGGAGATAAAGACCTGTACTAGACTAGTGGCAGTGTCAGAGGAGAGAAGGGAGTATATTTGATAGATGTTGCAAAGGTGAAATCTACAGGTCTTGGAAATAGATTGGAGATGGAGGATGAGAGGTAGTGAGCAGTCTAGGATTACTGCTAGAGCAGGAGGGACTGGGAAGATGGTATTACTCTCTACAGTGGCAGGGAAGTTAGGAGGTAGGGAAGGTTTAGGGGGAAAGTAATGAGCTCTATTTTGGACATGTTTAATTTAAGATATCCATTGGACATCCAGTTTGAGATATTGTATTATAAGGCAGTATTCACAGCACTGAGGGTGACTATGAATATGCTGGTGTAGTCCTGAATTGCAAAGTATAACAGATTCTTCATATAGAAGGCAGAAGAAAAATGTTTATTCAAACACCAGAAAGCCCAATCCCAACACCAGAAAACCAAATCCATCATAACAAAGAAATCTATACATAATAACAATGCAGGGGCACTACTGTCCCCAAGCCTTCCCTTTGTTAGACTTCCCACAAACCAACTCCCTTAAACAAATCACAAATAAGCTCTCCCACTCATGCTAGTTGCTGCTGCAGCTGCCTGCTTTCTCTGTTCTTCCCAGCTTTGGCTAGTCTGAGTAACTTCCTCTCAACTCTGCTCCAGTCTTCTTGCTCTACCTCTTCCTGTTCCACTCATTCATTAAGCTCCTCCCACCACAGACTCATGTGACTCAGGTTTCCAAGTGACTCAAGCAGGTCACATAGGCTTATTAGTGAATGGGAAAGATCTTCTCTTTTAAATTACCATTACATGTGGCCCTAAGATCTCTGATATTCATTACATTGGTTGATGGGGCAACTGGTATCAAAAGAATTATAACAGGGATAACAGAAAACAAGCACATAAAACAACGTCTCAAGGTGGGGCTTGAGCACAAGCACCCCATCAATCCCCTAATGAATGAGACCCAAAATCCCTTAGGGTAAGGGGTGAAGGCCTCTTATTCCATAGCTACTTCCTGTTGAATTTGCATGTAGAGCTGTCCCTGACCCAAGAGGTCTCATTGGAGAGGTCATTTCCTCAGCTGGCATCCAGAGTTTGGTTAATGCCAGATCCAGGAGGGATACATCACAGTGGTGGACAGGTGGTGACATCCAGTTTAAGGGATCAGGCATCTCTAGTTGGAGCATATTAAACCAGCAAAAAACAAATCTGACAGACAAGGTGAACAAACAAAAAGTCAATATCCTTCAGGGGAGCTGATGAGATCACCCAGTGAAGTAGTGGAGAGGGAGAAGAGAAGAGGTCCCAGATAAGAACCCTGAGAAGCACCTGAGGTTAGAGGGAATGACTTGGATGAGGATCTACCCAAGGAGACTGGAGAAGGAGTGGTCAAATAGGTCAGAGGAGACCCAGGAGAGAGGAAGTATCAAAGGAGAGAGAGTAATCAACAGAATCAAAGACTGCAGAAGTCAGATTGGAAGGTGTTAAGGGGAGAGAAGAGAAAGTGGTGGCACAAATTGTAGACCCTTTTTCCAAGAAGTTTAGTGATAAAGGGCAGAAGAGATTCAGGAGAGTTACAGCTTTTGTGAGGTAGAAGGAACCTTAGTAGACCCCAAGTCCAGCCCACAGACAAAAGAAATCCCCATTATAACACACCTAACAAGAATTCATCTAATATCTGATTGAGAATCTCAAAGGTAGAGGAAGTTACGACTACTTGCAGACCATTCCTTCCACTTTTGAACAGATCTAAGTGGTAGGAAGTATTTTTTTCTGAAATCCAAGCTTAACTTACTTCTTTGCATCTTCCAAGAACTGCTCCTGATACTGCCCTTTAGGGCCAAACAGAAGAAATCTAATCCTGCCATGTCACAGACTCTCAGAAATATGACAACAGTCATGTCCCCTTTGAGTCTTCTTTTCTCTAGACTAATATTCCCAGTTCTTTAAGTCTTATTTATGAAGCTTTTTCTTTTCTTTTTTGTTTCTTTTTCATAAAGTCTTTTCTTACTCCCTCCTTCTTTCCCCTTTCCGTTATCCTCAGGTAAATAATCTAACTTCCCCCTAGATGGCATATAGTACTTTGTCTTGTGGTTCTGCAATACATTTATCACGTAATATTGTACATCATAGCTATCTGTGTTGTTATCTCAGCCTTGTACTAGACTATGCAGACCCAGAGGGGCTATGTCTTATTTTTTAATAAATGTTTTATGATTCTCTCTTTTTCATAATCCTCTAATTGCCCTCCTCTCTCTCTCTCTCTCTCTCTCTCTCTCTCTCTCTCACACACACACACACACACACACACACACACACTCACAAATATAGAACCAAGAATTAAAGCTAGATGAAATCAATAAATACCTTATCCACAACTTATATCCCCTTCAAAAGGTAGGAGAAAGACTTCAGCAGCATTTCATCTATGTCATGAGTAGTTATCAGAATCCTAAAGTCTTTCAATGTCTTTATTTATGTTACTGTATCAAGTCAACAAACATTTATTAGATGCTTAATATATGGTAGACACAGTGATAATTACTGAGAATATAAATACAAGCAGAAAGAAAGATAGTCCCTGCCCTCAAGGAGTTTACTTTCTAATAAGTTAATGCTTAAAAAAAGTTGTTGAGGAGATGAGGGAGAAGGTTCCTAGGTTTGGAGGAGAAAGTTTAGAGTCAGGAACAGAGCCTGGAGAGGAATGAAGATGTGACTGGCCTGGACACTTCCCTTAAAGTAGAAGTTCTGAGAGGAAGTGATCAATCAGAGGGAGAGAATATGAAGGTAACCTGAACTTCCAGGGGTAGATGACTGCTGTGGCATGGAGGAGAAAGATCAAAGAGCTCAGAGTGGCACCTGATGAGGAGCGAAGACCACAATGTGTTGCGTATATCGTCTAGATTATTTTCATGGTTCTACTCACTTTCCTCTGCATAAATCTCTACAAGTTCTTCCAATTTTCCCTGAAGTCTTCAGGTTTGTCCTTTTTTTTAGGGTGCATTAATCTTTAAATTGCATTGGTATACTATGATTTGTTTACTCATTCCCCAATTGATGTGTATTCATCTTGTTTCCAGGTCTCGGTAGCCATTAAATCTAAACGAACTGCTGTAAATATTTTTGTGTATATGGGACCTTGGGGAGCATGCCTTATTAAATAAAGCTTTGTATCTCTTCCATAACTAGTACAATGCTCTCTATGCATGGATAGTAGATCAGGACTGGGCTTGTGATTTCATTGATGCAGAGAACTTCCTTTAACAATGTAATTTGACTGAAACTTAGAGTCTTAGAGAATTGTTTAGAGCACTAGGAGGTTTACGTGACTTCTCCAAGATCACAAAGCCACTATGTGGCATAGGCAGAACTTGAATTCAGGTCCTCCCATATTTGAAGCCAATTTTCTAACTTCTATGCTACACTGTCCCTATATGCTCTAATCACTTAATAAATGTTTATTGAAGGAAGAGCCAAATACAGAGTCATAGAACTTTAGTTAGAATCTTGACTGTTTCTAACTATCTGCCTGATCTTGGGCAAGATATCTTAAGCTTTGGGGTCTCAATGATCTTATCTGGAAAACTGATGAGTTGGATTAGATGGCTTCTAAGGTTTATGCACTAAGCATCGCGGGAGATGCTGTCATCAGAAGCAGCAGCACCAGGCATTTCTCTGTGTGCAAGGTTTCTGTTATCACAGACCTTATGTAGTCTTGTTAAGGAGATAAAATCAGCACCCAAGAGAAAATTATAAAACAGCACATAATGAAATAATAAATTGAAGCTGAAACTAAAACTGCTGTCACATGAGTTCAAGACAAGGAAATATTCATCTGAGCTGGAGTTGGCAGGGAATATTTTATAGAGGAAATGGAATCTGAACTGGGACAGCCCTACCCTTAAGCTCACTACATTTTCAGGATTAAACCTACAAGAAAATATTAAATATATTCTAAACACTTCATCTAATGGTCAAAGATTGATCAGCAGGAACAGAGAGTGGGAACTGATAGCACATTGTTGTTAAAAAGGGAGAAGGCAGCCTTAGTTGGGCTACTGGGAAGCCTGCCTTGTGAATGAGAATATACTACTGGGACTTGGGGGGGGATATGTATCCCCACTGTGGCAAAAAAGCATTTTGGATCTCAATTCTTGAATTTAATGTATATATTCAATACTTTGTGGAACTTGGCTTTTCAAAAGTTTTTTTTTGTTTTTTTGTTTTTTACTGTTTGTCTCAATTGACTGGTAAGATCATGCAATTTTGTTTTTATTCCAGGGGCTCTCAAGGTAGAGTTTATTTATTTTCCCCTATACACAATTAGATCTGGGTATATTGAAGGGGAAGGAGCTTTATTGAGAGGACTCAACGATCTTGGTTAGAATGGAGTTGAAAGTATCTGTGAGATTTAATACAGGTCCTGCTGATGATTTTCTTCCTTGAGCTTTATAACAACTTAACAATTTTGAGTCCAATGGGCACATATCAAGTAATCAATCCATCAGCAAGTTTATATATTAAATATCTACTATGTGCCAGGCACTGTGCTAGCCATGATAAGTATTTTTTTAGAAAAAGAAGTTTGTTTCTTTCCCCAATAAATAATCAAAGCTCATGAAAAATTCTCAAAATATTCACAACCACATGAAAAAATGCTACAAATCACTAACAATAAGAGAAATACAAATCAAAAAAACTTTGAAGTTTTACCTCATGCTCTGTAAATTGCCAAAAATGATAAAAAATGCAACAGTCAATGTTAAAGGGGTTCTTGGTGAAATTATGAAATGGTACGACTATTTTGGAAAGCAATTTGGAATTATGTAAATAAAGTAACTAAAATGTCCATACCCTTTGAACCAGAAACTCTATCCCTGGGCTTAAAACCCAAAAGAGCCATTGATAAGAAAAAAAGTCTCTATATACTCCAAAATATTTATAGCAGTACTTTTTGTGATAGCTAAAGACTGGAAATGAAGCAGATGCCTATCACTAAACAAACTGTGGTACATGAAAGGTACTGGAATATACCACACTGTAAGAAATGATACATGTGTTGAATACAAGAAAGCATGGAAAGGTCTGTATGAATTGATAGAGAATGAAATAAGCAGAACCAAGAAAACAAAGTAACTACAACAAAAAATGGAATAACACACTATAAAAAAAGTAAAAGCAACAGATATCACATTTGACAAATGTAAAAATTTTTTTTACAAATAAAAGATCAAGTGGGACTCAAATGAAGAAATATGAGAAGATACCCCCAACCTTGATGGAGGTGGGAGGCCAACAGCTATTATTCATTGAACATGTATTCAGACTTTCTCAATGTATTGATTCATTATGCTGATCTTTTTTTCCTCTTAAACAAACACTATTTGTCTTATGGGTTGGTTCTTGGGCTTGAGGAGGAATACATAAGCTATGATAGTGGTGTAAGAAACAGAAAAATATCAATAAAAATTATTTTTTTTCAAAAAAATAGATTTGTTATGATGAATTTTGTTTTCATGTTAATCATATTTCATCTGGTATTTCTCTTTCAAAGAGCCATCATTTGTAACAAAGACTTTTCTTTTTTTGAAATAAATAAGTCCTTAATAGTGATGAATGCATACTTTAAATTTTGCACACCCATAAAACTTATTCTTTGTGCTGAAGAAAAATGTGAATACTATGTGTTATAGTTCTTTTGGCTGCCACCATATCACACTGTTGATTCATATTAAGCTTGTACTCTAATGAAACTCCTAGATCTTGCTTCCCTCCTCCCACATGAACTGTTCTCTATCTACAAATTGTCATCTTTCCCATAATTGCAAAGCTAGTTTTTCCTTTTTTTAAAATTTATTTATTTATTTTTAGTTTTAAACATTTCCACAAGATTTTGAATTCCAAATTTTCTCCCCATTTCCCCCTTCCCCCCACCCCAAAACATCATGCATTCTGATTACCCCTTCCCTCAATCTGCCCTCCCTTCTATCACACCCTTCCCTTCCCTTATCCCCATCTCCTCTATTTTCTGGTAGGGAAAGATAGATTACTATACCCCATTACCTGTATATTTTATTTCCCTGTTGCATGTAAAAACAATTTTAAACACTCATTTTTAAAACTTTGAGTTCCAACTTCTCTCTCTTCCTCTCTCCCCACCCATCCCCACTGAGAAGACAAGCAATTCAATATAGGCTATACATGTATAGTTATGCAAAAAAACTTCCATAAAAGTTATGTTGTGAAAGGCTAACTATATTTCCCTCCATCCTATCCTGTCCCCCATTTATTTTATTCTCATTTTTTGACCTTGTCCCTCCCAAAAAGTGTTTACTTCTAATTACCCCCTCCCCATTTGCCCTCCCTTCTATCATTCCCCCTACACCCCCTTATCCACTTCTCCCCTACTTTCCTGTAGTATAAGATAGATTTTCATACAAATTGAGTGTGCATGTTATTCCCTCCTTAAGTCGAAAATGAGATGAGAGTAAGCTTCACTTTTTCCCTCTCACTTCCCCCCTTTCCCCTCCATTGAAAAAGTTTTTTCTTGTCTCTATTGTGAGAGATAATTTGTCCCATTCCATTTCTCCCTTTCTCTTCCCAATTTTATTTTTTTAGATATCATCCCTTTCTATTCAACTCACCCTGTGCCCTCTATCTGTATTTATATAATCCCGCCAACTACCCAAATACTGAGAAAAGTCTGAAGAGTTACAAATATCATCTTTCCATATAGGAATGTAAACAGTTCAATTTTAGTAAGTCCCTTATGATATTTCTTTCCTCTTTACCTTTCCATACTTCTCTTGATTCTTGTGTTTGAACATCAAATTTTCTATTCAGCTCTGGTATTTTCATCAAGATTTCTAGAAAGTCCTCTATTTCATTGGATTTCCATTTTTCCCCCCGAAGTGTTATACTCAGTTTTGCTGGGTAGGTGACTCTTGGTTTTAATCCTAGTTCCTTTGACTTCTGGAATAGCATATTCCAATTCCTTTGATTCCTTAATGTAATAGCTACTAGATCTTGGGTTATCCTGATTGTATCTCCACAATACTCAAATTGTTTCTTTCTGGCTACTAGCAATATTTTCTCCTTGACCTGGGAACTCTGGAATTTGGCTACAATATTCCTAGGAGTTTTTCTTTTTGTATCTCTTTCAGGAGGTGATCAGTGGATTCTTTCAATATCTATTTTACCCTTTGGTTATATAATATCAGGGCAGTTTTCCTTGGTAATTTCATGAAAGATGATGTCTAGGTTATTTTTCGGGTCATGGCTTTCAGGGAGTCCCATAATTTTTAAATCGTCTTTCCTGAATCTCTTTTCCAAGTCAGTTATGTTTCCAATGAGATATTTCACATTATCTTCTATTTTTCATTCCTTTGGTTTTATTTTATAATTTCTTGATTTGTCATGAAGTCATTAGCTTCCATCTGCTCCATTATGATCTTTAAGGAATTATTTCCTTCAGTGTACTTTTGGATCTCCTTTTCCATCTGATCAGTTTTGCTTTTTAGGGCATTATTGTTCTTTTAGATCTCTTTTGACATTTAGGTTAGTCTATTTTTTAAAGTGTTATTTTCTTCAGCATTTTGGGATCTCCTTTAGCAAGCACTTGACTCATTTTTCATGATTTTTTTTGCATCACTCTCATTTCTCTTCCCAATTTTTGTCCTACTTCTCTTATTTGATTTTCAAAATCCTTTTTGAACTATTCTATGACCTGAGACCAATTCACATTTTTCATGGAAACTTTGGATAGAGGAGCTTTGACTTTGTTTTCTTTTGTTTGCATGCTGTGGTCTTCCTTGTAACCAAAATAAGATTCTATAGTCTGATTCTTTTCCTGGTTTTTACTCATTTCCCCAGCCATTTACTTGATTTTTAAGCCCTTTGTCAAGAGCTTCCAGTGGGGGTAGGGGGGTGTACTGTCAGCAGCTTGATCCCCACCCCACCTCAGTCTATGAGTCTAGAGCTCCAGAAATAGTGGCTGCAGCTGCCCCTAATGCTGCTGTGGCTGCCGCAGGTTCCTCTGCCCCCTCTCCCTCTGCCACCCTGGGGCTGGAGATGGACCACTCCACTCTCCTTCACTGGTCCCATAGTCTTTTTCCACTGACCTTTCAATTTATCTTCCATGTTTTGGGGTTGTGAAGCCTGGAAACCACCACAGGTACTTGAGATCCTGTCCCCCCAAAGCCTGCTCAGGTTCCCTCTGTGTGACGTGTGCTCTGCTCCCAATGTGGTGCAATAGACACTTCCTGGTGACCTTCCAGGCTGTCTTTGGCTGGAGATTTGCTCTACTCCTCTACTCCATCATTCTGTGGGTTCTGCAGCTCCAGAATTTGCTTAGAGTCATTTTTTACAGGTATTTGGATGGGCTTGGTGGGAGCACTCTAGAAAGTCCGTGCTGTTGCTCTGCCATCTTGGCTCCATCCTCTGCAAAGTTATTTTTGAACCCAAGTGTAAATTTAACATATCTATTAAAATTAAATTTTATACCATATTTGGTCCATTGTTCTAGCCTGTTGTGATTCTTTTAGATTCTGACTCATCCTCTATGTGACTGATGCCTCTGCATTTTATGTCATTTTCAAATTTGAAGAGCGTACCTTTTATGCTTTCATTCAAGTCATTGAGAACAATGATAAGGAACATGGGTTCAAGCAGAGATACATAGGACACTCCACCAGAAATCTCTCTCTACAAACTAGTGAATACCTATTTATCTAGTTTGGATCTACCTCTCTTCTTTGGGTCTAGTGATCTAACTGACTCTAAATTCCTTTAATTGCACTGTTATCTCCAGTGCTTCTTAAACTGTGGGTTATGATCTCATATAGGGTTGCAAAAAATTTAGCAACGATAACAGGTTTTCTGAAGCCCAAGGACCAAAAATGAATTCAAAATCAAACACATAATGAATCCAAGGTATTTCTGGGAGTCCTTGCCTGTATTGCACCTGGCAACTTTACTGCAGCCTTGGCTCTGAACACAAAGCATACACTTTGCGCTGTGCCTGTCCTCAGGTCATTCAATGCCAACAAATGCTGCTGAAATGGGTAAAGGAGTTGTGAGTGGAAAAAGTTTAAGAAGCCCTAATCTAATCCTTCCATCTTGTTAAAAAAAAATAGCATTAAAACTGTCAAATGCTTTGCTGAAATCCAGGTATACTATTTTAAAAATATGACTGTTAAAGATAGTATGGCATATATGAGGACAGAATGCTGGAAACAAGAGTTAGTAAGACCTGTATTTAATCTTTGTCTCTGGCACTTACTTGTCACATGACAGTAGACAAGACCCTCTTTGAGTCTCAGACAACTCTGTAAGATTTCTCAATCAATTTATAAAGAATTGTGATCTACTTGGTAGAAGATTTCCCTTTCTTATGTCTGATAGGGTTTTGAAACCTCCCTGGGGAGACTATAAGCCTCTGGGGGAGATAGGAGAGAGGGGGTAGGGGCAGGACTGGCATAGTTTATAATTTTTGTAATGGAACCATTTTTCTTTTTCCCCCACTCATAATATGATAAAATTCTACCTAAAAGATAACAAAGTGGCCAATTGACTTTAGCATAGCTTCCTTCCTTTCCCCTTTTCAAAATCTTGGAGTGGGCTAAAGATGGAACCACCCCTGCTACTAGATTGACTCTACCTTTCTTGGCAACTTATTGGTTATCTTTGGGCTAGAAAAAGTCCAGCCATGGGCCTCTCAGACTTGGTGGATGCCTAAGACCATAAAAGTCATCATGTCCAGATTTTATAGCAAAGTAAACCTCAATGAATTGCAAGTGCTTCATTTTGTCCTACCACTGATGCTGAATTGTATTTGTCCTTCGTTGCAGAAGAAGACCATGCCATCAGAGAAATAATGACATGACTTGCACTTGACTTTGTTTTAAGTGAAGGAGGGCTGTGCAGGTCACCATCCTCACTTCTCCTCCATTACAAAGGCACTAGTACTAGGGCTGTACCTCTAACATTCTATAACCTCCACAGCACTTGGCACAGGGCTAAGTATATAGAAGGCACTCAGAAATTCTTACTATTTCCTCCCTTTTTGAAGGGTTTTAATAAACCAGATAGTTGAGGATCTGAGCTACATGTTCAATTTGCCAGTCACTGACTTGGAAGAAATATTTTCTTTTTTTTTCTCTTCCCCCCACTTAATAGTGTTTTATTTTTTCCAATTACATACAAAGATTTTGACTTCCAAATTTTTTCTTCCTCCCTCCTATCCCCCAACCACAAGATAGCATTTAATCTGATATAAACTATACATGTACAATCATATTAAATATATTTCAACGTTAGTCATGTTGTAAAAGAAGAATCATAACTAAAGGGAAAACAGCAGGAAAGAAAAAACAATAACAAAAAGAGAGAAAATGGTATGCTTCGATCTGCACTCAGACTCTATAGTTCTTTCTCTGGATGTGGGCAACATTTTGAATCATGAGTCCCTTGAAATTGTCTTAGATCATTGTGTTGCCAAGAGGAGCTAAATCTAAGTTGTCATTGTACAATGTTCAGCAAATACTTATTGATTAGTGGAAATTAGGATGGGGTTGGAATGAAGGAAGGGTAGGTAGAAAGGGAGGAATTAAAAACTGGTGGCATCAAACTCAAATGGAAATGGGGCCACTGAAATGTACATAAGTATCCCCGGGGCTGCATGTTGACTTAGACAACCATATATTGACGTTTCCCATATCCCATTCCATTTTCATTTCTTTTGATAAGTATTTCACAATTATAATTTAACCTGGTTCATCCACACTGGGTAGTGTGGGCAGCATTGTGTTGGGCAGCATTGGCCAAGTGTTTGACACCTCTGATGCAGACACTAGCAGAACAGGGTGCAGTTTTGAGCGGAGGGTCTCGGGAGAGGTGAATGGATCCAAAGAAGGGACTGATGAGAGGGAAGCAGTAGGAACAGAGGAATTAAAGTGAAGAGGAGGGATACCAGTTCAGGGAATGGCATATGGCTTGGGTGTGAAGCAGGAAAAATCTCATCAGAGACCTTTCACAGGTGTCTCTGATACCACAGCTAGTCTCTGATATCTTATAGGACTGGGTCATGTGGAAAATGCCCCAGTCTTCAGAAAGTTAGTCCAACCCTAGTGCCAGATCTTGACATTCTGACTTTAAGGTCAGCTGAATTGCTTACTCTTCGGCTCACTTCTTAAGGTAGGAGAAAAAAAAAGATGTTGCCTTCCTCTGCTGATGCTGCTGGTGCTCATTTGCCAGCTGATGACTCAGTCCTCAGCCTCTGCACGGCCACAGTGGAAGAATAGAAAGGAGAGAGAATGTGATCAAGAGGGATAATGAGAGAGATTGGAAGAAAGAATGAAAAGGACAAGGGTGGCCATAGCATGGCAGGGCTACAGAAAAAAAGGAGGTAACTAAAATACTGACAATTCTTTCTAGGTTTAGGGCCATTGCAGTGGCATTCCTTCCCTGCCAACAAATTCAATTTGAAGAGAACCCCAGAATCCCATCTCTTTTACAAAGACTTCCTGGGTGGTTCAGGAAAAATATGATTGCTTCCTCTTTTCCAGTCCTCATCTGTGCCTATACCAGTACCCCACCCCTGCTCTCCTTTCTTCAAACTCAGAACCAACTTTCATGGAGAGGCAGGGTGCTAAAAGGGATAGCCTTCTGCTTTCTTCCTGGGCTGTTGTAAATCTAAAATGAGATGATTTATTTGTAAAGCATTTTACAAACTTTTCATCCTTCATTGCTGAAGAAGACCATGCCATCAGAGATATGATGACATGACTTGCACTTGACTTTGTTTTGAGTGAGGGAAGGCTGTGCAGGTCACCAGCCTCACTTCTCCTCCAGAGCCATCTGAATCCAGTGACCAGATATTCATCAGGATGACCAGAGATGACCCAGGATGAGGTAAGTGGGGTTAAGTGACTTGCCCAAGGTCACACAGCTAGTGAGTGTCAAGTGTCTAAGGTGAGATTTGAACTCAGGTACTCCTGACTCCTGCACTGATGTTCTATCCACTGCACCACCTAGCTGCCCCTGCTTTTAGAGGTATAAATTTTCAGAAGGCAAATATTTTGTAGTTTAGTTTTGGTCTCAGAACTGCCTTATATTCTCAAAAAATATTGAGAGAACTACCCCCCCCCAAGGATTTTTTTACATGGATTATATCTATCAATACTTACCGTGTCAGAAATTAAAACAGTTTTATTATAAAAATAGTTTTGACTTTATGAACCCCTGGAAAGGGAGAACCCTCTCCCTGGACCACACTTGGATGTGTTCTTATTCCTGCAGGGTTCATTTTTCTCCATGCTGCATTCCTCTACTATGCTCATCTTGGAAGCTTGTTCTCTCCCTAGCCTTCTTTTCACATTGCCCTGTAGCCTTACTCTCTGATTGGAAGGTTCCTTCTATAGCCTTCATTTTGAGGAGGATGCCCAGGTCAACCATGTCTTCTGGCTACCCCCCTAACTTTCTCTATCATGCCTTTTACAAGGTATTTTCACCTCTCCCCATCATTCCCTTATTCCTTTTCTAGCTTTTCAGCTCCTTTTATTATTGCCTTTCCTATCTATAGAAGGTCAACTCCTTGAGCGTAGGTATTGTTTTTCTTTCTGTTTATACTTGTATCCTCAGCATTTAACATAGTGTCTGACATATTGTAAGTACTTAATAAAAGCTTATTGACTGACTGAATGAATGACTGCAGGATCTACCATAGTGCCAAGCACAATTCATTGCTGATCTAGTACTTTCTGGAGGTCAGATTTCATTCAGCAACAAACATTTAATGAGGATTTATTAAGCACCTACTATATCCCAGGCAATTTGCTAAGGTCTGCAGATGAAAAGACAAAAACCAAATATGTCTCTGTCCTTAAGGTATTTGTATTTGTATTGATAATTAATTTATGAAATTGGGAAATTATAAAATGGGGGATGCAGGTACATCCAGTTCTTTGGGTATTTGCTTGGAAAGACCATGATGGTAGCTGGAAACAGAGTTGTGATTACACTTTAATAACCACAGAGGGCATGGGGGTAATGAAGCACAGAAAGGACAGAAACAAGAGGTGAAAGGAGACAATAGCATGGGGACAAAGGAAGGGATGGTGAAGGCAGACAGGCAATGGGGGGAAAGAGGATGGGGAGAGACAGAGGCAAAGCATATCACTCATGCAACCATGGATTAGGGGTGGGAACACTAGGCATCACAGATCCAGTGGAGACAGAAGAGTGCTCTGAGGGCAGGGATTTGAGGGCTATTTTTATAGGGTTTGGGGGAACAGACTATTTGTGCCACCTTGGGGTTAGTTCATCAATATACCCAAATCATCTTAAAGTTCTTGGTAAATTTTAAGGTAAAATGTCCGCATCATCTCTCAAAATTACTAGCACCCTTGGCGATCTGCTGCTGCTCTGACTGGGGATGTCTGGAAATTGTCTGTGATTTACATATCATAGGACCAGAAAGCCCTGTCAGTAGTGCCTAGATGACATGGGCTAATTCAGCACATACTACCAGAATGAAGTTTGGTTAAAATATTATATAATTTGTAAATTATATTCCTTTGATTTTAGGGGCCAGGCCTGGAGTCAGGAAGACTCATCTTCCTGAGTTTAAACCTGGCTTGAGACACTAGTTGAGTGACCCTATGTAAGGCACTTAACCCTGTTGGCCTCAGTTTCGTCAACTGTAAAATGAGCTGAAGAAGGAAATGGCAAACCACTCCAGTATCTTTGCCAAGAAAACCTTAAATGTGGTCATGAAGAGTCAGACATGAGTGAACAATAACAATGATCTTTGAGACAGCTTGTTCATTACTTCCAGGTTCCCTTTTGCAATTTAATTTCCTGTTATTGTCACTTTACACTGGCTGCTTATAAACTTACTAGAACCAGAACAAGATATAATTTTAACACGATAGTCCATTGAGGGGTGAGATAGGAGACAAGATGAAAGCAGACAAACACACACTCTCTCCATACATGTATATAATATATAATGTATGAAAATTGCATATAATATGTATATATTATATATATATATATGGGGGGAGAGAAAGATAGTAATTTTGGTGGGGTAGGAGGTGATGAAGGGGATGAGAATAGGATTCTTGTAGGAGATGGCTTTTGAGCTGAACACTGAAAGAAGTTGGGGATTTGGTAAGGTAGGAGTAAAAAGGGAATATATTCCAAGCATGGTGGACAGCAGTCAGTGCAGGGACAGCAGCAAGTAGACCAACTGGGTCAGAACAGAGGATGATGAATGGGAGTAACGTATAATAAGTCTAGAAAGGGAGACTGATCTAGATTGTGAAAAGCTTTCAAATGTTGAAAAACACCTGACAGAGGAAGCTAGAAATTTGTCCTTTTGCTTTACAAAGACTCTCCCATTCCAGATTACAGTGTTTTCCAGGGCCTGAATTGAAATCATGCCCTGCCATTTACCGTCATGACCATGGACAGTTCATTTAGTCCCTCAACTCCTCAGATTCCTCATTTATGAAACTAAACAACCCTAAGATGTGATTTGTTCTGCCTATCCATGTTTCTTTGTGGCCCCAAATCATGAAAATCATTGTAAGAAAATGCTTCCAAATGGCACCACCAAGAAATGGATGGAAGACTCACCTTGTGTTGTTCTGACCTTTCTTCTAATTAGAATTAGACTCCTTCAGGGAAATTCACTGCCTGCTCTCTGCTCTCTGGAGAGCAAAAGTACTCTAATTTCTCTTGGCCCTGAACCTAAGGAAGCAGAAATTTTTTTTACCACCAATCTCAGAGTTATTGCATGTGGAACCCAAATACTCTGTCCAAGTCACTCCCTAGCAAATCTCAAAGATGGTGACCAGGTGTCTGAGTAGAATCAATCAAACAATCAATCAACAAGCACTTATTAAGCTCCTACTATGCCCTGGATACACAAAGACAAAAAAAAAAAAAAAAAGAAATCATCCCTTCCCTCAGGGAGTTTAAATTCTTTTGAAGAAGACTACAAATACTAGTTTAAGTATCATTATTTTGAAGGTCAGCAGTCTTAGTTAGCAGATTCCCTTACCTCATCCTCGAGTTAGCTGTTTTTCACCCTGAAGGGCTCTTGGTTGTCTCAACAGTCTCAAAAAAATCCCAGATTCATGATTACCTGCCAAACATAGCCTTAGTTTCTGCCTACTGTTTACCACCTGCTATCACCAACAGCTACATGGTTGTCTACAGGTAACTGTAACTTGGCAGAAATGTACTTCACAGAATCTGGAACTTAAACATTGCATGAACTAAATCATAAAATCATAAAAAGGGAAAAAAACATATCCCAAATTTCAAGACTTTGGGCATAGAATTGACATTTTCTCTCCATAGGTGCTGGTGCTTTTTCTACTGTTTGACTCATCGTGCTTTTGAGTAACAGGTTCCAGTTTTATGAAATAATTCTTTACATTGATTTTAAAGTTGAGCGATAAGCTAAACTGTGACCCATCCCCCTAGTGAAAAAATTATGACTTTACATAAATTTGCTTTGTAGCCAGATTTTCTAGAAAGTATCTGTTCTTTTATTTTGAACAATATCTATAGAGAAAAGGTTTAGGAAGACATAGTTTTATCTATACAGGCAAACTGGGTTTTTTTTGAGAATGGAGTGAATTCTATTAGTGCAGGCAGCCAATTGGCATAATTCAGGTCAATAAACCTTTCCCCTCCAAACTGCAGGGCTTAGCATTGATCAGTTGAGTTTTTCTCTTTTCTTTTTTTTAACTTGGGCTGAGTTATTCAGATAATTGCTTCAACTGTCCATTTTATTTTGTCTGAGGAATCACAGCCAGAGGGGAGTTAGAAGTCCCCAAGGCTAGTAGCTAAAATGTAAGGTATTGTGGGCAAGAGAGAGAATTTATGTGTTTCATTTCCCTCTGTAAGTCTCTGTAATAGTCAGGCTTACACTTGGCGAAATCATGCTATCTCTCCTTAGTACCTTTCAGTGCTCCATTCTTACCTTTTAGTGGACTTTCTTCTAGTTTCAGGTACCCAATGCCCTGGGGCTACTTCCTGGTGCAGTTTCTGGCTCATTGAAGTTATTTTAGGATCACAAAATTGTAGAATTTAGAGATGAAGGAAACCATAGGCATGATCTAGGTCTATTTCTTTATTCTACTGAGGCTCAAACATATGAAGTGGTTTCCCAAAGTCATCTCTCCATTCTTTTCCCATTAAAGCTCATCAATACTTTCTCTAGTCCCTCAGCTAAATGATTTGAGAAATGAATTCATTCTAAAGAATTAAGAACTGAAAATAGCTTAATGTGTTAAGTTTCCCATGGAGTATTTGCATTTAAAGGCACAAAAGTTTAATTTAGAGGCATTATTCTTTAATGATATAATTGTAGGAATTGTGTATTCTGTGGGGGTGGTAGAATGGAAATATTTTAGGTCAGTGATGCAATCCTTGCACCTCTCACATCAAACTATCGTAAGGTAACTACCTATTCTGATTATGAGTAAAGTGGGTTTTTTGAGGGGCAGAAGTCTACAATTCATTTTGGTTATTCAACAGGGAATGATAGTAGGATTTAGCACTAAAATGAACCAGAGGTTGGGCTGTTTGATCTCTTTATTTTATAGGTGATATATATGCATATATACACACATGTATATTGTGCACACATGTACATGCACACACATATGCATGTATATATGCACATGTGTGTTTATGGGTACGTGCATGCATGTGTATATATACACATATACAATATACAGGTATGTATACACACATACATATATACATTTATAATGTACATACATATATACACATACATACATATGTGTGTATATGTGTGTGTATATATACACACATACACACACACACACACACACACACACACCTAGAGAAGGAAAGTGACTTTCTTGAGGTTACACAGGCAACATAGTACAGTAGAAGAGTACCAGATCTGAAATTAGGAAAGTACTGGATTTGAAATCCTCTTACTGTTTGTAGAACCATAGACAAGTCAATTGAGTTCACGCTGAGGTAATATTTTCTTACAAAACAGGAATGATAAATCACACTTAGAGTACTTACTCAAAGAGATTTGAAGGCTCTTATGATAGAATATGCCTAAAAGTATTTTGTCAACATGAAAGCAATAAATCCACAAACATTTATTAAGTGCCTACTATATGACAGAGCAGCTAGGTTGCACACTGGATAGAGTACTGGACTTGGAAACAGGAAGACTCCTTTTCCTGAGTTTAAATCTAGTCTCAGACACTTACTAGCTGTGTGACTCTGGGCAAGTCACTTAACCAGGTTTGTCTCATGTACAAAATGATGTGGAGAATGAAATGGCAAACCACTCCAGTACCACTGTCAAGAAAACTCCAAATGCAGCCACAAAGAGCTGGCCACCACTGAAACAACCAAGCTATACATGCCAGACATTGTTATGGGGATATAATGACAAAAATTAAACAATACCTACCCTCAAGGACCTTACATTCTTTAGTAACATTAGCTTCAATAGGGTCTTCCTCAGAAACTGTACAAGGTGTCCCAGAAGTCTTAGTGATGTTTTAAACTATAAAAACATAAAGCTAGGATTGTGGGACACCATGTATATACTGTCCCACTATCAAGGGAAGATATGTAAAATTAAAAGAGGATACAAATTGTATATCAAGTAAATGAAGGATATTTTGTGGAAGGAGGGTTTCAGGAAATGACAGCTCTCACCCTTAATAGTGAAATCTAACTTGATCATAGAAGATAGAGAGCCAGCTTTGGCCTCAGGGAGACTGAGGCTAGGGAAGTTTTTTCTTTCTGTTTCTATCCCCAATACTTAGCAGCACAATACTTGGCTCAAAGAAATACATTTTTATTGATTGATCTATTCAAGCCCTACTTTTAATTTATGCTTCTGTGTTACTCTGGGCACCTCTCAGTACGCCATCTGGGGAAGCTCCCTAAGATTAAAAGCCATGGATGCCTGTCTGCGTTAGGTAGGGTTTCCAATGTAGGGAGTTCCCCACAACAAATGAAATCCAAGGTACAGGTAAAGAAATTGTGGTTAGTAGTAAGAAGAAGAGCCAAACTTTGAATTTAGGTCCTTTTGGCTCTGTATCTTGCCTCTTTCCACAACACTGTAACAGGATCCAACTCTCTCAGCTTGGACTGGACTGATATGGAGACAGCTGTATGCCATGGGGCTCGGGGTTGCTGGCAACATCTGTTCACTAATGGGATGCAAAGCAGCATTGATGGAACTGTGCCTATTGTCAGAGATTGAGCATTACCCTGAGGGAAATGGCCCCTTACCAAAGGCATTAGATCTGCTTCATTTTCTCAGCAGTTTATTTTTCACTTCCTACTGTTGATGTCACCTCAACCTGTTGTAGGGAAGAAACTTCAGAGGGCAGGGGAGAGGTTGTTCTCTGCTGAGGATTATTTTTCTCAGCAAGTCCTTTCTGTTATGGCTCTTCTGAGAGGCTGCTTTGTGGCAGACTGGAGGCCAATGCTGCTCTCAGAACAAGGAAGACCTGAGTTCAAGGCCCATGTCTGATACATACTGGCAAGTCCCTCAGTTAGAAAACCCTTTAAGATGAGAAGTCCTAGAGAAGGAAAAGGGGCCTCACCTTTCACTGGTATAAGAAACCAGGGCATTGCTTATGTCAGTGAAATCACAGGTCCAGTCTCATTCATATTTATTCCATGAGCATGGTTCATGTGTCTGGCTACTTTGATACAGAACTTAATAGAACCTCTGTGTCCTCTTCTGTGGACAAAATTCTTCTCTTTTTCTAAAACTCAGTTCCCTGCCTCCCACTAAACCTTCTTTGACTGCTTCAGAGTTCAAAAATCTCTACCTCCCAGAAGTAGGTGTCTTTTGTGTGAGCTACGCAACGTTGATTTTGTAGAGGCCCAGATCACAGAAGCACTGATTGAAAACTGGAAGAGAACATTGAGATCATCTATCCATACCCGCCCCACCCCCTAATAGTGCAGGTGTGGACACTGAGGACCAGAAAAGAGGAGACACTGACTTAAGGACACATGGGAAGTATAAGAAGTATAAGAAAGAAAGTATAAGAAAGATGTGAACCAAGACCCTCTGACTTCATACGCAGCCCCTTTTCTACTCTGTGTCATATATCACCATGTTGCCTTAAATTTGTGTGGCTACTAAGCAAGCATGTGCTGATAAATGTTTAACAATTGACTCTTGTAAAATGTGACACACTTTTAATGCTAATCTATATTATTAATGTGTTAAATTAAATTTTGTTAAAATTAATTAAATTAAATTTCACTAATTAAATTTTGATTAGATTAATTTAAAATTAAATTAATTAAATCTAGACACTCAACAAAACGATAAATTTGTGATGTTTGTTGATTTTCAAGGTATAAATGATTGCACTGAAAATTTAACACTCTACTCTCAAAGAGCTGGTTCTAGCACACCCCTGGCCTAGAAGTTGGAAGCCCTGGGTTCTAATTCTGGCTTACTGTCTCATTTCCTAATGTTGTTCCTTGGATCAGTGGTATAAAGTTCTCTCTGTCTTAGTTTTCTCTTCTGTAAAATGGAGCTTGTAATACCTGTCCTAATGATATCATATAAAAAGAGCTGCTATAAATATTTTTGTACATTTGGATCCTTTTCCTCTTTCCCAGTCTTTTTTTTTTCTAAAGTATAGATTTGACCATATCAGTTTACTACTCAAAAAATCTTATCACTTCTAGGATCAAATATAAAATCCTTTTGTTGATCTTTAAAGCTCTTCATAACCTGACCCCTTTCTACTTTTCCAGTTCTCTTATACTTTATTCCCCTCCATGGTTCCTTACAAACAGCATTCTGTCTACTTCATGCATTTGCACTGGCTTTGTGTTTAACCTGAAATACTCTCCCTCCTCACCTCTACCTCCTGACTTACCAGTTTCCTCTAAGACTCAGCTCAGATTTAACCTTTTTCAAGACACCTTTTCCATTCCCTTCTCTCATTCCATTTGTGACTTTTCTTTGAGATTTCTTCCCATTTTGTATTGTCTATATCTTGTGTGTGTATACAATATATAATTATTGGCATGCTATTGCCATCATCATAATGTAAGCTCTTTCAGAAACAGGGGCAATGTTATTGCCTTTCTTTGTATCTGCAGCACATAGTTATGTGGATGGTATATAGTAAGTGCTTAATAAATGCTTATTGACTGATTGCCTGTAAGATATCCATTGATATCTTTACTTCCTGAGGAAGTCCATTCTACCTGGGCACTTAAGATCAGAAGTGGCTGTATGATTTCCCCTGGAACACCTCTCCTAATAAGAAAGCCACTTTCTCCCCAGATAGTCCATTCTACTTTGGGGCATGTCTAAATGTTAGAAAGCCCCTCCCTCCTTATATTAATTTGAAATATACCTCTTTCCAAATTTCATCCATTGTTCTTAGTTCTGGTCTTTAGAGTCAAGCAGAAAAAGGAATACATTTAATTTGGCTTGACCTATTTTTGCTGAAAACATGTTGGCTCTCTTGTTCACTATTTCCTTTTCTAGATGCTCACTGGGACACTCTTCAATCTAGGATTCTGCCAGGAATCAAAGTCAAGCTCACTGGCTTGCTTTGCAGACATAATTTCTTTTTCTTTTCTTTTCTTTTTGAAAATCAATACAACAATTGTTCTTCTCTAGTCTGAAGGTGCTGTTTCCATTTTCTACAATCTTCCAAAAGTCACTCCCAGTGCCTCACCAATGTCACCTCCTATTTCTTTCAATTTCCTAGGATGAAGTTTATCTGAGTCTGGTAATGCGAACTCAACCAGAGCTTCCCTTTCTAGCTTCTGTTCTTCTGAATCATCCTACAAGACCATAAATTCCTTGAATATAGAGACTTTTAAAGTTTTGTCCCCATATCCCCAGTATCTGAAAGATATTAGGCATTTATTGAATTGAATTTTCAGTTTCAATTTCCTGGTCACCATTTTTGTTCTGTCCTTTCCAGTTGAAAGATAATTCCCCTTGGCACAGGAAGCAAAGACAGATAAGAGTTGAACACACCTGATTCCTCTTTGTGGCCCACACCAAACACCAGTTCTTTGAACCCCCACTCCTTTCCCTCAACAGAACTCAAAAAAATACCTTTTCTGGTTTTCCTTTTTGTCCTTAGCTTTCTTTTCTGGTCTCAGGTTATTCCAAGTTCTAGCACTCCTGATGTTATTCTAATAGAACTGTCCCCTTTGTATTCGTTCATTATCATGTGTCCTTGCTTCAATATTCTATGCATCTCTTTAAAAACAAAAATCTAAATTAGATGATAATATGGGATAGTTGCATGGTATAATTACACTGGTCTTTCTAAACCATTCTTTTTTCCCTTCTCTTATTTGGAATTGTTTCTTATCATGTCTTCAGAATTTCATTCTCAAGAACTCCCCATACCTCCTCGATCCCTTGCAGAATTTTAGGAGATGGGAACCTAACTGAATCATTTGAAATCTTCTATCTTAAAAATATAGTTATCATGTCAGATTATTACAGTTTACCCCTCCTCTATTACAAATTCTAAAATAGAGTAGTCACTTCTGGCTAAATTCCTTAACATTTTAATTCCAGGGCTAATTCTTCCTTATTGGTCAGAATCAGATCCAGAATCTGTTTTCCTTCTTGTTCCATCCACCTTTTGAAGGAGGAAATATATCAATCAGCACCAGGGCAAGTTAAAAATTTTTTTCTAGCTTCCCTACTTTGGTGGTGGGGGAAGAGAGGGGGAGAGAGAGAGAGAGAGAGAGAGAGAGAGAGAGAGAGAGAGAGAGAGAGAGAGAGAGAGAGAGAGAGGAGAGAGAGAGAGAGAGAGAGCCCCAACAGATGTTTGAAAAACTGGTTTACCCCATTATACTGTATCATTCCTACAAGTCAGTCTCATTATTGGTTTTACAGACTCCCTTATCTGCACTCTCTTTCTGTCCAGGCAGTATGCTCCAAAGACAGTTTCATTTTTCTTCCTGCCTCTGTTGATCTTCACCCAAATGTTCCATACCATGCTTCCCCACTTTTGCTTCGTGGAATTGTTCTCATTAATATAGTATATTTTCTTAATATATGATGCACCTGCCACCTCCCTGCTTAGGCTTTTCTTACTCCATTTAAATAGGGTATACCATTCCACTTTGTTGTTTTATCTCACTGAGAATAATGCCAAGGTGATGAACCTGAGAACTGGAAGAATGGTGGTACTTTCACTAGAAATGAGGACTTTTGAAAGAGGGGGAGGTTTGAGAGGAAGGATAATGAATTCTGCTTTGGACATGTTGAGTTTGAGGTTTTTCTGGGCCATCCACTTTGAAATGTCCAGATGATGTGAGACTAAAGCTCAAGGGAAACACTGGGGCTGACTATGTAAATCTGTGAGTCATCTGCGTAACGATGATAATTAAACCTATGGGATTTGATGAAGTCACCAAGAAAAATTGTAAAGAGAGGAGAGAAGAGAACCCAGGACAGAGTCTTGAGGTACACTTACATTAGGGAATACGATATGTATGTTAGGTCAGTAAAGGAGACTATAAAGGGGAGGTTAGACTACTAGGAGGAAAACTAGAAGAGAATAATTAGTGTTAAAA
The DNA here is from genome assembly GCA_028658325.1 of Potorous gilbertii. Lineage (NCBI taxonomy): Eukaryota > Metazoa > Chordata > Mammalia > Diprotodontia > Potoroidae > Potorous > Potorous gilbertii. The sequence goes on from CM053769.1 coordinate 389,487,749, forward strand.
AAAAAACAGAGGAGAGAGTATCCAGAAGGAGAGGAGAGTTTTCAATTAATTCTTGCAGTTTCTTGACCAGTTTCCCATAATCTGTTTTAATTATAGTCACATTTATACTAGATAAGGATAGATTTGGGACAGCATTCCTCAAAAAGACTTCTCATTTTGCCTTTACAACATGAAGACAGTTGTCTTCTTCATTTGTATGATGGAAGGAAAAAATTGAGCTTTTTGACAGGTTTTTGAATAATTGAAGAAAAGGCCTCAGCTGACTAGAGAGTAAGGTCAATAGCGGGAAATAAAGCAAATAGGTTAAGAAGGATGAGGATTGAGAAATGACCATTAGATTTTGATTTTGATTGTGTAAAGTTATGTTTTTTGTATAACCAAAACCAATATAGCTAAGATTGGAAGGGAGACAGTTAGCTGGAGGAAAAAATTCCAACAAGTTTTTCTGATAAAGGTCTCATTTACAAGATATATAGGAACTTACTCAACTTTGTAAGAATGGAGACATTTCCCAACAGGTAAATGGTAAAGGGATGTGAACAGGAAGTTCTCAAGGGAAAAAATCCAATTTATCAATAACTATATGAAAAGTGCTCCAAACCATCTATAATTGGGGAAATGCAAATTAAAACATCTTCAAGGTTCTATTTATAGCCTTCAGATAGGCAATAGTGACAAAAATGGAAAATGAAAAAATATCTGAGGGACTATGGGAAATCAGGCATATTAATGCACTGTTAGTAGAGCTTCAAACTGATCCAGCCACTCTAGAAAGCAATATATTCAAAAATTTACTAACCTGGGCATACCCTTTGACTTAACAATATCACTACTAGGCTTATACCCTCAGGAAAGCAAAGAGAAAAAAAGACATATTTGTATACAATATTCATAGCAACCCTTTTTGTGGTGACCAAGAGGTTGAAACTGAAGGGATGTTCCTTGATTGGGGAAAGACAACCAATTATGGTACCTGAATGTAATGGAATACTATGGTATTTTAACAAATGACTGGAGGACAGTATCAGAGAAACCTGAGACTTGTGGAAGGATACGATGTCACCTATATTTGGTTATAATTATCCCAGCTGATTCTTTTAATAACCCTGTGAGGTGGCTAACCTAAGTATATAGCTAGCTCCATTTTACAGATGAGGAAATGAGTGAAGAGTGGTTCCCTGCTCAAGCTCTATTTAATGGCTGTCTTACAGTCATTATCAATAGTAACAGTTTATGTTCCCTCCCAGGTTGATTTAATTATTTTTTCTTTTGTTCAATAAAAGGGTCATTCCCTGACTACTTCTTAAAGAGGCCTATTCACTCAATGGGTGTTACCTCCCTCTAAGTGAGTACCTGAAAAGGCCAAGGTCTCTCATGACCTTCCGGGCCATCTCCAGTCATCCTGATGAATATCTGGTCACTGGACCCAGATGGATCAGGAAGAGAAAGGGAGGTGGGTGACCTTATATAACCCTCCCTCATACAAAACAAAGTGCAAGTCATGTCATCATTTCTCTGATGTCATGGTCTTCTTCAAAAATGGACAAAAAAAAATCCAGCATTCTTGACTACTATCTCATGTTTTCTCTAGTGGGTAAGTTCATAGGCTCACAGATTTAAAGGCTATTTGGTTCACTTTAAAGATGAAGAAGCTGAGGCTCAAAATGGTTAAGTGACGGGTAAAGCATCATCTAAGAATCTGAGACAAGATTTTAACACAGATTGTACCAATTCCAAATCCAAAACTGTATATCTGCTATTCCATGTTCCCCCCTAAGTTATTTCACTTTCCTGGACCTCAGTTGCCTCTGTAAAATCAATCTTTAAAATGAGACATAGAGCTGCAAGACACATGCAGTATCAGATGTAAAATTCTATTTTCATGAACAGCATTCAGCACCCTCCCAGATGTTCTCAGATTGTATGTGATAATATCTTTCTCACCGTCAAGTCACGCCCCCCCAACCCCTACCGCCACCATGTTCTGTCTTCATTCCAGTCTGTCTTTGTTTTTGCCCAAGGGTCATTGCCCACATTGTGGAATTTAAGGCTCAAGTCTGACTGTGTTATTCACCAATTCCATAAACCATGTTGTTTTTATTATTCTGTCATTTGAGTTATGTCCTCCTCTTCATGATTCCATTTTTGTGTTTTCTTGGGAAAGATATTGGAGTGGTTTGCCATTTCTTTCTCCAATTCATTATTCAGATAAAGAAACTGATGCCAACAGGGTTAAGTGACTCGCCCAGTGTCACACAGGTAGTAAATGTCTGAAGTTGGATTTTAACTCAGATCTGTCCTGACATTCTATCCACTGTGTCACCTAGACACTAAATTTTAGTGGCTCCCTATTATCTCCCAATGTCAAACATAAAATCTCTTCTGATGAATTTATAAAACTTTTTAAGCTAGCTTCTTCCTGCCTTTCTAGGCTTTTTATACTTTATTCTCCTCCACTACTATTGGAATAGGAGTATCACCCATGTTTAAAGCTTGCCCCCTGACTTTTAAGGTTTCTGGCAGCTCTGAAATGCTACACATTGCAGAATCCCAACATGTACAAGATCATCTCCCATAGTGGAATTTTTGTTGTAGTGGTACAGTATATTAAGAATCAGGGGAGTAAGATTCTGCTTATACACACACACACACACACACACACACACACACACACACCCATATTACACTATCTGTCTGTCTATCTATCTATTTGTCTATCTTGTGTGTGTATATATATATATATATATAGTATATGTGTATATATATATGCACACACATATACATATAGATACATACACATATATATACACACATAACACATATCTACATACCTATACACACACACATATATGTAACACAGGCTACACTGGTCCCTACTACCTAAAGACAAGTTAGGTTACATTTCATTCTTCCCCTGGAATTCTCTGACACAAGAGACAGGGATGGGATGAGGGAGGGTCCAGATTCTCTGCCATAGTCTCTAGCCCCTGATGATGGTATTCCCCAAGTACAGGAGTAGGTAATTCCTTGAGGACCAGTTCCATGTAGCTACTAATAGTCAAATTCACTTTTTACATGGATATATTTATTTCAGAAGGTATAATCACAAATATGCAAATTTATGCCCCTAACACACAGGAGACAAAATCTATCCTCTCCTCCCCCTCACTTTTGTACCATCACAGTTTCTGGTGTGTGTGTGTGTGTGTGTGTGTGTGTGTGTGTGTGTGTGTGTGTGTATGTGTGTATGAAGGGGAGGTTGATAAGGGTCCTAACTTGGTTTAGTTCCTGTAGAGAACAGTTCTAGTTCCAAGTCCAAAGTACCCCCGGGGTTCAAGATTCAGGCATCATGACTTCTCAAGGCTTCCATGCTACACTAGCTAGTGGGATCATCCCACATAAAATCCTGGCTCCAAAGATTTTTGGGTCCCATGAAGATCATCTTGGGCATTTGAAACTGAGCACAAAATAGAACAGAACAGCACAAAACAGAAACAAATAACCCTAGGTCTATTTCTCAGAGCTAGGGCAAAGGAGGGCGATCAGGGGAAGGAAGACACAATTCATGGTGTCTTCCCACCAGAAAGGAGCAAACAGGAAAGAACAGCCACAAAGAGAAGCAGAAAAGGCGAAAAGAGAGATGGTCGCTCAGTCTTGCCAGTTTTAAAAATTCAGGCAGCCAGTTAAAGGAGGTTAAGTGGTTAAGCATGCAATGATAACCTTGTTAAATAAGCTGGTTGTGGTCAGACAAGCCCAGATTACATATAATAAAGAACAAATACAAAGTACTTTTGGAAGAAAGAACACTAACATCTGGGAGGTTTAAAAAAAAGCTTTGTGTAGAAGATGGCGCTTGAGTTGTATTTTGAAAGAAGAAAAGAACTTGATAAGGGGAAGATGAGGAGGGTATGTGTTCCAGACATGGGAGAAGACAAGTGCAAAAACATGGGAGACTGAGTATATGTTAGGAAAAGACATAAGTCCAGTATGTCTGGATCTCATAGAGCTAGAGGGAGAATATTACCCCCTTAGGCTGGCAAGACAAGTAGGGGTCAGGTTGTGAAGATTTTTGGGTATGGGTCATTGTTTGTGTAATGAGAGATTGGTTTATCTCTAATGATACTCCCTAGTGGAAGCATTTATTAAGTGCTTACTCTATGCCAGGTGCTGGGCTAAGCACCTGGGGTATGAAAAAAAGGAAAAGCTGTTGCTCCCAAATTAATGGGCAAGACAACCCACCAACAACTTTGTACAAACAAGATACATACAGGAAATCACCAACAGAGGGAAATCCCTAAAGTTAAAGGGTGTCAGGAAAGGCTTCTGGAAGAGGTGAGGTTATAGTAGAGACTTGCAAGAAGCCAGGGAAGCTAGAAACTGGAAATGAAGAAGGAGAGCATTCCATGCCTGGGGGAGAGCCAGTGAAAAGACATGGAGTAGGGATGGTTGTTGTTGTTGTGTCTGTCTTTCACTCTCGAAGAAGACCATGACATCAAAATGATGACATGACTTGCTCTTGACTTTGATTTGAGTGAGGGAGGGCTGTGCAAGGTCACCAGCCTCACTTTCTCCTCCAGGGTCATCTGAGTCCAGTGGCTGGATATTCATCAGGATGACTGGAGATGGCCCAGGATGCAGTGGGAGACCTTGGCCATTTTAGGCTAAGGCCTCTTTAAGTAGTTACTCAAGGAATGGCCCCTTTTAATAAAAAAAAATCAAACTGGGAGGGGAAGACCCTCAGGGTAAATGAGTAAAAGAGAAAAAGTTACTATTTAGTATTTATATCCACTCTGTGCTAGGTGGATGGGCCAGAATGACTGGATTGTAGAGTCTGTCAAAGGGCCAGCATTGAAACCTCCCCAGATTTATAGAACCACTCTACTGGTGTGGTCTCCAGGCCAGGATCAAATCCTGAACATAAAGTATTAGAGAAGGACTCTTGATCTCTTCAGTTGCTAGTAACCCCTCTCTAAACTGCCTTGTATTTATCCTGAATAAGTTCCTTTTGCATTTCTCTTCTCTCCCTGCAGCCCTTCCTCCCCTCCATTAGAATAAAAGTTCTTTAAGGATTGAGACTGGCTTTTTTTGTTTTTTGAATGCCAGGTCAGAATGCCTAGCACATAGTAAGTGCTGAATAAATGCTTATTGATTTTTTTAAAAAAGTTACAAAAAAGTCTATTTTACTTAATTTTTGTACATGTAAGCCAGAGGATAAATAGCATAACGGGAAATTGTATAGTGATCAGATGTCTGGCTTTGGAGTTAGGAGAGTTAGATGCAAGTCATGCATCTATTGGGTCTAACATATTGGTCATAAGATCATAGGTAAGTCACCTAATATTTTATTGCCCCAGGCAACTATCAGACTTGAGGTTACAGACAAGTTATTGATTTGAGAGGCTGTATAGGGTAGTGCAGGGTAGTTAGGTGGCACAGTGGATAGATATCTGGTCCCAGATTCAGGAAGACTCATCTTCCTGAGTTCAGATCCAGCCTCAGACCCTTGCTAGCTGTGTGATCCTGGGCAAGTCACTTAACCTTACTTCCTCCTTTATAAAATGAGTTGGAGAAGGAAGTGCAAATCATTCTAGTATATTTTCCAAGAAAACCCCAAATAGGTTACTAAGAGCTGGACATGACTGAAAATGACTGAACAAATGGGGTAGTACAAAGAGTGGTGGATTTAGAGTCAGAGAATCCAAGTTCAAATCCTGATGGTTCTATTGACTACTTGTGTGTTATTGAGCAAATTACTTAACTTCCCTAGGTAGACCTCAGTTATCTTATGTGAAAAATGGGGAGTGAGTATCAGGGCTTCTTGAACTTTTTCTACTCCCAACCCCTTCAGTGCTTCTTAAACTGTGGGCCACAATACAGGGTCATAACCCAGTTTTAGAAACTGATCTAGATGACTTCTGAGGTTCCTTCCAGCTCTAAATCTATGAACCCATGATAGGCATTGACGGAGGCATTTTACATACTGAGAAGTCCCCATCCAGTGGTGGGGAACTTGTGGCTTCGAGGCCACATATGGCCTTCTAGGTCCTCAAGTGCAGTCCTTTGACTGAATCCAAACTTCACAGAACAAATCCTTTCATTTAAAATTTGAATTTGTATTTACACCACCCCCCCCACACACACATACACACATGCATACCACATAACACCACACCACACAATACTACCACCCAAAACTAAAAATAATTCCACTTCAGTTTATTAGGGATACTGGAAGTCTCTGTTACTGGGAGTTTGTGAAGGCTATTGAGTTTTTTGTGACAGGCACTGAGACATTATGATGCCTCCAAGGAAGACAAGAAGTCCTTACTTATAATGTTTTGCAAATAAAAACTTCCCTTGTGTGATCATGAGGCAAGCAGAGATTGAAACTGTGTCCACATATTCTACCAGATTTGCAGGCATAATGGCCAGTTCAGTTAGGCAGCCAGTTTAACTGCTTAATAACTGAATTGATGCAGATATGAATTCTAAATTAAATGATCATTTGACTGACCTGGTCATCATAATTATTAATCTAAGCATGCATGTAGATACAGCCTATGATCAAAGAATTTCAAGTTAAAATCTAAGAACAACAAGCCACAAAGACACAAGCCACAAATTTTCTTGACTTCAGCCCTTCAGATACAAGGTCAGTCCCTTCTCCTTATCTTAGTCCCAAATCATGGCATAAAAGTCTCTCTACCTACTCTAGTCATATGTCTGTCCTCCTGCCACCATCCTCATCTCCCTCCCAGAACCTTCCACTCTTTTCCTGGTTCATATATCCCTTCCATCTTGATCCCTTTCAACTTCCCTTCATGTGATTAGAATATAAGTTCTTCAACAGTAGAGACTATTTTGTTTGCCTATATTTGTATTTCTAGTGCTCAACACAGTGCCTGGCATATAGTAAGTGACTAATAAATGCTCTAAGTATGGGCACGTTCAGAGGAGCGTAAGTCTAGAGTCATAAGATATTTTAGAGTCATCTAGTTCAGAGGTGTTGAACTCTATACCTCAAAACATTCTGAGTAAAGACCAGAACCAGATTATATCTTTGGAAAATGTTTAATAAGATTAAAAATGCAATAAAACATAGATAGTGTTAATTTGTGATTTTCTAAGTCAACATGCAATGAATTGACTTTTGTCCTCCCCCCTCATTTTACAGATAAGGAAACTGAGGAACAGAGTTGTTCAAGTGACTTGTCCAAAGTCACCTAAGCAATAAGTAACAGAGTAGGGATTTGAATTCAGGTAGTCTGACCTCAAATCCAGGGTTCAAAATCATCTAAAATGATGCTTGTTGAATTAGTGGTAGAAGTGATTTTAGAGACCATCTAGTCCAAACTTTATCCCAAAAAAGAAATGTCCTTTTAGCCAGATCTCAAATTACACTATAAAATTAGTTACCAAATCCATATAATACTAGATCTTAAAAATTAGAACAATGGAACAGAATAGATAATCAAGAAATTAAAGATAACAGTATATTGCAGACTATTGTTTGATGAATTCAAGTACATAACACATTGGGAAAGAAAATTATTCATTATTCAGTAAAAATATTGGGAAAATTGGATAAGTGGTGTGGCAAAAAATAGAAGTGGATCTATTTTTCACACCATATGCTATGATAAATTACAAATAGATCATTTATTTAAATATAAAAAAACCCATTAAAATAGAAGAAAATGGAATATGAAGAGGAAGAAATTTCTAATAAGTGGAAGAAATTACAGAAGGAAAATCAATTGATTTGGTTATACAAAAATAAAGGGTTTTGGCATAACAAAAAGCATTTTTATAGACTATAAAACTTTTGTAATAAATATTTCTGATAGTAATCTGATTTCCAAATTCTATATGGAAAGAACAAAAATCATTCTTCAATGACTGCATGGACAAAGGTTGTGAACAGGTAGTTATCAAAAGAAGAAATGCAAATGATCAATAACCACGTGGAAAACTACCCCTTTTAAATAGTTGGCTCAAAATTCAATACAATATCTCATTGTGAACTCATTAGTACAGAACATAAAGGGACAATGCCATCATTTGTTCTGTGTACTAACCTCCTGTGACACAGCTCAAGTTTGGATGAGCCTTTTGGGCAGCTGCATTGCCTTCTTGACCCATATTAAGTTTGTACTGTATCCCTAGGAGACCCTCAGTTGGATGGTACAGTAGATAGAGTGCCAGGCTTGAAAGTGAGGAAGACTTATCTTTCTGAGTTCATTCTGGCTTCAGACACTCAGTAGCTGCATGACCCTAGTCAAGTCAAACTGTTTGCCTCAGTTTCCTCATCATAAAATGAGCTTGAGAAAGAAATGGCAAATTACTACTGCTTTGTCAAGAAAGCCTGAAATGGAACCACAAAGAGTTAGACATGACTGAATAACAGTAATATATCCCTAAGTCTTACCTTTTACTGGAACCATTTGTTGTCTATACACTATGCTAGATCTGGAGTCAGGAGACCTAAATTCAAATCCAGCCTCAGACACTAGCTGTGTGACCCTGGACACATCATTTAACCTCTGCTGGCCTCAACTGTAAAATGAAAATAACAACTCCTACCTCCCAGGGTTGTTGTGAGTATCAAAGGAGATGCTATTTGTAAAGTGCTTAACATAGTGCTTGGTACATGGTAGATGTCTGATAAATACATGTTCCCTTCTCCTGCTTGTCTCTGCCCTAGCCCTTCTTGAACTTGTTCAGTTGCTTTTTTTGAACCTAAGTATAAGACTTTTCATTTGTTCCCTATTAAATTCCACCTTATTAGATTTAGCTCATCATTCTAGCCTGTTAAAGTTGTTTGGGATCCCTGTTCTGAAATATGAAAATTTAACTATTTCTTTTAGCATAAAGAACTAAGGAGTATGGGTAATACTGTTAGACTTCTCTGGGAGCTTATTAGACTTAGGTCTAACTTAATTCCTCTGAAGTGAGGCCATACTGAGCAAAAAGAAAAAATATAATAGGGGTCTGTGTATAAGCTCCACAGTTTCTATAGTTCTCCCAGAAGCAAGTTCTCATGTCTCTCCACATGGAGGGAGGCCATGCTTGATACTCTGCACATATATCAGCTCCCCCATTGCACTTGTGTTGCAAGTTAGCATGGAGGTAAAATTCCACTGAATTGGTCATGTGCATAGCTACCCAATGGTATGGTGAAGGCAGGGAAGACCCTTGAAATATAGGCTCAAATCATGCAGTGAAACAAGTTAAGAACCTGCTGAAACCAGTAGCAAAGACCAGCCTGGATGAAGGTGGGGAATTTCTCCTGAAAAAAGGACTCTAAGCAACCTGGGGGCATAGAGCATCAAACCCTTTGACTGGCCACTTCCAATGCTCTTTGAACAATCCACTTCATTTAGCCTCTGTGGATGCAGAGGCCTCGGTCTTTCCCTCATTGATTTTCTTTTAGTCACAATGGAAGGGACAGACTGGTTTTTCATTTGTATTCTGATGTGCCTTCTAGTAGGTCACTCTTCGTCTCATTTCCATTTCTGTTTAAGTATGGAATCAGGCTTAAAATTATTTCATTGGTCATGGTCTTGTATTCTGGGTTTTGGTTGAAAGAGATGTTGGATTGGATGGGAATAAGACCAGTTCAGATTGTGAGCCCTACAGAACCCATTAACCCAAAGTTGAACTCAGATCCCTCATTTTCACTCCAAATGACTGTTGCCCTCTTTTCCATAAAAAGAAAACTCTTAGAAAGTACTGCTTAGGTGTGTGTTTTCTATATGTAATTGAATAAGTTACCCCATGCATGATAAAAATCCATAGATGTTCAGCATAGATTGATTTATTTAAACAATAATCCATATAGACAGAAATCTAATTTCCTTGTGTGCAGTCAGGAATATGCCACTGATGAGGACCAAATGAAAATATCCTTCCTAATGGCCTCAACATCAATGAGAAAAAAATTATTTACTGAGTGCACACCTTCTGTTCAGGTATTCATTTATGTGACAGCCATTTATTGAACACCTGTGGTAGACAAAACCCTATGATAAATATGATCAGAGATGTATAGAAAAATAAGATTCCACTTTTGCTCCTAAAGAATTTAGAGCCCAATAAAGGGTAAGATACATACTTGAATAAATATGATACAAAGGAGAATTAATTCATCAATTAAATCAAAAAAGGATTCATTAAATACCTACTCTGTTCCAGGCACTGTGTATGGAAAGACAAAAAGTGAAACAGTTCCTCCTGATAAGGAGCTTATATTCCCTGTGAGAAGACAACATGTACTTGTATAAGTGTATGTGGAATAAATACAAAATTAATTCAGGATGGTTTGGGGAGGGAGGGCATTGTTAGTTGGGAGAATCAGGAAAGACTTCATGTAGAAGGTGATGCTTGACCTGAGTTTTGAAGGAAGAGACACATTCTATAAGATGGAGGTAAGGAGAAGATGACATTCCAGGGATGAAGGATGATCAAGTGAAGTCAGCAAACATTTATCAAGCACTTCATGTATGTCAACCACAGAAATAAGTGCCGAGAATATAAATACAGGTAAAAAGAAAGGCTGTCTCTGTCCTCAAGGAACTTAAACATTCCAAAGGGGGAAGATGACACATCAAGGGAAGCTAAAAAAAGCAGGGAAGAGATAGAAAAGAGAGGGGCCATGGTAGAGAAGAAAACCCAGAGAAAAATGAAGGAGTGAACAGTCTGAATGAAACTCTTTAAATGAAACTCTGAGAAGAACTGATCATTTAGAAGAAGGGACTGCAGGGGTAGAGTGATCTTCCAGGGTGAGAAGGCAGTTGTGTTAAGTTTAAGATAAAGAAAGAAGTCCAGGGAGTGAGCAATAGAGCCCAGAGAGGAAATATGGCCAGAATAAAAACATGGAGGGCAGTTAGGATAGAATACCAGGTCAGGAGTCCAGGAGACTCAACCTCCTGAGTTCAAATCTGACTTCAGACACTTACTAGTTGTGAGACGTTAGACAAGACACCTAACCTTCTTTGCCTCTGTTTCCTCATCTGTGATATGAACTGGAGAAGGAAATGGCAACTACTCCAATATCTTTTCCAAGAAGATCCCAAATGGAGTCATGAGGAATCAGACATGACTGACAAACTACTGAACAACAATTGAAAAGAAATGGAGTTGGGAGATAGAATATAACATGTACAAAATAGGAAAGATGCAAATATAGTGTTATAGTGACTCAGTGGAAGGATTGCTTCCAATTGAGAACCACTGGAATAGGTCAAGGAAAGCTGTGGAAAAGTAGGCATTGAAAGTTGGACATGCTTTTGCTCTGTTTGGTATATTAGCATGACTGAATTTCAAGAATGGGTTGAACAAAAGAAATAGACAAGAGTTAACAGTTTACTGTGAGGCATTCCCAGTCATTCTAGAACTTGAAACAAACCTTGTTTCAACATTGGATTAACCTCTTGTTATTTAGGAGTAAAGTACCATTCTTGATCTCTTTTTGCAATAGATGAGACAAGTTAAGGAGGGTAAAGAAATATATTTTTTTTATTATTTAGACATATATTAAACACTTACTATGGAAGGGCCGGTGCTTTTAATGACCCTGAAACAAAAACCCATCTTTTAATAGTAATATTCTTCTTATGCTATTGTATGGCTGAAAAACTGAAATGAGGGTGGGGGTCACCAATAGGGTAATGGGCATAGTGAACTGCAACACATTACAAATGTAGTCATAGTAGCAAAAAAGGATATCATCAGAAAAAAGTGTTAACAGAAAACCAAAACAAAATAATTAATGGGTTAGCCATGGATGATGGAGTCATGGGAATAGCCAGTGAACAACTCTAATGTTCCATTAGTATCCATAGTATATCTATAGGAGACCTCACGGAACTCTCTCAGCACTTTGGGAGAGCTACCTGTGAATGATTTATGGGAGAGCATGGATAAGAGTCATGCAAAATGGACTGTCATGAAAGGTTGCAATCTTCACCATTGGGAGGGGCTTCCCATATTGATAAGCTCATAGATCTGCTGAAGTATCAAAGGAGATACAGCTCAGAGTTTGAGGTTCTGGGGAGAATGAGCTAAGGAATTGCTCCATGGTAAGGTAAAGGAGAGTCAGACTCCCTGACATATATATCTTCAAGATATTCAGCAGAACAGGCCAAGACCTATTTGAGTTAACCTAATAGACCAGTTTAGATCTTAGAGTCAAATAAGGATGATGAGATCAGTACATAGATAAACATCATATACATTAGAATATGGAAAATGACAAGACAAATACAAATCCTATGAGATCAAATGAGGGACTAGTTGCTTCTACCTTTGACAAAGTAAATAAGAGGGAAAGAGATCTTCCTGACAGTTCAACTACAAGAGTCAGCAACCAAGGCTCTTGTCAAGTACCAGCCTAGAAACATTGTGGTCATAGCAACGGCAGTGTCGTTTGGCACCAGGATTTAGGGATACTGTCAAGGTTTATAATTTATTAGCAATGAATTTTCTTTTCTCAATATGTTGGCTTAATTTCCCCTATTATCCACATTAGTAACCAACTGTACCCTTTCCCCAAAGTGTAGTAATAAGATTAAAGTACAATCTGGGCAAAACACCAAGAGAGAGATGTTGCTGTTTTGTTACAGGGATACTTGATCCCCACACCCACTCCCCTGAGGATCTGATCACATGCATTAGATTCTAGATGCAGCCTCTGGAGATAATACAGAGGTTTCTAGGCACATGAAGCATGTGAAATACCTGCCTCCTTCTGTTTGAGACTCTTAAAAATCATGCTAAATATCCTGCAATACATTAAAGAACCCCTGACCTCATCAGTGGTGATGCTCCCTCCACTGATATAGCTAGAACCCTATCAATAAATGCTTATCATCTTGTGTGATTCTTATCCATGCCTTTCCATAAATCTTCCATAGAGGATGTGCCCACTAGAATTCATCCATCCACATTGGAGACATGTAGTTGAATGGTTAGCCCACTGACTCTATCAGTATTGAGTTAATCTATCAGTGTCTATCTATCTATCTTGGACAGATACTACAGAGGGTCAATGAGGTAGTCGAAAATTGACTAGGAAGGGAAAGTCAGGATGGATTATATTTGGGAAAGTAAACAGCATTTTTATGCTATATGCTATGAATCTTGGAGCACCATGACTTTTAGGAAATAAAAACTGTAAATAACCCAAAGGTAAATAGAGAGATAGCAAGTAAGAATATGTAGTAAGAGTAATTAAGTAGACTGCAGCATGTGACCAAGAATGACTTGTGGGCAAGAGGTAGAACAGAAGAAGTCAAGGATAGTATGATCAAAGAAAGTGTGCCAGTCACATACTGAGAGTGGCCCATAACATACAGTGAAATATACAAACTATAAAAATAAAGTAAGATACATTTGAAATATTTCTAAAGTTTGGGCTGATTCAAGTTCAACCTTCTGAGACTCAAGTTTGAGATGGTAAGGAAAGCTAAAGTGACAACTTGGACATGTCGGGTCTGAGTTTTTCATCTGTCAAAAGAGGATCATAAGCCATGCAGGGGATGTATGACTTGGGATTCACAGTTAATATCCATAGAACATTTTGAATAAGACCCTTATTGAAGAAGTCTTGTCAACATTGACCAAGTGTAGTAGACACTCCATTTCCATTTCCTTCATCCATATGTATCCCAATGGGTTGGCTAAATTTGACCAGGAGGTCAAATGTTCCTTTGTTGCTATTGTTCTGTCATTGTTGGCTATTGACTGTTATCAGTGGTGACTGTTACTGTAGTTGTTGCTAAAACTTAAAAATACTGTAAGGGAAATTCTGTATTGCTGCTGTAAAATAATTAAGGGAAAATTGTGTTGAACTTAGAGTCAGAAGAAAACTGGGACCAAGTCCATTATTTGACAGTCATTAAGTAATAAAAAATGAATCCTTGATGATGGGGAAGGGGCATTTCATAGAATGAAACTCTGTTTCTTCTAAGTCTCAGTGACTGATCATTAGGAAGCAGCCCCAGTGAGTTCCTTATGCCCTATGAACAAGGGCTAAAGTTCATGTCTAGCTCCATGGGAGCTCAGGTGCCCCTTTCTTACAATGTCTGTGTCCTATAATCTCATCAGTTTGGTTTGGGGGAGAAGGGTGACCGGTCAGAACTTTTCCTGGTCAACTACTTCCATTTCATGTACATGATTATTTCCTAATTGTTCGGGATTAAGACAGGCCTTTAGAAGCACCAAGGCAGGAACTTTGCTTGCTGACTTTGTATGGCTATATGTGAAGTTTATCATAAGTTCCAAGATTGCTGTTGTTGTGTTTGTCCTTCATTTTCAAAGAAGACCATGACATCAGAGAAATGATGACATGACTTGCACTTGACTTTGTTTTCAGTGAGGGAAATCTGTGCAAGGTCACCAGCCTTACTTTCTCCTCCTGAGCCATCTGGATCCAGGGACCAGGTATTCATCAGGATGACTGGAGACAGCCCAGGATGCAATGGAAGACCTTGGCCCCTTTAGGTCAAGGCCTGTTCAGGTGTTCGCTTAGGGTGAGGTAACTAACACCCATTCAGTGAACAGGTCTGTTTAAGAAGTGGTCAGGGGATGGCCCCTTTCATGAGCCAAAGGAAAAATAACTAACTCAAACTGGGAGGGAAACAGCAGCAATTACTATTTATAATCACTCTTAAGGCAGGAGGGTTCAGAAAACAGTCATTAAGTGGATAATGGGATCAAGTGTATACTTAATATAGAATACTTAACTATTAAAGTGGGTAGTGGTTAAAAACCTTGTTAAATTTGGAAACACTGAAGAACGGTGAATCATGGACATTATAGGGACTCAATGTTAAGTACCGGAGGAGGCAGTCAAGAACAGTACCTAATGAACACGTGTCATGAGAATTATCCAGAATTAGGAATATGGATCAATGTGCCTCCAAAGTGCCTTCATTTGGTTAACTTGGGGCAAAATTTATGAGACAGGGTGGATCATGAACTATTGATCAATTTGTGGAATTTTCAATCGGTTTAATGAATTCCTGAGTATAGCCCCTTGTTTGAAGCCAATTAAAGAATATGGAAAATTCTAATAATTGGCTGATTGAATTTCTGCTCACAGCCTATAAAAGAAATCCAGGTGCATTCTCTTATTCCCTCCTAGATGCCCTCTTCACCCTTTCCCTTGCATCTTCTTTTAGAGTCAGGGTTCTTCAGCTGGGGTCTATGAATAGATCAGGGAAGTAGTGGGCTGTGTGAACTTGGATGGGGGAAAATTGCATTTTTATTTTCACTAATCTTTATTCAGAACTTAACTTTTATTTTTAATGATTTAAAACTAATATTCTGAGAAGGGGTCCATAGGTTTCATCAGATTGCCAAAGGGGTCCATTATACCTACAAAGTTCACCACTTGACCATTCCCCACATTAAGAACATTAAGAGTACAGCAAAGCAAAGGAGAGGGTTTCTTCCCATACCATCCCTGAGTCTTAATAGTATCTTCCAATAGAAGCACATTGCAATAATAGACAAGATTTCATGTAGATTGGAGAGAGAAAATGTTTCTGAACTCTAACCTTCTGGATAGAGGAGAAGGAAATGCTGAATTCATTAGTCTATATAATACTGAAATCTCTCTTTTTTTGTCAAAGAAGAGAGATTTCTTGAGTAGCACCATCTTCAGGAGTTTCCATGTATTTAACTCCAGATTTGCATTAGGACACCTTACCTCCTGAAAGGAAAAGAGTTCCTGAGGAAGCATGCTCTTTGGAGAAGAGGAGAGTCAACATGGTCCCTGCATAGCATGAAGAGTACCTGAAGAATAAATCCAGTGAGTTACCTGGACACTGCAGGTCTGATTAAAAGGGGTTTGCCTCTTCAGAAAACCCCAAGTATGCTCACCTTCTGGGGGAAGAGAGCATTTAAAGCAGAAGAAGGTACTACGAGGCTCAGGGAAACTATAGGAAACAAGGACTCCCTAATTGCTTTGATAGCAGCTGGATTCAATATGGCTCTGGAGGAGAAATGAGGCTGATGACCTGCACAGCCCTCCCTCACTCAAAACAAAGTCAAGTATAAGTCATGTCATCATTTCTCTGATGGCATGGTCTTCTTCAAAAACAGAAGGATGAATACAACAGTAACGTGATGGCAGCTATGGGTTCAGTCCTTTTCAATGGGGGAGGTGATGATGGACTATTGGAGTGCTTTGTGTTTCTGTATTTGCTCATTGTATCTTATACATTTCCTATGACAAAGGTTGGTGTATGCCCAAACTGCATATTAACCATTATGTGCTTGTGCAGGAGTTGGGTATACCATTGCCTACCTTTGGGGAAGCCTGGACGTAAACTATAGTTAAGCTTTCTGTCTATCAAGGATGGCACTCATCCCCATGCAGTGATGGTAACTTCTAGCAGAAGAAAAGGAAAGGTTGACATAGACATGGCAACATGTCAGTTCCTGGCTTTCATTTTCCTCATATATCTAATCAGTTGCCAAGTCTGATGTTTTGTTTTGTTTTGTTATTTTTTCCTCCAGAATATATCTCACATATATCTCTTTCTTGCAACTTATACAATCACAGCCTTAGCTCAGGACCTCTTCTTCTCTTTCTTAAAGACATTAGTTTCCTAATGAGTCTCCCTAGCTCACCCATCATTATTCTACACTTAGCTTTCAATGAATTTTTCTAAATAATTGATCTGAACATATCACTCAAAAAGTTCAAATTAAGTAAAAAATAAAAATAAATTCAAATTCAAAAGGCTCCTTATAGATTATGGGGTCAAATAGATTCTTTGTTTGGCTGGTTCCCATCTACCTTTCTAGTCCTATTACACATTTCTCCTCTCTGTGATCTTAGGAACAGTCAAACTGACACCCTTAATGTTCATTATACAACATATTTCATTTCCTTCTCTGTGCCTTTTCATGGACTGTCCCCTGTGGCTAAAATGTATTCTCTTCTCACCTCTGTCTTTTGGAATCCTTCATGGAGGAGCTAAAATATCACTTTTTGTGTGAGGTTTTTCTAATTTCTCCTAGCTGTTAGTGCCCTCAAAGGTCACATTGTATTTACTTTGTATGTATTTGGTATAAACATATACATGCATGAATATTTCCAAGTACTTAGGTCTGTATGCATGCTATCTCCTCTGACTAGACTATAAGCTCCTTGAGGATAAGGAGCTTATCTTTAGATCCTCGGTACCTAGCAGTGCATGACCCATAGTAGACATTTAATAAATGCTTACTGATTGACTGTAAGTTTTTACTGTAGTAACTCCAGGTGGGAGAGGGGGCAAAGTGCCAAAATAAAGATAGAAACTGACACTCTTGGGTATCTGTCTTCAAGGCTAAACTCAAACCTGGGAGCCAAAAGTCCTTTGGAGGGGGAGGACAACAACACATGCTATAATCAGATAGCCTCTAAGGGCTCTTCTTTCTAGCTCTAAATCTATGATTCCAGGAATCTTAATTCTCTAAAACATTTACTTAAGCTACCAGGATATAAATATCATGTTTTCTTCAGGTTTTAAACTGTGACAGAAAGAGCACTGAATTTGGAATTTGAGAACCTGAATTCAAATTCCTGTTTTACAACTTACTACCTAACCATGGCAGGCTGTTTAATCTTTAGGAGCTTCAGATTCCTATATCCCTTAGTGGGTCAGATTAGATGTCTCCAAGAACCCTTCCAGCCCTGAATCTATGATCCAGGGATCCAAAAAAGATAATGTGGATAAAACATTATGTAAATATCAGTTATGAAATGATGACCTAATACTTTTTCAAAGATCAATTCAATTTTAGAAAATTAATATGGTTATTTTCAACTGAATTTAACCACTTGTTAAATTCACTTCCTCTCCCTGTATTTGGCTGACAATATCCCCCCTAATTTTTAAACCCATAAGTAGCGAAGGGAAATTGGAACTTGGTATCTGACTCACTTCACTCATCATCAACATGTTGTTCAGCAGGAAGCTGCCACTCTCTATGTCGATGATTTTGCTGGATAAGGTCCATTTTGATGGAGAGTATTTAGTGCCAGAAGTCACAGTGAGTTAAAGTCACTCCTCCTAATCCACTGTCTAATGTTCAAGCTAGATTTAAAACTGAAATACCCACTCAGGCTAAGAAGTCTTAATCTAGACAGAAAGAACCTCCCTCATTCAGTATTCCCCTCCTAAATGATTAACCTTCGCTCTCAGCTGCCAAGCTTTATACTTGCTGTATCCACTATCCTAGCAGCTTTGACTTTGGGGAACAAAGACTGAACATTTAGACTATGACTGAACCTCATTTTTTTCATAGGATCATAGATAAACAACTGAAAGAGACCTCAGAGACTATCTATAGTTCAATATTCTCATTTTACAGATGGAGAAACTGAGGCCCAGGGAAGCAAAGTGACTTAAGTAAATGGAGGTAATTGAAGAGGAATGTTCAACTGTTGCAATTCCTGTAAACATTACTATTGGTGAGTAGGGAAAGAATCGTACCCACCCCGCCCCCCCCCCCCCAGCTACCTCCCCTCTTACTGCCTGCCTATTATTCCCTTCCCTACAGAAAGGAAACAATCAGCAGCATTAGTATTCTGATGAACAGAGGCAGCTACAAAGGGTGTGACTGCAGGCCCTCCTTAACTCCTCTTGGATGCTGCCAGTGGATGTGAAGGGGACTGACTCCGATTGCTCGACTTCAAAATAGCCCTAATGTGGTCTGGCGAGACACAGAGGCACAATTCACAGCGAGCGCATAATGTCTGCAGATTGCCCACTTTCTCAGGATTAGCAGGGATCTCCCTTCCTTCTCCAGGCAGGATGATACCTGGTCAGCACAAATTCTGCTTTTTTAGAAAAGCCATACTCTATCTGCCCTGCCTTGCTTTTCCTTTAGAGATAGATGGGTATACTTTGCCTAATTTGTACTTTTTGCCTTTTGACCCTGGCAGGAATTGGGAACCTTACCCAGGATACCCTCTGGTGCTTCAGCCAAGTGAAAGGCACCCTCGACATTGGAGTCACTGAAGGTAGGTAGGCTTCCTTCTCCTCCTCCACCCCACCTCTCCTCTTTCCCTTCTTTATTCCATCCCCTGTCCCCCAGGAGTCTATGCCTAGTCTGTCAGTGGAAAGCATTTATCTTTGCATTGACATGGAATCAGTGAAGGGAAGTCCCATACACTCCTGAGTTTGCTCCAAGCTAGAAATGGATTTGAGGATTTCTTCCCTCTCCCTTTTATGTCTGGAACTCTTTTGACTTCCCCAGTGGGGCATCCTGACCTTCCCTTAATAAGTTAGAATAGGATGAGGTTGAACTCACAGGTTGCTCTTTTGTCCAGGCTGGTGTCTTCATTCTATAGTAGTCAGAAGGCTGTTGAAAGTTTTTTTTTCTTTTTTTCTTTTCTTTTGTGACTTGGTAGTAATTATGCATGAGTATGTTATGGCGCTACCCAGGATAAAGTTAGAATTCTAGTTCTAAGGCTTATGTGGGTGGCATGAGAGATTCCAGGTATCAGTGTTAAGTTTCTTCATAGCCTTCAGGATTCCCAGTAGGGTCTCTCTGTTCTGAGACCCTTTTACCTGTGCTAATGTCCTCCTCTGGGAGGCTGGCTGTAATTCTTTTCATTTTCTTCTCTTATAAGCCTGAGCTTAGACATCTCCTAGACTCTGCCCCAGGTCTGTCTGCATTTTAAAACGGCCAAAAGATAAGCAGTTGGAGAGAACTCAAATAGTACCACTGGGGGCTGCAAATCAAGATTTAGATGCTCTGGCAGAGTGCTATAGATTGTCTGAAAGTGGCATTATTGCATGTATGGTCACTTTAGAAACTAGGGGATAGGGTGAGAAATTGCATAGGAGGAAAACTAATTTTGATGTCTCGAGAGAGGCCGTCAACAGGCATGCTCTTTGCTACAGAGAACAAATGTTGGAATTTGTGTGGCTTTGGGGCCCATCCTTGAAGCAGTCTTTGTCTCCCAATAGTAATGCTTATATTCAGTTCTCATGCCATAACTCCTTCACGGTCCTATTCAATCACCCCTAATGTTTTCTGTGTATTGGCATAGTGGACAGAGTTGGGGACCTGGGATCCAAAAGATCATAGTCACTGACTAGGTGTGGAGCCTTAGGCAACCCACTTAACCTAACTGAGCCTGTTTTCTCGGACATAAAAACCATAGAAACTCAGCGTCACAACAAATCTCAGAGGTCAATTAGGTCATTCCATACCTGCATGAATTTCCTATCCATTATGCCTTATAACACAGTTCTCCCTCACTCAAAACAAAGTCAATTGCATATCATGTCATCATTTCTCTGATATCATTTTCTTCTTTGAAAACAAAGGATGAACATAGACATAACTGTACATCCAGCCTTACTTGACAACATCGAGAGAGGAGGATACCTCTACCTCCAGAAACAAGGCATTCTATGTGGGCAAGCTCTGATTGGTAGAAAGTTTACTTGACATCAAGCCCAATTTTATGTCTTTGCAACTTTCATTCATTGGTCCTAGCAAATAATAACCATCCTTTAAATGCCCAAAGACAGATTTCATTTCCTCTCCAAGTTTCTTCTGTATTCCAGGGCTTCCAAACTTTTCATGTATATGATATAGACTCCTTTGGCAGACTGGTGAAGCTTACGGACCCCTTTTCAGAAAAAATGCTTTTAAATGCACCAAATTTAAACACATTTGATTACAAAGGAGACTAATTATATTGAAATATACTGATCAGAACAAGTTCATGGACCCCAGGGTAAGAACTGCTTCATTTAATCAATAGACATTCAGGAAGTACCTACTAGGTTGTAGGCACTAGACTGTAGGCACTATGCTGGGAAAACAGAGATGTAAGTGAAACCAGTCCCTTCCCCTGAAAAATGTGTAGCTTAGTCAGGCACAGCTGTACACATATTGATATCTACAAAACATGTGTAAAATAGATAAAAGATAATTTGGGATGGAAGATACTAGCAGCTGGGAAGAGGGGAGTAGGGAAGGCTTCATGCAGGATGTTGGGCTCGTGCTGAGCCTTGAAGGTAATAGGAATTTTGAGAGGGAGACGTGAGGAGGGATTGCATTCCAGGCATGGGGACAGCTGACACAAACACAAAAAGATGAGATGGAATATGAGGAATAGTGAGAAGGCCTGGTTGGACCTGGACCACAGAGTACATGAAGGGGACCAGGTTGTGAAGGGCTTAGGGCTTTACATACCAAACAGAGGAGTTAATATTTGATTCTAGAGATGATAAGGAACCACTCAGGTTTATTGGGGGACAGCTAGGTGGTGCAGTAGATGGGATCTGGAGTCAGGAAGACCTGAATTCAAATCCGGTCTCAGATACTTCCTAGCTGTATGACTCAGGAAAGTCATTTAACCCTGTTTGCCTCAGTTTCCTCATATGTAAAATGAGTTAGAGAAGGAAATGGCAAACCAATATGGTATCTGCTAAGAAAACCCTGACCGGGGTCAGGAAGACCGACCCCATGACTGAAATGACTGAACAACAAACAATTTTTTTGAGTAGTGTATCACTCACCAAAACCACACTTCTTGCTTTCTTTGTCATTGTGACCCAAAGTAAGTAGGGAAAGGACAGTATTCTCTTTCCCACCTTTAACCTAAACAGTTCTAAATGATCTAAAACAGTAAAATGGCCTGGTCATACTGACACAAATGATGAGTAGCAAGGTGAAGGAAAGTGACATAGTTTAACAGACTTTAGGAGAACTACTTTGACAGTTATGTGGAAGATAGAATAGAATGAGAAAACATTTGAGGAAAGGAGACCTTTCCTCAATAGTTCAAGTGAAAGGTAATGAGAGTATGAACCGGAGCAGAGGCTGTGAGTGCAGAAGAAAAGGGGACATTTGGGAGAACTCTCATGGAGGTAGAAACAACAAAATCTGGCAACTGATTGAATAGGTAGGTTGAGAAACAATTCAAGGGTGATACAAAAACTGCAAACTTGGGTGACTACAGTGGAAAGATGATGGTGTCCTTAATGGAAATGGGATTAAATACATCTCCTCAGGATGTGTTTGTGCCTTTCCTAAAATTTGACAACAGAGCTGAACTCAACATTCTGGAGATGCCTGAGCCTGTCTCTGTCTCCCATCTTCTTGTAGAAAAACTGGGCTAATTTTGAACAAGTTCCCACCATCTGAAAGAGCTTCTTTGAGCAGTAATGGTGAATACCTCCCCAAGTGTGGCTGATTGGTTGTATTTTGAAGGAAGCCTGGGGAAAGCTGGGCTCCTGGGGAGTTCTTCATGTTCCATGAAGAAAAAGGAAAAGGTTTCTTAGCATTGAAATCTCACAGCTTGTTTGGTTGGTCAGGTGTGAGGCATTGGATATGAAGCCAAAATCAACCAACCAAAAAACCCTCCAAGACCTCAAAGCTAGTGCTATTGCACTAATTCTAGTCTATCTATTCCCTGAAAAGAAATATTTCATTCATAATGATGCCAGGCAATTATATGGCATTTCATAGTTCTCAAAGAGCTTTCACACAAATTTCTATAGAATTTAGAGATGAAAGAATCTTAGAAAGGATCTAGGCCAACTCTCTCATTTAGCAAAAGAAGAAACGCAAACCTAGAGAGGTAAAGTGACTTGCCCAAGGCACACAGTAAGCTAATCAAGACTTGACTCCAGATATTCTGACTATAGTCAAAACTATATGAAGCCCATAAGGCAGATAGTGTTGTCCATACTTAACTCATGAGGATTTTGTGGCACTAACAGATATTTATACAAGGTTAAAGAGTTAATATAAAAGACTAGGACAAAAATCTCCTATTTTTCTAGTGCTTTTAAAAAAACAAGACAAAACTATACATGCTCTACAGATTGGTTTGGAAAAATTCTTCCTTATCACCATAGACTATCAATACCCTAAGGCCTTGCCAATGCTTGCCCCACCCCCCAACCATTTATTTATGCATTTTATTTTTATATCAATAAGCTTTAGATATACTCCTTAACTTCCAATAGAGCTTTCATACTTCGTTAAGTGAAACTAAATGACAGAGGGATCATACATACAACATTCTCCATTCATTGTCCCTTATATCGCCAAGGAAATGAGGGAGGTACATTTCCTCATTTCTTCTTTAAAAGTCGAGATTACCCAAAGTTTATTAGCCAGTTCTTTTCAAAATGTATGACAATTACCATGAAGGATACCATGGGAGAGTTCACCACTACTGGGGAAACAACAAAATTCTTGTGGCCATGGTTTGATAATACTAGGTCTAGATGTAGGAATTTCACATTACTAGAGTCCCTCAAATAGCTATGAGACACATAAAAGTGCATAAGGAGAAGACAATATTCCCTTTCCCTCTTTCAATCATTGACATTAGTCAAGAATGACTAAGTGACTTGGCCACTGTAACACAGAGGGTGAGTAGCAGAGACAGGTTTCTAACCCAGATTCTCTGACTTCAAATTCAATGTTCTTTCTTTTTGTAAAAAATTAAATTTTAATATTTTTTTCAAATAAATGTAAAAATAATTTTCAACACTCATTAAAAAAATTTTGAGCTTCAAATTTTCTTATTCCCTCCTCACTCCCTGAGATAGCAAACAATGTGATATGGGTTATACATGTGCAGTCATGTAAAATGTAATTCCAATGTTCTTTCTAATATGACAAACTGAGGGGAAGATAATAGATGATAGGGAGACACTACAACTGCTCCACTCTTATTTTTCCTTCTGTTTTCTGTGCCCTGGAAAATGATCTTTAGGTTGGAGAGGACAGAACAAAAATAGCTAATATGAAGTTAAACCTAATATAAGTAGGGAGATAGAGAGGGTCTAGTTGTCTTTGATTAATTCAAGTGTGTAGACCCAGAGGAGTTAGACCCTAAGTTTCTGAAAGAATGGGCAGATATGAGCACTAAACCACCTTTGAAAGATCATGAAAAATACGAAATGTGCCACAGGAAAGGAGAAGGGCAAACACTATCCAGATTTTTAAAATAAGGAAATGAACAGACCATATAAGCCAATGAGCTTGACTTTGACTCCAGGAAAAATTCTAAAGTGCATTATTAAAATAGAGTTTAATGAAAATCTAGAAAAGGAAGCAGTGGTCATAAAGAATCATCAAGAAGAGCCCATATTAGGCTAATATCATTTTCTTTTTGGTTATAATTGTGTTCATCCTTTGTTGCGGACGAAGACCATGCCATCAGAGAAATGATGACCTGGCTTGCACTTGACTTTTTTTGAGTGAGGGAGGGTTATGCAAGGTCACCAGCCTCACTTCTCCTCCTGAGGCATCTGAATCCAGTGACCAGATATTCACCAGGATGACTGGAGATGACCTGGGATGCACTGGGAGACCTTGGCCCCTTTAGGCCAAGGTTTATTCAGGTACTCACTGAGGCAATGCCCATTCATTGAATAGGCCTGTTTAAGAAGTAGCCAGAGCACAGCTCCTTTAATGAAGCAAAGCAAAAAAGACATCAGGCTGGGAGGGAAACAGCAACAGTTACTATTGATAATCACTCTTTAGCCAGGAGGGTCCAGAAGAGAGCCTTTAGGCAGGAGGCAGGAGCCACATGGTGTCTGAGCTTCACAGTGCTGTAGGTTGAAGGGAAGGGAAGGTTAGTTATAATTACTAGACTGATAAATCAATGGAATATTGTTGATATGTGGTTTGCTTGTTTTTTAACTTCATAAATACAAAACGGGAGGTGTGTAGGTGTTAGCTCAATATATGAGGACTACAAGTTCAATAGCAGTCAACCAGCTGATACAATAACCCAGGAAGCTAATGAGAACTTAGGTTACTTGTGTCCAGGACAATGTCCAGTGATGGTTTCTCAGAATTCAGACCACATCCAAAGTGTTGATTCAGTTCTAGGCACTTACATTTGGGGAAGGGCATTGAGAATCTGGGCAATATCCAGAAAAGAATGACTAGGATGGTGAAAGGTATTAAGCTTTAAGCTCTCTGAGGAGTGATGGAAGGACCTCACAATACTTATCTTAGGAAAAAAGAAGACTTAGCAGCACATACATGACTACTGCTTTCAAGTACTGAAAGAACCATCATTGGAAAGAGATTGTATTTGTTCTGTCTGGTTCCAGAAGGTAGACCTAGATCTATGTATGGAAATTACAGAAAAGCCTGTTTCAACTTGCTGCCATTTCCTGACCACTAGAGATATCCAAAGATGGACTAGACTAAGGAAATGATGTGTTCTCTCTCACTGGAGATGTTCAAAAGAGGTTAGATTATGACTTGATCAACAGAGCCACAATTGCACCTCAGGGCAAATTGAGTTTTGGTAGGGAGGGGGTGACAGGTGGTTGTGTCACAGTTCAGTGAAGAAGAGATGAAAGCACAGAGGACAATCCCACCACAGCTGCAGGTATGCCAGAAAGGGAGAGCTCTTCCCCTAGAGAGAAGTGCAAGAGCCATTGTGTGCTACAGCTGTGGAAGGCAGGAAGTCAATGTTCAAGGATGTAGGTTGCCATGGCGAGGAAACACCTGATGCCCAGCTTGTCAGGGATGTTGTCGAGGGCACTCTTGTTAAGGTTCAGTGTGGACCAAAAGGCTTCATTCTGCCCTGAGGTTGTGCGAATATTGAACCATTAAATCAGATATGTGATAACTGCCTCAGTGATTCCGAATGTCATTTTATTTTTATATTGTCTTCAGTTTATTGTTGCTATTATCACTACTTGCACTGTACTCCATAGTTTATAACACCTTTTTGCAAGGAATTCTTCTCTTCTTTCAAGACTCAAGTCCTACCTTCTACATGAATCCTTTCCTGACCCCCCCCAAAACAACTTAGTGCCCCCCTTAGCTATCTTGTATTTAATTGGCTTGTAATTATTTGTATTTATTCTATATATATATTTGAATATGTACACGTGGCTTCTGCGGCTGAAATGTTAAGTTTTTTGAGTAGGGATAATTTATTTATTTATTTTTTGTATGTGTATCTCCAGTGCTAGTTCTATGACTCTTTGGTTGATGTTAACTCATTTGATTCTTACAATTCCATCAGGTGGTAAGATAGTTACTACTGTTCCTAGCTTACTGATAAGAAAATTTAAGCTTAGATTCACTTACTAAGGCCACAGAGCACATTAATGTACCATAACACAACTCATGTACTTTACATATAAGAATGCGTACTTGAATGTAGGGCTGGGTCTGCTAAATGTCTGAGGAGATTCACTTATCACTTTTTGGTTTTTGTTTCGCTAATTAAGCAGTCTCTGCATCCCATTTATTGCCTGTGCTATACTTTAATGGAATTTTAAAGCTGGGAATAAATAATTAAACACATGAACACTACTGGCTTTGTGTTTGAAGTTTCAAATAACGCCTTTTTTCTGCTTCTCATCAAGCTCTAATGTGCTGTTTTTAATTCCTACATAGAATTTTTGAAAAGTAGACAGAATAACTAATTTTAACCAACATGTCCAGCATTACCGAGAAAGTTTTTGTTTAAGGTTACATTTTTTATGTAAGATCACTTAGCTGCATGTTCCAGGAGGGGAGTACGTGTTATTTCCCCTGATGAAATGTTGTTTTTTGAATAGGGGCATTTTTTTTTCTACTTGTTTTCCAGTGTCTAGCATATAATAGGGATTTAAGAAAGGTTCTATAACTCATTGGTTGACATGAACTCATTTGATTTTCACAACAGTCCCATCAAGGAGGTGAGATGTTTATTACTATTCCTAGTTAACTGATAAGAAAACTAACACTTGGAAGATGGTCATATACCTGAGAGCCAGCGTGGCTTCAGAAAGGGCTGAGCAACAGTGGAGATGGTGTTTGCTGCCCCACAATTCCAGGAGAAATTCCAGGAGCAGAATAGAGGTCTGTACATAACATTTATGGATCTGACCAAGGCCTTTGACACTGTTAATTGTGAGGGCTTATGGAAAATTATGTCAAAATTTGGTTGCCCAGAGACATTCATCAATATTGTATGTCAATTTCATGATGGCATGTTTGCTTGAGGTCTGGATAATGGACAATGCTCTCGTGCCTTCCCAGTCACCAATGGATTGAAACAGGGCTGTGTGCTTGCTCCCATGCTTTTTAGCATGATGTTTTCAGTTATGTTGACAAAAGCTTTCATTGAGAATGAACATGGCATCAAGGTCAACTACTATACTGATGGTAAGTTCTTCAATTTGAAAAGGCTACAAGCCAAGACCAAGGAGGAGGGAGCGATGGTGCATGATTTCCTGTTTGCAGATGATTGTGTACTCAATGCAACCTCTGAAGCTGAGATACAGCAAAGTATGGATCAATTCTCTGCTGCCTGTGCTAATTTTGGCTTAATAATTAACACCAGGAAACCACAAGTGCTCCATCAGTCACCACCACACCATCCATACGTGGAACCATGAGTTACAACAAATGGAGAAGTTTTGAATGCTGTGGATAAGTTCACTTACCTTGGTAGTGTACTTTCCAGGGTTGTATACATTGACAATGAGGTTGATGCCCACATTGCCAGAGCTAGCTCAGTGTTTGGGAGGCTCTGAAGGAAGGTTTGGAAGAGAAGAGGTATTAGACTGACTACCAGAGTGAAGATCTACAGTGCCATTATGCTGACCTCATTGTTATATGCTTGTAAAACATGGACCGTCTACCAGTGCCATGCCAGGAAACTGAATCGCTTCCATATTAATTGTCTTAGGAAGATTCTGAGGATCACCTGGCAGGATAAGGTACCAGACACTGAAGTCCTTGCTCGAGCTGAACTACCAAGTATTCAAACAATGCTTCAGAGATCATTCCAATGTGGCCTTCCTTATGACTGAAGTATTCTTTGTGTATCCAGAAAAGGAAGGAGCAGCCTTGGGAGGTAGCAGCTGCTTTCTCATTGGAGAATCTTCAAGCAAAGACTGGTTGAGTACTTGTTGTATATCTACCTTGGATGTTATGGAAAGGATCCATTCAGATGCAGGTTGGACCTGATGATTTACTAGGACACTTCTGAATCTGAAATTCTGTGATTTGGTGAAACTGCTCATCCAGGAGAGAAAAGGATACTCTAGAAATATCATTATTTTTGATTAAGGTTTGCAAAATTCCTTATCTATGTTTCAATCAACCTTTGGGAGGGAGGTATTGTTATTTTCTTCAAATAATTCTAAAGTCATATAGAAGCTAGTTAAACTTGGTGACTGTTGGAAGTGACAGGATGCTTTCATTTTATAGTTTCATTTTTCTTAGCATCTTTCTCTTTTCTTTCTTTCTTTCTTTTTTTACAACAGATATCAGGTTTATAATTTTTGTGAGATTCCCCTCTCCCACATTCTCCTGTAGCATTAGACATGATTCTTCCGAGTGTGACTTGATGCAAAACTTTTCTAACTTCTGGCAAAAAAAAAAATCATTTCTCAGGCTGTTCTTGTTTTCTCAGTCTTTTCTATGGAGCAAATAGAATGAGTAGTTTCAAAGCTGACAGATCTATACAAATGAAATTCTAGCTCTGATAATTTCCAAAGATAGGTATTAAATGTCTATTTCCCCAAGAAAATGGATGATAATTATCCAAGGCTTACTGACAGAGGCACACACTTTGGAATTTACATCTGAATTCTTTTGAGGGCTTTGATTCACGTAGAAGGGATTTTTTCTGAAGATGCACAGGAGAATGAGGAGAGACCTTATTTGCCAGGAAAGTCATTTCTTTCTTTCTAAAAGTGGTTTGATTCAAAAACTGTGTTCTCAACTGCAACTAGGATCAAATGATGAACCAAAAACTGGAACATGCAGTACTAGTCTTGAATGAACGAAGTACCATTTTTTTTATGGTATCATGAACTGGTGATACTTAAAAATATCTCGGGCATTAAAAATGTAATCAACAGCATACATTAACTAAAACTCTTGATCCAGGACACCAAAATATTATGAATTTAAATCAATATTTGGCTCTTTTTGAATTTCTTCTTTTGAAGGTTTTTATACACAAGTAGAAACCAAGAACTAAGCAATATTTGAGAAGAGGTAGTGTAATATAGAGGGAAAGGCATTGGCTCTGGAGTCAGGGGAACCAAGTTTGAATTTCAGCTCTGGTTTTTTTAAAATGAAATAATATTTTATTTTTTCCTCAGTTATATGAAAATATAATTTTTAATATTCGTTTTAAAAAAATTTGAGTTCCAAATTTTTTCTGTCCTTCACCTCCCTCCTCTCTGAGACAGCAAGCAATTTGATGTAGGTCATACATGTTCAATCATTCAGCTCTGTTTTTTATATCCTGAGTGTCTTTGGGCAAATCACTTAACCCATCTCAGCCTCAGTTTCCTTCTCTGATCCAGAGGGAGTTGACTAAATTGCCTCTAATGGGTCTTTTGAGATAAATCCTATCATCTAAGAGCTTCTTACTTCAATCAATCATTCAATCAATAAGCATTTATTAAATGTTTACTAGAGGCATGCTAGACACTAGTGATACAAAGACATGTGGGAAACAGTCCCACCCTTCAAGGAACATCTGTTCCAGTGGGAGCAACATATCAGACACATACAAAACAGATAACTTTGAGGGAGAAGTCACTAGAGGGTGGGGAACTAGACAAGGTCTCATGGAGAGGAAAACAATGGAGCTGAATTCTAAAGGGACTCCAAGAGGTAAAGGTGAGAAGGGGGACCTTTCAAAGCATGGGAACCACCCAGTGCAAAGGAACAGAGACAAGAGATGAAGTGGCCTATGTGAGGCAGAGCAACAAAGCTAGTTTTACTGGACTGAAGGGTTGCAAGAAGACTGAGGGGGCCAAATGGGGCCAGGTCGTAAAGAGTTATTCTGCTTTGAGAGTGATTATAATAAGAGCTAGAATTTATACAGTACATTACGGTTTGCAAAATGCCCTAGTTTTGTTTTAATCAATAACCTTGGGAGGTAGGTATTGCTATTATCCCCATTTTACAGATAAGGAAACTGAGCCTGAGAGATGTTATGACTTGCCCAGGGTTACGCAGCGAGTAATAGTCTAAGACCGGATTTAAATTCTTTTAACTCTTAAGTCTCACACTCTATCTGCTGCTTTACCTAGCTGCTTACTCAGTACAAGAAATGCCAACCCAGTATCAAAGTTAATGGGTGAAATATGTTAAATTCAGATTATTAGTCAGATGTCTTGCCTAGATCATGATCTTCATCTGTAAAATGTCCAAGATGCTCTAGCTCAGGGGTTGGCAAACTGTGGCCAGTGGGCCAAATGCAGCCCACAATCTATTTTTTGTATGGGCAGTGAGCTAAGAATGACTTTTTGCATTTTAAAATAAAGTTGTTTTATTATGCATTCTTAGGTCCCAGCCCATACAAAAACAGGTGGCTGGGATTGGGTCTGCCAACCCCTATACAAGCTAATAACTATGGTCTCTTTCAGTTCTAGGTCCTCTGAGCCTTTGAGAATCCACCAACATTTAAGTGCCCATAGTGTGCAGTGGTGTGTGTCAGGTTCTGTGGAGAGCAAGATTTATAAGACATGGTGCCTGATGCCAAAGCCACCAAATACTTGGGGTGGACAGAGTTTTAGCCAACATGATTGAATTGCACGGTTGTTTCAGGATGGGGTTGACACTGGGGCATTGGGTTCTTTGCTATGTATGGGAGTAAAAAAAATGACAGAGAAAAAGCCAAGCAGCCTCCATGGAACCTCTGTCTGAGTTTTTAAATGGTACATTAAGCATGGCAGAGAAAGAAACTTACCATTTAGCAGTTGGCTGCCAAACTCATAAAGTCACTCACACTTCACCTCCCCAGAGCTCTTAACAGACACTGCCAATATTTTACAACACTTCATTGACTGGGGAGACACTTTGACCTCTCTCTCTAGATGGAGAATTAGTCTTCTTCAAGAATGAACCCAAAAGCTATTGGATCAGATTTTCTGATACTCCAGAGATACTCAGGGGCCAGTGCCTAGTCTGAGCTCTCAGAGCAGCTCATTCTGTGGTTGCCAAACCCAACTTTGATGTGGCAGATTTGGCTAAAGGCAGGAATGGAGGATGAACAAATGAAAGCACTGAGTGCTTAAGTCTATAAATGGTAGCCATACTTATCACTTTTCCTCCAAAACCTTCATAGAATTCCAGTTCACCCTCATTATACAGATGAGGAAACTGAGATCCAGAGAGGTTGGTTCATTTACTCAAGATCTCATGGTTAATAAGTGCCTAGAACCCAGTTCTTCCGTTTCCTAGCCTAGTGTCTTCTTCTTTAGATCCTCTTACTCTCTTTTTGGGGAAATAGCCCTTGTTATAAAAAGCTTTGCATGAATATAATCATTGCATCAAGAATAAGAAGACACTGTCAATTGGTAGAACAAACTGCATTAAACAACAGTCAACTTATCCACAAGTCTTGATTAAGTACCAACTACAGTATGTGTTGGGCATGGTGCATACTGGGCACTGGGAATTGCAAATACAAAGGAGTTTACATTCTAGTATCTATATAAATATATGAAGAATAAATACAATATAGTTATGGGTGGCAACTAACAGTTGGGGTAACCAGGAAAGGTCTCATAAAGAAAGTTCTTGATCTGCACCTGGAAAGATGATGGCTTTCTTCTGTGAGGAGAAAAGGCAAGGAGGCAGTGCTTTCTAAGCATGGGAGATGGTCAACTAAGTCAGGGAGACAGGAAAAGGAGAGGACTGGTTAAGCTGGATCTCATAGTGTAGGAAGGAGAGTAATATCCTATGAAGCTAGAAAGATAGATTGGGACCAGGTTGTGGAGAGTTTTAAAAGCTAAACAGAAAAATATATGTTTTATTCCAGAGGCAATAGGAATCCACTAGAGTTTCTAGAGTATAGGTGTAATATGGTCAGATTTGTGCTTAAGGAAAATTACTTTGACAGCTTATGTGGAGGATAGATGGGGAGAGATTTGAGGCAAGGAACCCAATTAGGAAAACTATTGTATTAATCTGAGTCTGGGAATCCCTGGGAGTCCCCAAGACCATTTCAGGGGCCCTTCAAGGACTAATTAATTTCCATAATACTAAGACATTTTCATTTTTATTATGACAAATATTGAAAAATATAACCCATATAAACAGCAGTTCTTTGTAGGAAGAGCCCTCAATAATCTATGAATATAAAGAGTCCCGAGACTGATCTAGGTAAAAGGTGAGGAAGGCATGAGCTAAGGTGGTGTCTGTGAGTAGAGTGAAGGAATTCAGGAGGAACTTTTGGGGGATAGAAAGGGCAGGATTTGGCAACTCATTGGATATATGGGGTGTGACAGTGAAGAATAAAGGAAAATGCCAAGGTTACAAACCCAAAAGACTGTCAGTCATTTCAATTATGTCTACTCTTTATGATGCCATTTGGGTTTTTTTTTTTTGCAAAGATACTGGACTGGTTTGTCATTTCTTTCTCCAGCTCATTTTACAGACAAGGAAACTAAGGCAAACGGGGTTAAGTGACCTGCTCAGGGTCACACAGCTAGTAAGTGTCTGAGGCTGGATTTAAACTCAGGAAGATGAATCCTTTTGATTTTAGACCTGTTGTTTTATATACTGAACCAACTAGCTACTCTGATTGTGATGGAGATATAGGAAAATTTGAATGATGGGCGAGTTAGGAGTGAAATATGAGTCCTGTTCTGTACATGTCGAATTTGTGTCCAGGACATGCTGTTTGATCTCTCATAAAGGTCTGATATGCAAGAGATGACAGAGGCAGTATGGCAGGAGATAGAAAATTGGGAATGGAGCCAGGAAGAACCATGTTCAAATAACTATGACCACAAGCAACTGGTCACTTAACATCCTTCGATATCTTCCAAAGTTGCAGAAGAAGTACCCACCTACATCAGTTTGTCATCTGGAAGTTCCCCAGTAATAAAATACCAGAATCAGTCCCTATCTCTACCCTAATCCAAGAAATATGGGGCTGAGGGTGTTAATAAAAATAGATTGGGCCAAGAGATGCTTCTCAGCAGATAGGGAGTCAAAGGAAATAAATAGACTGATTTCAAAAGAAAAAATGCAACCTACAAGACACTGCTCCAAATTGCTAATAACAAAAAAAAGATAAATGAAAACAACTCTGAAGTTTCTGTTTAGACCACTGAACTGTCCCAGATGACAAGAGATGTAAATGGTCAGTGTTGGGAAAACAGACAGATTCTTCTGTCGTATTATTCTCAATGTGGTCCAAAAGTTCTAGGAAACAACTTGAAGTGCTCTCCTCTCTGTCTGTCTGTCTCTCACTTTCTTCTCTCCTTTTAAATCATATTTTATTTTTTCCCTAATTACACATAAAAACAAATTTGAGACTTCTGAGTTCCAAATTTATCCTACCTTTTCTCCTGTCCCCCTTCCCTGACACGGTAAGCAATCTGATACAGGTTGGACATGTGTCATCATGTGAAACATTTATATGTTAGTTATTTTGTATGAGAAGACTCAAAGAAAGGAGGAAAGAGAAAGAAAGAAAAAAATGAAAGAAAGAGAAAGGGAGGACGGAAGAAAGAAAAAGATAGAAAAAGAAATGAAGGAAGGAAGAAAAGAAAGAAAAATAGTAGCCTTCTATCAGTATTCAGATGGAATCAGTTCTTTCTCTGAAGGCAAATAGCATTTTTCACGAATCCTTTGGGGTTGTCTTGGGTCATTATATTGCTGAGAATAGCTAAGTCATCCATAGTTCATCATACAATGTCGTTTCTACCGTGTACAATAACTCTTGGTTCTGCTAACTTAATTTTGCATCAGTTCATATAAGTTTTTCTTTTTTTCCCACTGAAATCATCCTGCTTATCATTAACCTAAAGCTATATCAGGAACATTACTAAACTGCACATAGTGATATTGCTACTACTGAATAGATACTGTAAGTATGTGAAAGACAGAGGGAAAAAGTCCATATATACACAAATATTTACAATAGCCTTTCTTGTGATAGGTACATACTTTTTTCTTTTTTTTCCAATAAGTAAAGGAGAGAGTTGAAATGTATATTTATATTAGTGTAATTGAATTTTATCATGCTTTAAAGAGGAGGTATATGAAGACTCAAGGAAACCTAGTTAATGAACTAAGGTACAGCCAAGTAAGCAAGGCCAAGAGAACAATTTACATAATGACAGTCTTATGTCATTAGACATGGCACACTGTAAGGTTTTTTTTTTGTTTGTTTTTTGGGTTTTTTTTTGTTACAAAGAGGAGTTCTAAGTGGACAGGGATGGAACAGTTAATGCTTGTTTGTTTCTTTGAGGTAGTCAGGGTTAAGTAACTTATCCAGGGCCACAAAGCTAGTAAGTATCTGAGGCTGGATTTAAACTCAGATCGTTCTGACTTGAGGGCCAGTGCTCTAGTAACTGCTGCACCTAGCTTCTCTGGTGGGACAATTATTGGAATGTCTCAGAGGATAATTCCCCCACCCAAATCAAACAAAAAGAAAAAAGTCAACTCTTCTTTGTCTCTTGCTGAGTCAAAGGCTCAGAGATAGATACTCAAGTCTTCCCAATGGATTCAGTGGAATTTTTTTTTTTGAGGTTACTGAATCTAATTCCTTACAAATGTATTCCACAAATAAAAAAAAATCCTCTTTTAAAAAAACAAACTGTACTAATTTCTACTTGTATACCCGTCATACTTCTCAAAGCCCTTTCACACAAATTACTAAATTGAAACTCTACAGCTCTACTCAATTGCAAGTAGATTTAGGGCAGTAATACTCTGATGGTTGCCTAGTATAGTTCACTGCACATGACAATAAATAGAACACTGGGAGGAAGTTTAAAAAAGCATTTTTGATCCATTTGACAAACTGGGAAACCAAGGCACAAAATGATTAAACAATTTACTCAAGATCTCAGAACTAGCTTATAGCAGAATGAGCAACAGAAGCCAGGTCTTATGACTCTTGTTTGGTCCAGTGCTCTTTCCTCTGTTTATACGTGTGTGTATGTGTGTGTGTGTATGTGTGTGTGTGTGTGCTTGCACACACACGTGTCGTTCTTGTTCTCCATGCACAGTTCAGAAATCAAGTCAAGTTGAAAACTTTCAAAGGAAAGCATAGTATCATATAGAGGAAAGTGAACTGAATTTTGAATGTTACAGAACTTGTATTCAAGTAGCTTAGTCATGTGACTTAGAGGAGGTCAATTAACATCTCTGTGATTCAGTTTCTCATATGTGAAAGAGGGGTGGGAGTTGATGTGGTAACCCTTAAATTCCCTTCCAGCTTTAAATCTATGACTGATTTATTCTGAGGTGGTTAGCTTGGCTCCTTTCTGCAGAATAGCAGGCATGAGATTTATTTAAATTAGAATGAATTCTTAATTGGAGAAAGAAAATGAATGACATTCATTCAATGAAAACTTTTAAAAATACATATTTTGATAATTGTTTTGCAATATAATTGATTTCCTTTTATTCCTTTGTAGTTTTTATAAATCTAAAATATTATTCTGAGAAGAGGTCTATAGACTTCATCAGACTGCCAACAGAGCTTATGACACAAAAAGGTTAAGAAAAACCCAAACCCTGTTAATGCCTCCCTAGAAAAAGAATTATGTTCTCCTTAGTAGGAAGGAGGAAAATGGGAGGAATATCTTTTCTAGAGGAATCATTGAACCTATTTGTTCAAAGTTTTTTCTGTTGAAAAATTGATATATATTGATATCTTTTATTTTTTACATTGCTTATATTCCTTCTTTTACTGCTACTCAGAGCTAAATCTTATAACAAAGAAGGAAAAAAAAGGAAAAAGAGAAAAAAATTCAGCAAGATCAATCAACACATTCTCAAAGAGTATATCATATGCTCCATTCCACACTTGTGGACTCCAATCTCTGGAGGGGAGGTGTCCAATCATCTCAGTTTTGGGGGACCAGACTTGGTCATTATAATTTTGTAACATTCAATTTTGATCGTGTTGATGTTTTTCTTTTCTTTTACATTGTTTTAGTCACTGTCTATTTTATCTGCTTAGCTCTGTTTACTTCCCTTTTCTTCAGTTTCTGTAAGACTTCTCATACTTCTCTGATTTAATTATGTTCATCTTTTCTTCTTTTAAAAAATTGTGACCCTAATAAATATAAATTAAAATAGTTGTTTCCATTTATATATATATATGTATGTATGTATACACACACACACACACATACATGTAAAACAGAGGAAGAATCTTGTATGTGAAATCAGAACCCCTAAAATAAACAAATTTTTTTCCCTTTTAAATATGAGACTCAACATGTAACTTTCCAAGCTATCTACTTATCTGTGAGTCTTCTTTTTCCTCTCATCCTCTTCCTCCACCTCTATCTCTTTTCTCTTCCTCTCCTTCTCTTCTTGTCTCCTTCTTCCTCCTTCTCTCTCAAGCATTTATTTTTTTTTCTCCCTCTTATCTCCACCCAACAACCCTCAACAGATGAAGAAGGAAAGAAAGAACCTATGTTTGTATCAGTATCACATAACCTCTGTTCATAAGGAAAAAGCAAATTCTCACAATGCCTCAAAAAATGCCTATCTTATTCTGCCTATTAGTCCTTTGTCATGCAGTGGGTAGCATCTTTATCTGTCCTCTGTAGTCATGCTTGATCATTTAGTTCATCAAAGTTCCTACATCTTTCAAAATTGTTCATTTTGACAATATTGATAATTGTGTATAAATCAACTAGTTTTCCAGTTATGCTCATTTGAACCTGCACAGTTCATTCAAGACTTTCTATTTGAAACACATATTTTTTCATTTCCTTAACTGTATTCCATTTGGTTGATATACCATGATTTATTCAAGTATTATCCAATCAATGGATACTCCACCATTTTCCAGTTCTTTGCCATCCCTAAAATAGCCATATCGGATTTGTTTATACAAAAACTTTTAAATTTTATGTAATCAAAATTGTCCATTTTATCTTCTGTGATACTTCCTATCATTTATTTCATCATAAACTCTTCCCCTATCCAAACACATGCAAGTTTGTGTCTTTTTTGTTCCTCTGTTATATTTACGATGTAGCTTTTTATATCTATCCATTTGGAGTTTATCTTGCAATAAGGTGTGTGTTGTTGATCTAGTCCAATTTCTACCATACTGCTGTCTAGTTTTCCAAGTAGTTTTTATCGAATATTAAGTCTTTGCCCTAGTAGTCAAGATCTTTGGGTTTATTGAATGGTTGGCTCTTAGGGTTTGCTTGCTTCTATAGGTTGTATACCTAATCTGTTCCACTGATTTGTTTTGAGAATCATTTGCTCCGAAGTACTTGTGTTCATCCTTCGTTGCCGAAGAAGACCATGCCACCAGAGAAATAATGGCATGACTTGCACTTGACTTTATATTTTGAGTGAGGGAGGGCTGTGCAGGTCATCAGGCTCACTTCTCCCCCAGAGCCATCTGAATCCAGTGACCTGATATTCCTCAGGATGACTGGAGATGACCCAGGATGAGGCATTTGGGGTTAAGTGACTTGCCCAAGGTCACACAGCTAGTGAGTGTCCAGTGTCTGAGGTGAGATTTGAATTCAGGTCCTCCTGACTCCTGCTCTGGTGCTCTATCTACTGCGCCATCTAGCTGCCCCTGTGATCTAGCTATCAGACATTTAAGTACTGAGTGCTGAGATTCTCACTTTGGGTTTTCTTTAAGTTCTATTGTTTCCACATCTATAAATTTTTTTTCTGTTCCAGAAGTACTATACATAACTTTTGTTACAGTAAGTTAAATAATGTCCTCAGAGGAAACCTCTAATAAGAGATTATTACTACATTCAACATATTTATTTTTCATGTTTTTCACTTTTTAATTAAAAATGTAGATATACAGTGGAGCAGACAGACACAACTGATCCTTTTTGAGGGATGGTTGACACAGTTTCTTCAGGTTAAAATTTTTAGTTGTATTACACCTTGAGAATTAGGTTGTTTTTCATTCAAATGAGAAAAGAGAAGAGACTAATCTTTCCTGATGAGAGCTAATTAGCACATGACCAAACTATAGAAGTTATAGTCTGCTTCTGAATATTTTAAATGTATACTGAAACCTTATTAATTGAGGTTAAAGAAAGGGAAAGGCTGAACTAGCTTAAAAAAAGAAAATCAAAGCATATTTTACAATGAAGGCAGATTTATTACTTTAGAGCTTATATGATAGTACTAAGAGCTAAGAAGTTGCTGCTAATTCATACGAGCCAAAATATTCATGTCATCCCTTTTCATTAGGGAATAGCTGAACAAATTCTGATTATGACAGCTATGAACATTGTTATTTTATAAGAAATGCAAATAGAAGTAATCACAACCTGGAGATAAATATATACCATGATTATAGTTGTGTAAGCCAAATGATCACTAAAAGGAAATGTAAGGACCAATCTCAGTCCTAGGGAAAATGATAATTAATAAAACAATAATAGTGACAAGAATGGCTAATACTAATATTGATATAGCACCTTCTATGTGCTAGGCACCGTGCTGAGCACTTTACAAATATTATCTCATTTGGCCTTATAACAACCCTGAGGGGTAGGTGCTATTAGTATTTCCATTTTAAAGTTGAGAAAAAATGAGAGTAAACAGATTAAGTGATTTGCCCAAGGTCACACAGCTAGTAAGTGTCTGAGTTTATATTTGAACTCAGATCTTCCTGACTCTAGGTCCGTGGTTTTATTCAATGTACCCCCTTGTGGTCTCTTCTTCCTATAGATGTAGAATGTTGTATTCAAGTTCACAAGTCGACATTGTCAGTTGTTTTTAAGACTTTTCCTTTGATACAAGGGACGTTTCAATGGCAGGGAGGCAAGTAAATACCCAGAAATAACTGTGATGTAAAAAATTAACATAAAAATTAAGATAGATTTTTTTAAACTAAGTTTTTGTCTATCTATCCTAGTTATTGCCTTGACCTATCCTAATGAATAAGTGCGGGTATTCTGTAAGTAGTACATGAAGTATTTGCCTGCAAATGGATATGCTAAAAGTGCTTGAAAAGTGTTTTCTCTCCCTTAAATTGATTTACATCATGAAATGGTAAGCACCTTGTTCTGGGAATGGACAAAGCAAATTTCAGCCAAGGCCTGATCAGATTAGCACAAATTCCATATCAATGAAATAGAGTATTGAGCTTTTAGTCTATATCCTGATGCATGGATGTGAAGATTATTTGGTAAAATCTTATTAGCCTCTGACCTCTAATGGGATCCTAAAAGAAGCAGCACATCTCGAAGTCCATATTTTTTTCACAAGAACTGATCATTTCTTTGCCTACTTGTTTTGAATCCTTTTATAAATTGGAAATGTTTTTGTCTGCCTTTATGGACCCTGTGGAAATTAGTACATAAAATGTTATGTGTTAGACATAATCAGGATGCATTTTCCCCCCATTTAAGCATTTTCTTGATCAATGTGACACACTAGAACTCAACAGGTTTCCCCATGAAAGCTAAAGAGTAATTCCATTATGGCCAACAACTTTTCCTCATTTACTGTGTATT
The DNA here is from genome assembly GCA_028658325.1 of Potorous gilbertii. Classification (NCBI taxonomy): domain Eukaryota; kingdom Metazoa; phylum Chordata; class Mammalia; order Diprotodontia; family Potoroidae; genus Potorous; species Potorous gilbertii. The sequence continues at coordinate 389,527,201 of CM053769.1, forward strand.
CTCATATGAGCCTTCCTCCAGTCTTATTTCAAGTTGACTGTCGTTCATCTTAGGTTGCAGGCAATATAAGAAAACAACTGGCAAACTCGCTCAGTTTGGGGAGAAATAAAAATATGGCAATCCATTTTCTTCACATAATGAGAAGCAGAGGAAAAAAATCTGTTTTCTTGACAGAATTTTTCCCTTTATATCTGACTATTGCACCATATTGTGCACATGGTTACAGTGTTTTCAACTCCTTTGGACTGATTTCTTTCCTTGGATATTGTCTTCTACCCATGAATATAATCCAGGGGTGGGGAACCTGCAACCTCCAGGTCACACATGGCCCTCTTGGTCCGCAAGTGCAGCCCTTTGACTGAATCCAGACCTCACAGAACAAATTCCTTGGGTATGGCCTTTTGACTGAGTTCAAGTTTTACAGAACAAATCCTTTTATTAAGGGGATGTGTTCTGTGAAATTTGGATTCATTCAAAGGGCCACACTTGAGGACCTAGAGGGCTATACGTGGCTTTGAGGCCACAGGTTCCCCACCCCTGGATAATCCTGGTCCTACCTACCTCGATCACTCTAATTCTTTTCCTTTGTTACTTCTCCCTATTTTCTAATGTCTCCCTCCCTCTGTCCTTTCCTTTCCTTTCCTTTTTTTACTTTTCTCTCTTACATTTCCTCCCCTTCTTCTTCGTCTTTTTGAGAATGTTGAATTAGTATTTTTTATAAAGGTAGAGGGATAATATGTCATATCTCTGGAACTCACTAAGGGCTCAATTTCAAACATTAAGCACCTACCTCTTCTGTACAAATGCAAAGTTCTTTGCTTATAACAAGACTGAGAGGCAATAGTCAAAATATAAGGAGCGCCCCCCCCCACCCCCGCTCCCTGCTTTCAGTTCAATAAGCATCTGTTAAGTTCATATTATTTACAAGACACCTGAGCACACTTCACCTTTTATTGTAAGATCAGAGCTGAAAGAAACATTTGAGAGCATCTGGTCCAAAGGTTCTCACCTGGGCCCTGTGGACCCCCAAAGAGTCTGAGGTTAGATTACAGGAGGTCCATGAACTTAGATAAGGATAAGTAGATCCTTATTTCCACTAAACTCTAGCCAAAATTTAGCATTTCCTTTAATTATTTAAAAACATTCATTCTGAGCAATCCATTGGCTTCATCAGTCTGCCAAACGAATGAATGACCCACAAAAAAGGGAAGAACTCTCAAAAAAGTCCAAATTCTTTAGTTTTTAGATGAGGAAACCATGACCTAGGGAGATAAGAGTTACTTCCCCAAGGTCACAAAGGTGGTTAAGTGGAAGCCAAGATGTGAATCTAGATTTATCCAACATGTAGAACCAATGCTCTTTCTGTTATATCACAGTCTCCTTTCTGAGAGGGAAAAAGCAATGCATTATTTTCCGAGAAAACACTTTGCAACTTTCCACCCCTAGATATAATACATTTTTTTTTCATAGAACCACAGACTTTTTAGGGCTATCAGGGACCTGAAAGATCATTGAGTCCAAGTCTCATTAACAGAGAAGAAAATTAATATCCTGTGCCTAGTGGGAGATCTCTATTTTCTAGAGGCCAGAGAGACATCCAAAATTCAAAAATAACCCCCATCTATGAGTCTGAAATACTTTTAGCATTACAGTACCACATGTGAGTTTATATCCTAGTTTATTTAAACACATTTTCCATAGATTGTGGAAAAGAATTGTTTGGACGAGAGAACAAAGTGTGGGACAGTGAAAAAAAGTCTGTTTTTGGAGTCAGAGGAACTCAGTTCAAATTCTAGCCATGCCAGTTCCTACTAAGTGATCCTAACCTTGGGTGGTATCTCCATCCAGTATTCTGAAAAACAATATGTATGTATGGGGGGGTATATATGTGGGTATGTATACACACAAATATAAATATACACATGTAATGCATATATGTATAAACATATATTTGTACACACACGTGTGTGTGCACACTGTGACTTTGTGTGCTATGTATATTCTTAGTCTCTGTCTGCCTGTCTCTCAAATAAGGCCCAGGAAAATTAAGTGACTTGTCTAAAGTCTAAAACATTATAGATATATAAAACATTTAAATTTCTTTATTAATGGATATATAAATATTTATCTATAAGTATATGAATATATGTATATGTTAACCATGTATATGCATGTGTGCATATATTATGTGTGCATGTGTGTATGTGTATATGTATGTATGTATATATGGGATAGCTAGGTGGCACAGTGGATAGAATGCCAGGCCTGAAGTCAGGAAGATTCATCTTTCTGAGTTCAAATACAGCCTCAGATACTTTTTCGCTCTGTGGCCCTGGGCAAGTCACTTAACTCGGTTGGCCTTTGTTTCCTCATCTGTAAAATGAACTGGAAAAGGAAATGACATACTACTTCAGTATCTTTGCCAAGAAAACCCCAGATGAGGTCATGAAGAGTCAGGCACAACTGAAACAACTGATCAATAACAATGTATGTATGTGTGTTTGCATGTATACATACATACGTATCATATATGTGCATATGCATGCATACATACATACACACATACAAGATGTTTGAAGTCTTGGACAAGTCACTTAACATTTTAGTTTCCTCAATCATAAAATGAAGGGGTTGGGTTAGATGACTTTTAAGCTTAGGATAATAGACATTTCTGTCTAATACATTGAGTTCAATGTTGTTATTATTGTTTAGTTATTTTCACTCGTGTTCTACTCTTCATGACCCCTTTTGGGCCTTTCTTGGCATAGACACTGGAAGGGTTTACCATAGATACTCGAATGATTTGCCATTTCCTTTTCCAGCTCATTTGGCAGATGAAGAAACTGAGGCAAAGAGGGTTAAGTGATTTGTCCAGGGTCACAAAACTAGCAAAGGTCTGGAGCCAGATTTGAACTTAGGAAGAGGAGCCTTCCTGACTTCAGACCCAGTACTCTATTCACCATGCCAACTGGATGCCTCATTGGGTTTAAAAGTAGACCCCCCCCCAAATTTTGAGATTTAAATCTCAATGAAGGTAGGATTTAAGTCACAATTAACCATATGATTGGTTTCATTTTTCTTCGACTTAAAAGAGAAACTTCGTCAGGTTCATATCTGATCTTAGGCAAGTTAGCAAACTTTCCAGTCATCTTTCTTTTTATATTCATTGGTCTTAATAATACCCATTCTCATTAAGGCTCCTGAAAAGGAGGTTTGAAGAACTTTCCAAAGGGAATTAAAGGGATTAAACAGTAGAATTTCTCATACAAATCAGAGCAGCTGAATGGAAGCAAGAGGCCATGTGAGACTTCCATCCCATTAATGTGATGTCATGATCATCTTATGTGGCTGCTTTAAGTCCCACTGATGGCTTGGAGGTCTCAAGCAGGAAGCACAGCTCAGTCCACAGAGGAATATCTAAGCTACACCCTTTCTTCACTTAATGTCATGAACAAAGAGAGCTGGGGCCTTCTGAGGCTGTCTAGGGCACCACTATTAGTTTTTCCCTTATCTTTCTAGCTTGTAGCAGCACTTAAAGACCTGAATTGGGCTTTAGAAGATTTTCTGCAGCCAAGTTTATCAGAATTAAACTAAAGAGAAATTGTGGCATAGATGAAACTGATCTTCGGCATCCTCCCAGTTTCCTTTTCAGAGGACTCTCTGCCCAGTTTCAACACCTTTTGCCACAGAAGTCTAGAACTTTCTCTTACCTCAGCTGCCAAGGATCTTCCATTGAGCAATTGTTTCACTGGACATTTTTGTGTTTACTCATAGGCATGTCTATATTGCGACTTGATCTCTAGAGACCTCCTCTAATTTCTGACAACTTCATAAATGAATTTCCAACAAAGCTTTGATGACTATTAATTGCTTAGTATTTATGATGATGAGAACAATATCTTATATTTATGTAGCATTTTATGATTCTTCAAAGGGCTTTTTCCTTTTTTATCTTATTTTTATCCTTAAAACAGCCCTATAAAATAGAGAGGGGAGATGAGAAAATGGAGTTGCAGAGAAGTTAAGTGACCTGCTCAAGGTAAATGATAGAACTGGGACGAGATCCAAGTCTTTCAACCCCTAGTCAATCCAGTTGTCTTTTCACTATGGACGCTTCTGGAAACACTACCTGCAGGCAAACAGAATGATTATTTAATGGTAGCATTTCAGCAGTTGTGGACAGGAGACTCTACTGATTTGGTTGTTTTTAACTTGTGTCTGATGCTTCATGATTCCATCTAGAGTTTTCTTGGCAAAGATACTGGGGTGGTTTACCATTTCCTTCTCCAGCTTGTTTTGCAGATGAGGAAACTAAGTCAAACAGGGTGAAGTGATTTGCCCAGGGTCACACAGCTAGTATGTATCTGACCTTAGGAAGATGAATTTTCTTGACTTGAGGCCCAGCACTCTATCCATTGTTCCACTTGACTTGTCCATACTCTTCTGATATATCAGTGTAATGACCTCATATTCCTCTTACTTGCAAGGTAAGCCCTAGCTCTATGATTAAAGGTTTGTGGTACTATAGTGTCAATAGAAAGTCAGTTCTTCAAATCTTCAAGAGAATCCATAACTGTAGATTACAACCCACCCATGCATCCTAAACCTACATGATTTGTGTCCATAGCCTCCCATAAATCCCTTAGAGGATCTACCTACCAGTGAAAAGTAAGAACGCCCATCTGTCTTCCCTCACTATTGGTATATAGATACAAACAACCTACATCCCTTCCCAATTATATATTTTCTGGATTCTGCGCTAATATCTGTGGAAGATGTAGAAAAATTCTACAAATTATTTGATAATACCCTACAAATTAAATTAACATATCTTAATATTTAGTAACTTCAGTGCAAAGGTGGGTGTAGAGAAGGATGGCTAAAAATAGAATAGAAAGCATGGTTCATTAGGAGGAAATGAGAGAGAGCAGCAGTTTGTAGATTAGTGTTTCATTTCCATCTATCATGCATACTTTGTTCGAGAACAGAATTGGGAGGTACTGAACATGGAATGTACCTAATTATGTTACAAAAAATTGTTGATTATATTTTAGATAATTGGAAGCAACAGACTAACTTGGTAGGAGCTATTTCTGAGTCAGCTGTCTTCATATAGTCAGGACATCAATTTGTATGAACAAAGGCCAAAATTAGGAAAAAATAATAATGAGAAACTATGTTATACAATTGAGGCAACTCAAATACGACCTATTTAAATAGGCTGTTGATCCTAAAAAATGGGAAATAGATAAAAGAAAACAGACAGACTCAGACTATCATCATTTCCTAAGGATGTTTAGCTTAGATAAATCAACCACCACAATGAGAAAAAATAAAAACCGTAGAAACTGCCTCTGTCATAAAATACTTTATCTTTTTGCCAAGAGGAAAGATATGGCAGCCAAAGAACAAAAATTCACTTGTACAATCTTACAGAGAAGAATAGTGAAAGATTATTAGTATTATTGCCTCCTAAAACAGCAAGAAATGGTTAAAGAAAAAAACATTGAAAGCTTGACTGGAGAACAAGCCAGATCATCCCTATGGCATTTAAGGGTGAAAGTGGATGGACAAACAAGTGTAAAATGGAAAATATCTGTACAAATTTCTGTAACAAACTCTTTTCTCCATTAATCTCTTTTCTTTACCCATGACATTCTAGTCACTATATCAAAACACTAGTATAATGTTTTCCAATTTGCTGCCTGGGGAAGAATAAATGGTCCTATAGAAAACAAAAGTGTGGAGAGCAACTGTACTAGAACAAATATAGAAAGAAATCTAGAATGGAGATAGCATGGTTCTAAGGGTAATGAATATTGATATGAAAGATCCCTGAAAAGAGCTTGGGAAAAGTGCTCCAAATGAAAATGGGAAAGACACCAACCTTGTTATTACTAAAAAAAAAAAAAAGAAAAAAAAAGAAAAGATGAGGATGTATCAGATTTACAGCTGAAAGAAAGGGATTGTAACAGTTGTAATCTATTCCATCTCATTTTTCTGATAAAAAAAACCCTGAGGCTCAGAAAAGTAACATTACTTGCTTCAAGTCACACAGCATATTTTATTATTGTATTTCCACACAGTATATTTTATTTATAAAATTAAAGTTTCAGAGTTAGGATTTGAACCCAGGTTCTTTGACTCCAAAGCCAACTACTTTTCTACTATATCTTCCTGCCTCTAACTACAGACCTTTACATCTACTTTCCTGTCTTTACAAAACTCATATAATTATAATCTATACACATATTGAGGGCATCCTTGATAATACTAAAAGAAGGGAACAGCCAAGTTTCATAAATAACATTCTACATCAGACAATCTTTCTCTAGATGCACAACTGAAGGAAACCTCTGGAGAATATAAGATCCCATTCTGCCTATTGCTTGTTGACTATAAAAGATTTCATTCTGTAGAGCAAAACATCATGTTAAAGGTTCTCCTTCAACAGATTGCCTCCCATGCATAAGTCAAAATCTCTCAAGATTCCTTGTAGGTTATAATAGGTAAAACTTGGTTCATGTACCAGTGATGAACATCTTTGGAAAGGAAGGAAGGAAAGAAATATTTATTAAGCATGTCCTATGTGTTAGATATTGTGCTAAGTGCTTTACAAATATTATCTTATGTGATTCTTACAACAACCCTAGGAAGGAGGGGCTATTATTATGCCTGTTTTAGAATTGAGGAATGGAACCAAACAGAGATTAAATGACTTGCCCAAGATCATAGAGCTAGTAATAGTAAGTGTGCGAAGCCACATTTGAACTACAGACCCAGTGCTCTATCCAATGCACCTGTTTAATGTCCCCCTTAATGTTGATAGAAAATTGTTGAACAGAGTTATTTGTGGTTGTATCTATGAAGGGTCACATATGATTTTCATATATTTGTGAGAGACATTTTATTGAAAGACAGGCATCAAACTTACCTTTTCTTCTGCCAATTCAGATCCTTTAAAAAAAACCCAACAAATAGTAAATACAGCAACATTCTTTTTACCTTTAGTTGATCATATAAGATGTGATTTCCTACAGAAAGTTGTTTATCAAGTCTTTTCCTTATTTTTATCAGGGAGACTTCTACATTAAAGATCTATAGATGTGTAGATCACTCCCAGAAATATCTTGTAGAGGTGAGAAAGTAGACAAGTGAGTCAGTAATTACTAATGTCCTCTTGGTCATTTTTTTTTGGTAATAATATTATTTGTGATTTTTTTCTAATTATTCAGAGTTATTCTCTCAGATGTATTAAAAATCAATTTCCTCTATGTCAAAAAAAACTTGCATTAATTCTAACATAGACTTCTCTTGGGTGTACTTGATGTAGCACATCTGCTCATCCTCATTTCATCTTTTTAAATTCTTCATCTAGAATATTGGGGGTTTGAGATTTAGCATCCTAATGTATTAACTTCACTGTCATCAGATGGAAACACACCATTATAGAAATCCTGGAAAATCTGTTTCATTTTTTTCTATTTGTTATTCACCATTTCCTCATTTAAAAATACTCTTGGGATTTTCTGGGATCATTGGATCTCACATCAAGCTTCCTGAAGATTAATTTTCCTCCTCTTTACTATTCTTAGCTGCTTTGCGAGGTGACACTTTTCATAACCTGATTCTAACGTTTTGTGAATGAGTGTGAATTCTTTACTGGTACTGCCCTTCATGACTTGATAAGGAGAGCAAAGGTTTGCTGGTTCGCGCTGTTTCTGGGTCCGTTTGACCTCTTTATTGTAGTGACGGCTTTTTATTGGAGGATCATAAATCTAGAGCTCAAAGGGACCGCAGAAGCTGCCTAGTCCAATTCCCTCATTTTGTAGAGGAAGAAACTGAGAAGCAGGGAGATTAAATGATTTGCCCAAGGTCTCACACTAAGTGGCAGAAGAGATGTGAACACAAGACCCCATGACTCCAGAAACAGCATTCTTTCTCCTTTACCACATGGTTTCCCTTAGTTGTACAGGAAATGTTGATAACTGGAATCACCTTTATCTTGTCAATTTCAATCTACAAGGTTTATTTGAATATGTCAGGTTGGAGTTATTGTCATTATACACAATTTTTTCATCTCTCTCCTTTTATTTTGGTGTTGATTTTGATCTTGTTCTAGTCAGTGGTCTACCTAGATATAGAAAGCTGATTTAGAAACTATTCCTATTCTGTTCTTGCCTTTCTTTGTATTCCTGGCATTTAGCATTGTGCCTAGAATAGTAAGCACTGAAAATGCTTGTTACCTGACTGCTGTTATGATACAGTCACTTTTTTTTCTGTATGGGCTATAGCTTTCCAATTCTTCTTGAAGAAAATATTGATGATCAGAGATGCATGAGGCTTCTGAGTCCTCTCTAATTGTTTTATTGTTTTTTATTTCTTAATCTCAAGTTATATCCCTAAAATGTTTTTGACTGCTTATTGAGAAAACATACCCCACATGCCTGCTCTGCATGAATTAAAAATTAAGGTATAAGGGTCAAATATTGTGTCATGAAAATGAATGAACATGAATTTGGACAGACTTTGAGATATTGGAGGACAAAAGGGCCTAGAGCGTTATGGTCCATGGGGTTGTAAAGAGTCGAACACATCTGAACAACTGAGCAGAAAAAATTCCCCATAAGGTATACAGAGTTTGCAATTCAGTTTGTTTTCTGTCCTTTGCCTATTCAGCAATTGGGATGGACATAGGACACCTGGTTAGGACTAAAATTAGTTATTTCACTTTGTGACAGGGTAGTTGCAAAAGGACTCTGTATTCAGGGATTTTGTGCTAACAGAGTCTCAGAAATAGCTATGGGAGATCATGAGAATATGAAGGTAGGATCATAGGCTTAGAAGGAGAAGAGAGAGAAAATTAAGTCCAATCCCCTCATTTGACCAGTGGGGAAAGTGAGACATAGAGGAGCTAAATAAATTATTTCATGACACATGACTACCATATGTCTGAGGTAGAATTTGAGTTCAGGTCTTTTATTGACTCCATCCCCATCATTCTATTCCATGCATCACTTAGATGCCTGAAGAAAAGAAGTCCTTTATTTTTCTTTCCTTTGGGTAAGCTGTTGATTTGTATCTGGCCAGCCAGCAATGACTTTAGTAGATTCTTATACTGTTGCTGGTGACAGGATACTGATAGAGAATTCAGTCAGACAGATAAGGGCAAAAAAACAAAGTTAAAAAATAAGAGGGGCTCTCCGCTTCTTTCATTGATTGGTAAACTAAACTCAAGAAGAAGGTCCCATGCTGAAGATGAAAAGTGTGTACTGCTGTTTCGGTAATCCCAAAGCTCCAAGAAGATCCTACTGAGTCTCAGACTGTGGTGGAGGGGGTAGTGTCTACAACAGCAATTCATTAAATAGACATTTCTTAACAGCTGCTGTGTTCAGAGCATACACTCAGGTATACTAGGGTATATATACTATACATGTACATACTAGAGAACATCCATACATATATATACTAGGGTATATAGCTCATAGTAACAGTTTGCTTACAGCTATACTTGGAGGTTTGCAAAGTGCTTTTATAAATACATCTTCATTGTATAGTTGGTGATATCATTATTTCCATTTTGTATCTCAGGTTTTCCCCCATGGAACTTGGAGTTTAGTTAGTGTGTAGAGCAGGACTACAACATAAAAAAATAGCCATAACATGTGCAAAAATCTCCTTGATGTACTAGGAATCTGCCTGCTTGGTCATGCATGGAAATATTAAATCATCATAACAACAAGTTACCACTTAGGTGTTTGGAATAGGGGGAATTATCTCATTTCTTACTCACATGCACCTGGAATATTATAGGCTCCAATGGATCATGTTATGATCCTGTTATGAATAAGGCAAAATCCCTTTAATTCAAAACTGATTCCTTTCTTGGAAAAAGAGATATAACTTCCATTTATACATGACAAATGTTGGGATATAGAATGTATGCTATTGCCTCCAGTTTTCAAAAGGCCAGAACTAAGTAGGCTCAAATTCTACCCCATGTAACCAGACCAAATGGATATAGTAGGTAGGAGTTCACAGTGCAGCTCTTCTGTCATTTCTTCTCACTATCTTTCTGTACATGACAGACAGAAAAGCAAAGACTTCTTGGCTCTTTTTAGTCCTTTCCCCCTTCTTTCTGGACAATGATGTGGAAAGTTCCCCAGTCATCTTGATGACCATCACCAGAAATGATTCAGCATGTCTAAAACTGTGCTTATTACCTTTTCCTCCAAATCACCCAACTTCCAAGTTTCCTTATTTATGTCAAAGACACCAAGATTCTTTTAGTTTCCTGGTTTTGTCACCTTGGCATTGTCACTTATTCCTCATCCTCCCTTATCCCATCCCTTATCCAATCAGTTGCCAAATCTTATTGTTTATAATTCCATACCATCTCTCACATATGGTTTCTTCTCTCTACTCACATAGCAACCACTTTAATTGGGGACCTTGTAACCTCTCACCTAGTCTATTGTAACATCCTCCTAGTGGGTCTCCCTGAGTCTAGTGTTTTCCTGTTCCAATCTGTCCTATACATAGTTGCCAAAGTAATTTTCCTTAAGTGTAGATATGAGCATGTCACTCCTGTTTCAAACTTCAGTAGCTCTCTACTGCCCCAGGATAAAATATTGACTTCTCTATTTATAGTTTAAATGTCTTAAAAACTTAGTTTCCATCTATCTTTCTGTCTCCATTCTACATTACTACTGTTCCCTTACTCTGAGATTTCCTCAAACTGGCTTTTTCTCTGTTTCTCATAAGTGAATTCTATCTCCATCTCTGTGCCTTTGCAGTGGACATACCTCATGCTTGAAATAACTCTTTTCTTACCTCTACTTCATAGAAGCTCTCTCTTCCTCCAAAATGCAGTTCAAGTATCACCTTTTGCAGGAGGTCTTTCTTGATCCCCCAGTGGCTAGCTCTCTCTGTTGTTCTGTTCATGACCCCATTTGGGGTTTTCTTGTCAAAGATACCAAGTGGTTTGCCATTTCCTTCTCCAGAGCATTTTACAGATGAGGAAACTGAGGCAAACAGGGTGAAGTGACTTGCCCCAGATCACATAGCTAGTAAGTATCTGAGGCTGTATTTGAACACAGGTCTTCCTAACTATATGCCTGATACAATATACATTGCACTACCTAGCTGCCCAAGCCCTCCCTAACCATTTTGTATTTAACTACCTTGTTTTCATTTGTACTATATTTACTCTGTATATATTTAAATGTGTATTTGATGTTCCCCCCATTAGAACAGAAGATCCTTGAGAGGAGGCAAGGTTTCATTCTTTATATTTGTAGCCTTAGTACCTGGTATGTAGAAGGCAGTTAATAAGTGCTTGTTTTTTGATTGTTGATTGAATGAAGAATATTAAGCTCCCCCCACCCTCAACAGATTTGGAATGTTGTGATATCATTCATAAATACATATGTGCATCAGAGAGGTATAAGCAAAATGTTATTTGACTCAGAAAAGAGTCAAGGTCATCACTGTGTAGGGAGACCAGGAAGTCTTCTGAGTTGGAAATGCTGACAGTTATTTCTTAAAGTCTTCCTCATCACATTGTAAATAACTTTTGGTAGTGGAGAGGGTTATAGAAGAAATTCTATCTGGGTCCCATGATGCTTCACATGCAGAACTGATCCCACATGCTCTAGGGTGATTACAGTCCTGCCTTGGGGTATGGAGAGATTCTTTTTTCAGATGAAGGCAGGGAAAACCAAATACTTTAGAAGTGGTTCTTGTAGGATTGGGATATAGGCTATATCTGGTTTTTTGTTTCACGTTGAGGTAATAGTCTTAGCTAGATTACAAGGATATGTCTTTTTATAGCAGTAAGGCATCAGTGGAGATTCATTCATAGAAGCTCGATGAACAGTGCAATTAGAGGGTACTATAGGGATCAACAAACTAAAGCCTACCATTTTACAGAAGAGGAAATTGAGATTCATGCTATTCATTTGGCAGATATTTCTTGACTGCCCTGCTCTCTGAGAACTTATTAGCTCATTGGGGAGATAAAAAGAGCTCACAGGAAGTAGTTAACTAAGTACATTAGGCTGGAGGTAAAGTGCTCAAATGAGTTATCCGGATAATAACCTTTAAAACTTGAAAGGAGGCAGTTTGGTTCTGGAGGGTACTGGGTATGAAGCAAAAGGCATCGGACTTGATTGCTAACTCTCTACCTTACCACTTGGGATGGGGGTGGGGTGGGTGGAGAACCTGCAGCCCCTATGACAATGTGGCCCTCTAGGTCCTCAAGTGTGAGTCCAAGTTTTAAAGAACAAATCCTTTTTATTAAGGGGTTTGTTGTGTGAAGTTTGGATTCAATCAAAAGGCCACACTTGGGGACCTAGAGGGTCACATGTCACCTTGAAGCTGCAGATTCCCCAATCCTGGATGAATCAGAGCAAGTCTCTTAATGCTTTTGGATCTAAGCTTTCCCATATGCATAATAAAGAAGGTTGAAGAACATGATTTCTTCTAACTGTAAATTTTATGGTTCTAAATAATTGGAGAAAGAGGTAACAGAAAGCAGGCTGCTATAGTCAGTTTTGGTAACTTTGTTTGATTGCTAAGGTTGAAGATTGTTCATCAGTTACTGGGGCCTAATCCTCCTTGGTTCAACCATCATTTTATTTTCTCATCTCATGAAATACTTTGTTTTATAATCCTAATGCATTAATCATGTAACGGTCTGCGTTAGAATTATTTGTTCCAGTCTTATTCTCCCAGTAGACTAGGATCTCTGTGAAGAGAAGGATAAAGTTTTATCTAAACTTTGTATATATGTTCTGTCCATGGATCTGGAACTAAAGGCTGGTGATCTGGGCCTTGTCCCAGGGCACTAAATTTGGAGAGTGCTGACACAGAAGCACAGAAAGAAGAGAGATTAGCAAGGATAATTAAAATAAGAAAATGCATTATGACAAGCTACAGCAAGTGTTTACTCTGTCCTGCCCGTGTCCTGTGCTATCCCTATGGCCTTCCAGCATGCTACTTGCCCCAGGCCTGATTTGAGGCATTTGACCTGGGAGCAAAAATTCCCACTTTATCTCTGAAGATGGTGGGTTTTTAAAAAAATATATTTGTTGCTAAAACTAGTTTTCATATTCTGAATATATTATTAGGGAAATATTAGTGTGTGCTTTTCTCCAGTGAATTTGTCATTTTCATGAAGCCAATCCAAAGAAGAACTGGAAGTGTAGGCACCTCTCTACCTTAGAAATAGCCCTCCAAATGCCCCAGTCTCATTAGAATGAACCAGCAATTCAGTTCCCATGGCTAGGCTTTCTCTTCAGGGGATATTGGTCATGTGATAGATTGTTTTCTCACTGAATTGATTTGTTGCCTCACTAAATTGTATCAACTGATTGTTTGACATCATGCAGACGTAAGTGCAAGGTGAGGGTCAGGAGCAAAGCAAAGAGTTGCCTTGTGACCACGTTGTCAGGAACAATAGTGACCTGCCCTCTGATGTAATCTAACATATTCCTCCAGTGATAAATTTAAAAAAAGAGTCTTAAAAGTCATAAAAAAGCTGAAAGTCATAAACGCTTGAAATTGGTTCTTCAAAGCACGTTTGCATTAAGTCTTCTAAATATCACATTATTTGAAGAGCTGTTTTGCTGGTTTTGCCATTGGTGTCTGTTACATAGGGCTTGGAGAGTTTTATTTTCTCTTTATCTCCATGTAGAATGAGGCATTTCCATCTTCTCTTCTTGAATGAAGCATGAGATAGTAGATAATGAGATGATGACAGTTAGTATCTTGTGATATTCCTTTGGACCCTGTTAGGCTTAAGGTCAGGGTTGCTAAATAGAGGGGCCAGAGGCAGGGCATGGGTTAGGCTCACAAACAAGCATGAGTCAATATCTAAGGATCATATATTTCATGAGGCAAGAGAAGGATGTAGCCTTGGTGTCAGGCAGATAGTTCAAAACTGGGAGAACAAGTAGAATTGGGGTTTTATGAGATAACAAGACTAATTGTTATCTACTAGACCAATTTTATGCTTTGGTTTGAGAAGCCAGCCCCTGCCCTCTGTCTGCTGCACCCTACCCTATCAAATGAACCTCAGTTGGACAATTGCCCATTGGTTCCATGTATAACTCTGATCTCAGTAGCAGTGGTCATCTCTAACCAGTCCTGGCTTAGGCAAAAGGGGAACTCTGCATTTGCTTTGGCATAATGTTTCTAACCTCATTACTTTGTTCTGAGTAGGGGGAGGGGCCCCTTCAATTTTCCCTGCTCTGATTTGGTCAGTTTGAGTACCCTATGGATGAAGAGTTCAACTTTTATACCTTAGGAGATAGTCTTTGGGAGTTGGTATAGTCAAAACTTTTCACACAACTCTATTGTAGTAGGCATTTTCTCCTTTAACTCTACCCTTGTCAGATTTTCATTCAGGAATATATTGTTCCATGACTGACCTGACCCCAATCCTTTCAGCTATGTGAAGATCCAGATATATGTGGGGAAAGAGGCAGCTCGTTTGAATTCAGCCTCTACTATCTTATACTGTGGCTTTAAATCTGAACAGCAACCCACTCTGAGCTGAAGTTGTTTCTCTTGTGTGAGTCCTGGCAGGAAGAAAAAAAAAAGCAAGCACACAGTTGTGGAACACAAAATCTGTCAGTGTTAGTCCCCTGTCACCGATTCCTCAACCTTGTTATGCACTGGTTCACCTAAGTGATAAATAGTCCCTTTGTTCTCCTTTTGGTGTTAGAAAGAAGGAGAAAAAGACCAAGAAGAAAGAATCAGATCTAGATTAAGCAGGGACAGAGACCCATTTCATTGCACAGTACTTTAATATTCCTGAGATCCCTGGCATGACAGGGCTACTTTCTTAGCAGCAGGCTCTCCCCGGAGCAGGGCTCTGTGCTGCCTTTGTTTCATCTGATCTTGTAGCTGAATAAGAGATGGTCATTTATCCTCTCTGCTCCCGTATCCTGCTGGATTTCTATTTCTGAAAGAGAAACTGACTAGGAGAAGGAAAAAGGTGGAAGCTGATTTTGGACAGTGTTGTTCAGTGTGTGTTTACAGGCAGGACTGACTTACTCAGCAAATCCTGCACTGATGAGCTCCAGCCAATGAAGTGCTTATATCCCGGCTTGCTTGGGGGCTTCTGAGTTGGAGCTGCATGCAGAAATGTAAGCAGCTCTTCCTGGTGCTGATGGCAAAATGGGGTCCACGGCCAGTTCTTCCTCAGGCTTCCTGGCTTTGCAGATCTGGGAGAGATCCTACATAAACCTATCGGTGATGTAGCCTGCCTGGAAAGCCAAAAGAATCCTCATGGATTCAGGAAACTGGTTTTTGATTTAGAATTATTTTTTTTTTCTGGAAGATGAAATGCTTTTCTCGTTACCTGCCTTACATCTTCCGACCTCCGAACACCATCCTCTCTTCCAGCTGCCACACAGAAGGTACCGACCAGAGAGGGCGGGTGTCTGGGAGGGTGGAAAGCAAGTGGGATGGGTGTATGACTTCCCCCAAAGCTCTGCTGACACTGCCTTTCACAGATTCTAGATGACTGCTGTTCTTGGCAAAAGCTCGCTGGTGACAGACTTCGATTTGCTTATAAGATCAGACTGACTGCCTTCTAGATAGAGATTCTTCCCTCAAGGAAAGACTTTTTAAAAAAAAAAGCATGATTATGTCAAAAAGGTGATTCCTGACATGGATGGGAAAAACATTCTAGAAATGTTTCTGCTGGTTCTCATTTGATCACACTTAGCATGCAAACAAGTCATCAAAACTGGTGTCAAGATAGATTTTCACTAGATTCTGCCAGGCACGTTTTCTTAGGCTCTCAAGTTTGTCACTGTCTGTGTAATAACTTGGGGCATGCCCAAGACAGCAATTAGCCAAATAGATTTGGGCTTTTGACGTAACAGCATGGTGCTTGTTGGGCGTTGGAGTTGTTCACTTGGAGTCTATACTTATGTGACACGCTGAAAAGGTCAGAGCTGACTTTCTGCACTTGCTCGAAATCTATTTTCATAGGAACCGAAGTTAATGCTTTTAGAGACCATCATGACTAAACTTTATATTGCTTTGTAATATAGCTAGGTCCAGATTAGTGCAGATAACAAATCCCCTGAAGTGACTGAATTATATATTATTTATGACTCTAAGGGAATGTCTCCAAAACTGCTTTCTAGTCTAGCAGGGATCTTGTATATATGTGCATACGTGGTGTATGTGTGTATGTGTGTGTGTGTATGTGTGTGTACTCTAAACATTTTAAAAAATCTCCATCTCATGAGCACTGTAGACCTCAGCATTCCCATTGTAACTGTTTGTCTACTTGTCCCTTATGCACCACTGGCATCAGATTGGTCTGTTTGTTCTCTTTCTGCTACCCCTGAAAAAGAAGGATTTTGAGAACTCTCACTAGTGAATCACCTGGCATTCTGTCAGCCAGTATAATGGGCTTAGAAGAGAGAGCCCCAAAGAGTCAGTGTGGTCTCAAGAAAAGTAGGGCCAGGACTGAACTGCAAAACCAGTATTTATGGAAAACTTGCAAATGTTCCTCTCTATTATAAAGGAGGAAGCCTGGGCATAAGGCTGTATATTTTGAGTGGGAGAGGAATGAAATATAAGGGACAGTGCAGTCAGGCTCTTTTCCATCAGAACCTCCAGGGAAATATCACAGGAGACTGGGATGACTGTTAGCTTGCCAGTGATCTTGACTTTAAAATCTATATGTATGTGTATATATATACACACATACAGAGAGAGAGAGAGAGAGAGAGAGAGAGAGAGAGAGAGAGAGAGAAATATCATTCTATTAATCTCCTGTTCTCTCTATCATTCTTCTTTTGCTGGCTAAGAGAAATAACCCCTCTGTAGTAGGGAGACACAAGTCATAGGTTGGGTCTGTAAGACTCCCAAAGAAGCAGTCAGCTCTCGTATACAATCAGTTTCTACTTCCCATCAACTTTGGTTCTACAATAGCTCACTTCACTTCTGCCTGTTCTGACTATCCTACTATGATATAGAACTTCTTTTCCACCCTTGTGGGACTAATATAACAAATCTTGCTTCTACTCTCACTTCCCTCCAGTCCATCCTTAATTCCACCAACAGAATAATCTTTCTCATGAACAGATCTAGTCATTCAGTCATTCAACAAACATTTATTAAATACTTGTTTGGTACCAAGTCAGAATAGTCATGATACTCCTTTGCTTAAGACCCTGATATAGCTCTCTATTGCCTCTGAAACAAAATGTAGAGTAACCTTTCATTCAATACCCTCTGCAATTAGGTTATCTTATCTTGCTGATCTTTTCTCCTGTTACTCCCCTTTACATATTTTAGGCTCAAGCTGAACAGGGTTACTGAAATCTACCTTAACGTGCCACACCCCCATTTTCTCTTGTGCTTTTGCTCATGTTTTTCCCTGTGTCTGGAATATCCTCATCTTCATCCCTGTCCTGCTATTCTCTACCTGTTGAATTCCTTTAAAGGAATTAAAACCCACCCTTTAAAGTTCAACTCAAATATTAACCCTTCTATAAAACCTTCCCCGGTTCCCTCAATTGGTAATGTCTTTGTCCTCTCAGATCTCCCATAGTGAGTGCTCTGTTTGCATTTCTCATGCAATCATATATCATTTTCTATTGTGCTAACATATTTGTGCTATATTCCTACTATACTATCTGCTTCATGAGGGGAGAGACCGTCTTTAATATTTCTTTGTGATATAACTAGGTCTTATAAATTAAAAAATCCCCTGAAGTGGTTGAATTATTCAAATTTGAACTGCCTGTCTGGAACCAATTACCATGTTTTACAAAATTATGACTTCAAGCAATGTGAATTCAGATAGATGTGATCATATCAGGGGATTATTGTTTACACTAATCGGAACCTAGCTGTACTTCCTGAGTTCATAGATTTACCGTTGAGCCCAGTCAACTCATTTTATAAACAAGGAAAGTGAAGCTAAAAGAGACAAATTAATTTATCAGAGATCCTGCAGATAGGAACTGATGGTGCTGGGTTTGGGATCTATGTTTACCAATAACAGAGCTGTGAACTTTGCAACAGACCATTCTCCGTGCTCTGCTATAGGTCTTTAAGAACCGTTTGGATAATTGAGTTGAATTCAATAGGAAAAAAATATCCGTCAAACTGATTTTGCATCTTACAACAAAAATAGTCTGGTGGGTTGACAGAATCTAATTGGCTTTTTAACTGAATTAACTGATCCATCTAGCAAAAATAGCCAAACCAGTTTGTATATATAGACAGAGCCTGACAGCCTCAGTGACTCTCATCATTGGGAAGAGAAGTAAAAGAAAACAACCCTAAAGTAGAAGAAGAATTTTGTGTCAACTGCCCTGGAACAATCATTGGAACTCACTCTTCAAGGATCTGTGAAGTCGTCTCTGAAATATCTGTGGCTACTTCTTCCATCGATCCAGATCATAACCCCTCTTTACCTTATAAGATGGCCTTTGGGAGTTACTGCGGCCACAAAATATATCTCACTGAAACCAACCCTTTGATGAGCTTCTGTCTCTCCATGGTTCTGCTCTGGCCCCTATGCCTAGGATGCTCTCCCTCCTCACTTCTGCCTCTTTGAATCTTTGAGTTCCTTCAAGACTCAGCTCAAATGCTACTTTCTCAGGAAGACTTTTCCAGTTTACTGTGACTTCTTCTCTAAAGTACTTTTGTATTCACTTTGTATGTATCTTGTATGCACTTATTCATATGCATTCTGTCTCCCTCCTTCCTGCCCTTTAGAATGTAAGTGCCTTAAGAGCAGGAACTGATTTTTGCTTTTTTCTTTGTATTCTCAACATCAAGAACAGTGTTAGGTTCATATTAAGTGCTTAATAAATAGTGATTGATTTTGCTTTTTCTTTATATTTTCACCATAAGAACACGGCCTGGCACATAGTGCTTAATAACTCTCTCTAAGTGAGTACCTGCATAGACCTCGGCCTAAAGGGGCTAAGATCTCCCAGTGCATCCTGGATCATCTCCAGTCATTCTGATGAATATCTGGTCACTGAATTCAGATGACTCTGGAGGAGAAGTGAGTCTGGTGACCTGCACAGCCCTCTCTCATTCAAAACAAAGTCAAGTGCAAGTCATGTCACAATTTCTCTGATGACATGATCTTCTTTGGCAACAAAGGATGAACATAACAACAACAGAACAATTAATCAGTTGGCTTGTCCTCCATTAACAGGACTAAAGACCTTTACTGAGCCTTTACACCAAGGTAGGGCTTGTGTTCTAATGGCATAACTAGTACTTGTTAAATATTTGGACTAGGTTTCTGAAATTTAATCTGAAATGAGTGAGCATTTCCTTTTTAAAAAAACTTTCCCAGGGTGATGAGAATATCATATAACTGACTTTGCTCTGTTTTTCTTTCTAACTGGCAACATCACCCCATAGGTTTATCTGGAGAAGCTATTTATATTACCTTGCATCATCCTATCTTACTTAATTATCAAAAGGAATTGGAGATAATTTGTTCAAAACCAAAGAAATATGAGTCAGATGAACAACCCTACAGAAGCTTTCTGGAATTCCTGTAAATACTTTGACCACCCAGATGTAGGTGTGATGGAAAGGATCACCATGATCAGAAGACTGGAGTTTTAGTTTCAACTTTGTCATTAAATGTAAAGGTGACAGAGAATGCTTCATCTGAAAGAGTCTTTGGAGACTAATCTGATTCAAAATCTCTTCTATACTATACCTGGTAATTGATCATCCAGTCCTCCATGGAAAAATTTATCACCTCCTATGGCACACCATCTCATTTTTGGGCAATTCTAATAGCTAGGTAGTTTATCTTCCTCTCTGTAGCATTCACCTAGTTAAAACATGCTCCGAGTTTTACCCTCTGAAGCCAAGTAGAATAAATCTATTCTATTTTCTTCCTTCCTTCCTTCCTTCATTTCTTTCTCTCTCTCTCTTTCTTTCTTTTGTTAGAACATCTTAAATTTTTAATTCTTTCTTAATGAGTTTACCTACACCATTTTTGAGTAAGAAAACAATAAAAATTTAGTAACTGCCACAATTTAATACCAGACAGTGATCACTGGGAATCTGTCAATTTTTATAGAGTCCTACTTTGTAGTATATTTGGATGGAGCTTCTCTGGGATCTTGTTTCCCTTTAGTGGAATAAAGCATGGATGATTTTAATCTTTGGTTGCTTTTACCATGTTTCTTTGAACTCTTCAGTGTTCTTACAGAACTTTTTGTGGTCTTCAGAGTAATCTTTAGCCAGGTAATCCTGAAAGGAGTGTTTTGACTTGAAGTCATTCATAGGTTCTATAAGGGACTGATTAACTTACTCAATTTGGATTGCTAGTTTCCCATTTTTAGCACTGGCAGACAGACCTGCCATTTTTAATCGATTCAAGGGAGGTAAATCGGTTTTTTTGAATATGACTTTAGCTGGTTTGAATAGAGACTCTGCTAAGAAGTTGATTTTAATTCTGAAGTACTTTTGTCACATGGAATATTGCCATGAACAATAAATCCCTGCAAAGCCAATAAATTAACTTAATCAACCTAGGTACTATGGAATTTTTTCATTACACATTTTCAGATTTCTTCTAAGTTCCTAATCTGGCCACCATCTTGCATCCAGTACTACTGCTGCCTCTCCTCTAATGCTTTTTCTACATGGTAGCTCTTTGACTATTTGGAGAGCTAGTATTTCCTCTCAAAGTCTTCTCTCTGGGCCAGATGTCCCCAGTTCCTTGAACTGGTTCACAAATGACAAGAACTTGAGGCCCTTCCTCACCTTGGTTGCTCTCCACATGACCTTGATCAACACATTGAATCTCCTTTGACTTCAGTTTCCTCAAATGCTGACTGGGAATAAGGACACATGTCCTCCCTGCCTGCCTCATAGTATTTTGAAGTTTAATTAGACCATGTTGGTGAACACACTTTGAAGTAACGTATTATTATTACATACAGGACAAAAATACATTTTTAATGGTTCTCCTTAAGAAGGAAACTGTTATTGAAAGTGTGAGGTTCTGGTATCACAGACCCCCACTATCATGTTCTTCCTTAGACAGAGCAAAGTCAAAACAAAAACATATCATAATAGCATTGATGCATGAACAGGACTTTGATAAAGATGGATTGTCTTGCCATCTCTGTGGACCTAATTAAAAGAGCAATATTTTTCCCCTTCCCCATTGTGGGGGATGACTCATCTGGAAAAAACATCACAGTACTAGAGGGACAAAAATATCAGTCAAACAGAGACTAATCTGTCTAGGAACAGAGAGGAAATGATGTGCAGCAACAGGAAAAGGTGAGATATCTTCAAAGACGTAATGAGTGCTTCCCCCAGCCTTTTCTCCTCTGAGGCCTCTATGAAGCTTGAAATTCAAAGGATTATATGTATATATACACATTTATTATATATAATATGCATATTATACATATATGTTATTGTTCAGTTATGTTTGACTTTCCATGATCCCATGTGGAATTTTCTTTGCAAAGGTACTGGAATGGTTTGCCCTTTTCTTTTTCAGTGAATTAAAGCAAACAGAAATTAAAGAAAGAATATAATAGGGGACCTGTGAGGCAAGCAAAGGAGCACATATTGTTATATTCATTTGAGGAAAGTGAGATCCAGAAAGAAGAGGTGATCTTCTCTACCAAGGTCACATAGCTATTGAATGACTGGCATTAGCACCCAGATCTTTCTGACTATTTTCTGCACACCAGTCTTGGGACACATGAGCAGTTACAAGTTTTTCAAGAATGTCTCTGGGGAGATTGTCCATATGGCTTGCATTTCTTTGTCTTTGACAAAGTATGCAGAAATTAAACTTTCACTACGCTTTCTTTTCCCCACACAAACAGGGTCAACCCAGTCTATTGTCTATTCACAAACCTCATTTCTTTCCTCTTCCTTTCTTCCTTTCTTCTCTTCCCTCCTTTCTTTTTTCTTTCTTTCCTTCTTTCTCTTTCTTTCTTTTTTCTTTCTTTCTTCCTTTCCTTCCTTCTTTTTCTTTCTCTTTTTCTTTCCTTCTTTCCTTTCTTCCTGTCTTCCTTCCTTCCTTTCTTCCTTCCTTCCTTTCTTTCTTTCTTTCTTTCTTTCTTTCTTTCTTTCTTTCTCCCATTAGTATATGTAGATAAGTTTGTAAGACGTTTCTCAGGAAAAATAAGCAGATATAGTAGGCTTTAATAATAAAATAAAAAAGAACTGAGACTTGAGGACTTGAGTGACTTGCCCCAGATCACATTCCTCAGTGTCCCAGAAATGCACTCTTCTCATTCTCACCTCCATGCCTTGGTTCTTTTTCTTCTAAAGACCTTTAATGCCTTCTCTCAGCTCATCCCTGCCTGCCCAAATCCTTTACATCTTCAAAGTTCAGTTCAAAACCTACACCCTTCATGTGAAAATTCCCAGATTTTCTCAGGCCTCACCAGTTTCTCTTTTTTCTGAACTTGGAGGCAATGCTTATAATCAGTCTGACAGTTCATAAGCAATCCTATCCCAAAAATGATTTATAATATATAGTATAATCTATTATTAATTATATAGTATGTGGCATAATGTGATACTAATATGTTAGATACTTTATAGTTATGTTATTAATACATTATTAGTAATGTATTAATAATATGTTATTCTATATACTACATGTTATATTACATATATTAGTTGATAGACAATTTAGTGCTTAATAATATACTACCATTTAAAAAAAATCAGTGTTGAATGAATAATTAGTCAATTAACATGAATATTTACTGGGCAATCGGGAAGAACAAAGTTGGATAGACAAGACCTAGTCAGGTCTTTGATGGTCTTTAAAAGCTAAGCAAAATCATTTTGGCTTACTGGGATTATAAACCACAATTTTTGTAGCTTCTTGTGCAGGGATATGCTATGATGCAACATATTCATGATTATTAGTCAGAGAACAGAACAGAAAATGCATTGGGGAGGGAGGAGGAAAGCCTAGTGTCAAGGAGAAAAGATCACTGTATTAATTTGAGTAAGAAAGGTTAAGAGCTAAGACTAAGAAGTGGGAGAAATGAAGGGAGAAGTTTGTACCTGATTCAGGGGTGTGATGGCAAGTATTTAACAATCAACTCTTTAAAAAGCAGGACAGTTACATGTGTGTGTGCACACTCATATCTCCAGAGATAGTTTTGGGGACAAGTTAATGAGTAATTTGTGACCTGATAAATTTGAGGAAATAGTCATACAATTATACACTCTCAACATGACTATATTCTATAGCAATATGGAATTAGGTTTGGAACATATATGAGAGGTCAAGACTTGAGATGCACAACTGTTTCCAAGCTGCCTTGGCATTGCAGAGGGCCAATGTGGAAGAGTTTCCCTCTTGTACAACAAAAATAACAGCAACAAAAACTCTTTAATCTATTATTAAGACAGGTAAAAGTATCTTTCTGAATATGTTTATTTGATCATACCAAGACTTTAAACATGTGATCTTGTAACATTTTTTAGAATGCTTAAGAGTCCTAAAAAATTCAGCAATCTATATGGCAGGTTGCACAAGTATCATTGCCCATTTTTCATAGAAGGAAACTGAGTCCCAGAGAAGTCAAGCTCATGCAGGTAGTAAGTCAGAGCCAGTACACAAACCTGAGTCCTTCAACTTCAAGACTAATGAGTACAATAGACTATTTCTCAGTCATATTTCCTGGTTTGTTGGTCAGCATTTCTAGTAATTTGAAAAACTGACCTCTTTTTCTCACCCCAATATCCTTGCCTGTTTCTGGTTTTGCCCTGTAATGAGTTCTATCAAGTCAACCCTTAAATGAACCACTTTGGGGTCTACTGCTTAAAGAGGAAGTGGAAGCTGCTCCACCTGCCTCCCACAAATATGAAGATAGTTCTATGGGTCGATGGAGATTTGAACATTTTAATGATCTCAATTTTAACTTGGTTAAAGATGTCCCCTCTTTGGGGCAGCTAGGTGGATCAGTGAATAGAGCCCTGGACCTGGAGTCAGGAGGATCTGAATTCAAATCTGATCTCAAACACTAGACACTTACTAGCTGTGTGACCTTGGGCAAGTCACTTAGCCCCAATTGCCTTGCCTTCTACCCTCAAAAAAAAACTTAAAAAGATGGCCCCCTTCTCTAGTCTCCAGACTGAAGTGATCAGTTGTTTTCTGTATCTAGGTGTTTCCTGTTTTGTATTTACATGAAAACCAATATAATCCTATTAGGACCGCAACTAGGATTGTTTGCCCCTAGGCAGGCAGTGAGATTCAAGGGAGTGGGAAGGCCATTCTGGGAAGGGAAGATCCAGGGATACGTTCCTGAGGCTACTGGTTCTGGGGAGACTCTCAAGAGGGGGTGGAAAGAAGCAAAGCAGGTAAGGGGAGAGGCTCAGCCCAGTCCACCATCTGATAGCTTCCTATGTTACCAATTATTCATGACTAAAATATCCACTACTAGGTGCAACTTTTTTGTTTCTATGCTATAGATTGATTGCAAGTACGGTCAGTATTCTCTAAACAATGCCTCTTGTTATGTTATGCCCTGGCTCCTCCACTCTAGTTATGGCCCTGGGCCCATTATCTTTCTTATGTGTTTAACATTGACTCATTTAACATACATAGACTTAACCTTAAAAACCTACTGAAATATGCAGTTGATGTAGATGACAGAGTGTGCAGGCCAGGGGAAGAAGCCATCAAGGAAAAACACCTTGAGGGCTTCACAACCAAGAGAAGTGATCACTTTGAATTTTAAGTTTGCTTGAGGTTATTATCAGTTATATAGGCCTATACATTTGGAACCTTAAGTTTTGCTGTTGATCAGTTGTTTCAGTGGTGTTCGGCTCTGTGATCCCACATGGGGTTTTCTTGGCTAAGATACTGGAATAGTTTGCCATTTCCTTCTCCAGCAACTTTTACAGATGAGAAAACTGAGGCAAATAGGGTTAAGGGACTTGCCCAGGGTCACACGCCTATTAAGTGTCTGAGGTCAGATTTGAACTCTTGAAGATGAGTCTTCCTGTTTCCAAGTCCAGCGCTCTGTTCATTGTGTTACCTCACTGCCCTTAGTATAAAGGTCAACTCTTTCTTTAGATATTCCACAAATCCAACTACCGTGTATCATGGGAAATCATGAACTTTCAATCTGTAGTAGACCTTAAAGAATACTTAGACCAATTCTTTTCTTTTCCAAATTAAGAAACTGAAGCCAGAGAGGTTTTATAGGATCACAGATTTTTTTTTAAAGCTGAAAAGCACCTTTGAAACCAAAGCTCTCACAATACAAATGAGGATATGAGGCCTAGAAGATGTGAAATTTCTCATCCGAGGTCACACAATGAAGAAGTGGCAGAGGCAGGATTTAACTTAGATGCTGATCACACATCCAGGGTTTTTTCCTATTTTACCATGCTGGCAGTTATAGAGAGTGAGGAGCAGAGCTGGCTCAGGGCCTCGGTTTCTGTGATTTAGAACCCTGGCCTTACCCCACAACACCTGGGGAGGTTTTCCCCCACTGTGCCATTATTGATTATCATGTTCAAAGTATGGAACAAAGCAATCAGAGAGGGAGACAGAGCAGAGATAAAACTTGGTCCCTGCTATCAAAGGGCTTATATTCTGCTGGGAGGACAGGACACAGACACAAATAAGCATCATGTGAAATAATGTAGGATAAGGACATAAGAAAAGTACAAAGGACAATGTGAAGATCAAGGGGGAATCACGGCAGGCTTTCTGGAGGGTGTGGACTTTGCTTTGGACCTCAAGGATGAGCGGGAGATCAACACATGGAATGGAACTGGGTGGGGGAAGATGGGAAGGGCATGTCAGGTAGAGAGGAAAACATGGGAAAAGATGTGGAGGGTGGAAATTTCAAGCATGACTGCAGGATGGTGAGCAATCCAGCTTGGTTGGAATGATGGCAGGGTCCCTTTTTTGCTTGAATCTCTGGCAGAGGAGGTGGAATACTACTTTTTAGACAGTGTGGAACCTTGGAAGGGGATGTTGAGTGGAAAATCATAACAATATTGTAGAAGAAAGGTCTTACAAGCAGGAGTCTAAAATTCGTTTGGATAAATAACCTAATGAAATTTATTTTAGTTTATTTTATTTGTTTATTTTATTCACTTCCCTCAGCGCAGTTAGATGGCACAGTGGATAGAGGGCTGGGCCTGGAGTCAGGAAGGATCCTCTTTCTGTGTTCCAATCTGACCTCAAACACTTACTATCTGTGTGACCCTGGGTAAGTCATTTCCCCCTATTTGCCTCAGTTTCCTTGTCTGTATTTAAGCTGGAGAAGGAAATGGCAAATCGCTCCAGTATCTTTGCCAAGAAAACCCTAAATGGGGTCACAAAGAGTCAGGGTTCTAAATAAAAAAAATCCGGGGCCCAGAACAAGCTCTGCTCCTCACTCCCTCTGTAACTGCCCGCATGGTAAAATAGAAATAGGACTGAAAACAGCTCAACAACAAAACTTTCCTCAAATGGAGTTAATAACACTGATACTGCCTGTTTCACAAGAATGCTATGAAGAGCACAGAGTTATAAATGATGAGCTCTCAGGGACCTCTGAGTTTGTCTGGTTCAACCTCTTCATTTTTCAGATGTGGAAACTGAGGCCCCCCAGAAATTAAGAATCTTGACCAAGCTCACACAGTGCACATTGGAACACAGGTCTTCCAAGTTCAGGGTCACTCTTCTTACCACAGTCTCCCAAGTTCTTTAGTAGATGTAGAGCCGCTTTGGAGGGTATATTAAAAATGCAAAGAATTGCAGTTATTGGCCCCTATTGTTACTGTTGCCGTTTTCTATCACCCCAGATTGAGTATGAGTGTGGGGTCCTTTTCATAGAGAGCCTTTGTTTCAGGAGCTCCTTTTGGCTCTATCCCTGCTCCATAGTGACATCATCAGATTTTGAGGACACAGAGTCTGATGTTTTCCTTTTAAAGAGGTTCTTGGACTCCAAGGTCCCTTGGTCTGGGCTCTTTCTGATTGGTGTTCAGGGACTCATTGTTATTTTCTTGTACTTCTGACCTAAGGCAATTTCTCCATTTTGGCATAATTTTATAAAGCTAATAGAAAAATGCCGCTTGCAATGAAATCACTGCCACAGCTCCTGGGGCAGGTCCATTTGTTTTCTGAGTCATCGTTTTGTCTGTGACTTGCCTGGGAGACAGTCGGAGGGAGGAGGAAGGAAAGATGGGCTAGAGTGGCAAAGGCCTTACTTCAGGACAGATGCCCTGGAGGGCACAGTTGGTGTGGGGTGGGAGGGAATTGATGAGGGAGAATGAGTGGTTAGGGAAGGGGTGGGGTCAAGCATCTAGGCTTGTGTCTGAAAGCTGGCCCTGGATTTATTGTTTGGGGTCAGGCAAACTCCCCTCCCTGGGCTCTATTACAGCAAATTCAGTGGCATTAGCTCTCCTTCTCTGTGGGAGGGAAGGGTGAACCAGGGAGCCTGACTGCAACAGGATTCTGTGAAAGCCACTTCTCCCAGCAGGAGAGACAGAGCCTTAAAAAGATTTCTCAGCCCTTAGATACCCACAGACCTGTAATTCAGATCCACGGATGTCCCATGTTCACAAGCAACTATTTCTGACTGTGTCTGACAGCAGCCCTACAAACATGGAGACCTGTTTACTGTTTTGTAACCCAGACAAAGGCTTATTTTCTTCCCACCGTTTACCCCAATGAACATTGCCAAGAACACTGCATGTACTGTTTTGGAAAAGAGCTAGGCATTCTGGGCATTGAGAAATGGGTTAAGTTAGCTCTTCCAAAACCAGCTCCAATAATGGCACTATATTTGAATAGATGGAGAAAGACAGCTTGGAACCACAACTCTCAGAGCTTGCTTTTAAAAAAAAATGTTGATTTTATTTAAACTATTTTAGTCATTGTATATATTGTTCTTTTGGTCCTGTTTTCTTCAATCTGAATTACTTCCTATGAGTTTTCCCATGTTTCTAGGAATTCTTCCTATTTATCATTCCTTACTCCATAACAATCTATTGTATTAATGTGTCATAATTTGTTCAGCAATCTCCCAGTTGTTAGGTGCATACTTGGTTTCTATTGTTGTATTACTACGAATAATCAATCAACAAGCATTCACTAAATATATACTGTGGGCCAGGCACTGTATGAGGTACTGATTAACGCTGCTATGAATGGCTTTTTGTTTTTAACATATGGGTCTTTTCTTGCTTTCAATAAAGGTCAAAAGCTTATACAATCTAGTAACTTATTTTTCACAATTGAAAACTATTTTCTAAAATGTTTGAACCAAATCACGGCACCACCATCAGTGAATTAGTATCTTCCTACAACCCTCCCAACCATGATTTCCCCCCTCCTATGTTTTAGTATCTGGAGATGACTTAGTAGGTTAATAAAGTATTTCTTGTGGAAAAAAAGAGTAAAACTGTTCTGCTTATCTCTATTGACCCCAGAGGGCTAGGAGTAAGTAGGTACAGGTTGAAAACAGGAAGATTTAGGATGGCTGTATGAATGAATTTCCTAATAATTGGAGTTATCCAAAAGTGAAATGATCTGCTTCAGGAGGTGGTGGATTTCTCCTTACTAAAGGTTTTCAAAGAAAGGCTGGATCACTTCTTTCCAAGGAATGTTGAAGACAGAGGGTGTTATTGTTCAGGTATGAGTTGGATGAGATAGTCTTTTAAGTCCCTTTTAGCTATGAGATTCCATTTCCTTAGGGGATACTTTAATTTGTATTTCTCTTATTATTAACAATTTTGAACATTTTCCCCTTAAGTGATTAATGATCATTTGTTTCCTCTTCTTTGGAAAACTGTTCATGTCTAGTTTGCCTTTTTCTGTAGGAAAACAAATGACCACTGTCTCTATAGGCCAACAATATTGATATCTTAACCTAAATATAAATGCAGGAAGATGGAAGCCGTCATATTTCTCTACTTGATCAGTTCCTTAATAGCAGAAGTTAGCCTTGAGGTGACTGTGTAGATCAGGGTCTCTGTTAAGCATCATCCCAGCCCTTCCTAGAGTCCAGGTGGTGAAGGATATATGCACTAAGCACAGAGCAGGCCCTGCTCACTTTAAGTATATTCAGTGCAGGGCTGGTCCTTGGTAAAATTGGAAAGTGGGTCAAGTTTGTTTTCATCTCTTCCTTCCATGACCCTCAAGATCCCTTTCAACACTAGATTCAAAGAATGCCAGAGCCAAAAGAGATGCAAATAGCCATCTAATCCAGCCTTCTCATTTCACAGAAAAGGAAGCTGGGACCTTAAAGAGATTAAGTGACTTGTCTAAGGTCACTTCTCTAGTGAATGGCAGAGTTGAGACTCAGAAATCCTCCTGATTTCAAGTCCATAGCTTTCTCCTCTGTATCACACTACCTCTCGCCAGCTACCAATTTTTAAGATTCTTTTTAGAGTTCTTTCTCTGCCAGGCACCTTATGTCAAATTTCTCAGAGTGGGGAGTGATTCAGTAAAAGACCTTCTATCCCACTTGACTTAGTATAGGGGAGGAGGGGAGTGGGTCATATAGGCCAATAAGCCTGGAGAAGGGCCTACTGACACCAGGAAAAGGCAACTAGGTGACATGATAGATAGAGCACTGGGCCTGCCCCTCAGTAAGACCTGGATTGAAATCCAGCCTCAGACATTAGCTCTGGTTAAGTCATTTAATTTCTATTTGCCTCAGTTTCCTTATCTGTAAAGTAGAGTTAATAATAGTACCTATCTCCCAAGTTTAGGACGATCAGATATCTGGGACCTAATAAGTGCTATCTACATGCTAGCTGTAATTACTGTTGCTGCTGTTGCCATTGAGGTTCATGATTTCTTTGGTGAAAGGAAAGACTAGTGCAGATCTGCTTCCCTGCAACTACTTCTATCAAGGACCCTGGAATGCCTCTCCCATGGGAGCCTGTTTAAATCAAGTCAGCAGGCATTGATTTAATGCTTGCTATATGCCAGGTATTGCTTAAATAATAAAAATTACTTTTAGCTAATAAGTGTATAGTACTCTAGAGTTTTAAAAGCTTTATATGTGCCTCATCTCAGACCATGAGTTATATACACAGTGCAAGCATTTTTGCACCCATTTCATAGATGAGGAAACTGAGGCCCAGAGAAGTGAAAGTGGCTTACCTAGTCATACATCTGGAAAGTGGCAGAATTCTGATACATTTGTTCTTGTTCCACCTTCAGTAGTCTTCCAGAAATACCATCTGAAATTATCATTTTAAAATTTAAATAAGTTACAAATCAAGATAATTCTTTTGAGGTTAGTCATGCGCAGTTTGTCCTTAATCAAGCCCCAAAAGTTTCAGTCACATTTTAAGCTATTAAAAGAATTTCTTAATAATTTCCTTAAAGATATTAAAGCTTAAAACTGCATTAAGACTTTTAGGATGCCTTGTACACAGAAAAGACCTACAGTATTTTGTGGTTTACACAAGAGAATCAGTGTAATAGAGTATAAAAGGAACCTTGATCCCAGAATTAGGAGAGATCTTGGTTTAAAACCTGTCTCTAAATGTTTATTAGGCAGCACAGCAAATAGAGGGCCAAGTCTAGAGTCAGGAAGACTCTTCTTACTGAGTTCAAATCCAGCCTTAGACACTTCCTAGGTGTGACCTAGGTGAAGTCAGTTAACCCTGTTTGCCTCAGTTTCCTTATCTGTAAAATGAGCTGGAAAAGGAAACCACTAACCACTTCAGTATCTTTGCCAAGAAAACCCCAGATGGGGTCATGAAGAGTCAGACATGACTGAAATAATTGGAGAGCAACCACAAATGAGCAAACTACTTAATTTCTCCAGTCCTTAGTTTCTTCATCCATAAAATAACATTACCTGCCTCACAGACTTGTTGTAAGGCTCAGACAAAATAACATTTGTCAGGTACTTTGCAAACGTGAAAGGATTGTCCAAGTATTATCTATCATTATTTTGTTTGTCTGACAAATGTGATGTCAGATAATTCACAGAATTACTTTGCCACTTCAGACCTCAACATCATCTCCTGTAAAATGAAGACATTGGACAAAATGTTTTCAAAGGTCTCTTCTGACTCTAAAATTCCATGATTCTGGTGGACAATCAGACAATAACTCATGACTCCCATCGGTCTCAGCCAAGTCATTCCCAAGGCAAGGCTGAGATAAAGTAAGATCAATGACTTCCATGCTTTCTGGCAGACTGAAGAAAATCCCCTGAAGGATAACAACAGGGCTGGAATTGGAACTCATTGCTCTAATGCATTTTTCCCTGCTCTGAGCTGTGAAAGACCTTCCAGTCTATATACTTCTTTGAACCTTCTCCTGGTGTAGGTCTCCACCCTTGGAGAGTTTCCTAGAACGATTCTGCCAAGACTAAGTGAGGCTTTCCCAATACGATCTAAAGGCAGCACAGTTGAAGCCTCTCATTCTTGAGCACTTTGGAGCATGCCTACCCAGGAGACCCTGAGTGGAAGCAAGCTTTTCAGTTCTATAAAGAAGTGACTGTGCAAGGCTTGTGTTGCAAGTGTTTAAAAGGAATCTCTTCGTTTCCTTAAATGTATCCCAGTTACTTGCTAGAATCAATGGAAGTAAATATCCTTTGGTGACAAACCTTAAAACAGAATTTCATTGATGGATTTCATTGATGTGTCAGCTTTCTAAGATGTCTGATAGACTGAGGGGTAGCCTCAGATTTTGGAAGATGCACTCTGTCTCTGACACATACTGGCTTGTAATCTTTGGCAGATTACTTAATTTAACTAATTTATTGGGGCCTTTGGCAAAGCTCCAAGATTAGCAGGTGCTGATCTACATGGGTGGAAGACATTTTCTTACCCCGAGTTTCCTATAATAATGAAATCAAAGGTCTAGTTTAGAAAAACAAAGCAAAACAAAACAAAAAATTATTCTTCTAACGTCCAGGGCTTAGCATAGTGCCAGGCACAAAACAGACCCTTAATACATGTTTATTGACTGACATTCAATAACATAATAAGAATTGCTCCTCCCTGCCTCACCCCCACCCACATCAATGCCATGAGGTCCTGGAAGACCTGGGATATTGCCTGTGTGTCCTCAAGGCTTAGTGTGGTAAGTGTAGTAGTATAAGCCCCTACTAACACTGGAGTTAGTAGGAGCTTAACAAATGTTCATCTAATAAATTTGCATTTGTTGTTGTTGAGTTATTTCAGTCACTTATTGACCCCATTTGGGGTTTTCTTGGCAAAGGTGCTGGAATAGTTCACCCTTGCCTTCTCTAGCTCATTTTACAGATGAGGAAACTGAGGCAAACAGGACTATCTTACCCAGGGTCATACAGCTAGTAAGTGTCTGAAACTAAATTTGAACTCAGGTCTTCTTGACTTCAGGGTTGGCACCGTATTTATTGAGTCCCCTATCTGCCCTACATTTGCATAGCACTTTTATTGTATGAATATAGAGAGGCATAGAAACAGCTACATGAACTGACACAGTGAAGGAAGCAGAACCATGACAATATATATGACTACAACAATGTAGACAGAAAGAACAACCACAAGACCCAAAGGGAATGTCACAAAATTATATAGAACAAGCATGGCTTGAAAGAATAGATACGAAATGTTCCTACTCCACTCCTTTGCATAGGTGGGAGGTCCACAAGTGTTATACACTGGACATATATTCACACTTTTTCCATACATTGATCAATTAGGCTGAATTTTTCCTCTTTTAAAAAAATACTATTTGACATACAGGATGATTCTGGGAGGAGGGATGAGAAGGATACTGGGAGGAATAGGTGATGGAATAAAACCCCAAAATATATCCATAAAACCTTATTTGAAAAAGGCTACTCTGTTCTGGGCACTGAGGATTCAAAGACAAAAGTGCAATAATCTTTACCCTCAAAGTGCTTACATTCTAATATTGCTCCAATAGTGATTTATATAATTGAGGTTATATACATATATGTGTGTACATATATACTATATACACACATATACCTATAGGCACACACACATATAGGCATATATAAATATATAGTTATATATACATATATAGTTATATATACATATATAGATATATGTGTATATATACTATATACCTATACACACACATATATACATATAGTTATCTATAGATAAATAGGAGTTTTATATATATACATATATATATATAAATATATACATATATAGGTATTTAAATGTCATTTGAACCTTACCAATACAATATAAATTGGTAGCTATGGGGTATCATTATTCCCATTTTATAGAAGTGGAAACTGAGGCTCAGAGACATAAAATTGTCATGCCTAAGGTCATAGAAGTGGTAGGTTTCAAAAAAAAATGATTCACTCAGGTCTTCTGGATTCCAGGGCCATTGCATTGCAATGTTTCTTACTTTCAACTCCAGGATATCTTTTATATGTTTTCTGAGCTGGCATACCTCTTCTTCACTGATGGGTAGCAAACGCATCCCAGTTCAGAGGTAAAGACTTGAACAATCAGCTTTTATCCCTTCCTATTTCTTGTATTCTGAATTGTAATGTGTACTGTGCCAAATTGCAGTCCTCTCTTCCCAGTCTCAGTGACCATGCCATAGTTAACTGGACATGCTGCTCACAGGCTGCTCTGAATTCACTTCATTTGCACTTATTTCCAGGCTTTAGTTTGGAAACTGTGTTTTTGGCCCAAATTCAGATAAATTCAAACTGATATGATAAATGGAAACAATCTTATAGGTGAAGCTGCCGCCAAGGCTTCGGTTACAATAGTCTATTGATTCTCAGATATGCTCTGAGCATCATACAAAATTATTTATTTGATACAGCCCTATCAGGTTGTAGTGCAGACCTTAGTGGATTGATTAAAAGTACATGGTCAGGAGTGATAACGAAGGCTGATTTAAAGAGCCACTACCCTGCTGAGTGTAATGCAGTGGTGCAGAGCAAGGAAAAAGGTGCTTATTAGTGCAACTTTGCATTTAAAAATTGTAGCATACCCCAGACAACTAGGTTGCCAAAGCAAGAAAGTAAGTATATTTCCCTTGGCACTCAGTTGCAGCAGCTCAGGACCATTGGTAGAGGTCCCAAATAAAATGAGACTAGAATTAAATTGCCTTAGGAACTGAAATCATCTTTATCTACTGATTCTGGACACTGCTGTAGTGTAATGACCGCTGGTCTTAAATCCAGGAGACCATCATTCAAATATTGTTTCTAACTCTTATTAGTTCATATGCCCAGAGAGCTGGGTGATACAGTAGCTAAATGAGGACTTGAAGTCAGGAGTACCTATGTTCAAATCCTGTCCCAGAAGATAGTTGTGATGAGTCCCTTAACCTCTCAGTTCCTCAGTTTCCTTATTTGTAAAATGGGATTATAATACCACCTACCTCATATGGTTGATGTGAAGGGCAAATGAAATAATAAATATAAAATGTTTTGTAATGGCACTCTATAAATTCTAGCTGTTATTTTCACCATCACTATCATTAATTTTTTGCGGGGAGGCAATTGGGGTTAAGTGACTTGCCCAGGGTCACACAGCTAGTAAGTATCTGAGGTCAGATTTGAACTAAGGGCCTTTTGACTCCAGGGCCATTGCTCTATCTACCATCACTGTCATCCTCCTCCTCATCATCGTCATCATCATAGTCATCGTTATTAGCCATATGAGATGTGAGGGTCCTTTTACCTCTTTAAGCCTCAGTTTTTCCATCTGTAAAATGGTACTACCTGCCTCATAGGGTGGTTATAAGACAAGCATTTTTTCAATCTTAAAGCACTCATAGAATGTGAACTAATATTATAACTTCTCATCTCTAAATGTGGAGAAAGACTAGTGATTGCTTAAAGGACTGTTAAGAATTGGAATGGGGAGGGGGAGAGAAACAGGGCTGGTTTATAAATTTGCCATAGTCCTTAATGCTAATTCCTTCTCTACTAACAGTCTGTCCCTTGATCACCAGTTTCCCATCTGGCATTACTCATTCATTATAGAATAAGTATTAGCTATATCTTGCCAATGAAAGATTTCACATGGTTGGAAGAAAGTTGTATTAAAATAGAGCCCTGATGTATGATGCAATTACCCAGAGCAACAGTTTCCCAACTCATACCTCCAAACAAAGAGTACAGAGCATAAATGGAATCTCAGAATGCTGGAGCACAGGAAATAGTGTCTCCCCCTGCCCCTTCTTATGGGTGAATGTGATTGAACATTGGGAACATGGAGTTGTCTACTCTTACTAAAGCAGTACAAGAACAGAGACCCTACAGCCTCTCATGGCAAGCATACCCATACTTTATCTTCCTATAGCCATAAAGAAAACCTCTTCATGTGCTCGAAGATGGACATTCTGTCAGTGTGTTCCCCTTAGCTTTCTCTTTTTCAGGCTAAATAATCCCATCTCCTTCAGTCCTTCTAGGATCTATTTTTCATCTCTGAGATTATTTTTGTTTCCCTTATAGCTGAGTGTGGGACAGGTGTCCAAATGGTAGAAGACAAAGAAAGTACACTTGGTGACTGTCCTTGATGGCTTTTGAAGCTGTTGTACCATTTGCTAGTGATTTCAGACAAACTAAGCTCTCATGATGTGAAACTCACTGAGATACTTGCTAGGAGTATCATCTATGTCTTTCACTTCTCCCCTACCCCCATCCCCATATCCCTCTATGCATAAGTTCCCTTAGGAAGAGAGAAGGTTGAATGATTCAGAACCTGAATTTTTCCTCAGAGGTGAATTAGACCCTATAGCAGGACGATTACTGCCAATAGAGAGCGATTAGGTACTAAGAATTTGCACTCACCCCACATATGTCTATAAGAGCATCATCTAGCTCACTGATGGGACTTGGCCCAAGAAATGTCACATTGTGTTGAGAGTTCCAATTTCCAAAAGAAAGTATCCCACCAATATCAGTCACAATGCCATCATTTCAGATGGATAGAGGGCATTAATGATTAACTTTTCTCACCACCAAGGTAGTTAGGATCATCACACTTGGACTCTTTACAAGCCTGCTTGTGAAGGGGAAAGAAATGGGATTCTGAAGAACTAACATGGAAAAAACAATTTAATTAGATGAAGTGTGCATGGCAGAGATCTGGGCTAGAGGCAACATAGACATAAAGAAGGCATGGAAGGGGTCAATTTGCAATGAAGAAAGTCACCAAGGAGGTGGGGAAAAAAACCCAACACTCACATTTTATGTCCTCTCAAAAAACCTATTTGCTTAATTACCTAGCTACCAAAAAAAATTATGAGAATTATCTGCATAGGCATGGAACATTTAAATTAAATGGAAGTATTAGCAGGGGACAGACTGACTTCTGCAAGTGCTATTCCACAGTAGAGCATATATTTCACATCACACAACTGACTGAAAAGATGGAGAGAGTAAAAAATTCTATTCTGCCTATTGTTTATTGATAATAAAACATTTGATTCAACAGACCAAAATGCTACCTGAAGAACTTTTTTCTAATAAGTTGTCTCATACATACATCAAAGTTATTAAAATTCATTTTAAATATATGTAGCAATTATAGATATAATAAAGAAGTATACATTTACCCTTGGCTTATAAAAAATAGGTGAGGCATAAAATAGTTGAGGGAGCTGTGTGCTCGCCAAAGGTATGTGCTATTGTGATTCAAGAGATCCAGTACAGAGGCCAAGTTGAAAAAGGATTCCCCATAGATGATGAGGTCCTTTATATCCTCCTGACCTTGTACTGGCCACATCAAGCCCCCAGGACCATGACAAATCTCCTGGAAGGCATCTGAAAGTGCTCAAAAGAATTTGGCCTAACCATTCACATGAGAAAAACAGGGTGGATGAAAAATGTCTGTTGTCTAGATTTTAAATATAGCATGATGAACAGCCTGTTAGAACTTGTACATTTATATATATATATATATATATATATATATATATGTATGTATGTATGTATATATATATACATATATATATATATACACATATGAGAGAGAGAGAGAGAGAGAGAGCTTGGAAAGCTAATACAAATGGACAATGATTTGGGCCCAGAATTAGACAGGAACAGACGAATGGGCTAGATTGTCTCCAGGAACTTGTATAATTTGTTTAATTGCCCTAAACTTCTTTTAGTACTGTAGAAACTATCCATATTTTTGACATAAATATTCTAACAGTGTTGTTTCATGGCTGTGGATTAAAAAGCTACAATCTTGTAAAAGAACTAAAATGAATATCCCCCAGAAGGCAATGAAAAAACTCATTGTAGGGACCAGGCTGCAATGTGTAACAAATAAAAAACTTTGAAGAACTTGAGTAAAGAATGCCATTGTCCTTTGATGATGCATCAAAGAAAGCTAGATGGCGCAATGGTTAGAGTGCTGGGCCTGCAGTCAGGAAGGTCTGAGGTTCAATCTGGCGTCAGATGCTTACTAGCTCTGTGTGACCATTGTCTAACTTAGTTACCTCAACTGTAAAATGCAGATAATAACAGTACTTCCCAGGAAATAATTATAATTTTCCCAATAATAGTGGTAATTCCCAGGTCTGTTGAGAAGACCAAATGAGATAATGTTTGTGAAGCTCTTAGCACAGTGTCTCGCTCATAGTAGGCACTTTATAAATGCTTATTTCCTTACCGTAGGGAAAGGTTCGTGTTTGAAAAGAATATTAGCATAATCACATAACGAGTGAGGGGTGACCAGGGGGTGACCAGCAGTTCCACTGCCCCCAGTACAAAGAATGGCTCCAGCGTGGTGAATTTATAGAAGGTCACCAATGCACAGGCACAGATGGTCTACAAATGGCATCAGTGAAGGCGGTCACTGATCCATTTGAATCAAATGAATTTCACTTGAAGTTTTCAAAGCCTGAAACAACAGCTCTAGCCAAGCACTGCACACTGAATGGGCACTAAATAATTATTATTGCTGGTGTGAGTCATCCATCTTCACCCTACTGTTGAGAGGAGGGTGATGGCAAATAGTCTCCATCATGTTCCATAAATATTGTAGTTCAGCTCTCTGTTAACTTGACTTCTGCCTTTTCCTTGCATCCACAAAAACAACACACACTCACATATACATATTTGTGAAGCTCATGGACACAGTTACACAAATATTAGTACAGTGTCTGTGTGTGACATCCCCCTGGTGTGTTTGGTCTACTTGGCATCTAAGGTGGCAAAAGATGAAAAAGAAATTTCAATAGTCACTCTGAAGGGCTGACACAATACTTAATGATGGGCCTCTTCTCCTTTTATCAGGCAAGCCAGTTCTTCCTTCAGTGAACCCCTAGACAAAGCCACGTTCATGAACGATGAGAGTTAGCCTAAAGCCCACAATGATGACCATGTCTCCCACCGATGTAGATTGGTTCATTCTTATCTGTAGTCATGAGAGTCAAAGCATCAATGAGAAAGAACAGTTTGGGCATTGTGGTCCCCCTTACACAAATGGTGTTGTGCTCTTATGAGATCGCCTGGCAGCTGGGTCAGCGGTGCCCTCCAGAACTGGTGGAGAGGTGCCCGAGACATGAACAATACCCAGTTACCCTAACAAGGCAACATAAAGAGCTTTTCTCTTGGAGACATAATCAGCCTTCAGTGATGATGTAGCAAGTGGAACTGGGCCATCTCAGCCTTCAACACAGATGTTGAAGAAAGAACAATGATTAGGAGGAGAGGAAGGGAGGCATGAAGGAAAATCCCAAGACCAAAACACAGCAGCAGAGAGAAAAACCATAGGTTTATTGATGCCTAAAAATATCAGAACTCTCTCTTCTGGGAAGGGGGGTTTAGGAGACATAGGAAGCTTTTTAGGGATGAGGTATTAGCTTTTTATTTTATAAGATTATAAGGTTTAGAATTAGAAGGGATTATAGAGATCACCTAGTTTAATTCTTTCATTTTATTGATGGGAGAACTGAGGCCCAGAGAGGAAAAAGAATTTACCCAAGGTCATACAAGAAAGAAATATTGTAGATTTACAAACTCTCTCAGTAAGAAAGAGCTTCAGAATTCATCCTGCATGGTCTGTACTAGAATCGCCTCTCAAGAATCCCCAAGGGGTAGTCATTCATCCTCCTCTTTGGGAGGGGCACCCTGCCAAGGCAACCCATTACACTTCTGGACTACTTTAATTGTTAGGGAGCTTTTCCTTACATGGAGCCAAGTTCTGTGTATCTGCCGCCTCCATGCTTAGTTTCTATTTCTGCACACTTCCCCCCTTCCCCCAGGATCAAACAGAACATATTTATTTAATCTCTCTTCCACAAGTGGCAGAGCTGCAATTTGAACCCAGAAGTTTCATCTCCAGATCCAGAGTCCTCTCCATTAATATTGCATCTTCTCCCTTCCAACAAGCAAGCTTAGGAGCATTTAAAGTGAGAAGAGACTGAGTTTATCAAATCCAACCCTGCTTCATTTTATGGATGAAGGAAGTGAGACCTAGAGGGGTTAAGTGGGAAGCAGAGGGGGGAAAAGCATGTAGTAAGTGCCTACTATGTGCTGTACTGCTGGGACTGTACTTTATAAATATCTCATCTGATCTTCACAGTAAGCCCTGGGATAAGTTATCATCATTACTACTTTAAGATTTAATAGACTGGGGGCGGAGCCAAGATGGCGGAGTAGAAAGACTCACCTGTGCTAGGTCCGAACCCACAGCCCATAGATTTCCTGTAAAAAGAACTCCTGACAAATTCTGGAACAGTGGAAGCCGCGCAGCAGCACAGTGAAGGAGATTTCCGTTGCAGAAAGCCCTGAAAAACCGACCACAAAGGTACCCCAGACGGGAGCGAAGCCCTGCCCTGCGCAATCCTCCCCTCCCCCGCCCCGGCCGCACGGCACTGAGAGGAGCGAGCAGACCCAAGCAGGCTTCAGGGACTGTAATCTCCCGCAGCCTCAAAGGTCCCTCCACCCACAGACGCACAGGTCAGTGAGAGATATGGGCTGAGAGGGGAGCGGGGTATCTCCGGGACTCGGACCCCTTGGGAAGCGGCTGCTGCGACAGAGGCTGAGGCAGCTTGGCCAGAGGCAGAGGCAGCTCAGCCAGAGGCTCTCGGAGCAGGCAGGAGCTCCACAGCAGCTCCATTACAAAAGGTCTCTGCATAAATCCCCTGAGGGAACTGGGCCTGGGAGGTGGCCCTGCCCCCACCTGAGAACCAGCAGATAAGCTCCCATTGAAGAGCAGTCAGGCCTGCCGCCAAAAGCCCTGAGGCTGGGGAGCAGCATTTGAATCCCAGACCCCAAGTACTAGCTGGGTGGACCTAGGCTGGGGTGGAGAGGACTCTCAGAAGTCAAGTAACTGGCTGGGAGCATTTGAATCTCAGACCCCAAGCACTAGCTGGGCGGATCTGGGCCAGGGGGTGGAGAGGACTCTCAGAAGTCAAGTAACTGGCTGGGAAA
>CM053769.1:389568067-389622675 GCA_028658325.1 Potorous gilbertii
GGGGAGAAAATTTTGGAACCCAAAATCTTGTGAAAATGAATGTAAAAAGTTAAATAAATTTATTTAAAAAAAAATTTGGAATAAAAGAAGCTTAAGCATTAAAAAAAAAAGATTTAATAGACTATTGCGTACAAGAATACAGTAACTGCTTTTTGTAGCTAAGAAAGTGTATTAGGATGTAATTTCGTCCTCTCTAGGTTTACAGAAAGTGTCCTTGGTTCAATTCTAGGGGGAGACAGGACAACAGGAATGATACGCAGGCACCTCTTCTTCCCACCTTGATTTTGATTTCCTCATGTAGGTTTCTATGTCTTGAATGTTTTTTGTTCTATGAGTCACTGGGACATCATGAATATTTGATATTGATAGTGTCTATTAAGAATGTCATTTTCAAGGTTTTATGGAGCAATGTTGTGCCTGGCCTATTGTGGATAACAGTTCAGTCTGTGGTAATGGGACATTTTCGGCATTTTTTATTGCGTTTCCCAGGATATTTTGAAACTTTTGTTCGTAGCATGAAAATGTGTTGCCTGCCAGTCCATGAAAGGTAGTGCATTTCTGATTCTAGGTTCTAGGTCATGCCTTGCTAGCTATTCACTAGGTGCATATGCTTATAGATTGAAGTGATGTTTTGAATAGTTTCCATCTTATCCATACCTAATCTATGTTGATCACAAAGTCTATAAGATCATTTAACTGTAATTTCTATTGGTAATGCTATTGTCTTGAATAGGAACCCTATAGAACCTAATAACAGCAGCGACAGCTAGTATTTCTATAGCACATACTATGTTCCAGGCACTGTGCTCAGCACTTTACAAATATTTTCTCATCTGATCCTCCTAACTTTGGGAAGTAGGTGCTATTGTTAACCCCATTTCATAATTGGGGAAATGGAGACAAACAGAGGTTGAAGTGACTTGCCCAGGACCACACTGCTCATAAGTATCTGATAACAAATAGCAATTTATTATTGTTATGACTTCTCAATTAAGTTGTCTGGACTGAAGCATAGCATTCGTTACATTGTCGCTTGGCCAAACTTCCTGCAAACTAAAAGACAAAAAAAAGTTAGATTTAATAATATCTGGGGCAGAGGTGGGAAACCTGTGACATGACCTTGACATGTGGCGCTTTAGGTCCTCAGATGTGGTCAAAGTGAGGCAACACCTCACACTTCTCAAGGTGAACCAAGCTCAAGGGGTTCCCCATCCCTGATTTAGGGACAACAAGTCTTATCTGACCATGCTCCCGATACCACCTCCCTTCTAGCTGAAACAGATCCTGCACACAGGAAGAGCCATCCCTATTCTCTCATATTGAACATGGGGGTGGGGAAGAGGTACTTTCAAGAGATGATCACAACTCTCAGTCCAGTTGCAGATGGATCTTCTTGCCCCAATCTGTGTCCCAGAACCGGGCATCTTCCTCTTGAATCTCTTCCATTTTAACTTATTATCCACGTCCTCAGCAAACACTCATTTGCCATGCTGAACAATGACTGTTGTGAGTAGCTTTGATTGTTGAACAGCTGTTATTTAAATATTTATGGCCAAACTGTTCCAAAAAAGGATCGAAAGCAGCAGTGAGTGTTTAAGAAATACATAAAACTCTATGGGGTAAATTTCTCTATGTGAAGATCTACATTTCTGTGTAAGTGCCAGATTTTCCACTTACCATTCTTACAAAGGAACCACTCAGGGAAGTTATCAACACTGGTCTTTCAGAACCTCTCCAAGTCAATTACAGCTGGGAATAACACATAGAATGCAGCTTGGAGTTTGTGGACTAAGGGTATCAAGTAGGAACTCAGGGCCAAGGGCTTGTCTTGCTCTGATGAGTTATCCCTGGCCAGCAGGCAGAGGAAAAAGCCTCTTGCCAAAAGCAACACCTTACACTTCTCTAGGTAAGCCAAGTTCAAGGTTATTTGCTTTCTGACCTCTAAAAATCCTAAGAATAATCTGATTCTTCTTGAGGATCTCATTGATGAAAAACATAAAAAGGGAAGAAATGGCTGGATTTTGCCCCTTGTACTCTATAGCTTATCCTGTCCCTAGGAATGACTGAAATACATGATCTTACTATGATCTTACTATGCTGTCTACACTAAAACATTTTTGGCAGAACAAATAGAGCCATTAAGGCTACCCCTAAACAGACTCCTTGAAATATTGTAGGATTGTCTGACATAAGGATGATGCTAGTGCCTCTTCTGCCTCCATCCCAGGCTGTCCTAAGGATTACATATGGATATAAGACAGAATTGTGTGCTTGTGCATGGAGGCTAAGAATCTGTGTTGGT
Organism: Potorous gilbertii; assembly: GCA_028658325.1. Classification (NCBI taxonomy): domain Eukaryota; kingdom Metazoa; phylum Chordata; class Mammalia; order Diprotodontia; family Potoroidae; genus Potorous; species Potorous gilbertii. Next base: position 389,570,370 of record CM053769.1, read on the forward strand.
CCATCTAAAGCAGGGCTTCTTAAACTTTTTTCACTGGTGACCCACAGCATTTTATCTTGAAGCATGGTCTATGGAGAGAACAGGCCCAAGATTAGGAGGCCAGCTCAAACCCAGGTAGGGCCAGATCACAGGCACATACATGCTGCAAGATTTGTATCTTGTTCTTTAGAGTTTGTGTTACTCTTGAGTTTGTTTTGTTTTTAGTTGAAATTTACTTTTTTTCTGGTCAATTAAATAGACTATAGCTTGGCTTTCTTCTTTTGAAGACTACCTTTTCATATCTTTTGACCATTTATCAATTGGGGAATGATTTATATTTTTATAAATTTGACTCAGTTTCCTATATGTTTGAAAAATAAGGCCTTGATCATAGAAATTTACTGTAAAAATTTCCTCCACTTTCCTGCTTTCCTTCTAGTTTTGGCTGCATTAATTGTGTATGTGCAAAACCTTTTTAACATCATGTAATCAAAATTATCCATTATATATCCCATAATCCTTCCTATCCCTTGTTTGGTCATAAATTCTTCCCTTATTCATAGAACTGATAGCTTTCCTTTCCTTTCCTTTCCTCTCCCAAAACCTTAAACCTACTGCACTCTGAAACTCATACATTGGAGGACACTAGGGCCCTGCCTAAGGGCTGGCTTCTGGATCCTCCTGGCTTAAAAGTGATTATCAGTGGTAACTATTGCTGTTTCCCTCCCAGCCTGATGTCCATTTTTTTTCCTATGCCTCACTAAAGGAGCCATTCCTTGGCTACTTCTTAAAGAGAATGGGTATTATCTCACCCTAAGTGAGTTCCTGAATAGATCTTTGCCTAAAGGGGCCAAGGTATCCCAATGCATCCTGGGTCATCTCCAGTCATCTTGATGAATACCTGGTCACTGGATTCAGATGGCTCTGGAGGAGAAGTGAGCCTGGTGACCTGCACAGCCCTCCCTCACTCAAAACAAAGTCAAGTGCAAGTCATGTCATCACTTCTCTGATGGCATGGTCTTCTTCAACAATGAAGGACAGACACAACAACCAACAGATCTCATACATCTTTCTAGGGCCTCTTTCAGGGATCTCCCCCACCCACAATTGAAACATAATATGATCTGATCCCACCCTTTATCCTCTTCATTTCCATAAATCAACCTAATTTACTGATAATAATGCTGGGAATCCACATTATTCCCATTTGTTAGATAAGGAAATTGAGTCTGAAAGAGGTTTAATGTCTTGTCTTTGGTTATGGTTAAATGTCAGAGGCAGGACTTGAACTCATGTCTCTTGACTTCAAGTCCATCGTTTATTACTTCTTGTTTACCAGTACAAAACATCAGAGACCTAGCAATAGAATCATTGAAATCTGCATGAGTTGTCATTTTCAGGATCATAAAATCTTAGAGTGCAAAGGGGCCTTAGCAGCCATCTAGTAGAGCCTCTCATTCAATGCAGGAATCAGTCCCCTCAATAGCATCCCTGATAGGTGGTCTCAAGATCACAGGATAAGGAATTTAAAGATGGAAGAAACATTGGAGGTCATTTAACCCAATTTACTCATTTTATAGATGAATCAACTAAGGGGAGGTAGGATGAGTTACCCAGAGTCACAGAGGTTGGAGTAGTAAGTGTATACACACACACACACACACACATATATGTATATATGTATATACACTTATATATATGTATATATATATATATATATATATATATATATATATATATATATATACATACAAGCAAACACACAGATATGTATGTGTATGGATAGTTGAATTGAATCCAATCTCTGCCTTGAACACCCTATTTTAGGTTAAAGAACTTTGTATCAAGAATCACTTAACAAGCTTTGCAACCTTGGGCAAATCACTTGAGCACTTTAAACCTCAGTTTCCTAATCTGTAAAATGGAAAGTTTGGACTAAATGGTTTCTGAAAGGCTCAGGTCTATAATTCAATGGGCTCCCAGATCCTTGTTTGCAGTTGTTGAGGAATGTTTGTTTCAACTATCTGTAAGGGGAACCTTTTTTGCCCCAATCTTCCCAGTTGGCTACCTAGTCTTTGGCATTTTCTACAGGTTTTTTTTGGTAGCCCTCTAGCCCAGTATGTAATTTGATACCCTAAAGAACATGTAGTTTTGTTCAGCACATATACATATTTGCCATTTATAATTGTTTCACTTTTATATTTTTTTTTCTCTTGTCAGGTTTCTCCACTCTTTTGGAATGTTGTAAGTAGTTTTCTTCAGAACTTATTAATCCCTACATTTGCTAGGATGTAAAATGTGAAGAGTTAATTTTGATGAGCTTAAAGTATTCTATATTAGCCCATACCTGTGGAGTGGGAGTAAAAAAAAAGGAAATAGTAATGGGGTTACTTCCCAGAAGATAATTGCAATAAACTCCATTTTCTTTGTTCACATGAATTCAGATGGCAGCCACAATGACAAATTAATGAACTAGGTTAGGTGCCCATTAGTGTCATGTGCTATTTGATATATGTATTAGTTTTTGTGCTCTTTAATACTATATAATAGGTAGCACTTTTGATAATAGACTCAAAGATGGTTAGCTTTGTTTTGTTTTATTTTTGGACAAATGAATGCAACTGGAGAAAATACAAGAATTTTATAGAAAGCTTAGACTTTGTGGTATGAGAAACAGACAGGTAGGGCTTCTCAAGCAAAATTCTAAAGCAGAGCATACTTTAGAGTCCCAAAATAAACTAAAAAGTACAGAGTATAAAAGATACCACTTTGTTTACTCTTTGTTGACCATTAAGAAAAAACACATTTGATTCAGAAGATCAAAATGTTATCTTAAACTCCCCACCAAGTTGTCTCCCATGCATATATCAAAATCCTACAAGATTCTTTGAAAGGTCAAACCAGAAATAACTTTGGTTGATTATTAACATAAAGAAAGGCATAATACACAGACATTTGCTTGCCACTGTCATGGAGGATGAATCCAAATTGAAAAGAATTCCATAGAGATGGCAAGGTCCTCCAGATACTCAAATTTGTAGATGACATTGTGTTGGATGTATCAAGCACTGGAACATTGCAGTGCTTCCTGAGAGCTGTAACCATTCAAAAATGTTTGATTTAACTATCTACACAGGAAAAATCAAGAGGATGAAGAATGGTTGTTGTCCAGACTATGATGTGAGTTGAATGAAAAATCCATAGAGCTGATTCACCAGTGTATATAGTATATAAATACATACACATATAGTTGGATGTCTGTCTGTCCATCTATCTATCCATCTATCTATCTATCTATCTATCTATCTATCTATCTATCTATCTATCTCTATGATTGCACCTAGGTCCAGAATTGAACATAAAGAGGTTAGATCTCCTTTGAGAAACAGCACATTGAATTTAATGACCTCAATGGCTGCATTGCCCCAGATTTGATCTTTTCTTGAAGTAAAGGGGTTAAATTATTTGTCCATGGAGGCACAGTAATGTCATAGAAAGATTCAAAACCAAGTCTTCCTGACTGCAAGTCTTGATGTCTATCTTCCATGTCACAATCAAAACAGTAAGTCATCCAAAAGGGAATGGAAAGTCACAATTTTGGGCCTAAGTAGACTGTTACACATTACCAGTGAAAATTTTGCAGAAGTTACTTAGAAGATGTCATCAAAAAGATGTATAAACAAAAAGGGATTTGTGCCAATCACATCAGAGGAGCAAAGGGATAACCAATAAACAACCTACATCCTTCATTGTACCCATGCAACATCAAGAGATCAAGAGGAAGGTCCCCAGAATGTGGGTGGATTCCCTAAAGTGAATTCATGGGAGAAGATGGAAAAGATGAGAGGGTGTAAAAGGTTGGGATCTCTATCATAGTGGGGAGTACCTAAAACATGAAATGGTAAATGTGTCTTAGAAATGAAATAAAGATGCTTATGGTATATGTCCATTTTTTTTTACCAGCACTTCTATTTTTTCTTATTTCATTCAATCCATTAACATTCCTGTAAGGATGAAAGTTGCGTGGTTATTCAAATCATATTCTATGTATAAAAAGTCACAGGTCAATAAGATTTTGTACTTAAAATGTACCTCAAAAATTTGAAAATTAGAGTTTTTTTGTGGTCACTGAGTGACTGGAAAGCCAATAAATCAGGCAACAATCTAAATATATGATTTATTTAGTCTTTTGTGGTTTAGTTGTTTTCAGTAGTCTTTACTCTTCCTGACACCATTTGGGGTTGTCTTGGCGGAGATATTGGAGTGCTTTAACATTTCTCTCTCCAGCTCATTTAAACTGAGTCAATTAGGGTTAAGTGACATGCCCAGGGTCATATAGCTAGGAGGTATCTGAGGCCAGACTTGAACTTAGGAAGAGGAGTCTTCTTAACTCCAGGCCTGGTGTTCTACCTATTGTGCCACTTAGCTGTCCTTATTTGGTATAGCCAAATAAAATTAAAAACACAAAGTTGGACATCGGTATATTTCTAAGCATCCCAAAATGTTTGGTTTTGCACAGTTTCAAAGCCAAATAACTGACTAAATTTTCACTTTTTAACCAGATGTTTAAGTAGACTGTAGAGATAGCCTATATCATTATTTTTCTCCTCTTTCTTCCTTCCCCACTTTTTTCTGCCTTCTCTGCTTCTCCTCCTATAATCCATTCCTTTCATAGTGTATTTATTAGAGCAGAGTCAAAGAAAAATGCATGTTAAATCAGAGATAATGAATCATACAAATTGATCTAGCTACTAACTTCACATACAAAGTCTATTACCCAAAGTTCACTTCATGTCACCTCAATTCAAGAAACATTTAGAATCAAAGTAGGATCAGAGATTTTGGAGCTGGAAGGTATCTTACAAGCTACCCATCTAAGTTCCTTATTTTACAGATGAGAAAAATGAAGCTCAAAGACTTTGTGACTAAATGCAAGGTGACACCACAATTAAGCATAAACTGATTTTGAAACCAGGTCCTCTCACCCCAAAGGCTAGGCTTTCCCAATGCATCATACCGATTTCTTTAGTTCTCATTATATGCATGATACTGTGCATATCTCATCTATAAAACAAGATACCTTATTCTTCTCTTGTACATTTCTTTTCCTGCATTCCCTGGGAATGATAGGATTTGTTTTTTCACTGTTGCTCAATGAATATTAAGGAATATTGATCCAATATAGTTTTCTTGGGTTTTCTAGCTGAGTTCATTTAAGATGCTGCATCTCATCAGACAACCTTCCAGGGTGCCTCTGGGAAATGATGGGAGTAGACACCCATGTTGTTGGGGATTGATGAGAGACAACATGCTCGTGACAGGATGAAAAATAATTTCAGCCATGAAAATGAGCCTTGGGCCTCCATCCTCATGGAAATCAGGGTAGTTCCAAGGAGAATTGAGCAGCAAGCTGAGGCACATAGCACTGGGATGAACACAGAGTAGGGACTCAATAAACACTTGTTAGACTCTTAGAGCACACAACACCCTTGGAGCAATAGGTGTCAGCTTATGGACAGCAGTGCCCTAGAGGAGGGTCATGTTATCAGAAAGGAAACAGAAAAGTCATACGCACATCTAGCACTGTTGTTTTGGTCTTTATTCAGCTCTGAAAATACATGCAGCAGAATGTCATTCATGCATATATATTGCTATTTTATAAATATATATAGATGCTGTTATGATTAATAAAATGCATTTTAAAACATTGTTGAATTCAGAGTAACTTTTTTCATCATGAATTTCTCAATATGGGCACTCATAGTACATTCATTACTATGCTGGAATATTAAGTTCATTCATTCAAAAACATTTACTAAGTGCCTACTGATGCAGTAGAAAGAGCACAGAATTTGAAAGTCACAGGATCTAAGTTCAAGTCCCAGCTTTATCTATTAATAGTTAAGTAATGAGTGACCTTGGATAAGTCATTTGAATTGTCTGGGATTCAGTTTCTTCATCCTAAACTGAACAGGTAAAGATAGATGACCTGTAAGATCCCTTTAAATGATAAAAAACAACAACAATAGCCAACATTTATCTTGGCTTTAAGGTTTGCAAAGCCCTTTCCAGGTATTATCTCATTTGCTCATCACATCCACCCTGAGAGGCAGGTACTATTATTGCTCCTATATGACAGATGAGGAACCCTCATAGCTTCAGATCTGTGAGCCTATCATGTAAACAAGAAACAAAGAAAAAAACAGTCCCTGCTCTTATGGTGTTTACATGTTATTTTGTAGAGCCTATAAACAGAGAAATAAATACAAAATACATAATAATTTCAGGGGAAAGGAGATTTTATTTTTTCCCAGAAATGTCTTCAGACTAGAAAAGATGGGGAACCACATGCTGACTTAGGGATTACATGGTCCAATCTGCTCTTATAGATGGGGAAATTGAGGCCCAGAGCTAAAAAGTATCTTGCCTGGGTTAGGTGACTGAACCAAAATTAGAACTTGGATCTCTTGCCTAATTCAAGGTCTCTTCTACTGTGGAACACTATCATTCTTCTGTAGATTGTTTAAAAAAAAGAACCCCAAATTCAGTGCTTCTCCTGGCAGCTCTATTCTATTTTTGCTTAGTTTTGCTAAGAATTTGTATTTGTTGAGGAAAGGTGTATATGTTTGCTACAGGCAGATATAATTTTCTCTTGTGAGTGACAGTGAGGGATGATAGAGCATTTAAAAAAATAAAGTTGCTAGCCTAGAAGATAGGAAAACAGTATTGATATAGTATATCATGATTTTACCAAGGCATTTACAAAGTCTCTCCTAATGTCTATATAACTATGGTAAAGAAATTGGTTGGATAAGAGTACATGAAATCAGAGAACTATGTTCCAAAAATATCATTCAGTGAATCATTTTCAATGGGGAAGTAAGTCTCTAGTGGCATGCCATTGAACTCTATTTGTCAGTAATCTAAATGAAGATATCACAGACATGCTTATTAACTTTGTGGATGAAACAAAGGGAGCATCAATTTATTGGGTGACAAAATCAAGATTCATAAAAAGGTTTCAGCAGAGTAAGATGAAAACAAGATGAAATCTAACCAGGAGACAGCTCTGAACTTAAATTTTAAAAAATTAACTGTATAAACTTAGGAATAGGGAGAGGAGAGACAACATGGGGAGACTTGGGTTGGCAATAATCAATAGGAAAAAGTCTTAGGAATGACTAAACCAGTTGCAATGCATGAATATTATGGAATATTATTGTGTTTTAACAGACTAAAAATATGAAGAATTCAGAAAAGTATTAGAAGACTAATATGTAATTAGCGAAGTGAGAAGAGCCAAGAAAATAATATACCACATCATTGTAATGATGTGAATGGAAAGAACTTTTTAAAAATCTGAATAGTAGGAAATAAAATAACCAAGTTTGGGAATGTGACAAAATATACCTCATTCTGTGTGAGGAGGAGGATGATTATGAGTCATATTATACGTATATTGCCAGACACAGATGCATTGGTTGGTTTTTCTGTTCTTTTTAGAACTTTGTTACAAGGAGTGGCTCCCTGCATGAGAGTGCAGAGGGAAGTTTTTAGAAATGAAGGTTATGTAAAACAAAAAAAAACATCAGTAAGAAAAGATGAAAAGACTTGGGGCTTACAGTCAACAAGTTCAAATAAGTTAATAATGATATCTGGCACTCTGTCATTTTTATTTACCTTAATAGGGGCAAAGTATTTAGGACAGAGAGGGCCACATGTGGCCCTCTAGGTCCTCAAGCACAGACATTTGACTGAATCCAAACTTCACAGAATAAATCTCCTTAATGAAAGGATTTGTTCTGTAAAACTTAGACTCAGTCCAAAGGCTGCACCCAAGGACCTAGAAGGTCACATGTGACCTTGAGGCTGTAGGTTACCCACCTTTGTTTTAGAACATAGGTAGTAATGGTGTAGTGACACCATTGAATGGTATTTTTTTCCATTTAATCCACAGTAGACTGGTTCAGGTTAGTGTACCATATTTTTAAAGGAACATTGATAGAGGAGTGAGTGTAAATCAGGAAACTCTACCATATGAGGAATAGTTGAAGAACCTGGGTATTTTCAGCACAGAGAAGAAAAAACTTACAGGAGACTTGATTGAAGTCTTAATATTTTTAAAACTTCCATGTTGATGGGGAAACTACAGTTAGTAAGAAGGCATATTTTACCTAATATAGATAAAAATTCTAACAATTAGCAATATTCCAAAGTAGAATAGGCTACCCTGTCAAGTAAAGGGGTCCCCATCACTAGAAGTTTTGAAACCAGAAAACCTGGGTGACTTCTTGTCAGGGGTAGAATTCAAGTCAGTTCCTACATGGTGTAGGAGGTTTGATTTGACAACCTCCATTGGTCTCTTCCAATTTAGAGTCTATTATTCTCTGAAGCACTTAGGGACCTAGAATTAGTTTGGACAAATATAGATGGTGCTTGTTAAATTAAAAAAAATTTTGGATGGTCCAGATGGTTTGTAAAAATGGCACCAATGCCTTCTTGTTAGGTTGTTGAATTGTCATGTTAATGAAACAATCACAGAATCATCTCATAATTGGAAGGGCCTTCAGAGGCCATCTGGTACAACCCAACCCATAATTCAGCTTTTGGAGCCCGAATGACTCTCAAAGGTCCTCTAATCCAATCTTCAGAGGAAACATATCCTTATAATGACCTAGTCTTTGCATTAATACCTCCAGTGGTGGGTAAATCACTACCTAACAAGGCAGCCCAACTCTCATCAAGAGTTAATGTCTTACACTCTGCACAGCGAATATTATAGAAATACAGTAAGTTCCTCAGAAATTTGAACCAGTCTGAAATTCACTGCTTTTCTCTTTATCACCCAAGTTAAAAGGTCAGAACAGCTGAAGGTGCCATGCCTTGATTCAGGGTTTTCTAAGTATTGACACTTTGAATCGTGTTGACCCTTAGTAGAATCAAGAAAATAATTATAGAGTGGGGGCTTTAATAGAGCCCTCAATGGTCCAACACAAAGTGTCAAAATTCTTACCATATAAGAAGGTATATTGGAAACAGCACTGAATTTTCAGTTAAGCAACTAGGGTTCAAATACTGACTCTATTAGCCTTTTTTGAGCTTGTCATCAACTAGCACTTCCTCTTAGTTTCCTTGTTTGATTATTTTTTGCACAAATTGCTATCTAGTTTTGCTAGAATTTTGGCTCTGTTACCTGTGCAACCTTGTGCAAGTCACTTGACTCTTCTTAGACTCAGTTTCCTCATCAGTAAAATGAGAAGTTAGGACTAGACAACCTCCAAGATGCCTTCCCATTCTTCCTGTTCTGAATAAGAATTCATTCTCTGATATTTCTTACAAGTAGTATTTCAGCTGCAGCATGAAAAGCTCCAGTGAGTAAGAAATTAAACCTCCTGGGGCAACCTACTTCACTTTTGTATGGATGTTATCAAGAGAAAAATCACCTAGTAAATTAGAGGAAGAAGGCAAGTGATGAAAATTGGTTGACTATCTGCAGAGGGGCATTGAGATAGCTGTCTGATCTCATCCCAAAGCATGTATCCAGAGTGTAATGGAGAATATCCCAACACTTGTCAAACCTTGTGACTATTAACCTGCTTGTGCTGAACCATATGGGGATATCACCTAAGCCCATAAGGTCTTTAGTTATGAAGTTCAAGACTTTGTAATCTTTAGTAATACTTTCTCGATTCCTTCTTATATTATCATTGAATGGAAATCTAGCATATCAGAGTTGGAGGAAGCCTCAGAAGCCATCTAGTCCAACAAGAATGATTGTTATAACAATCTGGCAACTGATCATCAGACTTTGCTTGTATGTCTCTAGAAAAGGGAAACTCACTACCACTCAAGACAGCCCAGGATACTTTGGGGATTTGGGAAATTTTTCTATACATTGAGTCAAAATCCATCTCTCTTCAACTTCCACCTGTTACTACTGGTCCTGCCCTCTGTAACAAAGAAGAATGCCTAATCCCTCTTCCACATGCTTTCTCCTCAAAACATCTGCTCTCTCTGAATAGCCTTGCTGAAGAGAACTTCATAGGCATTAAGAGCTGCTCAAGAATAACCTCCGCTCTTTCTAGTCACCTGAGTAAGTTTCTTGTAGACTTCCACTGACTAACTACAATATTCCCTAGTGAATAATATAGGTGACTGAAAGAGCCATAACCCTCACTTACAAGGGAGTGGTTTATTAGTCACTACAGCATACGTAATATTGGACAGGGTATTAGGTGATGCTGAAGATAGTTGAGTAACTAGTTACTCACTTGAGTAGAGATTTGAATCTCACAGAGAACAGATGCAGCGAAGGGGAGTGAAAGAAGGAAGAGAGAGGGAGGAGAGAGGTGGGGATAGTGGAGAGATGATGAGGACGATGCTATTAGAAGACAGCAGATCTTAACTATTGTAGGTGCAAATTGCCCTAACATTTGTTTCCCATCTGTGTATGCCCTATATGTGATTTCTATGCATGTTTACACTTTCCATTGAGTATGTGTGTGTATTTGGAAAAGAGTAAACATGGAATTTATGGTAGAAACAATCGGTTTTTCTTTTCATTATAATGTTATTTTTTCATTATGTGCTTTTGCTTGAAAATAAGTGTATTTCCTGATTGACCAATAAAAGTAACCATATCAGTGGGAGCGCTTTAGAAATGGTCCACAGAGAAATCTGACCAATGAAGCACCTAGAACCTGGAGTAGCTTTTTGAGGCTCTGTGGGTGAGGGGGTTTTCTTCATGCTCTGACTCTAGTAGGTTTTATCTTGTTCAGCGCAACATTCTAGTCTATTGAGAACTTTTTTGTTTCCTCACTGTTGTAAAATGTATCAGCTTTCACTTTCCTATCACCTAAAAGCGTATCTTTGATAAAGAAGGGAAACAATAGAGGACCAAGTACCAAACTCCACTGTAGACCTTTCTCCCAATAAAAAGGGACCTATAAATGACTATTCCTGACATTCACTAACTTTTGAATCCTCCTGGGTGTATTATTATGGTATGTACATCTATATATTCATTCATAAGAATACATTGGGAGACCGTCAAGTGCTTTGCTAAAAATGCCGTGACTGTAGCATCAGACTGATCCATCTGTTGAACTTAAGTAATCCTATTACAAAGGAAATAAAGTTACTCTTTTATGGTCTGTTCTTAACGAAACTTTATGGGAGGTTAATGGTCATTACTTTTCATTCTAAACCCTAACAAGGAATCTTTTAAAAATATATGTTCTAGAATTTCGCCTTGAATCAAAGTCAGGTTTCCTGGCTTATAGTCTTCGTTCTCTGTTTTGAAAATTTGCACATTGTCTTCTATGGTCCTATGGCACCTTTCCTAGTCTCCATTATCTTTCATAAATTTTGTTCTAAGTGAAATGGAGAGATCTGAGTCCAAATTCTGCTTCTGATATTTACTAAGTTTGTGACACTGGACAAGTTACTTAGCCTCCTTCACCCTATTTCCCCATCTTTAAAATGAGACTAATACTATCTGTAATACTAACTTCATATGGTCATTTTAAGGATCCAAATGAGATCATGTATGCAAGGTATTTTACAAACTGAAGAGTTTTATAAATACTGGGTATTGATAACCTCCAGTCCAGAGTGTCCATGGTGGACCTGCTTTAAAATGAGTTGTTCTTTATGGTAAACAATTGATATAATGAAGACCTGGTAAATTCACTGGACTGGGTATGTTTGTGCAAATACCCAACATGTATGGAAATTTATTCCGTATACACTGTTATTTGTATGAGCTGGATATGATGGTGGACATAACTACTGAATCACACATGCTTTCAAAGCTGGCAACTTCTGGATTCTCTGAGTATTGCCAGACTCAACTGCTGGAATCAAGAGTACATCATGGGGGCAGAGGGTTCTATTTCTCCCTGGGCAGATGATTGAAACACCTGCATTTTCGTGGAAATGACTATGTATATAATTAGAAATTTCTCCTGGGTGAAATACAACTGCTTTCTAGTTATTCTTACTTGTCCTTAAAGAACTTTAAGATGAACCAAATTGATTTCTTTTTCTTCTTAGAGACCACTATTTCACAAATTTCTTTTAAGGCCTGTGGTATAGTGTTCAAAGAGGAAAGTGGAAGTCATGATCTAGCTAGTTCAAGCAAAAACCCAGCTATATACTTCGCTTCAATTATCTGACTATTTTAGGTTCGATTGTTTTTTTGGTTTTAATCATATGAATAATTGCTTCAAATTCTTGCACATCTAGATCCAACCTAAGAGTCTTAAGGGTGAATAGGCTTTGTTTTGAAAATTAAACTCAATTCATAATGACAATTGCCAAAATTATAGAATTCAATATTGCAGCACCCATTTTAAGCTACTGATAATGAAGAGCTTGCAAAAATATTCATCCATTCATATTCTAGATAGGGACTACACTTTCCTTTTTTTTCCTCGCCATCACTAGATATAATGCTTCTGATTCAAAAAATGCTACTTGAAATAGTATTGCTAAGTACATATAAGTGCCTTTAATGGCCCTGTCTGTTATAGCACACTGAGCAAGGGAGATGCTCAAGCAACGCTATGAATAACTGGCAGTCCAAATGATTATCCTGTGGTCCATTTCACACTGCATAGTGTGGGAAGACACTTGGGTTTGTATTAAGTTAGCTATGGCTACTGCTGGAGGAAGTTGGGATCTTAGAAAAAGGAGCTAGTAATGGAAAATGCTGTCCACATCCAGAAAAAAGAGCTATGGAGTCCAAATGCAGATTGAAGCACGGTGTTTCTCTCTCTCTCTCTCTCTCTCTCTCTCTCTCTCTCACTGTTTGTTGGCTTCATCTTTCTTGCAATTTCTCCCATTGGTTCTAACTCATGTTTATGACATGACTAATGTAAAAATAGGCTTAATATGAATGTATATGTAGAGCCTATATCAGATTGTGTGCTGTCTTGGGGTGCAGAGAGGGAGGGAGGGGGAGAAAATTTGGAACTCAAAATCTTATGGAAGTGAATCTTGAAAACTAAAAATAAATAAATAAATGTAATTTTCAAAAAAAGAAAAAGAAAAAGGAGCTAGTGATCCTGGGGAAGGATATAGAAAGAAAGAACCTCATTTGCCTGGAAATAGGTCTTCTCCTGGTGTCTAGAATAACACCATTGGAAAGAAATTTCATTAGCTTGAAGTTTTGACATTTATTTAAGTTCAAATATCTGTCTACTCCACAATTTTGTTTAGGGCACATCACTATTTGAGATAATATTTGTTAAGCTCTTAGCAGTGCCTAATATATAATAAGTGATTAATACGCAGTTTTTCTTTTTCTCTTCCCTCCTTCTTAGCAGGGGAGGTAATACTTTCACTCAATATATGCCCCTTGGACATTTCTTGGGTTTCAGTGGTACCTAATTTTTGCCTAGTTTTTTCTAGTATGAGAAATACTTTTAAAAATGATTTTGTAAATATGCAAACTTTCCTTCCATCTTTGATATTCTGGGATATGTACTGTCCAGTAGTAGGATTGCTAGATCAAAGACTATGTACTTTTTAGCTTAATGACTTTCAAAAACAATTTACAATGTTTTCTAGAAAAGTTGGACCAATTTATGGTTCTACTAACCACACATTAGTGTTTTTATTTGTCCAACAACCCTTCAACATTTATTGTTTCCTCTTTTGTCATCTTTATCCATCTGATTAATGTCAAGTGAAACCTGACATTTGTTTTAATTAATATCTCACTTATTATTAGTGATTTAGAGCATTTTTCTTCTGGCTTTTGACAGCTTGCATTTCTTCTTTTGCAAACTTCCTGTTTATATTCTTTGACCATATCTATTAGGGAATGGTTCTCATTTCTGTATATGTGTGTCAGTTCCCTTGGACCTTGAATATCAGACTTTTATCAGAATATATGAAAAGAGAATTTTCCCTCCAATTTACAGCTTTGCTTCCTTTTCCAGCTGTACTGACTTAATGCAAGAGCATTTTAAATTTATATAATCCAAAGTTTTTTTTTTAATATTACATAAAGAGACCATAGGGTGAAATGGAGAGAGAGCTGGCCTTGAAGTTAGGAAGATCTGGATTCAATTTTCACCTCTAACACACCCTGATTGTGTGATTCTGGACATATATATAGCTGTACATGAGCTTTATACAACTGTCATTTTGATATACCTAAAATATGGAGCTGCCTGACTTTATCCCATTCAAAAATCTTTAATTGCTCAATTTTGGTTTTTTATTACAATAATAAAAATGTAATAACTACAGCTAGCATTTATATATCGCTTCAAAGTTTGGACACTATTTTACAAACATCTCATTTAATCCTCCTAACAACCCTGGGAAGTTGATGGCATTATCATCCCCATTTTACAGAGGAGGAAACAGGCAAACAGAGGTTAAGTGACTTGCCCAGTTGTCAAACAGCTCATTAAATATCTGAGTTAGGATTTGAACTCAATTCTTTCTGACTGCAACTCGAGCCCTTCAGCCACTGCAATACCTAGCTGCCTCACTTTGGTATTTAAAACCCTTTGCAATCTAGCTCCACCTAGCATTCCAGGCTTCTTTCATATTACTCCCCTTTAGGAGCTTTGTTCCACAGAGACTACTCAACTAGATGCTCCCCAGACACAATGTTTCACATTGCACACATCTGGAATGCTTTCTCATTTTACCTCCACCTCTTAGAATCCCTATTATAGGTATCTCAAACTCAGTATATTCCAAAGAAAACTCATTATCCACCCCTCACTCCCAAGAAAAAACCTTCCCATATCCCTGACTTCTCTATTTTTGTGGAGTGTGGCACCATCTTTCTAATCACCCACATTTTCCACCTTAGAATCCTCATTAATCTTCTTAAAGTACTGATGTGACCATGTCAAACCCTGCCTCCCTCCCATTCCATAAACTTCAGTGGCTCCCTATCACGTCCAAGGTCAAATATAAAATCTTCTGTTTGGCATTCAAAGCCTGTCATAGCCTAGCCTCCTCCTACCTTTGCAATCTTTTCATACCATACTCTCTCACACATACCCTTTGATTAAGTGACAGAGCCCTGCTTTCTGTTCCTTGAATGTGACATTTATCTCTTGACTGAGAACTTTCCCTGGCTGTCCTCCAAGCCTAGAATTTACTCCCTCCACATCTCTCCCTCCTGATTTCCTTGGCTCCCTTCAAGTCCTAACTAAAACCCCACCTTCTACAAGAAGCCTTTTCTAATCCCCCTTAATGTTAATGCCTTCCTTCTGACATTTCAAACTTTTGTATTTTGAAATTTGTGCCTAGAGATTTAGTCAATAGCAATCTTAGAAACCAGTTTTAGGAGGGCAAATATAAGAAATTGATACTGAAGACTGGTTTTGAACTAGGTAGCATCTCTGTGTATACATGGCATTGGCAGAGGGCCTTGTCTGGAAATAGTAGCCACTTCTTTTCCATGATCATTGAAGGAAGAAAAGACAAGTAGTAGACGCAAATAGCATAAAGGAGACTGGGCTAATGGAACACCAAGGAGACATTTTACCAGGTCAATTTAATGTGGAAAAAGTCTCCTTTGGAAAGTTCTCATTGAAAGTAAAATAATCATTGAGATTTGCTCTACAGAAGACATCTGTAAGACCTTCAAATCCTCTATGAGTTCCTGTGAATCTAGATTGCCATTTTTCCAAGTAAGATTCCATTCGGTTCTTATGTGGAGTGAAGATTTCCCACAGACCCCCCAACTCCATGGAACCCTAATGTGCCTGTTGATCACCTAGTCAATCAAATTAGAACACCTAATAATATAGTAATATGTATACATATTACATATATTGTATTACACATATGTATAATATATTATACATATCACATAATATATTACATCTATTATGCATATTGCATATATTACATATAAATATGTACATAATAATACAGTAATTATGTACTTTATTGGGGTGAAAACCTCTTATCTCATTACTTTTAAAATTTACCTAACTCTCATAGAATTATAATTAAGCAAATCAGCCTTAGTCAAGATGGCTACCTTTGCTATATACCACACTTAACCAGACTTCACTTCTCTCTAGTCTATACCATAGAATTCCTAGCTCAGCTTAAGATTTCTCTCCTTATCTAGTCCTTTCTAGAGTAGCCATATCTTACTCTTCAGTTTGGAATGATGACTAGCCACTTGTTTAGATTCCTATAGGACTTTATAGCACAAAGCTTTCCTTAGAGTAGATATTTAATAAACATTGAATTTAATTTCTCAAATTATATGAATGTCTATGCTTCTGGAATAGCCATATATTGTTTCCTATTCTGCTTATATTTATAAGCTCCTAGCAAAGAGAGCATTTGTCTCATCTTTCTTCACCCTTCTTCCTACAACTTTTCATCCAGAAGGGCTTCAAAATGTTGACTGGCATTTCCCCCAATTACCTGTGGTGGTTATCTTCCCACTGGAAAAGGAAATGTCAAACCACTACGGTGCGTTTGCCAAGAAAATCCCAAATGTGATCATGAAGTTGGACATGAGTGAAACAACTGAACCATATCATCCCACTCTTCATGATTTTGAAAGATGTATGTATGTATTTGTCTATATGTGCATGTGAATGGTGAGGGAGGAGTGTCAAGGGGAGGAGAAATCCAATAATCTAACCTTCACTGTCTTCAGCAAAGAGTCAAAATATGCCTTATTGCGACAAACATGGCAATCCAGAGCTGGGCTTGGTAGAAAAAGATTGGGTTTGGCTCCCTCCTTGTTGGCCTGTCCTTTGCCTATGCCCATGCTGTGTCCAACACAACAGTCAGGAAGCTTGGGCAGTTCAGATGAAAGCCTCATCAGGAGCCAAACCTTCAGGTGACTTCCTACTAGAATGAAATATCAGTAACAACCACAGATAGCCCTTCAGAGCTCCCCTCAGAGAAGCTATGGGAGTCACTGGTAACTTGGAAAAGGTTGGTGTTGAAGAAGGGGTAGAGGAGGGGATTACAGGCATACTCTAACCCATTTCAGATCATCAGCAAGTCTTGCACAAGAGAGTGTGTTCCTCAAGTTTGGGTACTTGACCTCTATCTGCACCCTCCACCAAATGGAGGAAATTAACTTGGAATCTGCATTTGATGAACTTCCAGGATGTTATGACTCTTGGTGATTTTGTCAGTTGGGTGTTTCCAGTGCTTTCAGAGACTCACAGAATCCCAGAGTTAGAAGGGACTTTAGCTATCAACAAATCCAATCTCCTTCCCTTTTCTCCCCACCCCATCCCCACCCCTCTGCCCATCACAGATGACAAAGCTGGGGAATGGAAAGAGGACATAAAGGACTCAGATGCTATGCACTAAGGGATAGGTTTGCACAATAATGATAGCTGATTTTTATATAATATTTTACAAAATAGTGCCACTTACTTATCACAAAAATACTGTGATGTTAGTACTTCAGGTTTGTTTATTATTCCTCCATTTTACAGACAAAACCCCTCCAAGTATCAGAAAGATTAAGAGACCATTCATGGGCATATAAATCCTGTGTTCTTTCCATGATGCTACGCAGCAAATGATCCAGCACTTCCTAAAACGTGTAATTCTACCAACAGATGAGGAGGGGACCCTGCAACAAAGATTTGTTGCATGTCTACCATCAAATCCATAATTATTCATTGAACCTATACTATATATGGTTCACAGAATTTAGTTATGAGGGACTACAAAGAAGTATAAGACTGGTCCACCTCCTTGAGAAATCTATAATCAGAAGGCATTACATATATATAGATAATTAACAATACTAAACCCTATATGTTGTGTGCTGAATGGGTTGCATAACCAATACATTTTATGGTATTTTTTGAGGGAGAAGAGGTCACTGAAAACTAGGTTGGTAGGGGAAGGTTTGAGAGAAGCCAGAGGATTTGATCTGGATATTGCCAAAAGAATGAGAATCAAAGAAGGTGGAGAGAAGATGGAAAAGTATTATAGGTAGGGAAAAGGCAGTGACAAAGTTGGGAAGACAGAAATAAACATGGTACTTAAATAAAAGAGTAAATCTCCCTGGTGGGGCTATTAATGTAGGAAAGTAGTAACAGCAGAGACAGATGCATTGACTAACTCACCCTGCATTTTATTGCCAACATACACTCAAGGATTTTGATATGAGAAGATCTTTATTCTAGATTTCTTCCAGCTCTGTTTAGTAGCTACTAATGTCTGAGAATGGATTTTTAACATTATTAGGGATTCCCAGATTGAAATGTAAATATGAGTACCATGATGTACTACTATTGATGGAATAAAGTTCTACTACTCACTAGAAGCTCACAGATACTAGAATTTGGAGCTACATATACTCTTTGATGCTACATGTAGACTTCGAAGTCCTTGGGTGCAACCTCTTGACTGAGTTCAAGTCTTCACATTATCTTCCATTTTTTATTCTTTTGGCTTTGTTTTGTGATTTCTTGGTTTCTCAGAAAGTCATTGGCCTCCATCTGTTGCATTCTAATTTTGAGAGAACTATTTTCTTCAGTGGGTTTTTGAACCTCCTTTTCTGTTTGACTAATTCTGCTTTTGAAAGCATTCTTCTCTTCATTGGCTTTTTGAACCTCTTTTGCCAATTAAGTTAGCCTATTTTTCAAGGTGTTATTTTCTTCAGCATTTTTTTGGGTCTCCTTTATCAAGATATTGACCCGTTTTTCATGCTTTTCTTGCATCTCTCTCATTTCTCTTCCCAGTTTTTCCTCCACCTGTCTAACTTGATTTTCAAAATCCTTTTTGAGCTATTCCATGGCCTGAGCCCATTGGATATCTATTTCAGATGTTTGGGATACGAGGCCTTGACTCCTATGTCTTTCCCTGATGGTAAGCATTGTTCTTCCTCAAGAGAAAGGAAAGGAGGAAACATGTGTTCACCAAGAAAGTAACCTTCTATGATCTTATTTTTTTTCCCTTTTCTGGGCATTTTCCCAGCCAGTTACTTGACTTATGAGATTCCTTCCACACCCACCTCACCTCCAGATCCACCCAGCTAGTGCTTGGGGTCTGAGATTCAAATGTTGCTCCCCAGCCTCAGGGCTTTCAGCAGTGGGCCCAGCTGGCTGCTATTCAATGTGGGCTTAAGTTCTGGTGCTCAGGTGGGGGCAGGGCCGCCTCCCAGGCTCAGTTCCCTCAGGGGGTTTATGTGGAGATGTTCAGTAATGGATCTGAGCTCCTGCCTGCTTGGGGAGCCCAGGTCTGCTGCTGTCCCTATCTCTGCTGCTGCCTCCCAAGGGGGCCTGAGTTATGGAGACACTCCGCTTCCCTCTCGGCCAGCCTAGAAGCCTCTCTCACTGACCTGTGCGCCTTTGGGTGAAGGGACCTTCGCAGCCACCAGAGATTCCATCCCTGAAGCCTGCTTGGATCTGCTCCTCTCAGGGTCACGTGGCCAAGGCAGGGCTGGGCTCCGCTCCTGTCTGGTGTGCAACGGACCTTTGGGATCAGCTTTACAGAGCTCTCTGGAACAGAAATCTCCTCCACTCTATTATTGTGCGGCTTCCACTGCTCCAGAATTTGTTTGGAGCTCCTCCTTATAGGTAGTTCGTGGACTGTGGGTTCAGAGCTAGCATATGTGAATCTTTCTACTCTGCCATCTTGGCTCCTCTCCCAACTGAGTTCAAGTTTTACAGAATAATTATTTTATTAAGGAGATTTGTTCTATGAAGTTTGGATTCAATCAAAGGGTCCCACTTGACGACCTAGAGGGCTACCAGGGACCTCGAGGCCTCAGGTTCCCCACTTTTGGCCTATGATCATAATAAAGCCCGAAGAAGTTGAAACTGTGGTGATACTGACCCATACCTGGTGTCGCTGCTCTCAAGCTCATACCCTTGACTCCTCAATTCATTTGCTCCCCCTGACCCACCCATATCCAGTTTCTTTTCCTGTGTAGAGAGTATTAGGGACTCAGAGCTATGCACTTCAGCTTGTTATTAATATCTTTGATACTAATGTAGCACTTGGTACAACCCTTTGCACATGGCCACCAAAAGATACCTTAGTTTCAAGTTACTTTGTATAATAGTTCCCCTTCAAAATGATAATTCCCAGGTTTCCACTGATGTATTTGCTTTTAACAGCCAGAGCAAACATGAATTCAAAACTTAAAAAAATTCAATTTTCATTGCAAATAAAGTGAGAAATAATAAACCCCTTTCCTCCAGATGGGAGAGTCTCTCAAAGGTTACCACAACATCAGGGGAGGAAAAACATACATGAAAAACAACACATATGACTAAAGAACACATATGAAAAGCCCACATGTAGGGAATATTCACAAAGGATCACACACCAGGAGCCCATATGGTTAAGGTGCATGTGTGGAGGAATTATTTGTAGGGATACCTATAGGGTGGCTCACACCTACCTTGTGTCAATGATTCCTATTTATCCTATACACATATCTTGCTTTGTATATATTTGTTTGTATGTTGCCTCCCCCATCAGATCATAAGCTTCTTGAGGGCAGTGACTCTCTTTGAACTCTTATCATTATCCAGAGCTTAGCACAGTACCTAGCACATATTAGGTATTTAATGAATATTTATTGATTAACAGATACCTCTCATACTGGAGGAGTGGCTGTTTTCTAATTACTCTTGGCTGGCCAGAATATTTCCCTCATCACTGGGCATCTCTACTAGTCTCTTTACCACCAAGCCTCTCCCTGCCACCATCTGCTGGTAGATAAAGCTATTTCTATGCTATCCATCTATTTATTTCCATCTATGATCCATTTCATAGGATTATAGAACCAAAGATTTAGAGCTAAAAGGGACCTGAGAAGCCAGAGTCCAACTTTCTCATTTTGCAGATGAAGGAACTGAGGGTGATAGAGAATAAATGACTTACCAAAGGTCTCACAGGTAATAAGTTTCTAAGGTAGGATTTGATTTCAGAGCTTCATGGCTCTATCCCCAGGGCTCTTTCCACTGTACCACTTGATATTATTCAGTCATTAAGTCATGTCTGACTGTAGGCGATCCCCATGGACATTGTTCATAGGGTTTTCTTGGTAAACATACTAGAGTGGTTTACTATTTCCTTCTCCAGGCTGTCCTGATTACATAAATGAAGAACAGAGGTAAATAAGGTCTAAGTGACTTATCCAAGGTCACACAGCAAGTAAGTGTTTGAGACTGGATTTGAACTTAGATCTTCCTGATCTAAGGCTCAGTGCTCTATCCCTTCTCCCACCTAGCTGCCCACTGTGCCTCCTAGGTCTCTTCTAATTAAAAAAAACAATACAGGCAACTTTGAGTGCTTTTAAAACTCTCCCTCAAAATGGAAGTTATTCCAGTAGAATGTAATGCCCTCCTTGAGGGCAAAAACTGTCTTGATTTGTCCTGATATCTTCAGTACCTAGCATGCTGCCTAATAGGGGCTTTAATGATTGCTATGACTCAAACAATTTTTATCTAATCAGTTATAAAAGCCTTTCTTTCTTTCCTTCCCCTATATATTTCAAATACATGGAATACATGGTATGCTGAGGATGGTTTCAGAGATGATGGCATTTTACAGGAGAATACATTACTGGAGTACTCAGGTGGGATTTAGGAGACAAGGGAATGATAAACTAATACTAATAAAAATTTAATAATACTAGTAGTAGTGTTAATAAGCATCTTTGAGGTTTGCAAAGCTCTTTACTTACACTGTCTCACTCAATCCTCATACAACCCTGGGAGGTAAGTGCACTTGTTATCCCCATTTTACACATGAGGAAACTGAGGCTGAGAGAGTTCAAGGGACTTGACCAGAATCACTCAGCTAGCAAGGGTCTGAGCTAGAATTTGAACTCTTCTTCTCTCCAAATCCAGACTCTTAAGCAACCTAGCTAGCTTCCCGAGGTAAAAGGTTCCTGCCAGTTTTAATGAGAACATTTATGGGCAGATGTAGTTGATAACAGAGTACTTTATATCTGCAAACTGCTTTCATATATGGCCTTGCCCTTACTGATCCTCATAATTGATCCTAAGTAGATAGTCTGTTATCATCATCCCTGTTTTACAGATGGGAACACTGAGTCTCAGAGAAGTGCAGTAATTTGCCTATGGTCACACAGCAAGTAGGTGATAAAGCCAAGATTTTCAACCAGATTTTCTAACTCTAAGCTAGTATTCTTTATCTGTCCTCCAGGCACCGAGAGCCCCTGTCCTAGCAGAAGTGCCCTGGAGCCAGGGTTCAAACTGGTTCTCCATTATTAAGTTTTCAGCATAAACATTTTTACTCTCAATATCTGCAAATATTACGTCAGGGTTTGATTTATTGTTTTGTTGGTTGTGTGGATTTAAAAAATGGTGGGAAAATGTTAAAAAGGCAGTTTGAAAGTGTGTCATGGCTACCCACCGCCAACCCTGGATTGTTAAACATTTCCCAGCACATCCCGGAAAGGACACATTTTTGTTCATCCTCTGTCTCAATGCTGAACAGCCTGGCAAAGTCAGGGAGTGCATAACTTGGAGTTAGAAGACTTGGGTTCCAGTGGGACTCCAGTATTTGCATATACTTTAACCTCCCAGTTTTCTTATCTCTAAAGTAGAGATAATGCCTTACCTTACAGGGTGATTGTGAGGAAAATATTTGTTAAGCATAAAGGTTGTATAGGACTACAGACCAGAAAGTGCTGATCTGCATTGCAAGATCCCTCCCTCACAGTTCCCTATACCAATGAAAACCCAAGTGTGGTCACAAAGAAATAAAAAAAAAAAGCATTATTAACTAGCAAATTGGGGATATAGCAAATTAGGGGCTCCCTATAATTCCCATTTCATATTATGTTTCCTTTTAGGAAAGGGAAGAAGGGAACAAGCCTTTTTATAGCACCTATTATATTCCAGGTACTGTGCTAAGTTCCTTCTTTTTAAACAAATATTTTCTCATTTGATCCCAATAACCCTGAGATAAAGGTGCTATTAGTATTCCCATTTTACACTTGAGGAAACCGAGGTGGAAGGCAAGTAAGCAACTCGCTTAAGATCACACAGCTAAGTAAGTATCTGAGACCAGATTTGAACTCATCTTCCTGACTCCAGGCCCAATGCTTGATGGACTCACTGTACCACCTTCATATATATACATATTCTTACTGAGGCATGCCCTCTTGAATTCAATTCTCTCTATCATAGTATCATAGTATCACTATAAGTTCCTTTCCCAGGACCATGACATACAAGGGGACAGAGAATTAAGTAATATATAGTGAGGTTAAAAAGCTGGTGGGCAGCTAGGTGGCACAGTAGATGGAGTGCTGGGCCTGGATTTAGGAAGATTCATCTTCCTGAGTTCAAATTCAGCCTCAGACACATAGTAGCTGTGTGACTTTGGGCAAGTCACTTAACCCTGTTTGCCTCAGTTTCCTCATCTGTAAAATGAATTGGAGAAAGAAATGGCAAATCACTCTAGTATCTTTGCCAAGAAAATCCCCAATGGGGTCATGAAGAGTCAGATGCAACTGAATAATAACAGCACATTATTGACAAGTCCTAGTGAATGAGGTGACTAAAACCTCCAGATATTTTTCAGACTTGCTACTGTCTAACCATACCTCATCCATGTTATACATGGGACCCATATTGCATTTCATCACATGGTAGCACCCCTCAGCATATTGAAGTGCATAAATTCCCATTATTATTTGATACCTAGGGGAAAAAAACAGGGGAAGGGGAAGATTCAAAACTCATGGAGCCCTGCAAGGTTCCAGTCTTTGAGGCTACCCATCATCCAGGACAATACATTCCACAAACTTGAGTCTTTAATCAAAGAAAGTTTAGCCAATATGCTGTTTAACGTGGGTAAATAGCATATAGCCCAGTTGCAATAGGAACATTCTCTGATTTTTTCCCATCTCTGCCTGAGGACATCCTATCTGACCTTCAAGGATTGGTTTAAATGTCATCTCCATAAAGCGTTCCCCCATCCCTCCAGCCAGAAATGATCTTCCTCTCATCAAATGTTTTACTTCATTTATATAACCATAACATTTCAATATATAATACTGTACACATGTTTAATAGATTAGACTTGAATGAATGATTGAAAAACATTTATTAAGTGTTTGCTGTGTGCCATACCTTGTGCTAAGGCACTGAAGATATAAATACAAAAGACAGTCCTTGCTCTCTAGGAACCTACTTTCAAATGAAAAATCAACACATATGGGGAGGATGGGTGAGGGGTGGGGAGGGTGGGAAGAAAACAAGCCATTATTAAGCACCTACTATGTGCCAAGTACTTTAGAAATATTTTCTCATTTGATCCTCGTAACAACCCTGGGAGGTAAGTGTAAACGGGCGGTACCCTAACATACTCAGGATGGCCGCTAGTACAGGTTCTTTGATCTGCTTCTCTAGGAACGACTGCTTAAAAAGGGGTTAACAGTTCTACTTTTAATGACATTCACTAGTTTAGGGGAAAGGTCAGCACCTTGAATGTCAGAGAAAATAAAAGCCAAGGAAATACAAGCAGAGAAAATGTAAGCAGAGAAATGAGCATGAAGACAAACATATAGGGCTCTGACTGCCTGAATCAAAGCAATATTGCTATACACTTTACAAACACCACTGGATAGAGAGAACCTTTACATCTGAGCAGTCAGGGGGTCCTGAACATGTCACTACTCAGAGTCTCGAATGGGAAATCAAATGGTCCTTCTCTTAAGTAAATCCCCAAAGCAAAATACCAACTCAGAGGATATATACACTTTTCAGAGCCAGAAGACATCACAATCCTTGTGATTCAGTGTCTGATCAACTTAGTACCAAAAGGTATGGAAGCTTCCTACAAGCAAGCTCCTTCTAAGCAAGCTCCTCCTTGGGCAAGTCCCTTACCCAGTGGGCTACAGGGTTGAGGAAGATCTTATTATCCCATTAACATTACATCAGTTTCTATCATAATCTCAATGTTAAGAAAACTAAGTCAGACAGGGGTTAAATGACTTGCCCAAGGTCACATGGCTAGTGTGTGTCTACGGCTAGGTTTGAATTCAAGTCTTCCAGCTTTATTGTGCCACTAGTTGGAATGATAGCCCAGGAAGGGTATTATGATCTGGGAAGGGTGGAGAGTGGAGCAGTCCCTTAACACACTTGATTTGATGACAGTTCTCAAACAGAGACAGAAAACAGGAAGTGCAATAATTAGGGTACAGATAATGATGGCAAGGGCAGGGCAGAACATGGCTAGGGCGCAAATGAGACTACATGGTGCCAGGCAGTACAGAGCTGAGTGACTTAGCTCCCAGGCATGGGCTTTGGTGGTCTAAGCTACAGTACAAGTAGCATGGCCCTGAGACAAAAGGCCATGTCTTAAAGTAAACAAGTGAACAACCTTTCTCCTGTCCTCTTGTTTTATTTTTGCTGCCAACCAGTTCTTTTAGAGGAACTGTTTGTAAGGTATATATTCACAGGCAAAGCACATTGTGTGCTTGCTATACATTTTTTTTCTTTTTAAAGACTGACTCTTTTTGCTTCACACAAGCTAAAAGTACAGGGGCTCCTCACAGTCCCAATTCATTACTGACCAGCTCCAGTTTTAAGCTCAGCCAGTTCACGGCTCCTTAGGCCACCTGGTGGCTCTTCAGGAACAAGGACTCACTATATTAATGCAAAACTTAGTTCAGATACTTGATTGTCATTGTCCACTCTTAAGCTCAAAAAATTTGCCAGCTGTCTCCTGGGTAGTGAGGATTACAGGCATCGACCACCAAGCCCATCTCCCTACATGTTTTTAGCACACACAAAAATCAGGCTAAAATGAACATCAATGAGCTGCCTAAGGAAATAATGAATTCTCTCTTGGGAGGTCTTCAAGTGGAAGTTTGTGCATGTGTCACAGAGGGGATTTCTGTCCAGATTCAGGCTGGACTGATTAACTACTCTGGAGATTTCTTTCAACCTTGACATTTCTGTGATTTGGTGGCAAAGGAAAAGCAAAAAAAATTATAAAAAGGCCTGAAAGGAGAGGGGCGTGGGGAAAGCTAGTACGGTGCTTTACCTTGATGGTTGTGGTTTATTAGATGGTTATATGGATTTGAACCTCAGATCTTTTGAAGCATCACCTGGTATAGCCCAAACCCTCTATCAATTCATGACCTAGTCATGACCTGGGGAAGGTGGCCAAGAGCCAGGCTAGGGAGTTGGCGGGACAGGCCCTGGGAATAAGTTGTCGTCGCAACTTGAAACATTGACTGGGAACCATGCTGAGTTCTGGTTGTTTGGGGTCCTTCAAGAATATAAGGGGATGGTTCAGTGAACATAAGGTCTGATTAGCTGAAATACTCAGATAGGTGGTTCTATTTCCCTAATAACTTTTAATTAAAACCTAATTAGCAAGATTGTTCTTGATGGTTGCTGTCTTTGTAAAACAGTTGTTATTATTATGGGTGAATATTTCTTGTGTAGGGGCTGCCTGTTACAGCCTTCCAACCCTTGCAGTGAAATATTTCCTCTTCTCCATCACTGGCTTGCTGCAGTAGGGTTATTTTTAGATTTTGGCTGAGTTGGCTTCTCATTTTGGCCTGTGCACCCCCAGGAGATTGCTGCGCCTACAGATGGAGACTAATTGAAAACTAACCATAAGGTTCAAAAGCCTGGGTGGAAGAAGAGCTGCAGGATGCTCCAGGGAGCCTGTGTGTTCCCACTTTGGCTCCTCACTGCTTAAGGATTCTGAGTGAGCATCATGTTTACTGGAGCACTCATCACTGCACTGAAGTTTTATGAAGAATGCTGACTTTATTGCAAACAAGGGAATGAACCAAGGGAGCTTGGGTGAATTGATGAAGCAGTTCATATTTTTTCTTGAAGCCTGCCCTGATCTACATTAGACTCCATTTCCCACCCCTTGTGCCCATTCCTACCCGACCTGCTCAAGTGTAATCTTTTTACCTTCCTCTGAATTATTTTAGTAATATATACCTTGGTTCTAGATCCAGAAAAATGTAAGGTTCTTAAGACCAGGAAGTATTCTGCCTTTGTTTTTGTATCTCCAACTACTTACACCATACCTGACATATAGAAGGTGCTTAATTAATAAATTGTGCTAGGCTAGGGTTTTAAAATTTGTTTAATATCATGGACCCCCCCCCCTTTAGCAGTCTGGTGAAACCTTTTGATCCCTTAACAAAATACTACTTTAAAAGCATGCAATAAAGTAAGATTACAAAAGAAACATATTATATTGAAATACAGGTATCAAAATACTTTTATTTAATTTGGGGCGGTTACATTTTAAGTTCTTAATGGTCTCCAACCTTCCTTCCTTTCCCATCCCACACTAGAGAAGGTCACCCTTTCACACACACATATGTATATGTACATTTGTATATACAATTATCCCCTCCACATTGCAGGGATTAGGGGCACAGTGCCCCCATGATCAGGAAAATCTGCGTAAATATTTTTGGCCCTTCCTTTGTACCAGAGAAGTTTGAATTATTGTGGTATTAAAAGTTAAAATATGATAATGTTATACAATATTATACATATATTTTATATATTTCTGAGTTTCCAAACATTTTATATGTTGTCTGCTGGCTTTAAGTGTCATCTGTGGCTTCTGCAAAACTCCCCCAAAATTCTCATTTAATTTCTTATGCTGACCTGCATCTATATATTCAAACTGCAATGAGGAAAGCTGTGATGTGAAAGGGATAGCTCTATATGTTTGTCCGTCCATCTGTCTATCATGTATCTATCTATCTATCTATCTGTAAAAACCATACTGTGCATACTTCTATTTATCAGTTCTTTCTCTGGAGGTAGATGGCATCTTCCTTTGTAGTTGACTTGAGTATTTATAAACATTCAGAATAACTTATTCACAATTGTATATCAAGCAATATCGCTTTTACTGTGTACAGTGTTCTCTCGGTTCTGCTCATTTAGCTCTTTGTTATTCAATGCAAGTGTTTCCATGTTTTTCTAAAATCAACCTGCTTATCATGTCTTTTAAGACATTAGTATTAGTAAGACAATCATACACCACAAATTGTTTAGCCTAAAATATTTTTTTAAATGGGTTTGTGGAGCTCAGGTTCAGGTTAAGAACCTCTCTCTGCTAGGCCATATAGAGATAAGATAAAAACAGTCCCTGCCCTTAATGACTTATAGTCTAAGTAGGGAGACTACTGTAGAAATGGATTAATATTCTGGATAAGAGGGTAGGGACAACCCCTTAATCATCGGCAATTTCCAGTTGCTTCTAATACAATGTCTTCCCTACTATATGTGACAAATGTAACTTCTATCAAATTGGAATCAATTGAATTGAATTGGACTCAATTAGCTCTAAATTAATCCTACACCATCCATAGGTGCAGCTGGTTAGTAAGTAAAGGAAATGGGTGGATAAAAGCCTCTTTTCATTTGCTCTCAGGAGGAAGGATTAGCCATCATCCTAGATCCAGTGATGTCAGTTGCAAAGGATTTGGAGCTAGACCCACAGAAAAGAGACCTTATCAGTCAACTAATCCAATCATCTCATCTTACTGATGATTAAACTGAGACACAAATGAATTAAATAATTTGCCCAAAGTAGGATATAGAAAAGCTGGTATGCAAACCAAGATCTCACACTCTAAATCTAATCTAGTCCTGCCATCCCTCTCAAGAAAGTTTAAGACAAGAAGTTATTGATTATCTTTCTGTGATGGAGGAGAGGACTTTAACCACAACAGGCTTCTAATTTGGGAGCTGGCAGAATTAGTTAAGGAATTGGTTTCCAAAACTCTCTGAGTCCCAGAGAACAAGGGGGAAAGAGAGCCCTTGTGGCTCTATAAAACCACATTGTTTAGGATGGAACACTCTTCAATATATCTGCCTCCCATTATTCTTTAATAATGAATCACTGTTAAGCAACACCATCCGGAAGGGTGGCACTGTGACAAAGAGACTTTTGGTTAACTATAACTAAAAGACCTGAAGCAGAAGAAAGCTGAATATGGGGTGTAGATGCCAGTAAGAAAGGTGAGGGTGAAGTGGACGCCACATTTTTGTTTGACTACTCACTAGTGGCATTCATCTCTCTTGCCTGTGAATTGCTATGCCATCCACAAGGTGGTAGTGTTCAATAATGTTCAGTGAGAACATTCCCATGTGTGAGTGCACTTCGCTGTATTATTATTAGGATCAGCTTAATGAGCAATAGTTTACTTGGGTTTATTACAAGGGAGCTCTCAGTTAACTGAATTCTGCACAGACTTCATCAGTGTATTTTCCATTGCTGCACTTTATGGCTGAAATCAAAGTACTTTGAAATATTAAGAACCCGGGGGAAGCAAGATCAGGGAAATAAAATCTTCTAGGGAAGATCACTTCTTTCCCTTTAAGGGCACCATATCGTATCATTACAATGACGAAATAAGCCATTGCTTTCATAGAACAAATTATCTCAGAGAGTAAGCATTTATTAAGTACCTACTATGTGCCAGTCACTGTACTAAGCACTGAGGATATAAAAAGAAGTGAAAGGCAGGCATTGCCCTCAAGGAGCTCACAATCTAATGGAAGATTCAACAAACAAATACGTACAAACAAAATGTGTGTGTGTGTGTTTGTGTGTGTGTGTACATAAGTTGTTCCATCATTTTTCAGTTGTGTCTAACTCTTTGTGATCCCATTTGGGGTTTTCTTGGCAGAGATACTGGAGTGGCTTATGATTTCCTTCTTCAATTCATTTTACACCTGAAGAAACTGAGGCAGATGGGGTTAAGTGACTTGCCCAGGGTCACACAACTTGTAAGTATCTAAGGTCAGCTTTGAACTCTGGTGTTTCTGACTCCAGGTCCAGTGCTCTATCCACTGCACCATGTAGCTGCCCACGTGTATGTGTAAATATGCACATACGTACATATGTACAATAAGAAATAATTAACAAAGGGAGGCACTAGGATTAAGACAAAAGAAGAAAGCATAGAAAGTAGGATTTTACTTGTAACTTGAAGGAAGCCAAAGACTGTAGGAGGCTGAGATGAGGAGGGATAGTATTCTAGAAATGGGAGACAGCCAGAGAAACCTCCTGGAGCAGAGAGATAGAGAGGCTTGTGGGCAGAATAGCAAGGAAGTCGGTATCAGTGAATCAAAGGGTATGTATTGAAGACAGAAAAGGAGGGTTAGTGTTTGTTATGTTTGTTATGCTGAATTTTGAACTCCAAATAGAAGATTTTGTATTTGATCCTAAAAATATTTGGTCACCACTGGAGTTTACTGAATAGAGGAGAGAGTGACAGCTTTCAGAAAATTACTTTAGTGACTGAATGGAGGATGTATTGGGGTGAGGAGAAAGTTGAGGTAGGCAGAGCTACCAGCATCTACTGCAATAGTCCAGGCATGGGGTCATAAGGCTGCCCCGGAGTGTGAGTGTGAAAGGAGACAAGAGGGCATATTCAAGAGATGAGGCAGAGGTGAAATCGACAAGCCTTGGCAACAGCTTGGCTTTGCAGGGGGAGAAATAGTGAGCAGTCAGTGCAACACCTAGGTTGCAACGCGTGAAGGACTGGAAGGATGATGGTGCACTTGATAGTAATGAGGAAACTTGGAGTTGGGGAAGGTTGAGGGGGAAAAATAATGAGTTCAGGTTGGGACATGTTGAGTTTAAGATATATACTGGATATCCAGTATGAGATGACTGAGAGACAGTTGGAGATGACACTGGAGGTCAGTAGAGAAGTTAGGGAAACATATACAGATTTGAGCATCATCAGAACTAAGAGGATAATTAAATCTTTGGGAGTTGATGGGACCTGAAAATATACTCATAGATTTAGGCCTGGAAGGAATGTCATAGGTCATCTAATCCAATCCCTTCATTTTATACGTGGGCAATCTGGGGTGAGAAAGGTTAACTGACTTCCTTCAAATCACACAGGTAGTCAGTGGCAGAGCCTAGATTTGAACTCAGGGGCTCTAATTCTAAATCTGGCTTTGTCTTAATTTTGTTTTTTAAATAATATTTTCCTCCAATTAAATTTAAAATTTTTTTTATCACTTGTTACTTTTTTTGTTAAACTTTTGAGTTCCAAGTTCTATCTCTCCCTCCCTCCTTCTTTACTCAAGATGGTAAGCAATATGATATAGGTTATACATATGCGATCATGGAAAATGTTTCCATATTAGTCATTTTGTGGAAGAAAACTAGAGAAAGAAAGGAAGGAAGGAAGGAAGAAAGAAAAGAAAGAAGGAAGGAAAGAAAAATAGTGTGCTTTGTTCTGCTTTCAGATTCCATCAATTCTTTGTCTGGAGGCAGATAGCATTTTTCATCATGAGTCCTTTGGGATTGTTTTTGGAACATCATATTGCTAAGAGTAGTTAACTTATTCGCAGTCGTTCTCCATGCAATATTGCTGTTACTATGTATAATAAGCAACACTCTCCTGGTTCTGTTTATTTCATGCTATATCGGTTCATATGAGTCTCTCCCGGTTTTTCTCAAATCATCCTGCTTATCATTTCATATAGCACAATAGTATGCTATTACAATCATTTGCCATAGTTTGTTCAGCCATTCCCTAATGGATGGGAATCCTTTCGATTTCCAGTTCTTACATGGCATTCTCTTCACTGTGCCATGTTGTCTCCCTTTAAAACAGACCTTTGTGAAATTATTGGTGGGAAGCATTACTATCTTCCTTGTTCAGAAAAGGAAAATGAGTCACTGAGAAGTTAAGTTGCTTGAATAAGGCCACACAGCAATTTATTTGAATCATTGTTCTGCATCAAATATTTCCATTGACCTTTGAGATACTTTTGATCAAAAAGAACACTGATGCTGTGTAGTGTAGAAAGGCATATGGTTACAATATCTCACAAAGATTCTGTTTGTATCCTCAGATAACCATAAATTAGCACTTAAATGCCCAATGCACCCATATTTTAAGTAAGAGGGAACTGGGTGGCACCATGGATTGGGTACTAGTCATGGAATCAGGAAGACAAGTTCAAATACAACTTCAAATGCTTTCAAGTGATATAAGCTTGGGCAAGTCATGCAACTTGTATTTGCCTCAGTTCCCTCATCTGGAAAATGGGCATTGTAATAGCACGCACTTTCTAGTGTTGGTATGAGGATAAAATGTGATAGTATTTGGAAAGCACTTTACAAACCTTGGAGCTATGTAAATGCTAGTTATCATTGTCATTCTTAAATGGGCTTATAAATATTCATTTCTGAAGAAATACAAATATATAAATAAGCAGACAGTTCATTGAGTTATAGATCAAAAATTTCAAAAGAAAACCTCAGAAGTCATCTAGTCCAACCCCCTCATCTTATAGATGAGAAAATGGGCCCAGGGAGATAGATATAGGTAGCTTGCCCAAGATCAGACAGGCTATAAGCTTCAGAGGCAGGATCTGAATCCATAACCTCTGTCATGAGTCAATGTTCTTTCCACTTTACTGAAGCATGAAACAACATGAAATTTTGCCTTGTGATCTTGCTCCCTTACTTGATTGGTTAATTTTATTTTAGACTTAGGCTGGACTTTAGTAGTTATCTGGTTCAACTAGAGAAAGTGAGGCCCAAGGGCTCATGTGGTTTATCCTTCAGTTACAAAGGAAGAAGCATAATCAAGATTTGAATCCAGTTCCTCTGGACATCATAGGTGAAAGTGAGAGTCCTGTCCCAGGTGACTCATGGTGTGAAAATCTTTAATTGGAGGATCTCAGCTTGAAAAGTCATATCATCATTAAGCATATTGTCATAGAATACATTGTGTTAATACTGCAAAGTCCACTGGAGTTGGAGTCAAGGAAGTCAATTGGAGTCAACAGTATTGTGTTCAAATAGAATAATTCATTTGGAGCTAAAAGACTCCTTAGACATCATTCCTTCACTTTTACAGATGAAGAGAATTAGAAGGTCCAAAATGACAGAATGATTTGCCCAAGATTTAACATGAACTAAGTATTCAAACTAAGCTGAAGTCTTCACATCCATGTCCCAGCTTCTGATGCTTGGTGACCTTGGGCAATTTCCTTTCCCTCTCTGGCCCTCAGTTGTTGTTGTTGACTCATTTCAGTTGTGTCTGACTCTTTGTGATCCCATTTGGGGTTTTCTTAGCAAAGATACTGTGGTGTTTTGCTATTTCCTTCTCTAGCTCATTTTATAGATGAGAAAACTGAAGCAAACAGGGTTAGGTGACTTGCCCATAGTCACACAGTTAGTAAGTATTGGAGGCCAGATTTGAACTTAGGAAGATGAGTCCTCAGTTAATTCATCTACAAAATGAAACATTTGGCCTAGGTGACTTCTAAAGTCCCTTCTATTCCTTAAGCCTAAGATTGAATCCTTACATATCATCTCAGGGACCCATTGTAAAAAACCAAGCACTAATCACTGTCTGGTAGATTACAGTCTTTCACCTACTTAATGCAATCAGCACATTCTGAGAAGTTTCCTGGGTCCAAATTTTTTTTTTCAGTTATCTCAGTTGTGTTCAACTCTTTGTGATTCTATTTGGGTTTTTTTTTTCAGCAAAGATGTCAGACTAGTTTGCCATTTCCTTCTCCAGCTCATTTTGCAGATGGAGAAACTGAGGGAAAGAGGGTTAAGTGACTTATCTGGGGTCACACAGCTAGTAAGTATTTGAGGCCAGATTTGAGCTCACAAAAATAAGTCTTCCTGATTCTAAGCCCTGTGCTTTATCTACTGTGCCACCTAGATGCCAACATTTTCCCCTTAATTTCAGTGAAGAAATTATGATGGTATAAATGAAACCTGGGACTCCTTTCCTGCTTTGCTAATTAACTTTGTGTCCTTATCAGTTTGTTTCATCCTGTGGGTCTCGTTTTCATCATCTGCACAATGGGCACCTTTGGACTAAATGATCCCTAACATTCTTTCTAACTCTGGTTTTATGTGATTCTATCTTTGATTGATGCCAGTGGACAATGACTACTAAAACTTCATCTTGAAGTTTCTTTAGCCTCTCTACCATTCTTTCAAATAGATAATAAATACCTGTGAAACCCTTGGACACCCATAGGGTAGCTGTCAGAGAGGTTTCAGTGAGTTGCCCAAGATCACCTAGGGAATGAAAGACAGACCAAAGTTTGGCATGGGGAGAACAAAGCTCCCCCACTTCAGATCCAGCTATTCTTCTACTGCGCCCCACTGTTTGTCACTTGTCTTTGTTTCTCTATCACTTAGCGCAGTGTCTGGTCCTTAGCAGAAATTTAATAAATACTTGTTTAATTCAACTGGAAAGGGACTTTCTTTTGAACTATTTGAGGTGTAGATAAAGAAAATGGATTGTTTTACTCTCAGAACCTTGGTCATGGCTCCTATTCTCTTTCTACTTCTGTTCACCTTCTCTTTGGGGTTTGCAGGAAAGAAGTACCAAAAGAGAAATGAAAGGTATAAGAAGAGAAGAAATCAGTGATAGAATGTGTAGGAAAGGTAATGTGGTAAACGGACCTGAAAAAAGTACTCTAGAAATAACCAAAATAACAGGGGCTGGGTATCCTTGGACATTTCCCACCTCTAATTCTGAAAGGAGTCACTTTTCCTTTGATGTCCTATAAAAACACAGATGCAAAGTTCTTGGAATATGAAGGGATTAGTGTGTGTTTGTATGTGAGCATGAATGTAGATGCCTGGTGGAAGACTGGAACATGATTTCCAAACTCTTTTTTCTCACGTTTGAAGACAAATCCATGCTCTTTTGGCATCTCCATCCTAACTATCAAACAGATAGGTTCCATGTTTTCAGTCCTTCCTATCTATGTCAGTCTTTAAATTGAGACTTCCCCTAGCCTCAGGACCCTCAGTATTCCCTCAGGGAAGAGAAAGCTGGGTGCTAGAATCAAAGTCATATGGAGCAATGAAACGTGATAATATGAAGCAGATTATTTCACCAAAATAGTCATTGAAGAGAGAAAGAGATGGCATATACCAGGGGTAGGGAACTTGCTGTCTTGAGGCCATGTGTGGTCCCCTAACTCCTCAAGTGCATCCCTTTGACTGAATCCAAACTTCACAAAGGGCCACACGGTCAAAGGGTCATACTTGAAGACCTAGAAGACCACATGTGGTCTCAAGGCTGCAGGTTTCCCACTTCTAGTATAAACAATGATGTTGGATATGCACTTGGGAAATAATTTGCTATCACATTTATAGATACAAAATATGAACTTTTGGTAAAAACAACCAGCACCCTCCCATTCTTGTTAGGGGAGGGAGAGAAAGGGGGGAAATAAATGCCAGATAAGTGGAGGGTCAAAGACTTTGGAAAGGGTACCTTCTTTGAGAAGCGTCATCCTGCCTAATAGGAAGCCGTAGGTTAATCTATCCATTATTGATATTTTGAGATTGTTTAGACTCCTACACAGCCACATCTTTTTTTGCTATCATCGGATTCTCACTTGTGCATTTTATGATTCTCAAAACGGGGCTTGTAAGCTCTTAAGTGATATAATCAAAAGTTACCATTTTTTAGTAAAGGAAAACTACAAATCGATATCATAATTTGATATCAGTTCAAAAAGGTTGAATATTATTTAAAAGAGTGTATCAACATATCCCCAAAATGATTAACTATGATCAATTTGGACTCATATCAGAGATCAAACATTAGAAAACCAATTGATATAATTAATCATATTAACAACAAAAACTTACCAAACTGGATAATTATAGCAATAGATGCAGAAAAAAACCTTTGATAAAGAACAAAACTCATTTATATTAAACACAGCAGTAGAAATAAAACATAGACAGAGAAAGACTTTTAAAAATATATTAAGGTTATTTCTATAACTCAAAGATAGCATTATACACCGTGAAGAAATATTAAAATCTTTCTCACAAATACAGGAATAAAGCAAAGATGTTCCCTTATTACTTGATAGAGTTCTAGAAATGTTAGAAAAAGCAGTAAGACAAGAAAAAGAAATCAAAAGCATTAATACAGACAAAAGGAGAGAAAACCACCCTTCTTTGGTGAATATATGATGGTTTACTTAGATTTTAGAGAATTAGAGAAACTAATTGAGACAATAAACATCTTCAGTAATTTAGTGGGACATAAAATAAACCCACAAAATTCAACATCAGTTCTATAAAGTAATAACAAAATCCAGGAGAAAATAATAGAAAGAGAAGCTCATGCAAATTAACTACAAAATACATAAAATACCTAGGAATTGATCTAAAAAGGTATACTCAAGATCTGTATGGCTATAATTGCAAAAGATTTTTTTTTTTAAGAAACAAAGAGCCATTTAAATAGCTGGTGGATATTCAGTATTTATGACAGCCATCCCAATATAATAAAATTAATGATGCTACTTAAATTATTTTATGTATTTAGTGCCATACAAATGAAAATTACCATGCTAAGCAAAGGTAAGAGCAAAATTAACTTGGAGGAGCAAAAGTTCTAAAATCTCAATACAAATAATGAAAAAAGAAAGTAGACATAAAGGAGGAATAATATTCCCAAACTTTACATTATACTATAAAGGAGTAATCATAAAATTTATTTGGTAATTGAAAATTGTTAAATTTGTGATTAAATTAGTTGATAAATCAAATTGGTGATTAAATTTAGTAAATTAAAGTGGTTATTAAAGATACAAAACTAGATGAGTGATAAAAAATAAGGGTAAATCAATAATAATTGAACTCAACCCAGTCTTCAAAAGAACCCACACATAAATTCCTTGGGGAAGAACTCTCTATTCAATATGAATTACTGTGAGAAGTGGAGAATAAGGTGGCAAAAATTAGATTAATGCTAATAATTTATACTGTATATTCTAATAAACTTAAAATGGATGTATCACCTGAATATTAAAGATCACACCATTAAAAAACTAGAAGATAAGCAGCCAGATACTTTTCACATCTATTGCCAGGTGGAGCATCCTTAACTAAAGAACAGAGATAATTAATAATTAATAATTCGAATTACATGTACTTGGAAAGTTCTTGCATGAGTAAAAGTAAAAGGAATAGAAGAGAAACAGAAGATTGGAAAATGTCATCACATGAACTATTTCTGATAGGGGAAACTAAGAAATATTTGAGACCAAATGTTAGCAGATCTCAATAACAGAATAAAAAAGAACTAGAAATCATTTGAAATATTGCTAACAATAAGAGAAATGCAAATCAAAATGGTTTTTAGTTTTCACGTCACACCCAGCAAATTGACAAAGATGGAAAAAACAATGGTAATAGACAATATGGAAGAACTGTAGAGAGATAAATACACTTATACATGGTTGGTGAAGTTGTGAATTGGTCTAACCATTCTGGAAAGCTATTTGGAATTGTACAAAGAAAGTGACTAACTTGCACACTTTTTGACCCAAAGATCCTGCTGCTAGGTATATGTGCATACACACACATACATATTGTAAAAATGTATACATATATGTGAATATACACATACACACATGGGTGTATATATGTATGAGTGCACACATGTATGTATTACGTACGTATGTATGTGTGTACGTATATATACACTTTATCCAAAGAGTTCAAGGAAAGAAAACAGGAATTGATGATAGACACCAAAATATTTGTAGCAGCTTTTGGAGGGGAAGGGAGGTAACATAAAAAGAAAAAAAAGCAGATATTCGTTGATTAGCAAATGTTAAACAAGTTGTTCCACATACAAGTAAGGGAATATTTCTACAATGTAAGAAATTATGAATATGATGAATACAGAAAAGCATGGCGTAGCTTATATGAATTCATACAGAATGAAGTAAGCAGAACCAGGGAAATAATATACAAGTGAATATACCAGTGTAAATGGAAATGACAACAATAAATAATTGAAACTGAATGCTGTGAAATTATAATGACCTGCCTTGGCCCCAAAGAAGGAATATGAAAATGTACCCTGTTCCTTCTTTGAAAAAGTGGAGATTATAGGTGTGAAACAATGATGATACTTTTGCACTTGATTAATGTATTGTTACTTTGTCTTTCTCTTTTAAAAATTCTTTATTACAAAGGCTGACTGGAGGGAGGAGAGGAAAGTACATATTGTGAAATGTATGCGATACGCAAACAAAAGATATCAATGAAACTTTCACAAAAATGTTTGCTTATAAGTATCAGCAAAGATTTAAAGCTTGCTGTCTTGGAAAGGCTTAAGCATGGTGCTCTGCCTAAATGACCAGGTAATCTCTCAGAGCAGTAGAACCATAGATTTTGAAAGCTGGATGATGATCTAAGAGATGAGCTAAACCCCAATACCTCCCCAGCTCTGCCAACCCACCCAGGTCAGCAGAAGAAAAACCTGAGAGCCAGAGAAGGGAAGTGACTTACCTAAAATAGCACACATGATTAGTGGGAGACCTGAGACTAGAATCTGCTTTTCCCCACATTTCCCCCACACCTCACCTCAATACAAGAAGCCTAGAAGGCAGCATGGCATAGAGTTTGCTGCTGTTGTTGAGTCATTTCTGACTCTTTGTGACTCCATTTGGGATTTTGTTGGCAAAGATAAGGCCATTTCCTTCTCTAGCTCATTTTACAGATAAGAAAACTGAGGCAAATAGGGTTAAGTGACTTGCCCAGGGTCCTGCAGCTATTAGGTATCTGAGACCAGATTTGAATTCAGATTTTCCTGGCTCTAGGACCAGCACTCTATCCACTGAGCCACCTAGCTGCCCTTAGAGTCAGAGGATCTGGGTTCAAATCCTGATTCTGACATTTAGTATTTGTGACCTTGTACAAGTCATTTAATTTTTCTAGGTCTCTACTTCCTCTCTATGAAATGACTGGGTTCAGTTGAGGTTCCTTCCAGCATGGAATCTATGATCCTTTGGTTCTTTGAAATATCCCATGAGGCTTAAAAAAGAATTAGCTCAATAGCACAAAATCTTAAAAATGAAGGGGAAATCAGGAGTGGGAAACCTATGGCCTTGAGGCTATATGTGACCCTCTGGGTTTCCAAGTGCAGCCCTTTGACTGAATCCAAACTTCACAGAACAAATACCCTTAATAAAAGAATTTGTTCCATAAAACTTGGACTCAGTCAAAATGTTGCACCCAAGGACGCAGAAGGCCATATGTGACCTCAAGGTTGCAAATACCCACTGCTGGCATAAATGATTCCTAAGATCCTTTTGGTTTAATATTATGATTCCATTAAATTCTCTCCTAAAAATTACATTGAGTTAAGATTCTTGGAATGCCAGTTTGATAACCCAGCTGGATCTGGACAAGTTGCTACCTTTACCTTTAGGAAAAAATATTTGGATTCGTTTATGTGA
Organism: Potorous gilbertii; assembly: GCA_028658325.1. Taxonomy (NCBI): domain Eukaryota; kingdom Metazoa; phylum Chordata; class Mammalia; order Diprotodontia; family Potoroidae; genus Potorous; species Potorous gilbertii. The sequence continues at coordinate 389,609,600 of CM053769.1, forward strand.
GAATCTTGGATTTAAAATAAAGCACAAACTGTCATTGTCTGATTGTTCAAACAAATATCTCACTGGCCACCTTGGAGCAGGTCCAGTATTTGTAGGGTGGGGGAGAATTAGAAAGACTTGATTTGTGGTTTTAACTGGAAAAATACAGAATAGGGGTGATGAGACCTGCCTTGGTATGCACACCAGAGGCAGGAAGGAGAAAAATATGGAGCAATGAGGGAACAGAGATACATTGAGAGCATTTCACTCGGGGCCTACGTAGATGAAGACTTCTGTCAAAGGGGGATGAAAGCAGCTCCCTGAAGGCTAAAGTCAATGGGGATTAATAAGAGGGCTGACAAATTTTGCTGAGGGATAGACCTGATGGAAGTACAGATAGGAATAAGTGATAGACAAGAAGAGAGAGAACAGACATTCAGAGACCTTGATGTGAAATGAAAGGGGATGGAACTTTGAGATGGTATCTGTGGCTTGAAAGGGCGATGTGTCCTCAGGGGATCAGAGAAATGGTTGATGCCAGCTGAGATCTCAACGTGTGTTTTTTTAAATTTGATCTTTTAGTCTTATTTTTGGCTGGGGGTGCAGTGTGGGGAAGGAGGTGGAAGTAGAAGCACAAGCAGATAAAGAAAATGGTTCAGCAGCTTTCATGAATTAGTACTCAGGAAGGAAAGCAAGACAGAGGGAGAAAACTTTATTCTCATAGCCTTGGGGTATACTGCTGAGCTTGTGGCTGGGTACACATCTGATACTGTGCCTATTCAGATGCTACCTCCTGGTCAAAACCTATCAAGGTCAGTCCTAGCCATGATTTCAAAATAGCTACTACAAACAAGAAGTCAGTGTCTCTGCAACTTATTAGGGACTGGGAAGGGAATTCAATTCAGGGCAATGCAATTCAACTTGGTTCAATTCAATGAGCATTTATTAAGCACCTACTAAATGCCAGATAGGGGCAGCTAGGTGGCACAGTGGATAGAGCGACTAGCCTGGTGTCAAAAAGGACTTTTCTTCCTGAGTTCAGATCTGACCTCAGACACTTACTAGCTGTGTGACGCTGGGCAAGTCACTGTTTACCTCAGTTTCCTCATCTGTAAAATGAGCTGGAGAAGGAAATAGCAAACCACTTCAAGTATCTTTGCGAAGAACTTGGACACAACTGAAAATGACTGAACAACAACAAATGCCAGATGTTGTACTAAGTACTGGGAAGGCAAAGAAAAAGACAAAAAATTCTTCCCCTCAAGGAGCTTACCTTTTATTAAGGGAAACAATATGGACATAGGAAATTAAATACAAAATGTATACAAAGTCGTTTTCAAGGGAAAGTCACTGGTAAATGAGGGAGTAAGTTGTCTACTTCCTATAGGAGGTAGCAATTGAGGTGAACTTTGAAGGAAGCTAGACATTTTGGGAGGCTGAGATGAGGAGGAAGAGCATTTGAGATGTAGGGAATAACATGGTGGCCATTTCTCAGTCCTCATCCTCTTGACCTCTCTGCAGTCTCTGACAATGTTTCTGTTTACCTCCTCCCCCAATCTGCCCTCCCTTCTATCAATTCCCCCTCAACCCTTTTACTTAATTTCCTTCCTTCCTACTTCCCTGTCGGGTTAGATAGGCTTCTCTATTCAACTGATTTTGTATATTATTCCCTCTGTAATAATTGTAATATTGTAAGCCAATATTGACGAGAATAAGGTTCAAGTGATACACATAGCCCACCCTCCCATTTTTCCCTCCACTGTAATGGGTCTTTTGCACCTCTTCATGTGAAATAATTTACCCCAGTCTGCCTCTCCCTTCCTTCTACAGCCAGTGTACTTCTCTTTCTTAATCCTTGATTATTTTAATAATTCTCTAACTGTATTATTAGTGATACAATTTTTAAAAATTGCAAGTGTCATCTTCTTATGTAGGGATGCAAGTATTTTAATTCTATTGAATCTCTTACGTTTTCTTTTCCCTTTTCCTCTATTTATGCTTCTCTTGTATCTTAATATCGGAGATCAAATTTTTGGTTTAATTCTGGTCTTCTCCTTCTGAAGGCTTGAAATTCTTCTATTTCACTGAATGACCATTTCCCCCTTAATGTATTATATTTAATTTCTCCTTGTAGGTGATTCTTAGTTGTAGTCCCAGTTCCTTTGCCTTCTCAAATATCATGTTCTATGAACTCTGAACCTGTAATGTTGCAGCTACTAAGTCCTGTGCTACCTGATAGTGGCAACCCAATATTTGAGTTGTTTCTGGCCACTTGCAGTATTTTTTCCTTGACCTGATAGTTTTGAATTTTGGCTATTAAGTTCCTTGGAGTTTTTACTTTGGGATTTCTTTCATGAGGTGATCATTGGATTCCTTCAATGCCTACTTTGCCCTCTTGTTTTAGGATGTCAGGACAGTTTTCCTTGATAATTTATGGAAAGATGATATCCAGGTCATCCTTTGGATTATGGATTTCAGGTAGTCCAGTGATTCCAACACTGTCTCTCTTGGATCTGTTTTCTGGGTCATCTGTTTTTCCCATGAATTATTTTACATTTTCCCCTATTTTTTTCTTTCTTTAGAATATGTTTGATTGATTCTTAGTGTCACATGGAACCATTAGCTTCTACTTGCCCAGTTCCAACTTTTAAGGAGTTGTTTTCCTCAACTGGTTTTTTAAATTTTCTTTTCTATTTGGCCAATTCTACTTTTTAAGCAGTTGTTTCCTTTTCCAAGGTGTTGACTCTTTTTTCATACTTCTCTTGCATCACTCTCATTTCTTTTTCCATTTTTTTCTTCTACCTCTCTTATGTGATTGTTAATCTTCTTTTTAACTCTTCCATGAGTTCTTTTTGGGCTTGAGATCACTTCCCACTTCTCTTTGTTGTTTTGTTCTCAACTTTTTTTGCTTTTTCCTTTCTTTTAAATTTGAGCTCTACTCCTGGAGTAGAAGGAACACTGTCTTGGGCTTCTTGTGCCAGGGGCTGCAGAGCCTGACTGTTCACCTGGCACTGCACTGATGTCATCCTGAGACCTATGAGGGACATTGTGTCTGTTACTGCACTGAGGGGGCATTGGGGTTGACTGGTACTACTAAGGCCTTAGAGATCTGACAGCTTACCTAGTACTGAGCCAGGGTCCTAGCATTGTTGTCTAACATGAGCTGAGGCCATTGGGGTGTTGCTGCATTTCCCTGGTGATACACTGAAGCACATATTGGTCTGGCTGCTGGCAGCTACCTATTTGCCCAGGGCTACACTGAAGTACCATGGTGGGGGCCTGGTGCTGGTAGCTGCCTGTTTGCTTAAGAACCTGGTTGGCATCAGAACCCTGTTTGCCCAGGGCTACACTGAAGCATACTGAACTGAAGCATATGAAGGTTCTCTGAACTGACATCCACCCATTCCTCTGTCTATGCTAAGGCACATGGAGGGTTCTGGTGTTGGTGTTTGCTGCTCCACCACACTGGGGCTCAGGATCTTCTGTTGGTTTGCTGAGGTGGGACTTGCTGCTGGCTTGCTGGAATGTTTCCTGTCCTGGACTGTAGCCACCTTTTACCTGAGTGAGATAGACCTTTCCTGATATCTTCCAAGTTTCTTAGGCTCAAAGATTGTTTCACCCCAGTTTTTTGCTGGTTCTTTTGTTCCAGCATTTGTTTTGGGGTGCTATTTTATGGTTGTTTGGAGGTGAATATGGGAGAGTTATAGCAATTTACTGCTCACTCCACCATCTTGGCTACCAGAAGTAACCTTCGACATTGTTAACCATCCTTTCCTCCTTGATATTCTCTTCTCTCTAGTCTTGAGGGTACCATTCTTACCTGGTTCTCCTCCTACCATTTTTGTCACTCCTTCACCACTATGTCTCAGTCTCCTTTGTTGAATTTTCATCCAGATAATACCTTCTAACCACAGGTGTCCCTCTCAGTTATGTCCTTGACCCTCTTCTCTTCCCCCTTTGTACTACACTTAGTGATGTCATCAGTTTACATGTCTTTCATTACCTCTCTATGCTGCTATCTCTCAAATCTACCTATTCTCTAACCTTGATCTTTAACCTTGTATCTCCAACTTTAATCTTAAATCTTCTATCTCTTTGCCTTAATTAGATGGCCCATAGAATCTTAAAACATGTCCAAAACCAAACTCAGTATCTTCTCTGCTAAACCATCCACTTCCTTTCCCTATCCCAAGTTACTATACAGAGCAACACCATCCTCCCAGCCCCTCAAGCTTTACACTTAGATATCATCTCAATTACTCACTATCTCTCACCTTCCATATCCAATCTGTTGCCAAGGCAGGTCCAATTCCCTTTTGCAATATCTCTTGAATATGCCTCCTTCTCTCCTCTGACATTGCTGGCCCTCATCAGCTCCTACCTGGGCTATTTCAATAGCCATCTGGTGGGTCAGCCTGCCTCAAATCTCTAAATTCTCTTACTCTAATCCACCTTCTATTTAGTTGTGAAAATGTTTTTCCTTGTGACTAGCCATGTGACTCCTCTCCCCATACATCAATAAACTACTGTGGCTCCCAGTCATCTTCAAGATCAAGTACATAATCCTCTGTTAGACCCCGCCTATCTTTCAAGTCTTCTTACAACTCACCCTCTGCTAATGTATTCTTTGAACCAGTGACACTGGCCTCCTTGCTATTCCATGAACAAGAGAGTCCATCTCTTAGTTCTGGGAATTTTCTAGGTCTGTCCCCCATGCCTGGAATGCTCTCCTTCCTCATCTCTGCCTACTTCCTTTCTTGGCTTCACTTAAGTCCCAACTAAAATATCATCTTCTACAGGAAGTCTTTTCTCACCCCTTGATTTTAGTGCCTTCCTTCTGTTAATCATTTCCTATATATAGCTTGTTTGTACATATTTGTTTACTTGTCTCTCTTATTAGATTGTGAGCTTCTTGAGGTCAGGAACTCTTTTGCCTCTTTTTGTAACCTTAGAACCTAGTACGGTGCTGGGTACAAAATAGGTACTTAATAAATATTTATTAGCTGTCATAGATAGTGAATTGAACCTGAAGTCAGAAAAACCCTTATCAACATAATGCAATACTATTGTGCCATATGAAATGACAAAAAAAATGGTTTCAGACAAACCTAGGAAGATTTATACAAACTGATGCAGAGTGAGATGAGCAGAAGCAGGAGAACAGCTAATTTTGCAACAACAATATCAGAAAGGTAAACAACTTTAAAAGACTTAAAAACTTCGATCAGTTCATTGACCTACCACAAATTCAAGGGACCAATAAGGATGTATACTACTCACTCAGTGGAATGTCTTGAGGAAAGGAGTGATATTTTGAATGGCATTTTGGCAAGTAAGGATGGATTAAACAGCAGAGAGACTGGAGAGAGATGGAACAATTAATGTGGGATGGTAATATTCTAAGTGAGAGGTACTGAGGACCTGAATGAAGGTAGTGGCTATATGAATAGAAAAAAGAGAATGGATGAGATAAATTATAAAGGAATAATCAACACTTGGCAAATGATTGGATGTGAAAGGTGAGGGAGAGGGAAATGTACAGGATTGATAAATGAGTTTTTAGGATGCCTGGACATCTGAAGTTATGAATCTGGATGACTAGATAGGAAGTGGTGCCCTCAGCAGAACAGAGAAGGGGTAAGACTACATAAAAAAGAAGAGAGAAAAATTGTGGGGGGAAATGCATATATTTATACTCATCTCTACCGTACTTCTTCATTCTTTCATCTATGGAACTTTCTTCCTGTACCCCCTGGAAGTAATTGGTGAGTGCCTCATGTGGTCACTAGATCAGGCTGACTCCAGTCATACTGCAATTCACTCCCCTGGCCATCCTCTTTCTCTTGCTTTCTTGTGCTGCCTTCCTATATTCCTTTCCAGTTCTGGTATTATAATCAAATCAATTTTGTGATTACTACAGGAAAAACCTATGTTAATCTACTTCCATATAGAAGTTAAATCCCTGTAACTTTTCAAATCAAAACACCCCTCTCAGGTATTCCCCTATATATGTTGCCTCCTCCCAGTAGAATGTAAACTCACTGAGGATAGAGTCTTTCTTAACTTTTGTATTGTATACTTATTACCTAACACAGTGCTTAACACAGATTAAGACCTTAATAAAATTTTATTTTTCTTTCATGAATGTATTCTTTCAAATTAACCTCTTGATTCCTACCATCTCTAAACCAAAGTCATCTTCTCCCATCATGTTACTCCAGTTGAAAAACTGGATTAACAAGTAAAGAAAGAATTCTAGGTCCTGAGGAATTTAAAACAAAAACAAAACACCAAATGTTTGGATGATGTCAACTAAGAATGTAGTATCTGAAAATTATTAATAAAAATCCCAAGAATGCCTAGGGGTTTCTGAGTTGTGAATTTGAGGTAAAAGTCAAGTAAGTTACAAATATTTATTAAAACTTTCTTAAATGGTAGGTACTGAGATAAATACTGAAAATACAAATAAAAGCAGAAGACATTTCCTGACCTCAAGGACCTTATAGTCTAAAGTGGAAGACAACATGAAAACAACTATGTACAAACAAGATAAGTTAAGGAGAAAATGGAGATAATTTTTTAAAATAATTTTTTAATTATTTTATTTTTTTTCAGTTATCAAGCATTCATGTCTTTTCTCCCTCTTACCTTCACCTTCCCCATGAAAGAAAGGAAGAAATAAAGAAAGAAGGAAGGAAGGAAAGAAAGAAAGAAAAGAAGGGAGAGAGGAAGGAGAGAATACGTTTTTTCATGTATCTTCAAACCCATCTTTTTCCTTGTTTTTTTTACATTACATTTGTATTCCATTACATTCATATATCATAATTTCTTTCCCAATTGATGGACATTCCCTTAGGTTCCAGAGGGTTTTACTGCCAAAAAAGAGCTGGCATAGATATTTTTGTATAGAAAGAACTTTTTCCTCTTTGTTTGATCTATTTAGCATATAGGCCTAGTAGGGGTCAACAGGCATGTGCTATTTATTAACTTTGGGGGAATAATTTCAAATTGCTTTCCAAAATGGTTGGACTCATTCACAATTCTACCAACTGTGCATCAATATCCCTTCCAACTTTTGTCATTTCCTTTTTTTTTTGTCATCTTTGCAATCTGATAGATGTGAAACAGAACATAACAATGACTTTAATTTGTATTTCTCCAGTTATTAGTAATTTGGAGCTTTTCATATGACTATAGATAGCTTGGGATTCTTCCCTCAAGAACTGTCTATTAGTAACCTAGACTATTTATCAATTGGGAAATGGCCCTTATTCTTATAAATTTAAATCATATCCTTATATATCTTGGAAATGAGACCTTAGAGAAACTTGCTACAAAGATTATTTCCCACTTCGCAATTTCCCTTCTAATTTTAACTACGTTAAATTTTTTTGAGCAAAAATTTTAAAATATTATATAAGCAAAATTGTCCATGTTATCTTCTGTGATCCTCTCCGTTGGATCTTTAGTATGAACTATTTCTCTATCTTTATATCTAATTGGTAATTTATTCCTTACTTCTCTCATTTATCAATGATATGATCTTTCATAGGTGAGTCACATACCTTTTTGGAGCTCATCTTGGTATAAAATGTGAGGTGTTTATTTGTCTAAACCTAATTTCTTCCATATAATTGTTTAGTTTTTCCAGCAGTTTTTGTCAAATAGTGAGCCCTTAGCCTCAGTAACTGGGATCTTTGTGTTTATTGAACACTAGGCTACTAGATTTGTTTTATTCTATAGGTTATGTCTCATCTGTTCCATTGATGGCTCTGTTTTTTGGCCATTATCTAATTGTTTTGGTCTACCACTACTAGGTTTCCTTTATTCATTCCAACATTTCCCCCCATTATTTTGTGAGATTCCTGACCTTTTGTGCCTCTATATGAATTTCATTATTTTTTCCTAGTTCTTTAAAGCAATGCTCTGACACCAAATGAGTAAATCAATTTAGATAGTAATATAATTTTTATTATATTGGCTTGGCCTACCCACAATAATTGATAATTCTCCAGTTATTTAGATCTGTCATCATTTCTGTAAACAGTGTTTTGTATTTGCATTTAATAAATCTTAGAGGGAAAATACTATCATTAAGGGGGATTGTGAAATGATTCTTTCAGAAGGTGGAATTTTAACTGTGACTTGAAATAGGGAAGCCAAGGGGCAGAGTTCAGAAGGGGGGTAGGGAGAGGAATTAAATCACTGAGATTTTTCAGGGAAAATCCTAAGGACCACAAGCTGAGTCTTCTAAATGAGATGCCATTGAGTCAATAGTATTGCCTAGGTCTTGTTCTTCTTTTAAGTTCTCAATCACTTCCTGGTAGTCAGAGGTGAAGGAGTGGAGGGGTGAAGGAACTCCCTACCTCACCTTTGCTCTCCAAGGTTTTGTGAACATCTTCCATTTCTCTGGCCTTTTTGGGTGAAAGATATCTGGCATGTATATATCAACAACTGTTTCTCTGTTCTTATCTGTGAGGAGACAAGAGCCTGAACTTCATTAAGATCTGCTTTTTACCTTCATTTTGCTATAAAATAAGCTTACTTATTATATTTCCACTCCTAGGTTTGTTTTACATAGCTAAATAATCTGTCCTTTTGTGTAAATATAAGCTATTCTAATAGAATATTTTGTTTTCAGATTTATTGCCCTCCTCAATTTTCACCTAGAAACACAATTCCTAGAAATATGAGAGTTCTAAGCATCTAAGGCTGTAAAATTGGAAAGCTGAGGTACTTGTTCCATCAGTCTACCTTTAGTTAGACTGTAGGAAGCAATATTTAGGAGCTTGATTTCTGACTTCCTTTTCTTGAACCCTAGTTCTCAGTTCCACAATGTTATGTTTTTTCTCTAATAGGTATGTAGCTTTGCCAAATCAGCAGTATACACAATGGGGACAAAATGGCTTGACTCCTGCCAATGCGTTTCTCTGGGTATAGATGCCTGAGTGGTTCTGTGAAACATGCCAACTGGTGACTAGGCAACACCCTTCCTATCACTTCCCCCTCTCCTCCTCCTCCTCCACACACACACACACACACACACACACTTTTCCTCCACCCATCAATACCCGTGAGGAAACAGAACTAATTGACCTCAGCTGATGGACAGGTTTGGAGCCAAGAGTCTGGCTAAAACTCATATTAGAGCTCTGTGTGGTCCCTAAATTAGAATTAAGCCAAACCAGCCAAAGGGAGCAAGGATAACTTGGTTTTTCTTTATGTATGATGGAACTCCTGGGGTATATTTACTCCTCTCCATCTCTGAAAACAGGTATGTTATTTCTGTGATCTGATAGGGGAGACATGGTGGGGTTGCATGATAATGGCAGAGATTATCATAGATTTTGATTACAGAAAGAATATTAGGTGCCTTAGTCTCAGGTGGGAGAGTTGGCTAATTGAGTTGGGTTTACCCTTTCAAAGAGCAGAAGGTCAGATTAGCTGAACAATTGATAAAAATCTTAAAAGATTTTCTTTGGAAACAAAAGGCAATTTGTCTTCCATGTTCACAGTTGAATATAGTTAAAATTTGCTTTCCATGATAACAGTTGAATATAGTTAAGGGTATGATAAAAAAAAAAGGAGGGTGCTGGAACTAACAAAAAATTCCAGCAGATATTTTTCTATTCATGAGAATATGAGTTTATAGAAGAATGTTGCATGTAGTAATTAATAGATAAGGTTTTGAAAGGGGCATAACAACTAGGTTTCTGGTACTCGGTGAACCACTTAGTCAAAATCAATAAAAATTAAAAGTCCTTGAGGAGCAAGCTTTATCTTTCATGATTCTGGTTGGCTTTGTGTTCTGGTGAACTAGAAATGAGAACTCTGTAGTATCTGTCCTCCAAAGAACCTACTGCAGGTGGTCAATGGAAATGGTCCCTGGGGGTGTGAAGTGGCCAATTACACTGACTGAATTTATAGAATTTTCTAAGAAGAACTGAGCCTACTACTGCCAACACTTTTTTGCTAATCTTACACACTCTGTGTATTATTCAAATATGAATCCATTCAGTCATCAAATACTGATTGGATTTACCTCATTTGACCAAAACTGCTAGTAAGTGTTGGAAATAAAAAAGAATACAGTTAAGGAGATTCAAATTTAAGTGGAGATAGGAGACCAACGCAGCACAGAATTACTGAGAGAAAATTGAAACCTAAAACCCAGCTCTAAGATTTTGGGTTGGAGTAGATGGACCCTAAAGGTCCTTCCTATTCTAAAAATCTGTGATTCTCTGATATTAACAAGAGCCAAAGAATTACACTTGGGATAAGAATAATGGGCCCCAAGTGTGAGGCAGAGCCAAGGTAGCTCTATAGAGGGTTGGAAAATTAACTGTGTCACCATTTGTCACTACATTCTATTGTGCACTAAATACTTGTAACATTCCAAAATTCAAATTTAGCTAATGGGGAATTCTACCCAGGCATTTCCTGCTGAGCACTCACCCCTCCAAAGCCTACTTAATTGGCTAGGGCTTTCCACTGGAAGTTCACTCGGCTGATGGATGATGGTTGTCTTTATTAGAATTTGCTGCAAGTGTTGGGCGAACTGGGTCACCAAATGGGTAAATTGCAGTATACGAAAGGCTGAACTGAATGTCTGTAGAGCCTTTCAGGAGAACAATAAAACTCAGTCCCACAGCTTGTTGGAGCCATTCATCCAGCTATCAGTTGTTCAGTCAACAAGCATCTTATTAAGCACTTATTGTTTGCCAGACACTGTGTTAAACACTGAAAATACAAAGTCAATGGTCTGTGTGATATTCAGACTAATCCAACCAAATCAAGGCTAACAGGCTCCTAGAAAGACAAGCTGGAAATATAGATAGTGCAGGAATTTCACATCTACTGACTCTGTGTGTGTGTGAGAGAGACAGAGACAGAGAGATGGATCAAGATAGAGAGACAAAGAGGCAGATACAGAAAGGAGGAGAAAGAAGAGAGAGCAAAAGAGGAGAGAGATAGAAGAGGAGAGAAAGAGAAGAGAAAAGAGAGAGGAGAGAGAGGAGAGAAAAGAGAAGAGAGAGAAGAAAGGAGAGAAAGGAGGTGGAGGGGTGAAAGAAAGTGAGAGAGGTTTTTCTAAACTTAGAAATATTTTTGCAGACACAAGCTAAAACACTTTACCATTTTCCATATTGTTGGCCCTACCTCAGGACATCTATCAATTTATTTAGGAGGAGAAAATGAAAGATTTTTTTCCATTCAACCACCATTTCCTTCCCCAAACATCTAAGCCCTAACACTGCTCATCCCTCTTTAGAGATTCTGACCAGTCTTGTTCTGTCTTGTTAAAGTATTACATTAATTGATATAGCGTAACAAAGTCAACTGGTTTTGGAGTCAGAAGACCTGAGTTTATATCCCATATCTGTAACCAGAAGGGTAATCTTAGGCAAATAACTTCTCCTCTCTGGGTCTCAGTTTCCGTATCTGTGAAATGAGGAGGTTAGATTAGATAATTGATAAGGCCCCTTCCAGTTTTAAGCCTACAACCATATGACATTAAATGACTGAACTTCTTTATGTCTTATATTTGACATCTGTAAAAGCAGGATGGAGGGCAGAGCTTGGAATAAGGAAAACCTGAGTTCAGATGTGGTCTCAGACATTTAACTAGTTGTGGGAGCATGAGCAAATTACTTTTCTTTGTTTGCCTCAGTTTCTTCATCTGTAAAATGAGTTGGAGAAGAAAATGGCAAACCACTACAGCGCCTTTCCAAGAAAACCCCAAATGGGGTCACAAAGAATCAGACACAACTGAAAACAAAAAGTAAGATAAGGATTCCTTCATTATCTGCCTCACAGGATTGTGTGAGAATCAAATGAGATCGATCACATATACAAAGTGTTTCGAAAACTATAGTTTATAAGCTATCTAATGGTTATTTTAGCTGTTATGGATACTCAATGGCCAGATGTTCTCAGGAAGTCACTTTGCCTTTCTGAGTATCACTCGTTCATCTGTAAAATGAGGACGGATGAAATTGGTGCTGCAATGGAAGTCTCCCTGGACCTGAAGTCAGAGCACCCAGGTTTAAATCAGGATTTGACTCTTTCTACTTCTCCCTGTGTGACTTTGGACAAGACAGTTTCCTCATCTGTCAAAAGCCTCTGAGATCACCTTGTTTTAGTTTTTCCATTCCCTCTGCAATTTTACAATTCTCTGACAAAAAAAAAATGGTCTCTCAGATTGTTCTATCAGTCTACCAGAACCTGTGTGATACTATTCTAAAGCATTCTAGTACTACCTATTTTCTGGCTTTGAACATTAAAACTACAGATATCTGTTTTCTGTTCCTCTACTTTATATTCTTCTATAAGTTCACATTCTCTAATACAATGATATACACAAGTTGTCCCCAAAGTCTCTGTACAGTTTTAAACCATTAAGCTAAGGCTTTTGCAACATCCTATATGTGTACACCCATATTCACATATCTCTATTTTTGCATCTAATGTCCTTAGTAACCTAGTTCCAACCTCCTTTTCCAGTCTTATCATACATTACTCCCTTTCATGCTCAAACTGGGTCAAATCACTGAGCTGTTGTATTGACTGTCCTTCATATCTGGAAAGCACTCCCTCCTCACCTCTGCCCCTTCAAATCTATGGTTTCCATGAAATTTCTTTTTTTATAATTATACAGCCTTGAATTTTATTTATTTTTGTTGTTTTTTCCATTTACATTGGTATAATCATCTTTTATATTGTTTTTCTGGTTCTTCATACTTCCCTCTGAATCACTCTGAATATGTCTTCCATGATTCTCTGATTTCATATTCGTCATTTCTTATAGCAGAGTTAATATTCCATTATATATTAGAGTAGGTAGGTGGCCCAGTGGATAGACTGCTGGGCCTGTAGTCAGGAATAAATGAGTTTAAATCTAGCCTCAGATACTTATTAGGTCTGTGACCCTGGGCAAGACATTTAACCATTGTTTGCCTCAGTTTCCTCATCTGTATAAACTGGGGATAATCATATTATCTACCTCACAGGTTCATTGTACAGATCGAATGAGATAACTGTAAAGTACTTAGTACTTAGTATATATGTATATATATACATATATCTATATATGTATATAT
>CM053769.1:389622775-389772782 GCA_028658325.1 Potorous gilbertii
ATCTATTATGTGTTAAACTGAGGCAGTATAATCTTAATGGTAGATCTTTCTTATATTTTATGTCTAGTTGTATAAGCTAAAGAGATCCAAGATAGACAGAATGTTCCCAAATACTTATGGCCACGCATTTTGTGGTAACAAAGAAATAGAAACAAAGCAGATGCGCATTCATTGGCAAAAGGCTAAATGGTGATTCATTTTCACATGTGTGATTCATATGAATATGAAATAGCTAATAATAGCATATATAGCATAATGTATATACATGTATGTCTATATACGTTTCCATGAAATTTCAACCCAATCTTCCACCATTTACATGAGGAATTTTTCTGATTCCCCCCAACCCTTATCTGCTAATGCCTTTCCGCTAGAAATTATCTTGTTTTTATTTTATAGATTTTAAAGTATACTTATTTATGTATGCATTTTCTCTCCTGATAGAACATAAGCTGCTTTAGGGCAAGGGTTAATTTGTTCTTTGCCTTTATCCTCAATGCCTAACACAGTGTCTGGTGTATAGTATTAACATTTGATAAATGCTTATTGTTTGATTGATTAATATATCTTGGACTGAAGTTTTCAGTGGACACGTGTTTCCTTCCAATACCAAATTTGCAGTGCCCCCTCAGCTCCTTGTTTGAATAACTATCCCATGAATGATGTGGATCTTCATTGACTCTATTTTTCTCACGCCTCATCTAACCCCTGTGGAGACAATCTCCTAACTTCACAACAGCAGAGTGCTATAGATTCTTCAGTCTGGTGGCCAGCTTGAGGCCAAGTTTTTCAATTGTACCCCTGACTCTCCAAATTGTACCCCTGCCTCTGATAACTGTCCTACAAATTACTTGGGGCATTGCACCTCAAATGATTTCCTAATTTAGGTTATTAAGCGAACAGCCTGCCATGCCTGAGTCTTGCTATATTGAGGGTATAAATGCTTTATCAGCTTTATGGAAGCCATATGGCAGGTTTATTCATGATCAGTAGTTCTGTTCAAAAGCAGGTTCATGGCATTTGGTAATAAATTTTCCAGTATATAGCTCAGTATTTTTTTATTATTTTTTTCCTATGTGTGACTCGACAGCAGTCATCTGGCCAGTTTGGTTTGTGCCACTATGTAGCTTGTGATTTGAAACATTACTTGGAACGTTGTGTGTTTCATCCCTCAGCCCCCAAACACAGGTTTTCCTGGAATCTTTGTGGCTGCCTTGACCAGCTGAGTTTTTCCACACTATGAACAGTGAAGTGTGTGTGTTGCATGCATTATCAGCTGAACGCCTATTTATTTAGTTTTGGTCTTTCTAACAGTAAAGTGCTCCCACACACATTCCACCTGCCACTGACACCTGACCTGAGTATTTGAGTTCTTTCCTTCTCTCTCCGGCCCACTGTCCCACCCCTGCCTTTCCTTTCATCTGTATGTATACAATCCATTACCAAAAACTCAGTTTATAGTCCCAAAGAACTCTGGATGTAAGAGAAAGAGGGAGTGTGGGGATTTTAATTTATATACACACACACACATATACATATATATGTATATATACATACATATATATATATATATATATATATATATATATATATATATATATATATATACATCAATATCTAATATAATTACAAAGAAGACCAGGAGGATAAAGTCTATATTTTATTCTGACAGGTTTCTGCCTAATGTAGGAATTTTTAAAAATAGTATTTTATTTTTCCAATTACATGTAAAGATAGTTTTTAATATTAACTTTTTTATACAATTTTGAGTTCCAATTTTTTCTTCCTCCCTCCCTTTCTCCCTCCCCAAGACAACAAGCAAACTGATATAGGTTATACATAGGAACATCTTTCTAGTGCAAATTGAGGAGTGTCTAGCCTAGAATCTTATGACTCTCCATTGCCTAATGAATAAAATCCAGTTTCCTTACTTTCGTTCTAATAATCTGGCCTTCCGTATCTCCAATCTTCATTGCCAATTTTATGGACATCACTTCTATTCCCTTATTTTATATCCTGACAAGTTAGGCCATTTTCAGGTCCCTGAATTCACCCAGGCTTTTCCTATCTCTCCTATCCTGGAATATAATTTTCATTTCTCTGTTACCCTGAAAGTCATGACCATCCTTCAAGGCCCAATTTAAGTGCTATCTTCTCTGGAAGTAATACATCTCACCTCAAAGCTCCGATAGTATTTGGTACAAACCATGTCTCTTTAATGCATTTATTATATTCTTATTTGCTATCTCCCTAACTTTACTCATATGTGTCTCTTAGGAAGTCTAGACCTATAATTTCATTAATCACTCCTCTTATGGAAACTCCATCCATCAGCACAGCATGACTAGTTTGCCATTTGTAGCACTTTTCTTGATTCTATGGTCAGTTCTCATCCACTCTGCTTTGTACCCTACCCATAGTAGATGATGAGTAAGTGTTTCTTGAATTATATTTTGCCATCTACACGAATACTATGGAAAATTAGAGCTATCAACTACCAAATCAAATCAGACTGATGGAGTATTTATCAAGACCAATAGCCCATGTCTAACAATGGACAAGTGTTGGTGAAATCCGTAGTTACCTTCCTTATCATTCTGAAAGGTTAGTGTTGACTTGTTTCCCTTAACAACTCATTAAGAGCCTATAAGTTCCAGTCAACTTGGATAGCCTTTCCACTCGACTTCTCCAGTATTCATGCCCTGTCCATGCCTCAGATGCCTCCCCCCATGTTTCTCCCCGTTGAAATTCCTCTCTTCTCCCAAGGTCAGTTCCAGTCCTATCTCCTCCATAGAATCTTCACTTCCAGTTGGAAGTAATTCCTCCCTTTCCTCCCTTTCTGCTTAACCTCTCCTATGGACTCGCCACATTTGACTTGTTTTAAAGTTATTACTTGTACTAGTTATTTATGTACATGTCCTATCTCCTTAGGATTAGCTAGAATCTATAAAGCTAGAAGCTAGCTTTATAATTTGGAAAGAGCTCCACATATTTTAGCTCATTTGATTCTCACAACAATTATGTAAAATATGTGTAATTGTTTTCTCCTGTTTTACAGATGAGAAAATGAAGGTTCAGGTAGTTTAAGTGACTTGCACAGGGTCACACAGATGAATAAAGAAGGCAGGAAACAAGCATTTTTAAGCACCAGTTCTGTCAGGAACCATGCTAAACACTTTAAAGATATTCTCACATTTGATCCAGGTCACAATCCTGGGGATAAGCATTGTGGTTATCTTCATTTTACAGCTAAAAGTAAGACAAACAGGATCCCAGGGTCACGGAGTTAGGAAGTGTCGGAAGCCAGATTTGAACTCAGATTTTCCTGACTCCATGTTTATCACTGTATTGTATCACCCAGTTGCCTATAAATCATAAGCTCCTTTGGAATAGGGAATACATTGCTTTTCATCTTCCCATCCTAAAAGTTATTGAAATGGACTTACAAAAGAACATAAGGATATAAAATTACAGACATTTCATCTTTTTTCCTTCCTTTATCCCTTTCACATAAGATTAATTGGGAATTCCTGCTCTTTGTGACTTCAAAGTGACAATAACAATTGCTAGTATTGATACAGTGTTTTAAGATTTACATAATGTTTTCTGTCTGTTATCTCATTTGATCCTCAACAACCCTATAAGGTAAATACTATCATGCCCGTTTTATAGAAGAGGAAATTAAGGCTAATAGAGTTCAAGTACCCTGCCTAAGGTCACAGAGTAAGTACCTGAGGTAGGATTTGAACTCAGGTCAATAACTACTATGCTACTCAAAGCAGGATAAGGAAAAACAATTCTCTGATTCAGGGAGAAGCAGGGAGCTGACCTTGAAATCCAGAAGATCTGGGTACCAGATTTGCCTCTGACATGCAGTGATTCTGCTTCTGGAAAGATATAATGATAGGGAACCCAAGCTGTGGCAGGTCTTCCCATGTTGGAAAGGATTTGACCATGGGCCTGGTGACAGGCTGTGTCTATTTTGCATGAATCGGTTTAGCCAAATTCAGGGAGGCCTAACAGTTGGCTACCAGGCAGGGAATCATTTTGGACAGAGCAACTCATTACTGCCCAGTCTGCTTAGATACCACAGAATTACAAACCATGTTGGTGGAGGGAGTGCCCATATCTGAGAAGTAGGATTTTCTTGTCCCTGAAATGCTAGGGGCTGGGCGGGGGTGTTAATCTCAAGTGAGCTCTTAGGTAGCTTCAAGCACTTACAAAGCTCTTAAAAGCTGTTAGCATGGTTTATCAATCAATCAGCTAGCATTATTAAGTGCCTGCTATGTTCTGGGCATTGTGTTAGGTGCTGGGGATATAAATTTATATATATGTATGTGTGTATATATGTATATGTATATATTTTTATATATCATATATTTATAATATATTATATTTTTAGATTAATATATCTTTATATATAATATAATTACTATAATAATATATTATATAATATATAGTCTGTATTATATATAATTATATATTATGTAATTTATGTTATTTGTATTAATATATTTTATATATTTATATATGCATATGTATATACACACATATATAATAATATAACATATATATAATAAAATAATAAATGATAGATTTTTTTTTCTCTCAAGATGCTCACTGTCTATTGGGGAGACAGCATGCAAACTATATATATCCATATATACCTACCTCAGGCACTTACTATATGACCCTGGTCAGGACACCTAACTTGTATCATTCTCAATTTCCTTATCTGTAAGGTGGGACTGATGTATGTATGTATATGTGTGTATATATATGTACACTGAATATATATAGAATAAGTTGGGGGTAGTATCAGAAGGAAGGCATTGAGACTAAGGCAGACTAGGAAAGGCTTCTTGTAGAAAGTGAGACTAGCTAAGACTTGAAGGAAGCCAGGAGGTGGAGACAAGGAGGGAGAGCATTCCAGGCATGGGGTCAGTCAGTAAAAATGCCCAGAGTTGAGACAGGAAGTGTTCTGTCTGAGGAAAAGAACTAAGCCCATGTCATGGAATCACAGAGAAGGTAAAAAGTGAAGTATGAGATTGTTATTTTGTGGCTGTTTGTCCTTCATTCTCAAAGAGGACCATGACATCAGGGAGGTGATGCCATGACATGCAAGTGAATTGGATTTAAAGGAGGGAGGATTGTGCAGTCATCAGCCTCACTTTCTCCTCTGGAGCCACATGGATCCAGTAGCCAGATAGAGATCAGGACAACTGGAGATGGCCCTGGATGCAGTGGGAGATCATGGCCTTTTTAAGCTAAGGACTTTCCCAGGTCTCAGTTTAACTGAGGCAACTTCCATTCAGCAATTAAGCAAAGTATAAGAAGATAGCATAAGTACAAAAGGGTGAAATTTATTGTTGTTATTCAGCCATTTTAGATGTGTCCAACATTTAATAATCCCATTTGGGATTTTCTTGGCAGTGATACTGGAGTGGTTTGCCATTTTCTCCTCCAGTTCATTTTATAGATGAGGAAACCGAGGCAAACAGGGTGAATTGAATTGACCAGAATCACACAGCTAAGTGTTTGAGACCAGATTTGAACTCAGGAAGATGAATCTTCCTGACTCCAGACCTGACACTGCCCACTGAACCACCTAACTTTTGTGAAGGGCTCTAAAAGTCAAATAGAGGATTTCATATATGACTTTGAAGGCAATAAGATGTGCTTAATAAATAATTTAAATCACTTGAGTTTATTGAATGGTGGTAAAGAGTGTGGTGATATGATGCAGCCTACACTTTAGGATAAGCAATTTGGCAACTGAATAGAATATGGATGAGAAGGGGAGAGATTTCAGGTTCAGAGACCACCCCCAGCAGGTTGATACAATAGTCTAGGCATATGATGATGAGGGGGTCTGTGCCAGGTTAGTGGCAGTGTCAAAGGAGGTGAATTCAAGAGATACACAGGACTTTTCTACAAAGGTAGAAATGACAAGATTTGACAATCAATTGGGTATCAGGGGGTGGTGAGAGAGAGTGAGGCATTGAGGAAGACATTTAGAATGCAAACCTGGGGGACTGGAATGATGGCAGAGTCCTTGACCATAACAGTGAAGTTAGGAAGAAGGGAAGGTTTTGGAGAAAGGTAATGAGTTTAGTGTTGGACAGGATGAGTTTAAGATGTCTGTAGGTTTGTGCTGTACTACTAGGAAGTTGGAGATGTGAAACTAGAGGCTGAGAGAGAGGTTAGGACTGGACACATAGATCTGAGAATCATCAGCACAGAGATGATCATTGAAGCCAAGGGAGCTGATGAGATTACCAACTGAAATTGTATAGAAGGGAAAAAAGAAGTATCCAGGACAGAGCCTTGGGAAACTCCCATGGTTAGAAAGAGGTCAATGATGGAACATGACATGAAGACAGCCCAGCAAAGGAAAAAGAGAAGGAGTGGTCAGACAAGCAGACAGAGAGCTAGGAGAGAACCATATAATAAAGACCTAGAGAGAAGAGATTGTCAAGAAAAGGGCAATTGAGTGTCAAAGGCTGGAGGGAGTTCATTACACTAGAACTGATGTAGCACATTAAGGTTTGTAAAGTGCTTTACAATATTACCTCATTTGAACCTTGTAATAATCCTGGGAGGTAGGCACTCTTTTATTATTTTTATTTTATAGATGAGGAAAGTGAGGCAGACAAAGAAGATGTGAGTTCTGCTCCTAGCTCTTCCATGAACTAACAATGTAACTTTGAGCAAACCATTGAGATTATCTGGACCTCAGCATCCTCACTTGTACAAGGAGGGATTTGGATGAAGTGATCTCAGTTCTCTTTCCAACTCTGACCAGGAGGCAACATCATACAGTAGAACCTGCTGACTTTGAACTTGAGGTCTAGATTCAAATCTTAGCTCTGCTATTTATTATCTGTGTGATCCTAGGCAAATCATTTGGACTGTCTAGGTTTTGGTTCTTCGTCTGTAAAATAGAAGAGCTGTACAAGAGGATTTCCTCTAACTCTGACATTTTAGAACAAACATGGTAAATTTTAGTGGATGTTTTGTTTTCTTTTGGAATAATTCCTAGTTATATTCATTCCTTCTAGAGAGACTGCCATTACAGCCCAAACATTAATGCAGGCAAAAAGAAGACAGGATGTCGGACCATCAACCCTAATACAGAGTAAGAAATTACCAAACCCATCATTTGGGGAATGACCAAAAAGATCGTGGCATATGAATGTAATGCAATATTATTGTACTGCAAGAAACAATGAATATGAGGAATTGAGAAAAAAATTGGAGACTTTAGAAGTCATTGAGTCTTACCCTGTCATTTTACAAGTGAGAGACTGAAGCCTACAGTAGTTAGTTGACTCGCCAGAATCACACAAGTAGTGAAAGAGTTGGGATTTGAACTTAGGTTCCCTTAATTTAAAGATCAACTTTTCTTTCCACTGAAACATTATCTTCCCACAGCTATCTTTGGACTTCAACGATATAGGGAATTCCTTAGGAGGAGACAACCTCACCCAATGCAGCCCAGTTACTGCTTTGCAACTAATAATCTAAGAGAGTTGTCCAGGACACTGAAAAGTTCAGTAGTTTGCTGGGTCGCAGAGCCACTAGGGGTCTGAATAGGGATTTGAAACTAGGTCTTTGATATTCCTTAGCTTCTTTCTCCATCTGCTATCTAAGAGAAGACCTTTCCTTCCCTCATAACAATGGAAAAGAGTTAAGTAAATCACCATATCATATGCAATATGCCACATCCATAGACCCTCACTTCTCCAAGGAAGGGAAAGAGATGATTTCCCCATGTTTTCTCCAAGGTCGAAGTGATTCAGATTTGTATTAGTGAAGTCACTGTATATATTATTTTCCCAACTCCATTTACCCCATGCTGCATGAGCTATGCAAGTTTTTTGGTGCTTTTTTCTCAATTCCTCATGTTCATTGATTCTTACAGTACAATAATATTGCATTACATTCATATACCACAATCTTTTTGGTCTTTCCCCAAATGATGGGTTTGGTAATTTCTTATGCTGTATTAGGGTCGATGGTCTGACACCCTATCTTCTTTTTGCCCGCATTAATGTTTGGGCTGTAATGGCAGCCTCTCTAGAAGGAACGAATATAACTAGAAATTATTCCAAAAGAAAACAATCCTTTATACAATGACTTTGCATTCTTTTGGAAGAGTTGTGGGCTTACAGCAGTGAGGCCATGTTTTATTTATGTTATTTCCTCCAGACCTCTGGTTAGTCACTGAATGTTTGCATTGCAAATATAATGTAAAAGGAAGGTTTTATGTACCCTTCTTGTGCAAGTCTTTACACATCCACATTCAATGACACGTGGTAATCTCTCAGCCTGGCAGTTCTTGGTAAACACATTTCAGGTAATAGAAATATTCTCCACTTATGGCAATAATAATCCCTTATGCTGATTCAGACTCTGTCACCTGAGGCACTTTAAAAAAAAAAGTGCTGCTCAGTTTAAAATAGTATCACTGAAAAAATGAGACTTTCAGGAGGAAGCCCTTAGATGGACCTTCCTGCCTTACCCTATGAGAAGCAAGAAGTGATTCATAGCTTCATTTCACAGGTAAGGAAGGATATCACTAATGGACATAATCTCCTAGAAACAGATAATTATTTCTAGGTATTTGGAAAGAGATAGAGAGACAGAGACAGAGACAAAGAGACAGAGACAGAGAGACAGAGACAGACAGAGAGAGACACAGAGAAAGAGATAGAGAGAGTGAGTGAGAGAACATGCAGGCATTTTTTCTTTGCTTCTGGTGTACCCTGAAAGCTGCTTACTTAAATAGGCACCAAGGGAGTTCTGCTGTATTGGATAATAGTTAATCGTATGCCTTTTTGTTTAAGGCTATTCCAAATGACTACATTTCATGGGCTGGAACACAAGAATAAAGAGAGTTCTTAGGTGATTCATTTCATGCAGCCAACATGAAAAACTACCAAAATGATTGGCTAAATATGAAAGAATGGGGTTTAGCTCAACAATCTTGAATAGAGAACACATTTGAGGTTTCCCTTCACTGCCTTTCATGCACATAGCCATGCTTGAAACACACCGCCCCCTGAAAATAAAAACAGAAGGAGCTGTTTGTGCCCATGTAGAAGCTGTGACTGGCAGGAAACCACCTTCTACCCCTAGAGCAACTGTCTGCAGTATCACCTTGTTAATAAGAGTGCCTGAAGCACTGTAGGTGACATGTACCTCACCAGCCCAGTGGCAGCTGGAGCCCACCACAAGCAGCACCAGAACAGAAGACTGTCCTATCTTTCAGGGGCTTGCCTTGTTTTCTCAATTCTCATTCTCCCTCCTGGAATAACCTGATTATTCCCTCTTCTGAAAGTTCTACCTGCCTGCCAGACCAATGTATAATAATATGGAACTGATGCTGTCTAATTGGAGTTGAAATACCTCTTTGGATTGGCCTTTAAATTTTAGGAAAACAAATTGATGTAGGATAGGGTAGGGGTTCTTAACCTGGGGTCTGTGATCTTGAAAAAAAATTTTTTGATAACTGTATTTTGATCTAATTGGTTTTCTTTGTAATTATATGTATTTTATTTTATACATTTAAAAACAATTTTCTGAGAAAAAAAAGCCATAGACTTCACCAGACTGCCAAAGTGACCCATGACACAAAAAGGGTTGAGAACCCCTGCTTTTAGGATATACTCCTTCCAACTCAAAGCAGCTAACAACAATCTCACTAACAACTGCAAAACTTTTGTTATGCACCACAAACCCCTTTCCCCATGCCTACAATGGGAAGTATTACAACAATAAATAGACTTCACTTGGATGAGGTCCAAATAAGTAGATATTAAAATTCAGCCCACAATTTCTGGCCTAATTTTAAGAAATTAACTACTTTCCAAGATGGAAATATTTGGCAGAAATAAAATGTTTGTTTTAAATTGAAATCCATTTGGTTAATAATTATAAACTCAACTTGTGCTCCTTTTCTCAGTACTATATATCAAGGTGACTTCTACCCAGTCAGTACTTGAAATGAAAAGTGAACCTGGTCTTTTATAAACTGATCTTCAATATAATTTGTAAAAGAAGCTTCCCTGTTTGGAATATGATAATCCAAGGTTCCTAGGCACAATTTTCCCCATACTGTTTTAATTAGATGTTTAAATAGCCTGCTGAAAGTAGGGAAGTGGGCAGCCTTCATTAGTTCAGATAAACCAGCAAGAGTAAGGAAGGTTCAATATGGGTCACTGAGGTACAGTATGTTCACCTAATTTGAAAAGAACAACTATAAACCTAGGCATTACATTAGAAGTTGGGTTGTCTATCTGGGTAATTGGGTTTTTAGAAACATGTAAGATGCCTCTAGAACATTTCCGTCAGAGAGTTGAAGCATATAGTAGCAGGAGGGGACATTTGGTTAAATAACTGGAGCCCATCTAATCACCAATTTGCTGTATTTTCTGAGAGAGCAAAAATAATGGTTCAACTAGATGTATTCCCTGTGCTCCACACCTTACAAATTCCCTCTTTCCTCCCAGCATCATTCCTTTTACCTTTTAACAATAATAAAGAAAAAAAGTCAAGACATTCCAGCAAGGGCAGGGGTGGGGGAGGTTAGAAATGAATTCAGTGATAAAATCAGGTCTTGCAGGGGCTGTAATCTCCAAATAAATCAGGCTTCTCTACCTCTTTTTTACACAGCCTTCTTGCTTACTCGAGTATTTCCCATTTTCCTGCTGCATTTAGAATGAAATTCTGCTTTCTCAGGAAATACATCCCATTTGAATCAAGCTTTAATGAAAAAACCAGCCAAAGAAATATGCGAGGATGAGGTATAAAGGAACTGAACTGTTTCTGATCATGAGTCCAATGAAGGTCCTTTAATGTCTTCTAAGAATTGAGGATTTCTAGGTGTTTCCTAATTTGAGGAAGACAGAGATAATTAGACTGCAAAAACTCTATTTTTTTCTGATTTACAGCTTGAAAAACATCTTTTCAATCCTTTGACAAGGAATTAATGAAAGTCTTTCCCCTCTCTTTCTTCTGCTTGGGGACAGCATTGCCATGGTTACCTGGGTACCTGTTCACAAGAAATAGCAGTAGCAGCGATTGGGCAATTTCAATGTCTCAATTTGTTGCCTACAAGAAGTAGGTGGTAATGGGGCATTATTAACTAACTTGAATCTAAAATACCATTGATAATAGAGCATGAGATTAAAACTGCAATTTTTATTCATTTACTCCTTGGAAAAGATATGGGTAAGGAAACTGGAATCAATTTCTGTGGCCAAGTAGTTAAATATGGACTTGAAATTTCATCCACCTGAAACAATGAATTAGAAATGGCGTTTTCTGAATGTATACGTAGTGGGTCAGAGAAGCAGACAGTCACCAGGATATAGAGGAGAGAGTACGGAGTATGAGTCAGGGTGACCTAATTTTGAATCTGGCCTCAGACATTTACTAATTCTGTGACCCTGGATAAGTCTGAACCTCAGTTTCCTCTTTAATCAAAGGGGTTAAAGAAGAGTACTTCCTTCCTAGGGTTTTTGTGAGCCTCAAATAATCATCATAATGAGAGAGAGTTTTGCAAATTTTAATGTACTATGAAGAAGAGAAGAGGCAATGTGCAATATGGCGGAGTAGATGGGAAGCTGGCCTTGAAGCCAAGGAGACCTGGGTTCAAGTTCTTTTTTTTTTTTTGGACACATAACAAATCATGGTTGTGGACAAGTCATTTAACTTCCCTGGGCTCTAGGCAATTCTCTAAAACAATAAAATACAGAGAAGGTGCCAACATGCATTGGTAGAAGGAATTTCTACAGTTGGGAGTTCTCTGCACAAGTGAAACTATGATGACTCAATGGATAGAAAGTTGGGTCTGGAGTCAGGAAGACCTGAGTTCAAGTCTAGCTTCAGACATTCATTCACCAGCTGAGTCATCTTGGGCAAATCACTTAATTTCTGTTTGCATAAGAGGCAGCTTGGTGGCTCAGTGGATAGAGAGCTGGGCTTGGTGTCAGAAAGGACTGAGTTCAAATCCCACCTCAGATACTAGCTATATGACCTTAGGCAAAACACTTAACCCTGTTTGTCTCAGTTTCCCCATCTGTAAAATGAGCTGGAGAAGGAAATGGCAAACTACTCTAGTATCCTTGCCAAGAAAACTCGAATGGCAAGTATGGTGCATGGGGTCACACAGTCAGACATGACTGAAGAACAACCGTCTGCCCATAACCGTAACAAATGAGAGCTATTATTATATCCTCCTATCCCTGGGAAACAAGATTTAAAACCAACATTTAAAAGGTTACATGTGGGAGACAATGAATTTTTGTTAGCTCTTTTTGGAGGTAAGGATGTAAGCGTGGGACATTGGTAAAGTCGAAATAAAAAGTCTATGAAATGTTCAGTCTTGGTTTTTTACTAAATCTTTTCAATCTCTTATTTTTTTATTTTTTAATGAATGAAAATCTATTTTCTCTCAATCACCCTCTTCCCAATGAAAAAATAAAGAAAAATAAATTCCTTGTAACAAATACCAAAGCAAAGTCAAGCAAAACAGATTCCGATCTTAGCCATGTCCACTCTGCTCCCTGCATCCATCATCTTTCAATCAGTAGGATCTTGATAGCTCATCTTGGGGGTGAGAGTAAGGAGGTGGCCATTGGGAATGTTAAAATGGAGAGAGTATGTGAAATTTTCAGGGGCTGGATCTTCTTTAAATTTCTTTTGCAATTTATTCCTACAGCTTTTCAGAAATGTGAGACTCAACTATGGGTGAGTGTCTGATTTAGGCTACCTAGTAAAGTAGGCTAATGAGGTTTCTTCATTTCAGCTTTAATTGGGGGAAGTGAGACCTCATCCTCATCTAGCTAGTGGAGCTTTCTCTTCCATTTCACACATTGGTGTGTTCTTCCTCCTTTGACAAGGAAAAGCAAGCACATAAGAATTTGAAATGGAGAGAGATTATCCTGGTTTCATACACTTCTATATACTCTATGAGTAACTGCATCCATTTACTTTGATAAACGTGGGCATTTTAGCCAATCTTGGCACTGGTTGGCAGTGTAGTATACTGGATTTAGAGTTAAAGGCCCTGGGTTTAAATCCTGACTACTTCCCCTGGATGAGCTTGGGTAAGTGAGTTTCCCTCTCTAGGCCAGAATTTTTTAAACCTAAAAATAAAGGATTTGGATTAGATGACTTCCAAGGCCCATTTCTTTTCCATGTCTATAAGTTCCTGAATAGAAATGTACTTCTCTTGTAGTTTTATTGAGAAAAACTGTTTTCATTGCCATTTGGCCATGTACTGGAAAGAGTTTTGTATTTGGCACCAAAAGACTGGGTTCATATCCCAATTTTGCCATTTATTAGGTAAAGACCCCTCTAGGTTTCAGTTTCCCCATCTGTAAAATTAAGGCATTCATTAGATGATGTCTTTAAGCTCCAAACTTTCCATGATTCTGTTACCATGGTACTGAGCATCTATTAATTGCCATAGCAATACATCTTTGGTGTAACTGCAAGCCACCTCTGTGACTGGTCACTTTAAAGAAATTACTTATGCCACTATTCCTCTCCAGATGAGTACAGTACCTCCCATCCTAGTACCTAAGCATCAAGGAAAGGAGGAGCTATCAGTCCAAAGGAGTAGGAAGAATGAGAGTTGGTCCTATGCTCATTCCTAGGAAAACCTGTATGATTCCTTCATTCTGGTTAAAAACAAAAACAGCGAAGGGAATCTTGACTTTTTTCTAGAATGTCCTGATGGGAAATGATTACAACATTTTGAGGGTTATGTTCTGATTCAGTTTAGGTAAAATATGACACATTTGTTCAATCAGGACCTGTAACTAGATATTCCAGGGACTAGATGTTTTATTTTTTTAAATTATATTATTTTTGACCTATCCTGCTTGGGAAAGGGCCAATACTTCCAATGATTTGGCAGCTGACATGGTGGCAAATTATGAAAGGACAGTTTCCAGACAAGAGAAGGCTAATCCTCACCTGGGGTCCAGAAGATAGGATCCAAACTTGGAGAAAAGCAAGTGTGAAGTCAAAAAACCAGATCAGAGTGCTAGTAAGAGGAATGCAAAGCACTGGTATCTAAAGGGGATAAGAAGAATTACTGGGACAGGGTGAGTATCATTGTAAGATCAGAAAGCCAAAATACAAGGAGTGCCAAGGAATTGACCATTTGTCTTCTTCAACCTGTTCCCCAAAGTATCCCTCTTTTAATTGCAGTTGCTTTCATTCTCTCCCTCTCTTGGCATATTAGCACTTGCAGAGTCAATTAAATTCCCTTTAAAGTCAACCACCCTAGTCAAGTCATTGTTGTTGAGTTGTTATCACCCATTATGGAGTACCCTCATCAAAGAATGCTTGTGTGCTCTATGAGCAAAGCAGATTGAAGTAACTGAAACGAAATGCAAAATGAGCAAATTTAGAAAACCCAACCCAAATGTTCACATGGATTTTTTGTGCCTGACCTATAGTAGAGCCTTCCAAGCTCCTATTGGTCTAATCAGCCACAGTCCATCACACCATAACTTGACTCTAACGCAGTGACATCATTTTGGTCCTCTGAGAACAAAGGACAACTAGTGCAGTGGTTTGCCATTTTCTTCTCCAACTCATTTTACAAATGAGGAAACTGGGGCAAAGAGGGTTAAGTGACTTGTTCAGAATCACATATCTAGCAAGTATCTGATAGCAGATTTGAATTTAGGTCTTCCTGACTCCAGGCCTGGTGCTCTATCCACTGTGCCACCTAGCTGCCCAGTCAAGCCATAGACTATAATAATTATCTGAACAGGTGTATTTAGAAGAGCATTCCCTCTAAAATATGTCACAAGAAATAGCATACCTTTCTAGTACATAAAAGCTTTTTTAAACCCTAGTGGGGAAATTGGATTTCCCAGAGTTGAATTCATGGTCAGTACTTGGAAAATGATGATGTGTTACTTGTTCTTGAGGTGTTAACATTCTTCTGCTGCTTGCTAGGACCTGGCATACCTTGCTAGAGGACTGGATATTTGATCTGATAAACCATCCAGAGCTACAGTACTAAGTGATAATGATGACTTAACAGTACAATTTCAGTTGCCTCACCTTTAAAATGGAGGGAAATAATGTATATTCACCCAGTTTATGTGACAATCAAATAATGTGATTTCTGTAAAAGTACCTTGTCTAAATGCAAAGCCTACATGAGCCATAAAGGAAAAATGCATATGACTGAAATCTGTGTACTTTTCCTTCCTTTCAGTATATTGTAAAGTCATTGAAAGTAGAACATGTTATGGCATTCCCCAATGCTTAGCAGAGTGTTTGGCGCATATATAAGTAAGCACTTTGTAAATCTTAGCTGACTGACTAATTTTGTAGCCCTAGCATTTCACACAGGAATTGGTACAAACTAGGGGCTTAATAAATTATCCTTGAAACAAATTGAAATAAATTCAAGGATAAGGACCTGTTTTCTAGACCTCAATTTGAAATATAGAAATAACATGTTCCTCAACAGAGATGTTACCTTTACCAAAAAAAAGGCTGGCAAGATTATATTTGCCAGGAGTATAGCAACTCTAATCAAAAAGGGCTTGAAAATGAAAAGGAAGAGGGAGGGAGAAAACTGTCTATGTATATCCACTGGCCTAGATAACAGTAGCTCTAGTGTAGGAGGGAAAGCCATAATAGAGATATCCAGAAATTTTGCAGATGACAGGATACAGAAAAATATCCAGCAATAAACTCCCTGATTTCAGATAAATAAATGTTCCAAGTATGGGTGGCAAGCAAGGAGAACTACAGAGTTTAGCACAAGGAGATAAATCTGATATCAGAGAAGTTGTTGCATCTTGGTGAGTTGGGTTTGACTCTGGATAAATAAAAGGAGTAGGAGGAGGATGTGTAGGGCTCAGAAGCAGAAGGGCAAAACAAGGAGGAGAGCATTGAATGGAGGTCAACGGTAGTAGTAATAGAAACAATATTGCCATAACAGTATACTGTAGAACAGCCCTTCTCAAATATTTGGTTTTAGAACTCCTTTTTACTCTTAAAAGTTATTGAGGATTGTCCCCCTTGAACACACTTTATTTTAAGTGGGTTATATCTATTCATTTTTGCCATATTAGAAATCAAAACTCCTTAGTATCATTATAAAAAGATAGTATTTACATCTTCCCTAGGTATTTCTGCTTTCTCCTGTGCTATATACCATTTATGCCAGTCACTTGGATGAAGGCAAAGATTGCATAAAGCTGGAAAGGAGAGCTAATTCATTGTATATAAGTCAGGAGTAAAATCAAAAGATTAAAAAACCAACAGCAACCTTAATGGGCTGTAACATTGAACTGAACCTAGGGTAATGAAATTCTAAAGGGGTGAATGTAAAGTCTTTCATACTGGTTCAAAAAATCATTTTCAAAAATACCAGATTGGGAGGTTTTGTAATATTTTGTTCATCTGAAAAGAATCTGAGGATTTTAGCAGATCACAAACTCAACATAAATTCAAAGCCTAATTTGACAGCAATGATTAACTAAATAAGTAAACAAACAAATAAATAGACAATATGCTTTAGGCAGCATTCAGAGACATATGGTTGAGGACTGGGAAGTAATCTTCCTGCTTTACCTTGCATTAGTATTGTGTTTAATTCTAAGTACACCTTTTTGAAGGAACAGTGTGCCCAGAGGAGAATGACCAGGGTCATGCCATAGGAAGCTATTTTGAAGGAACTAGGTTTGGCTATCCTGGAATATAGAAGACTCAGCAAGGGTATGAAACATGTGTTCAGGTATTCAAAGGGCTGTCTCATAGTAGAGGAATAAGGTTTGTTCTGATTATTTTCGAAGATCAGAGTATGGTGCAATGCATGGGAGGTGCAAAAAAGGCAAGCTTCAGTTTCAGTTTCATGTCAGGAAAACTTTTTTTTTTTTTTTTTTTTTTTACCAATTAGAGCTATTCAAAAGTGAAAAAGAGACCCTTAAACAAAAGTTAGTTGACACCTTGTCAACTGTATTTTGTAGAGGGGATTCCTATCCAGGTATAGTCTGGACCAGATGGCCTCCCTCCAAAGCCACTCCCGACATGTGATTGTGTCAGTTGAATGTCTCTGGCAATGATGTCCAAGCAGCTCCTTCTGAGGCCCTGAAAGTGGTCCTTTCCAGTTTAGAATAATCCAAAATAAATGAATCATAAAATCTGTCGCATTGCAAGAACGCTGCTTTACAGTTTGTTTCTTTAACCTTGTTAAAAATAATTCTAAAGAGGAGTTAAAAGGAAAATTAAGTCCCAGATGTTTTGGCTTCTTTTCAATACTGAAGGTCAACTATATACCAGTGAATAAGAATGCAATGTGAACTGACATTCTTCCCTATTTTTCTTCTCTAATTTGACAAGTGAAGAGATGATTCATAATCTATTCTCTAGCCACCTGCTAGACTGAAGCACTGTTTCCTACCTTTTATTTAAGTAAACCATTTCCCAAATCTAGATGTTTCCTTCCATCTCAGAGGAAGAGGTGGCCCCTCTTACAAATGTCAACTCCACTCCTCTTCTTGTCTCCCTGATCCCTTGTCCTTTCAATCTCTCTCTCTCTCTCTCTCTCTCTCTCTCTCTCTCTCTCTCTCTCTCTGTGTGTGTGTGTGTGTGTGTCTCTCTCTCTCTGTCTGCCTGTCTCTATCTCTGTCCGTCTGTCTCTGTCTCTCTCTCTCTCTCTGTCTCTCTTTATCTATTCCTCTCTCTGTCTCTCCCTCTCTCTCTCTTCCCCTCCCTCTCTGTCTCTCTGTCTGTCTCTCTCTCTCTCTCTCTGTGTCTGTCTATCTCTCTCTCTCTAATTTGCAATCTCAACTTATCCATTGGCTCTTTCCCAACAACTTACAAATGAGGTCTGCCCATCCTTTAAAAACAACAATAGCAAATCTTCATTTCACTCTATTGTCCCCTCAAGCTAACTCCCTTCTTTTTTATAACCAAACTTCTAGAAAAAGTTGTTTCCATTTTCCCACTTCCCCTTCCCATGTGAACCTTTTTTCCAGTATGAATTACAACCTAATAATTCATCTGAAACTAGAAATATACAAAAAAAATCTACTAGAGAGTTGATATCTCAAAACCGGAATGTAAACTCTTTAAAGAATGCAAATAGTTCCAATACAGTTTTATTCTTCTTTCGTATCCTCATTCTGTTTCTCTCCAAAATTATTGTTATTATTCAGTTGTTTTTCAGTTGAGTATGGCTCCTTGTGACCCCATTGGGGGTTTTCTCAGCTGAGATACTGGAATGCTTTGCCATTTTCTTCTCTAGCTCATTTTACAGATGAGGAAACTGAGGCAAACAGGGTTAAGTGACTTATCCAGGGTCACACAGTATCTAAAGCCAGATTTGAATGCAGGAAGATGAATCTTCCTGATTCCAGACCTGGTGCTCTGTGTATTGCACCACCTAGCTGCCCCCCAAAATTATTAGTGATCTATTAATTGCCAAATCTGATGGCCTTCATTCAGTTTTTACACATTGCAATATTAGATGCTGCTCATTACTGCTTATTCTTAGACAATCTCTTCTCCCTGGGTTTTTATGATACTACTCTCTCCTAGTTTTCCTCTGACACGTCAAGTGATTCCATCTCTGTTTATCATCCTTCCACCATACTATGAGTGGCTATCTCCCAATACTCTCTTCAGGGTCCACTTTTCCCTTCTCTGTATACTCTCTCTTAGTGGCCTCTTCACCTCCCATAGATTTAATGACCACTCTATGCAGATGACTCCTGAAGCTATACATTCACCTAACATGGTTCCCCTGAGCCCACATCCTGCAGCAGCAGTTGCCTACTCACTCTCTCCAAAGGACATCCTGTAGCCATCTCAAACTCAACAAGACTAGAACTTGTTATCTTTTCTCCAAAATGCACCCTTCTTTTCTTTCCTATTCCTTTTTTTATAGATTCTATTTTTTCTAATTGCCTGTAAAAACCATTTTTAACATTCATTTTTTAAAAAAATTGAGTTCTCTACTTCCCCTCCTCTTCCCTGAGACAATAAAAAATTTGATGCAGTTTATACATGTGCAATCATACAAAACATATTTCTATATTATCCATGTTGTAAATTTTCTTTCCTATTTCTCTTGAGTATGCCACTATCCTTCTAGTCTTCCATTACATGACCTTCACATCATCCTGGACTTTTCCTTCTCCCTCACCTTCCCTACTCAACCAATTGCCTGGTCTTACGCATTCTATCTCAACAACATAGCTCACATGCAGCCCCTTCTATCCACTTACATATTGATCACCCTACTTGTCTATCATCACCTTTTGTTTGGACTATGGAAATTGTCTCCTAATTTTTCTCCCAGTCTTCAGTCTCTGCCTTCTCTAATCCACTGTCCGTGTAGCTGTCCAGTGTGAGTCTTCCTAAAACATGATCTGACTGTGTCACACACTTGCTCAAGATGCTTCACTGACTCTCTCTTTCCTCTAGGATAGAATATAAACTCCTGTTTGGCCTTTAAAGTCCTGGATAATTTGGTTCCAGTTTACCTTTCCAGGCTTATTGCATAGAACTTTTTGGCCAAGTTGGTCTACTTGCTACTCCTCATATACAATACTCTAGCTCCTGTCTTCTTTCTCCATTTCTTTATACAGGCTATTGTCCCCTTTACCTCATACAATCCCTAGTTGCTTTCAGAGGTCAACTCCTACTCTGTCTCTTCCATTGCTAGTGTCCTCTTCCCCATCCCTAGAATTGCCTTCTGTATTCTGTATTTCATGTTCTACACACACATTTTCCCCCAATAGAATGCAAATAGTTCTTGCAAACTACTAGCAAACTACAAACTTCTAGCAAAAACTCCTTGAGGCAGAGACTGTTTTCTTTTTGTCTTGGTATCCAACATGCCTAGCATGGTTTCTGGAACATGTTATTGTTCAGTTGTTTCAGTGGTATCTGACTCTTTATGACCCCATTTGGGGTTTTCTTGGCAGAGATACTGCAGTAGTTTGTCATTTCCTTCTCCAGTTCATTTTACAGATAGGGAAATTGAGGGAAAATGGGTGACTTGCTCAGGGTCACACAGCTAGTAAATATCTGAGGCTAGATTTGAACTCCGGAAAATGAGTCTTCCTGATCACAAGCCCAGTGCTCTGTTCACTGTACTACCTAGCTACCCTACTTGGAACATAGTTGGTGCTTAATAAATGCTTGTTTAATGAATAAATGCTTATTGGACAATGGCTATATATTGATATTTATGGTATACAGGGTTTCATCAGTGTAAGCCCTTCCACAAGTTCTCATTCTCTGCTACTATTATTTTATGCCTTTTCACATATTCTCCAAAAGGAATCTACCAATTCTTTGCATACCTTCCTCTGTTGTTGGTTTTTTTTTTTTAATGTCTTAGTGGTACCA
Organism: Potorous gilbertii; assembly: GCA_028658325.1. Classification (NCBI taxonomy): domain Eukaryota; kingdom Metazoa; phylum Chordata; class Mammalia; order Diprotodontia; family Potoroidae; genus Potorous; species Potorous gilbertii. The sequence goes on from CM053769.1 coordinate 389,643,182, forward strand.
AGATAGCATCCAGGCTGTCCATCTGTTGTCTCTCATCCTTACCAAAAGGCCTCAGTACCCTAAAATAAACTCCTCCCACCTGTGTGAAGACAGGCACACTAACAAAATTTTGGCATGTTGACAGAGCTATGAATTGTCCAACCATTCTGCCACTGAGTTTGGAATTATGCAAGAAAAATCTCTCAAATGTTCCTCATACCTTTTGACTCAGAGGTTCTACTATTGGTTATATATAACAAATCAAGTCAGTGATACAAAGTCTTTTAATGTTACAAAGTATCCATAATAACACTTAGTGAGGTAGGGAAAAAAGGGAATCTCATGAACATCCATTGATACTGAAATTCTGGGATAAATTGTGGAATATAAATGCAATGTTGTCCCCCTTTGTACTGTTGCAGGAGAAACTGTTTATAAAACATATAGAACTATAGACTTAGAGCTCTAAGGATCCTTAGTAGTTACAATAGCTCTTAAAAGGAGAAGCCTGAGATGATCCACTCGACACTCGTCTGGGACCCAACAGAGATTTTCAAAACCCTTCATTTAGGTCCCACTTGAAAGTATTTCCAGCCTTTCAACAACAGTCTCATTCCTATCATATAAGTGTGAGGACAACTGCGTGGTGTAGTGAAGGGAGCACTGGACTTGGTGTCAGGAAGACTTGAGTTCAAATGTGGCTTCAGGCATTTACTAGCCTTGTGATCTTAGTCACTTAAGGCAAGTCATTTATCTCCCTCTTGACTCAGTTTCCTCCTTTGTAAATGGAGGTAATAAAGTCATCTATCTCCCAGGGTTTTTGTGAGATAAGATGAGATAACAGTTATAAAGTGCTTAGCACAGTACCTGGCACATAGTAGGCACTATGTAAATGCTAGCTATGGTTGTTATTTTTATATTAGTATAAAATGGGCAAAGACAACAATGGTAAATGTTAGAAGAGGTTTGGGAAATAGGAACACTAATGTACTGTTGATGAAGCTATAACGTGCATCCATTCTGGAAAACTCTTTAGAGTTATATTAGAAAAGTCACTAAACCGTTCATCCCCTTTAACCCAACGATAGCATTAGTAAGTGTATACGCCAAGGAGATCAAAAATGTGGAAAAAGTCCATTTATGAAAAAGAATTCTAGCATCACTTTTTTTTGTATTAGCAAAGAAGTCGAAGGAAAATGAATGTGTGTTCATTAGGGAGTAACAAAACAAATTATAGTATGTTAATAAAAAAGAACTTTATTGTATCATAAGACTGGGTAAAAACTATATAAAAACTTAAGAGAAACTTGGAAAGACTTGTATGAAACAATATAGAACAAACTAGGCACGACCAGAACAATATACACAATGACTACAGTAATGTAAAGTAATGTAAAAACATTGAAATAATTTAGAACTCTGATCGATGAATAATTAAATGGAACTTTGGAAGAATAAAGGTGAAAAATATCTCCCACCTGTCATCAAAGGTGGCAGACTATAGGGACCTAAAGCATGTTTTATGGCTATAAGGCCATGTATGTTTATGGCCTTTGTGTTCATTTGTTTTGTTTAAATGTACATTTTATTATAAATTTTCATTGTAGGGAGGGGTTGGAAAATGACATCAATGTTAAAGAAAGAGCATCAATAATTTTTTATATTAGAATTCAGTGGAAATGAGGAAATGGGGTGGCAAATTTTAAAAGAAAAGGAGCACTTCTAAGTTACAGACAAGTTAACCCATTTCGAGCAGTATATGATGCCAATTTTGAATCTTAGATTGGCTTTTTCCTGCTCTCCAACAATCTTATGGAACCACCTGCCCTTGCTGTCCAGTTTCTGTAGAATTAGGGGATTCAAGCTATTACTAACATTAGTACGAGCAAAGTCTAATTAGGCAGGCCAATCTGCTACACAAAATCATATTAAGCATTCAGAAGCCCAGCGCAAATGATTTTTAGATTATCTTTCCTACTGTTCCCTTCCAGTTAGATATGAGGCGTCAATTTGTCATCTTAGGCATTCCTCTCATTTTACAGATGAGGAAACTGAGCCTCAGAAAGGTTAAATAGAAATGAGGCAAAATTGAGATAGCAGCAGGTCTCACAAGCTCACATTTTGCTTTTCCTTGGTTAGTTTTGGTTAACTCTAATTGACTTTAATGAATACATTGGGTTGTGAAGAGTTGTTTTATTCTTTTAGCCTAGTGATCTGGGGAGGTGAGAATCTCTGTCCATAGACGGCCATTGCTTAGAAACTATTAGTAAGGCTGAGTTAATTGTCTAGGATTCCCTTTCACATACCACTTATTCAAAAGCTTGAACAACACTTGTAAATAGATGCTAGCCTATTTGATCTGGAAAACAGTATTTGTTTTATTTCTTTTGCTACCAATGCACCTTCTAAGGAAAGGTAAGCTGGTAATTTTAAGTACTTATTTGCATGGGCAACAATATTCTTTCACTTCTTTTACTACCAATGCACCTTTTAAGGAAAGAGTGAGCTGGTAATTTTAGGTTCTTAACTTGTATGGCCTATCTCTTGCAGCACTGAAAATAATGAGAGAACATAATGTCATTGGAGGGCAGCCTCCTTGCTCTTTGAGAAAATATTTGCTTTGGCCTCTAATTTCTCTTTTGGCTTGGGTGAAGCAGAATCCAGGTATTAGATATTTTGTTTTAATGCTGCACTAGGACTAAACCTTCCCCAGCTATACATTGCATTCATCGAGACTCCTACTCTATCCCTCAAGCTCCCCCTAATCTCTTCTTGGGTTTCTGAAAGATCAGAACTTCCCCTTTAACTGCAGGGATCTCAGGTTTTCTTTGCCTTACAATGCGCCACGTGCTCCCTCTCCACTAGCTTCGTTTCTCTTTTATCTGGATACTTAATAATCCGCCTGAAGTGGAAATTTCTGAAAAACAAAGTGGTCATTAATAGCTTCACAGTATAGCTGTAATGGGTTTTTTTTTCTCCCCTTTTGTTTTTCCTGAGATACAGACGCAGCAATCGAAATGGCTTAATTGATGAAGGGATAAAAAGAAAATCTTAAAGCTCAAAGCGACCAGAATAATGGAATGCCCTTTGATTTAGCCAGAAATGACAAAGAGGCTGGTCTGACCTGCTCGATGATAGAGAAAAGATTCTGGTTTCCCCAGGAGCACATGCGAACTGACTTTGTGCAATAGTATTTAACCAAATAGCTGTTTGGGCTTGTATCCAGCATCCTCCTCAAGCATCTAATATGGTAATCAAAGACATAGGAAATAACTTTACAGGAAAACAATTCACCCAACTGGAAACACAGAGGAGCATTTCTTAATCCCTTTTATTTAAAGTCTTGGCCCTTGAACTAAAGGATATTAAATCATCTGAATTTCCCAAAGAACAATAACAAAAAAAGTTGTGGCTCTCTGGTAGAATGGATTGGCTTTAATTGAAACAACATACAATAGAAAGCCCCACAAGGGTATCTTTAGTGTGTTTAATGCTGTCATAGGTAGGGCAGTACTGTTTGATACTCTGCCCAGGTGTAATCTTACTGCCTCCTTTATAGCCTGTCCTGTATAGTTTGCCCCTCCCCTTCCTTCTCCACAGAGAAAAAGGTTTTTTGGGATTTTCTTTTTGCCTGCTTTTTATTTTTTCATAGAGGAGAAATATTTTTGTTGTTTGGTTGGTTCTTGGTGACCTCACAGGCCGAATATTACTTGGGATGCCAATCTGCATCTCTTTCCTCACCCTTCCCCCGAATGCTCTGTGACCTTGTTTATTATTGAACAGGAATGTGATGCATATGCTGCTCTGCTCTTTATTCCTTTGACCCAATGCTTACGATCTGTGCACATGTATTTTTCTTTTCTTTTCCTTTTTTTTGGGGGGGGGGGGTGGTGGTGGTGAGTGTGAGGGGAAGTCCAAACTGTAATTTTATTTCACTGAGGAGAGAAACTGCCATTTTGAAACTTTCTTCATTAGATACAAATAATCAACTCATTTATAACTCATAGTCTTCAAGAGTTGCAAGGGTACTGAAAGGTTAAATAAACTGTGCTAGGTCACACAGGAAATATGTGTCATAAACAGAATTTAAACTTAGATTTCCTCAAATCAAGGGGTTGACCCCCTACTATGTCAAACTGCTTCTCACAGTTCATTTCCACCTTCAAATTCAAGGTGGAAAACAGAAGCATAGAATGATTTGTGCTAGAACAGAGAGTAACTTGAATTCAAGAATTCCAGTCCTTTGAGATGATTATGGAGCAGTATAATAGTGCACAGTGGTTTCAACAACTCTATTGAATTTATGGGCTTAGTCCAAAAATCACTCAAATCAGGTTGTTTGAACTGACCAGTCATTGACTGAACCAACCAGTCAGCCAGCTTAAAACAACTGAACCATTGTGTTTATAGACAGACTGGAAAAGAAATGCATGTAAATGGTCGTTGGAATAGGGTCTTTGGAACTTTCACTTGGGCCCCCCAGGAGACTACTTAGGAAAACACAGTTCCAAGCTAGGCCACAGAGTAGATGCAGAGAAAGCCACTCCACCCAAGGAGTTTATTCTTCTGCCCTCACAGAAACCAATTAGGGGCTCCCCACTACAATTTATAATAGCTCAGACAAGGGAATTGCATCTATCGTTCATGAAGCAAGTTTCTTATTTATAGCCAGTTTTCAATTACCATTTGATAAAGGAATAAATAAGCAAAGTAGGGATGCTGAAAATCTATAGATAAATCCCAAAATAGCCAGCAGAACCAACCTTTCCTCCCAAAGCTTCTGTTATTGCTGTTATTCAATCATTTCAGTTAGGTCTCACTCTTTTTGACTCCATTTGGGGTTTCCTTGGCAGAGATACTGGAGTGATTTGCCATTTCCTTCTCCAGCTCATTTTATGGATGAAGAAACTGAGGCAAACAGAGTTAAGTGACTTGCCCAGGGTCACACAGCTAATAAATGTCAGGTCATGTTTGAACTCAGGAAGATGAGTGTTCCTGATGCCAGGTCTGGTGCTCTATCCACTGCTCCTACCAAAGCTTTTAGTGACTAGAAAAAGGGAACTGAATTTTATCTTCAGGGGATCATAGATCTTGAAGGGACTTTGAAGTCTATTTAATCTAAACCCCTCATTTTCAGTTGAAGCCTAGGGAGGTTACCTGACTTGTCCACAGGTAGTAATTGGCATGAGAGGCAGGAGTTGAACCCTGGTCTTTTGACTCCCAAGTTAGTTTTTTTCCCACTATACCTTGATGATTTCTACTTCCTCTGAGATGGATGGTGCTGATGAACTATGAGTTAGATTAAAAGGTCAAGAACATGAACTAAAAGGAGTCAAGGTCTCCATAATCCTCATACACAGCTATCAGTCCATGAATAATTTAATTGACTCTACAGGTAAATCCAAGGTCCCTTCGGCCTAGCTGAGCTCAGTGTGTTAAGGTATTGTCTTTCTACTGTGGCAGGAAGGGAACGCTGCCCTCATAGTGAACTGTGATTGGTGGAGGGATGACATTCCCTGGAGATTATTGAGGAGGCCTGCTGTAATGAAACATTCAGCTAAAGAATATACCCTCTGTGCTTACAGAAACGTGGACAAAGCAGGGGAGCTTTTTCACCTTTGCTTCTCATCTCAGGTCAAAAGAAAAAACCAAATTGCACCTATAGCCTAAACCTTTAGGAAAACAAAACAAAACAAAACAGTTTCATCATGCCGGCATTAGCCCAATGGATTACCGCAGAATGCCCTAGCTTGGGTTTCAACGATATCACTTTCTTTCCTTTTCAACTCCCATGACTGGGTTCTTCGCCCCCTTCCCCCCAGCTCCTCTCACCTTCCTCAACCATTGTAGCTGACACAAAGGAGGAAAGAATTCTCAGGCCAACTCGTCGAGGTCAAATGATTGTCACTGAGAGATGAGGGTTTACATTCTTTTTTAAGTAGGGTCAGGAAGCACCTTATCCTCAACTAGAATCACAAAAACACAGACTTACAGAGCTAGAAGAGACTTCAAAAGTCATCTTGTCCTTCCCTCTCTTTTTACAATAGAGAAAAATGAGACCTGAAGAGAGTGACTTCCCCAAGGTCATACAGATGATAGAAGAGTTGGGGCTAAAATCTAGGTGGTAATAGCATATGAAATCTGATTCTGATCTGAACTAACTTGCTAATGGCTGAAAGTAGCTTAATATTTTAAATAGCTAGTCCAGAGGTGGGGAACCTGTAGCTTCAAGGCTACATGTAGGCCTTCTAGGTCCTTCAGTGCAGCCTTTTGACTGAATTCAAATTTTACAGAACAAAATCTTTTATTAAGGGGATTTGCTCTATGAAGTTTGGATTCAGTCAAAGGGCTGTACTTGAGAACCTAGAGGGCCACATGTGGCCTTAAGACTGCAGATTCCCCACCACTGAGTCAAAAGTTTTATATTTAAAAGCAGTTTTCTCCCTAAGAATGGTGGTAGCTATACAGAAGATGAAAGTCTTGACCTTGTAGTGGGACAGGAATAAGATAATACACACATTAAAAATGTTAGGTCAATGTAGCTCCAACCAAAGTATCGAGAGCATATGAAACTGGGAAAACCTGATGATGCAGAAATTCTACATGGTTCTATATCTTCAGTCTTTTTTGTCTGACTTCAATCTAGTTTAGCAACAGTCTTAGATTCATAAAATCAATCAAGCAAATCTTTTGATTATACTCTCATCATTTTACCTTTCTTTGTATTCATTCCTCTTAAACCTATTCTTCATGCTCCCCATGACCTCTAATCCTTCAGTACTCCTCCAGCCATCACCACTACTGTCATCTCTCAAATCCATGTCTCTGTCAAAAAAATCATCCTCTCCCTGCCAAAGTGAAAGTGAAAGGTGGCTCAATCCCCAAACCAAAAACTAAAAAGTTCCTTAGTTAAATTCTAAATGTGAATTTTATAATTCCAATATTTCAGAGATCTTAAGGATTTTAAATGTCTAGTGAAGATTTTTAAAAATCACACACAAAACTCCCTCTCTCTTGCAAGCAGCCTTCCCTTTTAGAGATCCTTTGCAAAGAAGACTCGTGGTAATTAAAATAACCTGCTCCAGCTGCCTTAGAATAAGACAGGAAACAGAAAGGCAAACAAGTTGATGGCTGGGCTGTCCTTTCAAACCTCAAGAATCAGTGGGAGATGCTAACAGAAGTAGGAAGCCTGGGCACTGGAGAAGAGAGGGAGGGCTCACCAAAAACCTGCAAGGAGGTGAAAATATTATTTTGAATAGCACAAGGAGGAAGCATTCCTATAATTTGCCACTATCCTTTACTCCAGGGAGTCTCTTTTTTTTTTTTTTTGTGGGAGTAGCACTGTAGGATATAGTCAATAAATGAAAGATTTAAAACAAATGGAGGCAGTTTGGCCTGAAAAAAAATTTTTTTTGAAGTATAAATACAGGGACTACAGAGTAATCTGTCCATATGGGCCAACTGCTAGAGAGCCAGTCCCATAGAGAAGGTGACAAATGCAATATGATGGATGATGAAGCAGGTGGGGCCTGGGAGATAAGATCACCACTTGATAGTTGAGGCTGAGAGTAGAGAGTGGTGGGAAATATTGATCACAGAGCTCCTAGAAGAGAATGGTGCAGTAGAGGCAAAAGAGATCCAGAAAAGAGCACCAAAGTGGAAGCGCTGACCCTGACCCTTCCTGGAACAACCTCACAGTATCACAGAGGCCTCTATCACCTTATGAACAAAACATTTTTTTAAAAAGAGAAAAAGTATTGAACTTTGTATTTATAAAAGAGAGTTAGTGGTCACCCTTGGGGGAATATCAAATATTGACATTTTCAGATGATCCGAGTGGGGACAATAAGTCAAAGAACGGAGCAGATTCCCAAATTTTACTCAGACCTTTCATGTTCTTGGTGTCAAGAGGGAATCTCTGACAAGAGTGACAAATGTTTAAAGGAAGATAAAGGGGAACTTCTAGGCAAAGACAGTGTTTTCCATTAACATGCAAATGTGTGTTGTGAATCCCTGAGTAGGGATTATTATGAATTATAAAAGGTGGGGTGGGAGATGAAATGAGTCAATTTGGCCTGATAACACTGAAGTAGCAGGGAGGCTTTGGGAAAAGGTAAAGGGGGTTCAGATTAAAAAAAAAATTGAGAAGAGACCATGAAATGCAAAAAAAAAAAAAATGAAGAAAAAGAAGAAAAAGAGAAGTCATCCAGGACACAATGGTATAGAAAGGGCACAGGTGTCTACAGAAATAGCAGATGTCATGGATCTAAAAGGAAGATTGATAAGTGATAAGATTTCTTGGAGAACAGTATAAAGGGACTCTGGAATATTTTAGGGCAGGCACTGTTCAACAACCACAGTACAGGAGACAAAAATAAATGAATCTGATTGTACAAAAACAAAGTGTTCTTATACAGCAGTGAAAAAGTATCTAGAATAAAAAAGGGAAAAACAGATTGAGAGGATTTTTGCCATATTTTTGTTTTAAAAAAATTGATTTCCCAATTTATAAGGAACTAATAGACATTTATACTAGAGCCATTTCCCAGTAAAAACATTAAGCAAACACAAACAAGCTGCTATTGAAAGGGGAAAATCCCCGACAAATTATCAATAATTCCCTGAAAAACTATTCAAAAATTCAGAAAAATCTAATCTCCAAATAATAAGATTTTGTTCTTCAGCTGTGTCCACCTGTTTGTGACCTCATTTAGGGTTTTCTTGGCAAAGATACTAGAATGGTTTACCATTTTCTTCTCCAGCTCATTTAATGAACTGAAGAAAACAGAATTAAATGATTTGTCCAGGGTCACACAGCTTGTAGGTATCTGAGATCACATTTGAACTCATGTCTTGCTGACTCCAGATCCAGAACTCTATCCACTAAACTTGCTAGCTCTCCAGTAGGCTAGAACTTGAGTCCAAAGCCCAACAGAGTTCCTTAGATGTGTCATTGAGCCTCCCTTGACCCTATTTTCTTCATCTGTATAATAAGGAGATTGGACCAGATGACTTTTGAGGGATCTGGATCTTGCTCTGGATCTACCATCTTCTAAGATCTTGCAAACTGAAGATGTTACCTTGACATTGTTATTGACAGGAAAAAAAAGACCTATCCATTCCAAAATACCCTTAGAAGTATTATTCATAATAGAAAAAAAGGATATAACCAATGTATCTAGTAATGAGGAATGGTAAAACAAGTTGTGTTGTATGAATGTAATACAATAATATTGAACCATGAGAAATAACAGATAATTAAAAGGCTTTTTATTAAGCACCAACTAATTTCCAGAAACTGTGCAGAGTAAAAGGAATGATATAATTGTAACATCCTTTGTAAGGTTACTTCCCCATATTCCCACTAACTACTTCTCCCCCTAGGGTTCTAGGAGTAACCCCGAGGGTCTGGATCGCTCATGAGCTCCCACAAGCATACAAGTATGCTTTCCATTGATTAGCTGGTCAGACTTAATTAACTTTTAGAAACAGATATTTACTAAAATGATACAGTCAGAACAGTTGTTATAATCTGGGAACAGAATCTCCCCTTGCATGACAAAGTCCTTGGGAAGAATGAGCTCAAACTTAGCACATGTGTCAAAAGGATGACAGTTCCCAGATGGATGGAATCTTTTTATCCTTTCTTGGAGTCTCCAAGAAATTCCACAGGGGTGGGAAACCTCAGGTCTCAAGGTCACATGTGGCCCTCTAGGTCCTCAAGTACAGAAAAAGGCCAGCACTTGAGGGCCTACACGGTCACGCAGGTTCCCCACTCCTGCCTTAGGGACATTTCTGTGTAGGACTCTGAATTTCAGGGACTTTGCAGAGTCTTTAGCTGTTCTCTTTGCCTCAAATAGGTCACTCTCACTGAAACTGCTTTTCCTCAATGTGCCTAGCATGTCCTGAGGCTGTTCCTTGACCAATGCCAGATGTGTGAAGTTCAACCTTTAGCTATTCACAAGGTTGTCCTCTCTTAGTCACTGAGGGTGGACAAAGGGAGAATGTGACAGATTCCTTCTGGGCTTCCTACCCCTACTCCTTGTTCTCTTCTGGTACAGGCACAAGAGTAGGCCTCCTGAAAGTACTCCAAGATTTGGCTAACTTTTCTGTTCAGGTCCTTTCTCTAGTAGTCATAGGCCCAGAATTTTAATTCTTTGAAACAGTACCAGTACATTTCCTCTAATTACATCTCTGCTTTCATTTAATGATCCAAATATTTCACTCCTCTCAATTTGATTAAAAATTGTTCACAAAGAATTCACACTTTTGTTTGACTGACTTGGTTAAAACACTTTCCTTTCTGTGTAATTGGGGTTGTGGAACATCCCCTTTGTATGATGAAATATGGGAAGACATAATATATGACGCAGACAGGAGAAAGAATTAGACCCGCAATACATATATGGACTTCAGCTATGTAGTATTAGTATTAAAAATAAAACAATAACAAAATCTGTAAAATACATGAAAGAAAAAAGAATTTTTGAATTAGGGAAATGGAAGTGAACAGAACATTTTTTCTTTAATATTTTCTTTTTCTCCAATTACATGTTAAAATAATTTTCAACATTTATTTTAAAAATTCAGTTCCAAATTCTCTCCCTATGCCCCAACCCCCTCACTGAGAAAGCAAGCAATTTGATACATATCATACATCAAACAGAATATTTTTAAAACTATCTTAAGGTCATTATATAATTTTTTTAAGCAAACAAAGAAGTTTCTTTTCCTCCCGTTTCAAGTTCTTCAGTTTTTCTGCAGTTTCCCTGTGCTCTAAAGAGTCCCCATCTTCATAGCTTGTGACTTCTAAGCAGACTCATCAGAACTGATTCACATGACATGGCTCAGGTTAGATTATACTCTTTCCTAGGGGTTGTTAAGCATTACAGTCTATAATTGCTTACTTTTGCTGTTATTTTGCAAGAGTAGTTGTCCTTGGTCCTGAGCTATTTAACACTTTTTATCAATGACTTGAATAAAGGCATAGATAGAACACTTACCAGATTTGTAGATGACACAAAGAGGTGGAGAGAGTCAGGATCCAAAAAGACCTCAATGAGCTCAATATTGAATGAATCAGTGAAGTGCTCAAAGGCACTGGTAACCTTCTAATCAGAAGAGCTGATAGTACACAGGCAGGAGGGCTAGTTAATACACTGCATGACAAAGTCAGGATTCAAAAAGATTTTGGCAGACTAGAAAATTAGCTTCATTTAAGAAAAGGTAAAACTTAATTGAGATAAGTGTAAAATCTGATATAGGGGCTCAAAAAATCATCTACACAAATAAAACGGAGGGGGAGACATGGACTAGATAGCAGTTAGTCTGAAAAAGATCTTGACTTCTTTGTAAATTAAAGACTTAATAACAGTGTGATATGAATGCAGAAACAAGATAAACAAGATGCAATCTTGGCCTGTGCTGAGAGAGGCAGGACTTCTAGCAAGAAAGAGGTGATACTCCTGCTGTATTTGGTCCTGGTCAGAGCAGTCCTGTGTTCAGTTCCGGACATCACTTAAGCTACAGAGTGTCCAGAATGGGTCAACCATGGTATTGTAGGACCTTGAGTTCATTCTAAGGAAGGATCCATTGAAGGAATTGGGAATGATACTTAGACTTGGAAGATTCAGATTGATATGCTAACTTAGGCAGTCATATGGAAAGGAATAGAATACATTGGAGGCCAGTGTTGGAGTTATGGGCATTTCAAAGAAGCAAATTTAGGTCTGATGTGAAAACAAAAATGAAGCTTCCCAACTCTTAAAGCTCTCCAAAGTAGAATGTATTTCTTTGGGAGGTAGTGGGTTCCCCCTCATTTGAAGCTTTCAAGTAAAGGGAAAAAAAAAAACCAAACTTTTTTCTCATGCTTTCTATCCATTTTAATTCTTCTATGCAACATGACTAATGTGAAAATATATTTAATGAGACTGTATATATAGAACTCATATAAGACTGTAAGCCATCTTGGGGAGGAAGGGGAGAAGAAGGGGGAAAAAATTTAAGACCTATGGAAGTGATTGTTGAAAATTAAAAATGAATAAATTAATTAAGTAAAAAAAAGCAATGTTTGGCCTCAGAGAGTTTACATTCTGCTGGAGGAAATTGCATCATAAGAGTGGTAAAACAGATCAGAAAAGAACTGAGAGACAAAGCAATATCAGAAGAAAGGAAGGTCATCAAGAAAATACAACTGAGAAGAGAAGGATTCTAGTCCTGGTTCCTCCACTTACTAATTGTGTTACTTTGAGAAAAGATATTTAACCTCATTAGAATTGGCTTTGATAAAATAGAGGGGAGTGGGGATGGGAGAAATACTAGCTACTTAGCCCATCTCCTGGAATTGTCTGTTCTTTTATTCTTGGTATCCAACACCATGTCTTGCACATAGTAGGAACTTAATAAATATTTATTGAATGAATGGATTAATGAATGAAGAGATTAAAAGTGAGGGGATATTTTTCCTTTCCTCACTATGCAGTTAAATGAATAGTAGGTTGATTCATGATTTAGTTGAGGCTATTAGATTCTTCTCCCCGAGGCCTCTGATAATCTGTTTAACTGAACAGAGTCATTTGTCTTATTTGCAGACTACTTAGCAGATGGATTTGTGATTTTGGTAATTACTATGTGGATGTTAATAAGACATGATATCTTTTATTAATTAACACTTCTCAGGGTTTGTTTTTCAAAATAGCATGGACTAGATAATCTACAAATATTAGAGACACACAAATATTAGTTTTTCATTCTTATTTGAAAATCCTCCCTTCTTCAAAGGTTTTTGCTTAGAATTTCTATGACAGAGGCCAGACAGCAGAGTACTGTCATTATGAACCATACTTAGTCCAAAAAAGACATAATTCAGGAGAATTTTAATTTACATATTTAGATTGTAAATTAACCATAGAAAGTGAAGAATTGAAAATGAGACAATAAAAAAACCCTCTGGGATTCTGGGATTTTTTCCTGTTTGTTCTTTTTTCTGTGGAGCAATATGCAAAGCCTGCTGCAAAAAATTAATAGCCTCTATCCTCTATGTATTTTTGGTACTGCGTGGGTCCAAAGGGGTATAGTCATTGCTGACTACCCCCCCCCCCCACCTCCCACCAGAGCAAGAGTGTAATGGCAGAAGCCTCTTTCTGGTGGTATTTACAATTACATTAGGATGCTTTGAGTGGAATGCACGTACCCTATATAGTCTCAAGCATACTATGACACTGTTACAATATTGAACTTCTTAGTGGGTACTAAAAGTCATGTGATCATTCATTGAAAAAACAGTCTATCTAATAGGGATAAATAATTCTATCCATAAGTGCTTCTTCAACACTGAATTCAGATGGTGTGCTAAGTTGACCATCACTGGCCAAGATGCTTAATTACTCTCAGCAAATAGTTTTCCTCCCAACATTAACTCAGTCTATAAGTACTTCTTGAACAATAATTATAATAGCTAGCATTTATATATTCCTCTAGGGTCTGCAATGTGCTTTATATGTATTGTCTCATTTGATCATCAAAACAATGCCCTAAGGTATGTGCTATTTTTTACAGATGAAGAAATTGAGGCTTTTTGAAAGGTTTAGGGACTTACTCAAGATCATGAAGCTGATAAATGTCTGAGGCAAGATTCAAACTAAGTCTAACATTCTACTTTTTGTAATACATAGCTACCTTAAACATCAAAATCAGGTAGTTTTCTATGCTAGCTAGCATTAAAAATCTTACTTAATCACTTCTAAAACAGTGCAGTCTCTCTTCAATGTTCTTTGGGTTTATTTTATATCCTGCAGCTTTGCTGAAGCTGTTCAGTATTTCAGCAAAGTTGCAGGATTTGAAACAAATCCACATAAATTATTAGTAATATATTGCCAACAAGTCCAGAAAGAAGAGAAAGAAATTCCATAAAAGAATTCCATTAAAAAAATAAAATATAAAATATTTGGCAGTCTACCTGCCAAGACAAACCAAGAAACAATATGACCACAATTACAAAACACTTTTCACACAAATAAAGTCAGCTTTAAATAGCTGGAGAAATTAAATGCTCATGAATAGGCCAAGCCAAAATAATAAAAATGACAATTCCATCTAAATTAATATACTTATCCAGTGCCATACCAAGGAGGAGGGAGAGGAAAAGGAAGAGAATTTGGAAATCAAAATTTTTAAAAAAAGAATTTTAAATATTTTCCTTTATATGTAATTGAGGAAAAAAGTGAGAGAGTACTGATCCCCATGTTCTGTGAAAAGAACATGACTTTTCACAGGATCAAACTCATACCCGGTTTTGAAACTGGAAGGGATTCAAGTCTAACCTCTTCACTTTATAGATAAGGAAACAGACTTAGAAAGGTTGAATGTCTTGCCCAGGGTCACTCAGCTCATAAATATATGAGGTGGGATTTGAATTCAAGTCTTCCCTCTTCCACGTTCAGCCCTGTATCACTGATCTATTTGAATATCAGCAACTTTAACAAATATTGGGTGCCCATCATATGAATAATTGTCTGCTAGGTCTTAATGAAGGATGGGTACAGCATGGAAAAGAAATATTTTGGCCTTGAGCAGTGTATAATCAATAGTACAAAATATTAATGATAGGAGAATTGACTCTGACTTTAGCCTAGCTTTAACCTGGGATTTCTACAGACTGACTGGAGGGAGAAACCTCTTAATTTTAAAAAAAGGCATCTGTTGACTGATCCTGTTCAGTCTTCTGAACAATGTCCCATAGTGAAATCTACTTATTAGCCCTACAAAATATTCCACCTCCAATCTTCATGTCTCTACTATCTACCATTCCTGGGATGCTTTCTCCCCTCATTTTTGCTTATTGGAACCTTCCTTCCCTTCAAGCCAGTCCAAGGACCTCTTTGTTGTTACCGCCATCTCTATGTCTCCATTACTATCCTCACACAGAAATTATTTTGTCTTCATTTTGCATATATTTTTATTTATTTATTTTTTACTCAAGTTGGTTCATATTGTTTCCCTCCCTCTCAACACCTTGAGGAGAGATTCTTTTGTTTTTTTTATCTTTTGTTTCTCAGCATTTAGTAAAGTGTCTGGTACTTAGAAAATGATTAATAACTGCTCATTGGGTAAAGATTATGATTATACTATCCCAAATTACATATAAATGAGCCCCAAGGAGGTGTCTGTATCTACAAATTAAAACTAGGTGAACTACAGTCAGTTTAAAAAAAAAAACATTTAAAACCAAGCAGTCATTTAAGAAAATAGAATAATAACCTTAACCAGGACACATTTTTGTGTGCGTGTCTTAGACCCCTTTGACCTTCTGGTGAAGACTATATATACCCCCTTCTCAGAATAATGGATATACTGAAATACATAAGATTATAAAGTAAACCAAAAGTTAGTGAAAATAAAAATGCAAAGATATGTAATCTTTTCCCCATCCAAGTTCAAGGAACTTCTGAAATTTATCAAAAGATCTGTGTGTGTGTGTGTGTGTGTGTGTGTGTGTGTGTGTGTGTATGTGTATGCATGTGCATGGGTGGGAGGAAGTGTCCCTGGGTTAAAAATCACTGCCCTGAACAGAAAGGAATTCTCACAGCATACTCTAAAAGTGGTTGTCCAGCCTTTTCATGCTTTGTAAATGGCATGTGTGAATTGCATGCAGTTACAACACTAGATAGGCAATATATATACCGGACAGAATGCTAGGTTTGCAGTCAGGAAGACCTGGACTCAGATCCTGCCTCTGACTTATTACTTGTGTGATCATGATTGAGTCCATTTATTAATGCCTATTATACCCTAGGTACTGTGCTGGGTGCATGGAATACAATGACAAAGGAAACAGTTCCTGTCCTCAAGAAGCTTACATATTAGGGGGAAACCTATACAAGTAATAGCAGTAGCATGTACTTCCTCAGGTTCTTGTGATGCTCAGATGAAATAATGTGTGTCAAATGCTTTGTAAATTTTAAAATAATATTTAATAAATATTTTATTTTAATATGTTTAATATTAATTTTAAAATTTTGAATAAATAATAATTTTAAAATTATTTTTAGTTAATAATTTTTAATAAAGTAATATTTGAATAGAAGCAATTTTAACTTAGAAGTTGGAAGCAACTTATTACAGTTATTGTTTTTAGATTCACAGACAAGTGACTGCTATCCAGACTGCTATCCTATTTTTTGATTCTAACTGGGGATGGCTTCTGAAGTGGAAACACTTAATCTATCAGACTCATTCTGTTGTACAGTGTACCTAGATGCTCCCGGTTGTCTATCACCTCCTTGAATAGTGAAGGGAAGACCTGTCTGCCAGGTCCTGTGTTCCAGACTTCATTTTGACATACGACACTGTGAGGAGGCTGCAGAATTTCTCAGTTTGGTGGTCTCTTTCTCTCACAGTGTGTCGGTTACCTAGGCAACCAGTATCGGATAGAATGTTATGACTCTGTTTCTGCCCACTCCCTTTGTCAGATCTGTGGGCCAAATAGAAAGTTGCAGCTGTGTGTTTACTTGGTGTGTGCCACCCCTGAAGGGTAGGAGCCATGTTGGTTTCAGGGTATAATATGCCATCCACACAAAGTTCACTGTACTAAAAGATCCTGGAGTCTCCCTTTCCTCTTCCATATTAGGCAACAACACACCTCCCTTGAACCAGAGTGGAGAAAACCCTCCCTGGGCTCCATTCCTTGAATCTTCCCCACATGTCTTATTCCCTGCAGTGGTCTTATTTGACTGTCTATGGCATATTGAAAGGGCCAGTCTCACCTTAGAATTAAGAATCCTGGGTTCAAGATCCACCTCGAAGACATAATGGCTGTTTGACCTTGGGCAAGTTATTTAGCCTTTTGGTGCCTCAGTCACAGGACTGTTGCACAGCAGTAGCTAATCTACATAGGTGAAAGGAGTTTCATAACTGGGAATTACATACAAGGAGAAAAGCACAGATCTGGACCTGATCGCTAGCCTGAGAAGTAGTAGGGTACAGTGGAAAGAGTATTGAATTTCGAGGCAGGAGACCTGGACTTAAATGCCACCTCTCCACTTTCTGTCTGTGTATGACAATGGATATCACATTGCATCTTTGATCTGCCATTTCCTCATCTGAAAAACAGAAATGATATTGCGTGCATATCTCATAAGATTCTTGGCAGGGACACCATATAGAAACACAAGTTGCTATCATTAGAAAAAGCAGTTATGTAATTGACCTTAGACGTGCAGGAAAAAACCTATTCCTTCCTGCCTTCCAAAGTCTTGAAAAAGACAACTCTTCAATGATGAAGTTTATTTGTAAATACTGGAATGTTGCAAAAATTCAGCCTTAAAACATTCAGGATGCAACAGAGAAACCTAAGGCAAATTTCTTTTCATGTGTGCTCTCTTCCTCCTCATTCTCTGCTCCTCTGTCTTGCTCCACAGTGAGTTCACACACTTGTTAAACAGTGAAGTCATAATCCTTTCTGACAGGTCTGTCATTTTCATAATGGATTCACCTAGAGCTCCAACCACCAAAAAAGCAGGTGGAGCCGATTATAGGATGTTTGCATGCAAGCATGCACACACCAATACACAATCAAGGTGTGAGAAAATTCCAGAGAAGAGTCATTACAAGATTACAAAGCAGCATTCACCCTTCTGTGTTTTGAGTGTGAACATGCCTTAAATTATTGTGGGGGAAAATGCCAAATAGCTTTGCTCTTTCCTAAATACTTTGGGCAGCCTTAGCAACGGCAAATAAAATGATAGGGTACAATCCCAGCTTGGGAAGGCCAGGGTAAAAAAATTCACAAGATCCTTGAAACTTAGCCATCATCTTTTCCACAGAGCTACCAGGGGTGGGAAAAGGAATGGAAATGGAAGGGGATTCGGTAGGAAGACTGGAGGACAACCAGGGGGAAAGGACTGAAATAGTTTCATTTAAATTGTTGTATAATAGAAAAAAAAACATACATGAAGTCAGAAGACCTAAATTCCAGTCCTCTGAGTCATTATACACCTGCGTAACCTCAAGCAATTCTTCTCTGCCTCCATTTCCTAATCTTTAGGTCATTCACTCAACATGTATATATATGTACATAAATATGTATGTATGTATGTATGCATATATCTTTATAATGACTCTTTTGTGTCAGACATTGTAAGTCTTACTTTAAAAATCCTTGTTGATTGATTAATTGATTGAAAAGGGATATGGGATATGGATATAAAACAAGTTCCCTGACCTCAACCATCTCCTAATTTAGTGTCATGAAGCAGCATGTGAGCAAATAATTGCAGTACAATGTAATCTATGCCAAATGCCAAATGGGTGGACCAGATAAGTACCATGGAAAGGGGTGAAGATTTCATGGAGGAGGTGGGGTTGACTCTGAGCACTGAAGAGGAGTTTGGAAGGTCCTAGGCAAAGATACCAAGGACAAGTAGCTTATGGAAGGCACTTAAGGGAATGAGGATGCTAACACAGTTAACAATTGCTAGATTTTTTTGGATGGAAGGAGGGTTCCACTAAGGGAATAAAAGATATAAATAAGACTATAGTACCCTTGTTCAGCTCTGTCTCTTTCTGGGTTTATCTGGCCTGAATTCTAAATTCCTGTGATCATAGCAGGGGAGCCAGAAGGTGTCAGCCTCTTGGATTATATGGTCTCACAGCTCCCTTCTTTTCTGAATATTACTATTGTTAACACTATCCTCCCTCCTCCCCTACCTCACCCCAAATCTCTGTAGGTGTAATACACTGAGTGAGAAAACATCCATATAATTAATAACAATAACTCATAGCTACATAACACTTTGAAGTTTACTTTCCTCACACTTTTGGGAGATAGGTAGTACAAGTATTATTAAACCCATTTTACAGATAAGGAGACTGAGACAGAAATATTAAGAGTCTCATCTAAAGTCACATGACTAGTGTAGGGCAGAATTAGGATCCAAATCCAGGTTGTCTTATTCCAAATTCAGTGTTCAATTAGAAAGGGATTAGGAGAGCCATTCAGAATGATTTTTTATTCACATAGACATGGGATCTTAAAACTGAAGCCAATTAAAAAACTTAAAGTAATGTAGAAGATACAGTCAGGATTTTTGCTGTAGGCCTACTGCTCATATAATTAATATAACGTGAATTATCATCTGAAGTTTTCTTCTATTGGTTTAACTTATGGTATTCCATACCGGGCTGATGAAGTGACACCTTTAGCAGAAAAAGGCAATGAGTTGTCTAGATGAGTCGATGGGTAATTACGAGAATTGTAACAGATTCTATTTCCTTAAGTCTATGGCAGCAAATAGTATGTATTAAGGATCTTTCCTGACCATTATCTACACTAGAGGTTCATAAGAAGCTAGAAGGGGAGACCAAAAGACCTGTGTTTGCATCCTAAGTTCTATTTCCTAACTTTGTAAGCTTAGACAAATTCCTCCCTTCTTTGGGACTCAGTTTCCTGATCTGTAAAATGAAGAGGCTAGACTAGATTTATAGTTAGATCATAGGAGCATCAACTTAGGGCTAGAAAGGAACTCAGAGACCATCTAATTCAATCCCCTCTTTGAATAGATGAGGAAATTGAGTCCCAGTGTGGTTCTAAATGGTTTGCTCTTAGGGAACAAATATCTAAGATAGAATTTGAACTGAGGTTTCCTTGACTCTAAATCCGGCCCTCTTAGATATCTTCTGAGATTTCCTTTAGCTCTAAAACTGCGAGACTATGAGCTTAGGTATTTAAAAGGTGCCCACTAGTCATAATCCATGACTCATCAATGACTGATAGAACTAGACTTCCCGTGTAATTCAAGACAGCATCATCAAGTCAAATGAGTAAAATCCTATTCTTGAATTTATAACACGGACTCTGCCCTTAAGGCAATCTCTGATTGAGTCAGACTACTACACTTTCTTCATTAGGCGATGTTGAGCTCAGCAAATGAATGCTGCCATAATATACTAACTAGTAGCATACTTATCTTTTCCTTTTATTCTAACTTTTTTGGGGGGTTGATAATACCATCTTAGTGGATATTTAAAAAAAGTAAAATGAGAAGAGAAATGGTATCTTGGTCATGATCTATTAATTCAACAAATATATACATCATGAAGCATCCTCACTTCTGTAGTAGTCTCTATGCTAAGGAACGGAAATGAAAAAACTATAATGAAATAGTCCCTGTCCTCAAGGAGAGACAACATGTATCCAGGAAAGTAAATAGAAAATACATACAAAAGTAATTGCGTGGGTTGTAGTAAGAACTGTAAGGGAGGGAAAGAGAATCAGGAAGTGTTCTTAAAGGAGTTTACATGATGAACAATTCATATTACTTCTTTGATCTATAGTTTGGTCATCTGAAAAATGTAGACAAAATTGCTTGCATTGACAACTTTGCTAGGTTCTTATGGTGAGCATACTATAGAAAGACAAGGCATGGACAATAGCCTGGGCAGAGGCAAAGAGATAGAAGACGAAATGTCATACATAGGGGTCAACAAATAGGTTGTCTGGAAAGTGTCCATGTATCTTCGATGATCATTTTGCCAAATGAATGATTCTTAGGGTTGTAAAGAAGGGAGGGTAAGTTTTTATGTCTCTCTGCTTCCTGGCCAGAATTCTTTTTTGTTGCCAAAAAGTATGATCACACATTAGTTAACTTTCTGGTAATAATCCTCTCCCTACTTAGCTAGTCTGATCCTTGGGTAAAAAAAAAAAATGCCATTTTTTTCACTAACTTCTAGTTAATAGGCTATAGAATTATGCTTGGTGAATCCCCAGGAGATTCATGATTCTCTTAATGTTAACAAACTCTGAGATTCTGAGTTATAAGGAAGGTAAGATTTGGATTTCCCAGACTGTGCTATATATAATTACTCCAGTCATCTTACCATCTTACTTATGCTGTGATTGAAGAAAATTAACCTTTTTCTGCCTGAGGCAGATATCTACTTTACTGGTCCCTGAAGTCTACCTGCATCATTCATTTCCTCAGAGCAATATAACATCTTATTGGGGACATGGAAAAGGAAAATAAAAATTTAATTTGATTTTCATATCATATACATTGTTTTTATATTTTATTTTATATATGAATCTGTTGATTTATTCTATTTTTATGCCACTTCCATCTTTCACTGTATTTGTCCTCCCAGAGAACCTCCCTAATAAAGAATTTTCTAAAAGAGAAGGAAAGAAAATAAAAGTTTCACAAAACTAAACAGTACAAATACAAAAAAAAAACCCCACCAAAGTCCAAATTTATATGCAGTATAACATATCCATGTTTCTCACCTCTGCAAAAAAGCAGGAAGAAATATCTCATGTCCCTTCTTTGAGGCCATGTAATTATTTTCATTTTGCAACATTCAGTTTTGATTATTTTGTTTTTTCTCTTGTTCCATTGATTTACAATGTTCTTATTGCATAATATTCTTTTCTTTTTCTAGTGACTTTACTTTGCATCAGTTCATATGAATCATTCCATGCTTCTCTGTGTTCATAATAGTCATTATTTCTTACCACACAATAATAATCCCTTAAATGATATAGGAAAAATTGTTTCACCAAACCAGGGATGGGGGACCTGGGCCACAGTGATGGGAATCCACTTTGTTTCTGGTTCTTTGCTACCACAAAAGAAATGCTATAAACATTTTAGTTTATATTGGTTTTTTGGTTGGGTTTTGTGTTTTGTTTTTTGGGGTTTTTTTGGCATTGATCTCTTTAGGTATATGCTTAGTGGTGGGCACTTTGAGATGAATTTTTAGTCACTTTCTTTGCAAAATTCAAAATTGCTTTCCAGAATGGTTGTGTCAATTCATGGCTGCTATAAAAAAACATTAGTATGCCTGTCTTGGAGATAATGCTTTAAACCCTGATATAGATTATCAGTCAGAAATGATAGCATTTTAGAGCTGGGCGGAACCTCAGAGATGATTTATCATAAAGCTTCATGAATTTTCTTTGCTTTTATGAATCTGTGTACATGTTGTATTTTGCCTCCACCATTAGAATATGACATCCTTGAGGGCTGGGATTGTTTAGTTTTGTCTTTGTTTTCCCAGAGTATTGCACAGGATTTGGAGCATTTCCTTTTTGGACTTGTTCTATGACTTCATCAATGCAGAGAAGTCCCAGAATAGTAAATTCCTCCATTGATGTAAACTAACAATTTATTGAGCACATGTATACCAAAATTGGAACTATACAGAGAAAATTTATAACTTGTAGTTTTGGAAGTTGTTTGGGTCATTGAGAAGCTAAGTGATTTGCCCCAGACACTCAGTCAGTGAGTGTCAGAGGTGGGAATCTGATCATGCCTCCTCAGGTCCAAGGTCAGTCTTCCATTCTCTACCAATTTCATTGATACTATCTCTCCCCTTGGACATAAATTATCAAGGGTATTTCCCAACTTGAAGTCAACTGAATCAAAATGATGACAACCCTAACAGAGTAATTCTTTTGTCCCACATAAATTTTATATGCAAAGTGAGATGTCTTGTCATGTTCAATAAGAAATATCTTTGCAAATTCACCAAACCTCTAAAACTTATTATATTATTTATACATTTATATTTATAAATTTATTATATTATAATATTCCTAGTGGTATAGGCTACATCTGATCCTAGGGCTCATGAGAAGAAGATGTTAATAACAATAGCAATAAAGCATATCATGGACATTAGCCAAAATCTAGGGAAACTGAGGCTTGAGAAGTAAGATTGTATAGTGAATACCATGAAAGGGCTGTTTGTCCTCTAGTGAGTTTGGAGAATTTACAGTAAGGCATGAAAGCAATCTCAGAGAAGAATGCAAACTGTCACACAAGGCTGGTCAATCTAGTTGAAAATTGGAAATAAATTTTCAAAGAGAAGGCATACTTCTGACTAGACTGTGGGTGAGGGTTGTAATGGTTCTCATTATTTGCGAGCTGTTTATTGTCCTGAGCTTGCACTGGCAGCAACATGAGTGCACAACAAGCCTGAGCATGAAGTACATCGATTTGTCAGGTGATCTTTGCAATATTTATGTGATGCAGCTTTGGGGAGAGAGAGAAAGCTGTCGACAAAGAGTACTGGGCTTGTTCTTGACCTTTCAGGTATCATTCGGCAAAAACCAGAGCATTTGCTATGTAGAAGGCACCAGTCTAGGTACCATGGAGAATACAAAGGCATCTTAGACAGCATGCCTGCCCTCAAGGAGTTTGTAATTTATTTAGGGAAGTGGCAGATGGAGGTGGAAGAGATAATTTGTATTATAAGTTTTCTCTCCCAAAGAGCACTTTGGAACTCTCTCCATCACCCTCTACCTGGTATCATACTTATTTGTGTCCTTGCTCTGCTTCCCTTCACCAGCCCCCACAATTACAAGCTCTTTGAAGGCAAAGACTGTACAGTGTTTCATTTTTCTATCCTTAGCACCAGATCAAGGTCTAAGCTTTGACAGTGGTAGATACTTAATAAATCTCTGTTCATCCGATTCAACCACAAGTTTTTATCAAGTACTTACTTTGTACCAGGTACTAGACTAGAACAAAGGAAATAGTCTTTGCCCTCAGGAAGTAGTTATTCTACATTTGTCTTGAATAGTCTTAAGTTTGGTTTTTTGGTTGTTTGTTTTAGAACTGGACTTAAACAGCCTAGTAACATTCAGAATTTAAGAAGAAATTAGTGAATTTTGCTATAAGTAAATGCAAATATGTATATGTGTACATATACATGTGTATATGTTGTGTGTGTGTGTGTGTGTGTGTGTGTGTGGAGAGAGAGAGAGAGAGAGAGAGAGAGAGAGAGAGAGAGAGAGAGAGAGAACACACTCCAATGTGTAGATACAGACATACAGATAGACGGATGACTGGATAGTTGGAGACTGGACTTGATATTTCTTTGATGTAGAGATCTCCTGGTAAGAATCTTTCTCTCCCAATGCATTTCTGCACTCTGAAACTTGTATGCTTAGAGACTTGCCTAGGACACTAAGAGGTTAAGAGACTGGCTGCCCCAGGGTCACTAATCCAATTATATGTCAGGTTGGAATTCAGTTGTTCCTGTTGCTAAGGCCAGTAAGTACTCCTTCTCTCCTCTCCCCATCTTTCTCTCTCCTTCCCTGTTTCTCTCTCTCTCATTTCCTCTCTTTCTCTCTGTTTTTCTCCTCCTCCTTCCTCTCTTCTCTCTTTCTCTTTCTCCCTCTCTCCTCTTGTCTCCTTCCCTCTTCCTCCCTCTCCCATGTCTTTTTTTCTTCCTCTTCCCTTTTTCCTTTGCTCTTTTCCTTCTTGAATATGTGTGTTTTCATCCTTCGTTGCTGAAGCAGACCATGCCATCAGAGAAATAATCACATGACTTGCACTTGACTTTGTTTTGAGTGAGGGAAGTCTGTGCAAGGTCACCAGCCTCACTTCTCCTCCAGAGCCATCTGAATCCAGTGACCAGATATTGATTAAGATGGCTGGAGATGACCCAGGATAAGACAATTGGGGTTAAGTGACTTGCTCATGGTCACACAGCTAGTGCGTGTCAAGTGTCTGAGGTGAGATTTGACCTCAGGTCCTCCTGACTCCTGCACTGGTGCTCTATCGACCGCACCACCTAGCTGCTCCTCTTGAATGTATATGTACACACGTACATACATCTGAGTCTATTCATAATCTAATGTTGAATGAGCACTGTATAGATACCATAGAAGTATGCTTTGATGCCCTGATACTCATTTTATTTTTTATTAATGAAAATGAAAGATTTTTTTTCTATTTGCCTTAGACCCTTATCCTTGGACATCACTTCCAAAACTCATTTAAACTTTAGCATAAAAAGTGTTAACTATCTTATTCTCAAATAATATCAGGAAACAAAGCATGGATAAGAGCTTCCTGAGTACTGAATGCTGTATTGGGTGCTGCTCTTGAGAAAATATTGTCAGTGTGTTATTCCTATATACATAACTAATATCTCTTCTCAAAGCCACCACTTCACCATATGGCATGATCCGTGGGGCTGAGAAAGTAAAAAATGAAGTCAATCAGGCAGATATTAACCTATACCTTCCTGTTCCACATGTTCCAGATGTCAAACATCTGGATAATTGATTGAGTTTTCTTATTTGTTTATTTTGCTTTTCATCTAGATGTTTGGCATCATGTAATCAGCTAGAATATGTACAACACCACTGTCCCAAAGGGAATTGCATTTCAGAGGCAAAATTAAGTTTTTTGTGGGGACCTCCACAAAGACAAGAATATAATTTAGTGAGTAAGTGGTCATTTATATAGGCGGCCATTTCTGTCCAGATGTATGGTATATACATATCAAGTAATGCATAACCTAATCAAGGGAATGCTACTTGTTCCATCCTACTTTGTATTCTTATCTATTTTTTCCATGATTCTCACATCTCTTTAGCAATTTAAGGTCTACAAAATGATTCCCTAAAACACTCTCTGAGGTTGGTAGAATAGTTATTACCATCTCCATATTATAAATGAGCTTTTTGAGGCTCAATGGAAGTCATAGAACCACACACCGGAAAATACCTCAAAGAGCATCTAGTTCAGTCCTCTCATTTTAATAAGGAAACTAAGGCCCAAGGAGTTTGTAACTTGTTCAAAGAGATAGCAAATATTAAGGTTCTCTTACCCTAGAGCCAGAAAATACACTTTCCATTGTACCATTTTGCTTTCCATTTGACTGGTCCAACATCACATAGCTACTGAGTGTCAGAGTTTCAAGTCCAACACCTCTAATGTTCCAATAAACTGTCTCTCATGCATCATTTGCAGGCATATATTTCTTTCTTCTGCTTTCCCAAATATATTATGTGCTCTTTGAAAGCCTTTGTATCACAATATGTAGTATGTAATATGTAATATGTAGTAGGTGGTGAATAAATGTTTGATGATGATAAGGATGAGCCTTTCTTCCACAAGAATCTCTCATCACCAGGAGTCATCATGTCTCCGTGATGTAATCCTGCAGACAATAGTGGCCTTAAGTAAAAATGAGAAGTAAAAGTTTTCTTCAACACTACCATGAAAGTCTCCTTGCTTAGTTAGTGCTGTCTGCTATACCTAGGGCTTATTATAGGCACAATTTTCATCGTCTATCTCACACCCTTAGGATGCCAACTAGTCAACTCAATGAACTGATCTATGCATAGTAACTAAGACTTTCTGAAGATGTAATACCTTTTGTGGTTCAACTCATTGCTGAGCTTAATGGTGGGAATTTCAAGTGGTAACTGATGAAGAAAAGGAATATTTGTGACATTGCAGTGACTTTCAGTGCTTTCAAATGAGAACATGTTGGTGGAAGTCAACTTTGCTTGTGATTAGGAAAGTGCCTTGCCTGGGAAAGTGATTCAAATGATTATATCCTTCCAATATTTCTCCAGTAGCCTTTGCTTCCCAATGCTTGATGCATTTATCATTTAATATATATTATGGCTATCTGTATCATTTGCAATCCATCTGTTCCCCTCTAAGTTCCACAAGGTTAGTAAGGTTGTCCCTTATCTAAGCTTTTTATCTACTCCAGTACATGGCATAATTCTCATAGTAGGTGTTTAATATTGTCTGAATAAATGAATGAAATGTTAAATTTGGAAGGGATTTGTGAGATCATCTAACTCCTTCAATCCCATTTTTTGGATATGAAAGCTGGAATCCAGTAAGAACAAAAAAATGTAAGACTTTTCACTGAAAAACTAAGAAGTGTCATTTTCCAGTTCTCAAGGCATCTTTTTCTTTTCATTTTTTCTCATTCTCCTTTATTTCATTCTCTATGTGAAGAACAGAATCTTGTGCCTTTTTAAGATTTCTGTCTGTTATCTTTATTGATACTTGGGTTTTCGTGATGGCAGACACACATGGGCACAACTTCCATCATCTCTCTCACACCCTTAGGATCCAACATGCCAACTAGCCAACTCAATGAACTGTTGACTGATCTTGTCAACTTTGTCTTGCTAGGTTTGTTAGGCCTGTTTCACTTAGATGTCCAAAGATGATGTTATTTAAAAGCAAAAGAATTAGTGGTTGTTTCCATAGATGTGTAGTGAAATTGGAGGGGCAGCTAGGTGGTGCAGTGGATAGAGCACCAGTTCAGGAGTCAGGAGGACCTACCTCAGACACTTGACACTCACTAGCTGTGTGACCTTGGGCAAGTCACTTAACCCCAATTGTCTCATCCTGGGTCATCTATCAGTCATCCTGAGGACTATCTGGTCACTGCATTCAGATGGCTGTGGAGGAGAAGTGAGACGGGTGACCTGCACAGCCCTTCCTCACTCAAAACAAAGTCAAGTACAAGTCATGTCATTATTTCTCTGATGGCATTGTCTTCTTTGGCCATGAAGGGCGAATACACAGTGGAATTGAAAACTACTTTAGAAAGGATCAAGTTCATTCCTCCTCCCAATACATAAATCTGCTAGCGTTCTATTCTTTAAAAAGAACTGACCAGACTCTAGACTGGCCAACCCTGATTACAATTGATGTGACAACCACCATTTGGACTGACTAATTAGTTCGTGTGTGTGAGAGAGAGAGAGACACACACACACACACACACACACCTACACACACACACAGACGGTGTGTAAGAGTGAGGGTGTGTGAGGAAGGGTGGATTTGCCCTAGTAGGGAAAAGAGAAGTCCATCTCTCAATCTGGTGTAAATCATTGTGACATAGGAGGTAAGGATCAAGGAGCGATCATGTTATAGAGTGCTCAGGTAGTGGAAGATCACAAAGTATAGAGATGGCTGGCCAAGGAGCCAATCCAGGGAGAAAACATGTACCCAAATGTGGCCTGGTCTCGCTCTCCTGGGGACAAAGTCCTGATCACCCTGCCCTAGTTATAACTCTGATCCACCGGAAAACATAGAATACTGACTCTTTGACCTAACTTCAATCCACTTTTTAATTAGGTACTGATAAACATTCCAGTAAAACAGCTGTGTAAACTTCAGTCACTCTGGGTCTCATCTTCCCAAAGGACCCCATGGCGAGATTCTCAAGCAGGACTTATTCTTCTAAACACAAGTTACATTAACTAGGCTAACAGAAATCATGTGGCTTCTATTTTGTTGTTTAGTAGAGGACCTCTCTGGGAGATCCTTTTCCAGTACTGAAGAAAGATATACTGCAATAAATCTTTAAAAGTATAGCAGCATTTTCAAAGTCAATATTAGTTTTAAATGATTACATCATTTTCTGAAATAATGACTTGTCCAAAGAATATCATGAATTATAATTAATTTACATATGCATTAAAATCTACTCTCAAGGAAACCTTCTCTCATTCAAATATCTGAAATTAAATATTTATACCTGTTGTGATTTAATACATACATAGTTAGTACCTCCCCTCCATACCACCTGCTCTCCACCATATGTCATGTTCTAGGGACATCCTACATAAATTGTGATATTAGAATTGAGTTAGTCCTACCTAAAGTTCTTAACAAAGAGCATAGTGAGAAGAAAGCTCTGAAGGATTCGAATTTCAGTACAATTGTTCTTATATGACCAATTCTAGGGTTTTTAGGGATCTGCTTTTCTAGTTAATGTATTAAGCCAGATGTGTGGGGGGGGGCACTTGCCCATGTGTACATCAGGAGGGGAGGAGAGATAGAGAGTACACAATGAAAAGATACATTGTAGGTATGAGCACTCTGAAACATGGAACAAATGAGAAACTTTGAAGAAAACTATGGTAAAAGAGCTGTATGATGGGGAAAAAAAGTTGCACTGATCACATATCAAGAGAAGATAGCCTGAGTGTTCTACTAGTTCCTGTAATGTCTGAAAATACATGGCACATTGGTGGAGCCTCCTCTCGTGAACTTATAGGAGGGCAAGTTCAAAGGTTCATGAAGGATGAGCAGGCATGAAAAGGTTGTGAGCTAAATCATTGGAAGGCACATTCAAATTGATGTGATCATAGACTCATTGTAGCATCTAGCTATAGAACAACAGGGAAGTTAGGTGGTATAATGGTTAGAGTGCTAGGTCTGGGGTCAGGAAGACCTGAATTCAAATCTAACCTTAGACTGTTACTAGCTGTGTGACCCTGGGCAAGTCATTTCACCCTGTTTGCTTCAATTTCCTCATCTGTCAAATGAACTGGAGAAAGAAATGGCAAAGCACTGCAGTATCTTTACCACGGAAACCCCGAATAAGGTCACAGAGGGTCCAAAACAGCCAAAAACGACTGAATAGTAACAATCTAGAGCAACACACACACACACACACACACACACACACACACAATCACACACATTTAGCTGTGTGAGAGTGCCTTGTAGCCAAGACACTCAACTTCTGTTTGCCTCAGTTCTATTTTTTTCCCATCAAATTCATATGGTCTTATAGTTTATAAAAGTGAAAACAGAAGTTAGAGTGGTAAGAGGTATGCTGAAATTTACAAAGGTTTGTGGTTTTCATTTCAACATAAGCCTGGAGATCATTCTCTGTCTATTCTTGCTTAGGGTGATTCTTTGAGAACAAAGGATGTTCTTTGATAGCATTTGATTACATAGACCAGACCCTACCTTTTGTGTTTTGTTTTGGTTTTCCTTTCCTTTCCTTTCCTTGACCTTTGCTTTAGATCTCTAACACTTTCTCTTTTGAGAATCACATGTAGTATCCTGTATTGAGTCTATATATTTCTTGCTTCATGAAAAATGTTGTTGTGGGGTTGTTTCAGACTTCATTTTGGGGTTTTCTTAGCAAAGATACTAGAGAGGTTTGCCATTTCCTTCTCCAGTTCATTTTAAAGATGAGGAAAACTGAGGGGAAATAGGGGTAGGTGACCTGCCCAGGTCACACAGCTAGTAAGTGTCTAAGGTCAGATTTGAAATTAGGAAGATGAGTCCTAATCCTAAACACAAAGCTCTATCCACTGTACCACCTAGTTACCCCATATGGAATATAATAAAGTATCTGTGAAATGTTATTTCCTAAAATTATGTGTTGAATGATCCTAGCTCAGGAGTTCTTGACCTTCTTTGGAGTCATGGACACTTTGGGCAGTCTGGTGAAAAGACCTCCTTTCAGAATAATACTTAAAAAAACAAAATACATAGAATTACAAAAGAAACTAATTATATTTAAGCACAATTATTAAATATTTTTTTAAAACAAACTCATGAACCCCTGGTTAATAATCCATACAGTGGTTAAATCCTGGCCAGGGGAAGTAATTGGACCAGATCACAGGATCACATATGTAGAACTCTAAGGGCCATCTTTATTCCATCCTCTTATTTTAAAGATGAGAAAACTCAGATGCAAAGAGATTAAATGACTTAAGCAGAGTCACTGCAGAGGTAGTAAGCCTCAGAATCAATATGTGAACCCAGGTTCTCTGACGCCAGTCACTACTTTCTAGTAGTACTTTCTAGCCCTAAAAATCCATGAGGCCATGGAATCTTATGCTAACTCTTTACCATTTCCTCAACGATCATTTGTTTTTAACAAAGTGATTATCCTCCTATTAGGTTCCCAGATGCCACCCTGGGTTGAAATCACGTACTATATTTCAGAGGCCAGAAATTGATCAAAGAAAATGGTAGGAGTCAGCCAATGGTATGGCCTACCTATGTTGGGCTTTTAATAAAACTGAAATATATGGGAAATGAATGATTTTTTTTTAAAAAAAAGCAACTTTAACTTTACATGCCTCATTGTGACAATATTATCATACTAATGTTAACACAATGAACCTAAAATATTTCTTCAATTTTAATGAGACAAATGAGTTTACTGCTGGCAGATGTGAAGATGGGGAATAAATTAGCCAAGGGAGATCTGTAATCTGGTTTTTGTTTTTTGGTAGCAGGAATATAATCATTTACCAGCATAGGTATGATTGAATTATTATTAATATACCACACAGGCCACCTAGAAACCAGTGCTTGGGGACTCTTAAATCTATTCTAATTGAAGCAGAGAATCGACAGAGTGGAAAAGACCCTGACTCTACTCAAGATATGTCAAAGTAGGTGATTTGGGGGACACCTGAGGTTTAGAACATACTGACAGCTGCAAGCTGACCTTTCAGGAAATTTAATCTACAAATGGATTCCTATTTAGGCCTGCTAATGCTTTTGGTGATTGCAAAGGCTTCCTTCTAGATTTTTGAAAGCTAGGGAGAAATTAATTTCAATCTGTATTATAGAGATTGCATAACAAACAGGTGGCTTAGGAATGCATGTAAGTCACATTTGGAAATGGAGATTTTCATTGGCTTAGTAAGCAGATAGTAATATATGCACAATGATGAGAAAAATATTTCCTTGCTGTAAGGACAGGAAAAGGCTATGTTGGCATTCCTTGAAATTCACTGATGATAGAATTATCCAGAGACACATCAGATGATAATGAAGTGAATTTTTAAAAAAAAATTTAATGACTCTTTCCTCTTTATGGCTGAGAACTAAGGAAAGAGCCTGAGAATTTTGTTAGATCTTATGAGATCCTGAGTGAGTCACTTAACCTGTGGATGCAAATTTCTATTGGAGTTATCATCGGTGGTTGAAAATGGGCCAGGTCACTGACCTTTGCACTGTCTCTCTGTGTTCCCTTTCCCCTACCTCTGACCCCCACTTCTGGGACTCCCATGGGCACCCACTATTCCTTCTGTAAGGGCCATCTGCTTCCTTGCTAGGGATGGTTTCTTAGCATTTTATCTGCATGGATGTCCTCTTCAACTGAAGGCATTCCATTGAAATTAAATGGGAACCGAAGCTTTCCTCTATGATTGCCAATATGATAAGAATAGATATTTTGTCATGGAATGAAGCAGTACTAATGATATTAATATTATGTGGTATAGTGAAAAGGATTCTGAATTTGGAATTGGAGAACCTGTGTTCAAATCCTGGTTCAACTACCCTTACCCCTATGACATTGGGCAACTGACTTCACCTCTTTGGGGCTTAGTTTCCTCACCTTTAAAATGAGGGGCTTGGATTAGGCAGTCTCAAAGATCCTTCCCAGCTTTAAATCCCATGATCTTATTGGTATATGCAAAAGTGTTTTCAAATACATTAGCTCAGTTGATGTTTACAATAAAACAATTTATTTATCATATTTCTTTTCCTTAAATTACAGGTTCATAAAGTACCTTAACGGACCTCAAGTCTAACCTCTTCATTTTATAGTTGAGAAAACTGGGACTGAGAAGTTAAGTGACTCATTTAAGGTCATACAGCTAATAGACAGCTGAGACAACTTGACCCAAACTCTTCATAACTCCAAACCCAGAATCCTAACTATTTGGTTGCTATTCAGAGTTGATAGACTGACAACTTAAGGTTGAAGCTTGTCTTTAAAAACTAGACATGTGTCACTTCATAAAACCATGCCAACTGTCTGTATCTAGGTTTCTGGAGAAATAGCTCATCTTGTAAAGTTGCCAAGGCAACAGCAGCTATATGAAGCTGACTTACAAATAGCAGCTTCCTTACACATCCCAGTAACGGGGGAGCATGTATAAATGGAGTGTCTTTGCTCTCACCCATTAGGGCCCTCTCATTCCCCAGCCACCCGCTTTGGTCGCTGAAACCCAGTCATGCAACTGTCCTTCAGTGCCCTTAATCAACCACTTTCAACTTCACTTGTGATTTCTTGCAGGGGTCCAGACAGCCAGAGCTTTTTTATACGTAACGCATGCTTATATTTCTAGATGACCTAAAGCATCATAGAGGGATACTACCTTCTTGAAAAGGCAGCCTTCCTCAGTTGGAGAATGGGTTACTTACATTGTAGCACCACTTATTTGAAAAAAACGAAAATGCCTTTTGATACTCCACAGTCTCCTCTTTCCCACCCCACCCCCCCAAGATTAAAAGGGTTCTAAGTATGTTATAAGATTTCTGTTGAACAGATTTATTTGTATATCTCTGGGTTCTCAAATTTTTTGGACCCCTTTACACGCTGAAAAAACTATTGGAAAGCTCCAAAGAACTTTGGTTTATGTGGGTTACATCTATCAATATGTTCCTTATTAGAAACAGAAACATCTTAGTATTATTATGAAAATAACTTTGACCTCATGACCAACCCCCTGATAAAGAACTAAGGGATACTCAAGGGTCCCAGAGACACACTTTTGAGAACTACTGATATGTTACAGGCACCATTCAAAATTCTGTCAAAAAGATATCTAAACAGAAGGGCAAGTGAACTAGGCACCTAGCACTAGGGAGGGATATGAGTGGCTGGTTCATGTGCTCCACTGGTACTCATGTAATATCAAGAGCTCTGGATAAAGACCCCCACCATATGGAGTGCCCCTCTTTGGATAACTTAAGGGAGGATATGGACAGGGGTCTCATTGCATAAAAAGGCTGGGGTGATTTATAATCATATCCCTTGGTGGGAGAACCCATATCAATGAGATCCAATCTCCATCAAAGTATCTATTGAGTACAACTATCCCTTATGCCAATTATTCTATGAAATAACTAGCTTTCTCTTCACAGGTGTACAGCATACTGTGTAAAATATATCTGAGTATCATTCACATACATGATTACAAAGGAAATGGATTTTTTGTTAAAGCAACAAAAATCTCTTTAGCATGTCATTTTAGATTTTTAGATCTTCAATAGTTCTCTTTGCAATGACACCTTCAAATTAAACAGAAAAAGTAGCAATGTTTCATTCTTAGGTCTTCTTTTCATGGACTAGATAGGACTTCAAAAGGTCATCTTTTCCATCCTCTGGCCTCCATTATTTGCATATTATAAAATTGGTATTATTGTTCATTTCTAGAATAGAAATAGGAGCTGGTTCTGATTTGCCTAATGATGTAGAGGTCAGTAGGAAGACAGTGATCAAGGTTTCTATTTCAATGGTAATACTGATTTTTTTAAGGAGTTCCACCTATACATGTCACCCATTATAAGGTAATGTTACAGGATTTCTTTTCAAGAAGGTAGATGCATAAATAGGTATTCACATATAAATGGAATATTGTGGATGGATATTATGTAAATGGACAATCTCTTAAGATAATTGTCTACCCTTCTCTTGAAAATACTTAGAGACAGTGACTTCAGATTATTCCTATTGTCTCACAAACCTCAAAGGCTGGAAGTTTTCGTTTTTAATTTTGAGTTTTATTTTGAAATATCTAACAGTGTAACCTAAATCCATTCTGCTTCGGTTTGCTAATTTCTTCATGTTCTATCCTCGAGTGAATAGAGAACAGCTGTAGACCACCCTGCACGCCATATCCCTTAGCCACACTGAATTGACAGACCCTAATGACTCCCAAGGAGTGTTTATGTTTTGCAATATTAATGATGACTTATTAAAGAATCAGTGACATGACAGGGTTTTAAATCTCCAAATTATGAACACATTACAGAACCCGTGAATTGGGATGGTCATCCTTTCCTGGATTAGAAAGGGGATCTGTGACTTCCGATTTGCCTAATGAGGTGGAGGCCAGTAGGCAGAAGGTGAGGATGACATTCTATCTTGATAATAATTTTCATTCATAAAGAGATCCCTTGGCAATTACCCCATTATAAGGCAGTCTTACTGGATTTCCTGTCAGTGAGGCACATGTATGTTCCTGATGCACCCACACATGCATAAATGTACTTCTACATTGGAAGTATGCTAATTAGTATGAGTCCCTAGGCTATGAAACAGGGAATAAAATAAAATTAGCTTGATCTTTCACCTCACAAAAAACAAATATATACTGATCATCTTCTGTGGGTGTGAAAGAGGCAATGGGATATGTATTATGAAAACAAACCAAGATTTGGAGTCAGAGGAGCCAGGTTTACATTCCACATCTGCTACTTATTACCTGTATTACCTTGGGCAGATTCATTAGCTTCCCTAGGCTTCATTTTTTTCATATGTTACTGTTCATCCTTCATTTCAAAGAGTACCAGTGACATCATAGGTGGTGTCTTTCCTTGCTTGTAAATTGAATTTAAGTGAGGCAGAGCTGCACAAAGTCATCAGCCTCACTCTTTCTTTCACAGTCTTCAAAATCCAGCAGCAAGACAAAAATTAGGATGACATTGGCATCTTTGATGTCTGAGTGCTCCATAGCACCTTCATGGCCATTGGAACAGATTGTGCTTGTCCACCCACGCTACTGAGAAAATGAGCATATAGGAATACAGATGCTTTTGAAGGTCCTTTCTGGTTTTAAATCTATGATCCTTTGATTGTATTTAACCAATCACAGAAGGGGCTGCAAAAAGGGATAAGACATGACTACCGCCCTTGAGAAACTTACAATCTAACTGGGGAGAGAAAACTTGAACAGGGAAGTCAAATGGCAGTGGAGGACAATGTGTGAAGCTGTACCAAACTCAAGTTAAATAGAACAGATAATTAACAACACCGAGAGAGAGAGAGAGAGAGAGAGAGAGAGAGAGAGAGAGAGAGAGAGAGAAAGAAACCTTATCTGTGAACTGAAAGAATCGAGAAAAAGGCTTCATAGAGGGGCTAAGTCTTGAGAAGGCAGGGTGGTATGATTAAAAAGACAAGCTTAGGAGTCAAAAGTTCTGTGCTGATGTCCTAATTCAATCACTAGGGGACTACATTAGTCTGTATTTTTAAATTATAGTTCATGAGCCCACAGGTTGGTTGGTTGTTGTCCTTTGTCTTCAAACAGGACCAAAATGACATCACCATGATAAAGTGAAATTTCAGTGTGTCCATCTCTGGCTGATCAGACCAAGAGCTCAGAATGCTCTACCACAGGTTGGACACAGATAGCCCATTTGAATATTTGGGATGGATATATATTTGTGTATTATCCTGTCTTTTTTTGTCTCAATTCTACTTTGCTCAAAGAGCACAGCACCCTTTCTGATGTGGGCACGCCATGCTGAGTGGTCCTGTGGCAGTGTCTCTCATGTTGCACAGTCAAATCTAAAGTTCTTGAGAGAGACCTTGAGAGTGTCCTTATATAATTTCTTCTAGCCACCATGTGATCACCCGCCCCATGCATGTTCTCCATAAAATAGTCTTTTTGGCAAACATATACTCTGCATTCAAACAACATGGCCAGTCCATCGGAGTTGCACTCTCTGAAGCATAGTTTGAATACTTGGCAGTTCAGTTAGAGCAAAGACTTCAGTGTCTAGTACCTTATCCTGCCAGGTGATGCTCAGAATCTTCCTAAGACAGTTCAAATGGAAGCGATTCAGTTTTTTGGTATGGCACTGGTAGACACAGGTACACTTACCTTGAATGGTAAACCAGCAAACACCATTAGCTCATGGAAAAGACATTTACTAAGATTGCATCATCAGAACAGTAGCTACAAAACATTTCCCTCCATGAGCCTGGGACACATTCTCCAACGAATACATATAGCATCCCTAAAAAGAATAGGAAGAAACTAAGAGAAAGGTGGTAATTAGAAAGACATGTAGGGAACACAGGTGGCCCAGGTAACTCATGCCTATAGTTCTGCAGGGCTTCCAAGTCCTTTCTCTCCTCGATGAGTTCTCAAGCTGCTCCCCACTGGGTACAGCATCTCTCCTGGGCAGCTTACTCAGCTGGACTTCTCTCCAGAGCTTGACTGTTGATTGCTAGAGACAGTTCTCTCCATAGTTGGGTCTCTTTACTGTCAAAGATCTTTAGTGACTTTAGTGACTGACTGACTGTGACCAAGTTTCTATATGAAGAGTATCTGCTCCCTGCTGGGTGCAGTGTCATTTTCTGGTTGAGTAGCTTTGTTTTAAAGTATCATGGACAATGGCAAAAAGTTTGGGGAAGAATAATTCTCTGTGGTCTTGTTCAAGTGTTGGCCCCTGTCTGGACCAACTCCCAAAATGAGAGAATTTATCTCTTGGAGGGTCCTTCAATGCCTGGTCGTTTTAAAAAATTAATTAATTTATTTTTAGTTGTCAATATTCACTTTCATAACTTTTAAGTTTTCTCTACCTCCTTCTCCTTCCCCTTCCCAAGATGGCATGCAATCTGATATAGTCTCTACAGATACATCCTTATTAAACATTTTCACATTAGTCATGTTGTATAGAAGAATTAGAACAAATGGGAGGAAGCATGAGAAAGAAAAAATAAAATAAAATAAGGGAGAGAATAGTAAATGCATGGTCTTTCAATTCAATTGATGAGAACTTCACACTTGGTAAAGAGATATAGGGTATAAGTATATCTTGATATTTAGTAACTCACCTTGTTCTATAACTCTTAGTTCTTTCTGTGGTTATACTTTGGACTTCCCAGTTTGGGAATTGGTCTTCAGAGACCAACCTTCCCACATAGGCACTAAAGAATGGGATGGAATGAATAGACTGAAAGTGGAGAAACGACTACTAATGGAGGGGATTAATGACGACAGAAATGTGAGTCAGGAATACTCATTGAAGGTCATCCATTTAGCAAGATTGAAGAGAAGACTTACATTGGAGAACGGTGAAATGTAAGTTTAGGGAAAAAAACTACCGCAACTACACAAGATCATGTAGAGATAGCTGTTTTCCTCACTGTTGTTGTCCAGTTGGTCTGACTTTTTGTGACACTGTGGATCACACGGTCCATGAGGTTTTCTTGGCAAAGATACTGGAGTGGTTTGCTTTTTCTTCTTACATTAAGACAAACAGAGATTAAGTGATTTGCCTTAGGTCACACAGCTAGTAAGTGTGTGAAGCTGAATTTGAACTCAGGTCTTCTTAACTCTAAGCTTAGTGTTCTGTACATTGAGCCATCTAGCTACCTAGTATTTGTTGTGGCTGTTCAATTATTTCAAAGTTGTCTGACTTTGTAACCCCATTTGTGGTTTGCTTGGCAGAGATACTGGAGTGGTTTGCCATTTCCTTCTCCAGCTCATTTTATAGATGAAGAAACTGAGGCAAACAGGGTTAAGTGATTTGGCCAGAGTTATACAGCTAAGTAAGTGTCTGAAATCAAATTTGAATTTAGGTCTTTCTAACTCCTGGTTCAGTGCCCTATTCACTACCCCGCTTAGATAATTATTTTCCTTATAAAGTTTGAATTTGTTAACATATTTATTTATTTAGAAATCAGGTCTCCCTACCTCTCCCAGACTGAAAATACTGCAGCCACTAATGCGCCTGGTCCCAATACCGATTAGCTCACAAGTAAAAATTAACTCATCTATAGAACCTCAGCCCCCCAGGGGTGATAGATGGGGGTGACTAGCAGGGCACACTAACCATATTTGTGCCAAACTTAGTCGGATACCAGACAGGCTTGCCTCTTCTACAATTGAGAACTTTCAAACTCCACTGATTCCCCCCCAACCTTAGCCTCAGTTTCCCTAGCAGCAGGGAATACAGTCCTGTCCTCTTCCTCTTCAAAATGACCCTTAGTAATAACTGCAACACTACAGGGTAAGCAAATAGAACACTGGAATGGCATTTGTGAATAGGTCAGGTTGACACAATTCACTAGACCTTGTTAGATTTGTTTTTGAGTGCACCCATCCATTGCTACCCCAATCTCCTCAGTCAATCTTTTCTTCATTATGTTATACTGGTCTCATAGGGTTTAGGGCAGGTGTGAATGAGGTGTCTACCTGGCCCTCACCCCTCAGCTGTGGCTCCATGTAGCACGCACAGCAGCCACATCCTAGTAAACCATCCTGGCAGATGGAGGCCTGAGGTTGAGGGTAGCCAACAGGTCTCAAAGCCATTACTGAGTTAGGGAGGTAACCCAAGCACATGAAGACTCCCCTTCCAGCCCTCCCCCACCTCAAGGAGCGGACAAATTTGTTCCAGGCCACAAAGTCAGCCGAAGCAGGCACTGCAGAGTCCACGGAGTTTACTCAGACATCAAAGACCCCAAGGTCTTTCACTGAATCCTGGGGTCAACAATCATCTTGACTTTTGTCCTGCTACTAGACTTCAGTGATTCTGGAAGAGAGAGTGAGGCTGATGAAATCGTGCAACTCTACCTCACTTAAATCCACCTCATGCACGGATCGTATCAGCCCATGATGTCCACCGGTCATCTGGGAAAACAAAGGACAAGCAGCAGCAACAAGGGCAGGAGAGGGCCTTCAAGATCATCTGACCCAGTGCTTCTCAAAGCATGGTCTGGGGAACCCTGAGCATCCCCAAGACCCTTTCATGAGGTTTTCAAGGTCAAAACTATTTTCATAATAATACTAAAATATTTGAATTTTTAATATAGTAAATACCAATAGAACTCATATAAATAACAAACCTCTGGTTCCTTTTCAGGGTGTATGAGAATCCTGAGACCACAAAGTTTAAGAGCTGATAATATAACCAAATTCCTTCATTCTTCGGATGTGAAAACTGAGGCCCAGAGTAGAGAAATAATATATACAAAATCACACAGTTAGTGGCAAAAATAGGAACCTTCAAGGTTCCAGTTTCATCTGCCTTTCCAAGTTGCAGGTAAACTTCAAGCTCTAGTTCAACTCCCATTTCCTTAATGGCTTCATGTTGGCACACCAGCAGAAAGAGCTCTGTCTCAGCAAACCTTGGTTCAGATCCCACCCCTGACACTACCTTGATATGGGCCAAGGCATTTAACCTCTCTGGCTGCCTCAGTTCCTAATCTGTAAAGTAAGGGTTTGGATGGTTGTCTTCTCAAATCCCTTCTAGTTCTATGTCTTTGTTTCAGCCCATAATGAGATCTTCTTTCTCTTGTTGTAGATGGTCTTTACCATACACTGTAGCCCTGTTTTATCCTCTGATAGTTTCATGTACTTTTTTTATCTCCCCAAAGATTTAAACTCTCCATAATGGCAGAGCAGCCATCATGGCTTATACATCTCTGTTTCTCCTATATAAAGTGTAACTATGAATCCATGAACACAGGGAAAATAACAGGAGGACGAGGCAACTCATTCCCTCTCTGTTCTTCCTGATTTTGTGGAATAATGTGGTGTACTAAAAAGAGAATGGAACTTGGAGTCGGGAAGACCTAAGTTCCAATCCTGCCTTAAACACTTATTAGCCATTATACTGGACAAGTTACTTAACATTTCTCATTCTCAGTTTCCTCATCTGTAAAATGAGAACATTGTATAAGATGACCTAAAAGGTCTTTTTCAGCTTTAAATCTCTGATCTTCATGCAAAAGAAGAGAGAAGAGCTCTCCAGAAGGCAGTGCGTAGAGTTTACCCCTACCTCCCCTCCACCAGGCAGCAGGGACAAAACCTGGATGACCCACCCTGATTAATGTTCTGGCCCTGTAAAACAGTAATGTTGGATGCATAAAAGCCATTCAGCAAATACTTACTGATTTGTTTTATCTGGACAGTTCCTGGAGAAAGGAGTAGGTAGTTTCTGTCTCTCTAATGCCCTCTAATTTAATCAGCATACCCAACCCATGAAGCAAAATCTCTTGAGGCAGAGGCATTTTTCTGATTTGGGAGTGGGGAGGGTGGAAGCAGGTTTTGGACCAGACAGATGATCTAATTGTTGTAGAGAGCAGTCCAGAGAGGAAAATTCCTCTACCAATGCGTGGATAAATATTGTGCAACTATGTTGCTGTTCAGTCATTGAGTTGTGTTCCAACCTCATGGACCATAGCACGCCGGCCCTTCTATCCTCAACTATATTCCAAAGTCTAGGTGAGCTCATGTTCGTTGTTTCGGTGACACTATCCATCTTATCCTCTTTAGTTTCCCTTTTCTTTTGCCTTCAATCTTTCTGAGCATCAGGGTCTTTTCTATCAATCCTTTCTTTTCATTATATGACTGAAGTATTTAAGCCTCTGCTTCAGTATTTGACCTTCCACTGAATAGCCAGAATTAATTTCTTTAAATAATGACTGATTTGACCTCCTTGTTGTCCAAGGGACGCTCAAAAGTCTTCTTTAGCACGATGATTCAAAAGCATTAATTCTTCAGTGTTCAGCTCTCCTTATAGTTCATCTCTTACAGGCATACATTGTTACTTGAAAAGCTATATGGACTATACAGACCTTTGTCAGCTAGGTGATGTTACTAGAAAAACCATAGCTTTAACTATACCAACCTTTGTCAGCAAGTGATATCTCTGCTTTTTAGTAT
This sequence comes from Potorous gilbertii, assembly GCA_028658325.1. Taxonomy (NCBI): domain Eukaryota; kingdom Metazoa; phylum Chordata; class Mammalia; order Diprotodontia; family Potoroidae; genus Potorous; species Potorous gilbertii. The sequence continues at coordinate 389,684,163 of CM053769.1, forward strand.
GCTGTCCAGATTTGCCATAGCTTTCCTTCCAAGTAGCAAGCGTCTTTTAGTTTCACGGTTGCAGTTGCTCTCTGCAGTGATCTTTGAGCCCAAGAACATAAGATCTGATACTGCTTCCATTGTGCAATTAACTCTTAATGAGTTGCCTAGAGCATAAGACTACACAGCAGGATATGTCAAAAGCAAAACTTGAACCCAGGTTATCCTAATACTGAGAAATTAAGTGACTTGCCCAAGATCATACCCTAGGAAGTATCTGAAACAGAATTTGTTTCTTCTCAGTGTGCAGAGCTCCAGGCCTAGTCAGGAAGACCTGAGTTCAAATCACCCCTCAGATACTTCCTAGTTGTGTAACTTCAGACAACTCAGTTTGCCTCAGTTTCCTCATCTGTAAAATGAGCTGGAAAAGGAAATGGCAAACAATTCCAGTATGGCCTGGAAGGACTTATATGATCTGATGCTGAGTGAAAGGAGCAGAACCAGGAGAACTTTGTGCACAGCAACAACCACAGTGTGCAAGAGTTTTTTCTGGTAGACTTGGAAATTTGTAATAATACATATGACCTTTTCTGATCCCATCAATATTAATGCTATACTCAGTCTAAATTATTCAGGCTGCTGGGTGGGAGAATGGATAGAACATTGGGCCTGGAGTCAATAAGACACAAGTTCATCTCTAAGAAGGTAGCATTTAATTTCATCAAAAGTAAAGTGCAATCAAAGTTTAGAGAAATATAGGATACCTGGCTCAGTAAGAAGGCAGATGAAATTCAGTTTTATGTAGATAGTAACAATCCAAAGAACTTTTGTGATTCCCTGAAAGCTATTTATGGACCAAAAACTCATAGTGCATCACAACTACTCAGTGCTGATGGAGCCACATTGATTAGTGATAAGGACATGATCCTAGGGAGATGAAATGAACACTTCCATATTGTTCTCAACAGACCATCATCCATCACTGCTGAGGCCATTAACTGTTTACCTCAGGTTGAAGTCAATCCCTGCTTAGCTGAACTTCCAACTGAAGAAGAGGTTTTGAGGGTCATTAGGCTCCTTTCATGTGGCAAAGCACCTGGTGCTGATTCTATTGCAGCTGAGATTTACAAGGTAGGGGGACCATTGCTCATACAAAAACTGACTGAAATATTCCAGGTTATATGGCAAGAGGAGGTTATTCCCCAGGAGTTCAAGGATGCCACCCTTGTCCATCTCTATAAAAAGTAAAGGGGATAGATTGTCCTGTGACAATCACAGAGGGGTCTCTCTCTCTTAGTCATTGCTGGCAAAATTCTTGCTAGAGTCCTCCTTAATAGGCTGATCCTTCACCTGGAAGATGGTTATATACCTGAGAGCCAGCGTGGCTTCAGAAAGGACTGAGGAACAGTCTATATGGTGTTTGCTGCCCTACAACTCCAGGAGAAATACCAGGAGCAAAACAGAGGTCTGTATACATTTGTAGAGCTGACCAAGGCCTTTGACACTATTAGTCATAAGGGCTTATGGAAAATTGTCAAAATTTGGTTGCCCAGAGAAGTTCATCAGCATTGTACATCAATTTCATGATGGCATGTTTGCCTGGGTTCTGGATAGTGGATAATGCTCTCGTGCCTTCCCAGTCATCAAAGGAGTAAAACAGGACTGTGTACTTGCTCCCATGCTTTTTAGCATGATGTTTTCAGCCATGTTGACAAATGCTTTCAATGAGGATGAATGTGACATCAAGGTCATATTCTGTACTGTACTGATGGTAAGTTCTTCAATTTGAAAAGGTTACAAGCCAAGACCAAAATGAAGGGAGTGTTAATGGATTATTTTCTGTTTGCAGATGATTGTGCACTCAATGCATCCTCTGAAGTTGAGATGCAACAAAGTATAGATCAATTCTCTGCTGCCTGTGCTAATTTTGGCCTAATGATCAGCGCCAAGAAAACATAGGTGCTCCATCAGCCATCACTGCACAATCCATACATGGAACCATCGGTTACAAAAAATGGAGAAGTTTTGAACGCTGTGGCTAAGTTAGTTCACTTACTTTGGTAGTGTAATTTCCAGAGATATACACATTGACAATGAGGTTGACATATGCATTGCTAGAGCTAGCTCAGTGTTTGGGAGGCGCCGAAGAAAAGTTTGGAAGAGAAGAGATATTAGACTGACTACCAAACTGAAGGTCTGTAGGGCTGTTGTGCTGACCTCATTGTTGTGTGCCTGCAAAACATGGACAGTCAACCAGCACCATGCCAGGAAATTGAATCGCTTCCATTTGAACTGTCTTAGGAAGATTCTGAAGATCACTTGGCGCAGGATAAGGTACCAGAGTCTGAGATCCTTGCTTGAACTAAACTGCCAAGCATTCAAACTATGCTTCAGAGAGTGCAGCTCCGATGGGCTGGTCATGTTGTTCAAATGCAAAATGTACTCATGCCAAAAAAACTATTTTATGAAGAACTTGCATGGGGCAGGTGATCACATGGTGGCCAGAGGAAGTGATACAAGGACACTTTCAAGGTCTCTCTCAAGAACTTTGGATTTGATTGAGGAACATGGGAGACACTAGCACAGAACTGCTCATGCTGAGGTGAAAGGGTGCTGTGTTCTATGCCAACAGCAAAATTGAAACAGCACAAAGGACACACACGCAGGATGCGCAAATTTGGAGTAACCACCCACAGACTATCTGTGCCCAACCTGTGATAGAGAATTCCGAGCTAGTATTGGTCTGATCAGCCCCAGTCAGACACATTGAAACTTCACATTATCGTGGTGATGTCATTTTAGTCCTCTTAGAGAGAAAAGGACAACCAAGCAACTATAACAATAGATATGATAATACTACTTACCTCCCAGGGTTGTTGGAAGGATAAAATGAGATGATATTTGTAAAGTTCTTAACACAGTGCCTAGCACATAGTAAGTGCTTAATAAATACTTCCCCTTCCCATTCTGGTTTGCTCTGTAATATGTTTGTGCCTGGTGAAATGTAGGCTTCTTGAGGAAATGAAAATTTTTCTTTTGCCATTGGAGACTATTGTAGCACAATGGTTGGCACATAGTAGGCACTTACTTCATAAACATTTGTAGTTTTTCGACTATTAAGGCTGGAGAAGAAAGGACTTAGGCAGGACATGATAATCATATTCAAGGTTTGTTGGTGGGAAGAAGAATTAAGTTTGTTTTACTCGACTACAAAGGACAGAATTGGGAATTATGGATAGAAATTGCAAAGGGGGAAAATGTATGCCTGAGAGAAGGAAAAAATTCTGAACAGAGCTATGCCACAGTGAAGTGGACTCTCTTGCAAAGTAATGAGTTCCCCTTCCTTGAAAGTCTTCAAGCAATGTGGGTATGGATTGGACTGGACCATGTCCCTAACCCTGAGATTCCTTGAGATGTTTTTATTGTGTGTCCACAAACAAATGTGCACATGCACGTGCGTGCGCACACATGTATATTAGGCAGTGTGGTGCAATGGATAAGGAATTGGCCTTAAAGTCAGAGACGTGGGTTGAGACCCACCTTTGATTCAATGTGGTTGCATGAATCTTAGAGGAGAAGTCACTTGAGCTCTCAGTGCCCCAGGCAGCTCTTTAAAAAATATTGATCCATATAAAAAACACACACACACACACACACACACTTGAGTTGTAGAAGGTGTTCCTACACCAGTGATCCAGACATATATACATACATGTATATGTAAACCTACATGTATACATATATGTACACACACACATATATATGCAACAATAGTACATAGGTGTCAAAGATTAATTAGAAATCAGTGCATTCAACACATACAGTGTGACCAAAAAAGCCCTGCCCTCTAAAATCATCTAAAAGATTACTGACAGTTTGGGAATTGATATCCATAGTGCTGCCTTTTAACTTTCTCCATCTCTGAGTGCCTATAATTAGGTCCAGATGCCCATCTGGGGAAGTTATTTTTCCAGCAGTGACATCTGGCTCTTTGGCACATTCCCCGGGCTTGAACTGAAGCTGAGTGCATTGGACCAACCAGCTGCCCATTTAGTCACCATTATAGAGAATAAATGTTGTATCTAACTATCATCCTCTTTGCTCCTTGCACTCGTTCTAGGGAACTGGTCTGTCACGATTAGGGCCTTGAAACAAATGAAAAGTCTTCTTGTTTTGTGTTCAGGTGAGAGGATACTTTGATTTAGTTTTGTTTTAGTTTAATAGACCCAGAAAATAGATAGGTTTGGTTTGGGCTCAAGCTGGTTTTTACTAGATTTTTAAAAAATCAGTATTGTATTCCTTAAAATAATATTTGGATTTTTTTCTGGCTCCAGTATATTAGGAAGACTCATTCTGATGGGGTTCATAAATTAGTTTAAATCCTTGGTTACTAAAATTATCTATTGGGGGAAAAAATTAAGTAAATTTTCCTCCTTAAGTTCAAATAGTGGGATTTATCTCTGTTTTCAAAAACTGAATCACTATGGCAATGACTCCCATTGTTTTGGTGTGATGGCAATTATTTGATTTCATAATAAGAAAAATGATATAACAACATAATAATTATAACAAATGAAATTTACATGACACTTTAAAGTGTAGAAAGTAGTTTGCATAAATTATCTCATTAGAGCCCCACAATAATCCTATGGGGCAGACATCATAATCATCATGCCTGTTTTACAAATGAAGAAACTGAGGCACAGAAGGGTTAAATGTTTTGTTCATTGCCACAAGTCTAGTAAGTGTTTAAGGCAAAATTTAAATCTAGGTCTTCCCACCTCCAAATGAACGCTCTATTCACACTACTGTATCCTCTTAAAATAATACTAATTTTATTAATATTATTAAAATAATACCAACTTTATTATCATTATTTTAATGAGGCACAGACCTTGGCGTTTTATCTGGGAAACTCTGTTCAGTGATGTAGATTGGCAACTCATCAGTTGTGTATAGTCCCAGAGAGTTACGTAGAGACACGAAGATACAACTTGTTCAGGGTGCCCACACTGCTAGCATGTGTCAGAGATGGGTCTTCAGGTGCTCCTTCATTCCAAGTCTGGTGTTCCATCCACTATGCCACATGGCTCCCACCAACATAAGTAAATTAAAATTTCATTTTGAGACGCTCATAACACTTTTTTAGGTAATTGTAGACATTCTGGATATTATAATCAGACAAGGAATGGGAATTCCCACTGTAACTAAATGGAGATTTATGAGACATGTCTATATCTATTGCAGAGCAGGTGGTGATTTGCACCGAAAGAGGCAATTTTTTTCACCTAGAGTTCCCTACACCAAAAATAACTCATATTTTACAAGTCCAGGCCAAATGTGTATATGTGTGTTGTATAATGTATATTTATATATTTGGTATACCATTGAAGATCAGCAGCGATCCTCCACCTTATAGTCTTAGGGAGTTGCTTGGGCATTTAGCTTCAGGGGCATGCCAACTGTATGTCAGAACCCAGATATTAAAGATTCTGAGACCAACTTCCTATCTACTATATCATGCTGCTGTATAATATGTGTTTGTATATATGTGTGTATATGCACATATATACATGCACATATATACATATACATGCACATATATACATATACATGCATATATACACACGTGCATATATACATATACATGCACATATACAAATACACATGCACATATACAAATATACCTATATATGTATATATACACATTGTGTGTGTATACACATATGTTTGTGATAGCAGTGGTACAGCAGATAGAGTGTTGGGCCTGGAGTCAGTTAGACTGAATTTTCTGAGTTTAATTCTGACCTCACACACTAGCAGGTCACTTAACCCTTTTTCCTCATTTTTCCTATCTGTAAAATGAGCTAGAGAAAGACATGACAAACCACTTCAATGTCTTTGCCAAGAAAATCCCAAATGAGGTAACAGAATCAGCTGCAATGACTGAATAACAAAACATATACAACATACACTGAGATGTGAAATATTAAACGAGAAGATTATGGAAGGATAGAAGCAGGAATTACAAAGTATGAAAATGTATTGATGAATTGTAATCTGTACTGGTCATAATAGGCTTGCTTCACTGATATTTTTTCCTCTCTCTTCATATACATATGCATGTGTGTGTGTACACAAACAAAACGTGTCACTTCATGTACATATGTTTGTGTATACATGTGTGTACACACATTTGTGTGTATGTACCTATGAGAAGCAGCATAGTGTAGTGGACAGAGAGATAAGGAGCCAGCCTTGAAGTCTTGGAGCCAGCAGGTCCTCTGTTCAAATCATGACTCTAATACATATTGATCTTTTGATTCTGGTCAAGACTATCAGTTGCAGAGAAGGAGCCTACCTACTGGGCACTGGTACAGGAAGTTCCATCATTTGGGAGTTTCTATACCAGTGAAATCACATATCCAAGTGGATCTATCTCTGTTTCTCTGTCTTTGTCTCCACTTCTCCCTTCCCTTCTTCCTTCTCCCCTCTACCCTCTCTTCCTCTCTCTCTCTCCCCCCTGTCTCTCTCTCTCTCTCTCTCTCTCTCTCTCTCTCTCTCTCTCTCTCTCTCTCTCTCTCTCTCTCTCCCTCTCTCCTCCCCTTCGAAAATCAGGAGATGGAAGACAAATTTATCACTTTCAGTGATGTTTACTTTACCCCTTATGCTCTTATTTATTTTAACTTAATATTTCATTTTCCTCAATTACATGTAAAAGCAATTTAAATATTTGAATTTTAAAAACATATTTGAGTTCCAAATTCTTTCCCTCCCCCTATCAAGAAAGCAAGCAATTTTATACATGTTTTGCATATGCAGTCATACAAAATATATTTCAATGTTAGTCATGTTGTGAAAGGAGACAGAAAAAAAAAATTTAAAAAAGTGTGCTTTGATCTGCATTCAGTCTCCTTTCTCTGAAGATGATAGCATTTTTCATCCTTCAGAAAATCCATCAGAATTGTCTTGAATGACTCTATTGCTGAGAATAATCAAGTCATTCACAGTTGATCATCATAATATATTCTTGCTACTGTGTACCATGTTCTCCTGGTTCTGTTCATTTTACTTTGCATCAATTCATGTAAGTCTTTCTAGGTTTTTCTAAGAGCATCCTGTTAGATATTTCTTACGGCATTATCATAAATCCCCTTCTATTAAGGGAATTTGTTCTGTGAAGTTTGGATTCAGTCAAAGGGCTGTACTTGAGAACCTAGAGGATCACATGTGACCTGCAGGCCACAGTTTCCTGTATCAGCAAGGACCCCAACATACACAGAAGGGCCTGCTTTACAGGTCCTTAGATTTACTTTTCTAAAAGGAAAACAACTTTTGAGGGGTCAAGAATCTACTTTAATCAAGCACATACATCACTCACTTAGATCAAGGGAAAAAGTCAGTACCCTTAACTTCAGAGAAAATACAAACAGAAATTACAAACAGAAAGACCAATAGACAGGGCATCCAACTGTCTGGCCATACAATACATACATCAGAGATCAACAGACAGATTCAACTGTCCATTACATACATACATAGTTACCAGAGAGAGAAGACTGGGGGCTCCCTAGCAGCTACCCAGAGTCCCATCTGGCCAACAAACACTTCTAATGAGTAAGCCCCTAAGTAAAATCTCACCTCAGAGTATTTATATACATTTCAGAGCTGAGGAGCATGACCCTCTGACCCAGTGCCTCAATTGAAATTAACAAAAGGTATTGAGGTCTATTAATGGACAGGGAAGATATTTAACTTTTCTCTCCACCCACCATTAACCTCACATTAGCATTACAATTCCCCACCCCTACATAGGATTCCATCACAATCATTTTCAACAACATGTTCAGCCATTCCCCAGTTGATGGACAGTTCTTCAATTTCCAATTCTTTCCCACAACTAAAAAAAGTTTCTATAAATATTTTTGTACATATAGGTTTCTTTTTTCCTTTTCGTTTTTTATCTCTTTTGAGATATAGACTTAGTGGTGGTATTGTTAGGTCAAAGGATATACATGATTTTATAGCCCTTTGGACATAGTTTCAAATTGTTCTGCAGAATGGCTGAATCAGTATATAGTTTCACCAACACTATATTAGTATCTCAATTTTCCCATATGCCCTCCAACATGTCTTTTTCCTTTTTTGTCATATTAGCCAATCTGATAGGTGTGAGGTGTTGGCTCTAATATGCATTTCTCTAATCGATTGTGATTTAGATCATTTTTTAATATGCATTTCTCTAATCGATTGTGATTTAGATCATTTTTTCATGTGACTATACCAAGCTTTGATTACTTCATCTGAAAACTGATCATATCTTTTGATCATTTATCATTTGAGCAATGGCTCTTATTTCTATAAATTTGACTCATTCTCCACATATTTGAAAAATGAGACTTTAGCAGAGAAACTTTCTCTGTTTTTTTCATAGTTATGATTACAATGCAGTTCCCTCCATTCTATTTCCCTCTGTTTATCTTACTCTCTTTCCTTTCACTCTGTTCATTTTCAAAAGTATTTTGCTTATGCCTTTTACCTCCCCTAATCCACACTCCCTTCTATCATCCCCTCTTCTTTATCTTATCCCCTTTCCCTTCTACTTTCCTGTATGGTAAGACAGATTTCTATACCCAATTGAGTGTGTTTGTTTTTCCTTCTTTAAGCTAATTCTAATGACAATGTTCACCTACTCCCTGTGCCCTTACCTTTTCTATCCTCCCTTTCACTGTAAAAGCTCTTTTATGCCTCTTTTACGGCAGATAATTTGTCCCTATACTACTTCCCCTTCTTCCAGTGCATTCCTCTTTCTCACTCCTTAATTTTAATTTTTCAGATAACCATCCCCTCATATTCAACTCACACCCCTGCCCTCTGTTTATGTATACTTCTAACTGCCCTAATAATGAGAAAGTTTTTAGGAGTTAAAAGTATCATTTTCCCATATAGGAATGTAAACAATTTAACCTTTTTGAATCCCTTATGAGTTCTTTTTAATGTTTTACTTTTTATACTTCTCTTGAATCTTATATTTGTAAAGTCAAATTTCTATTCATCTCTGGTCTTTTCATCAGGAATGTTTGAAAATCCTCTATTTTGTTGAATGTTCATTTTTTCTCACTAAAGAATGATACTCACTTTTTCTGAATAGGTGACTCTTGGTTGTTATCCTAGCTCTTTTGCCCTCCAGGATATCATGTTCCAAGCTTTCTGATCCTTCAATGTAGAAACTAGTAAATCTTGTGTTATCTTGACTGTGCCTCCACAATATTTGAACTGTTTATTTCTGGCTGCTTGCAATATTTTCTCCTTGAATTGGGTACTCTGGAACTTGATCTTTTAATTTTCCCAGGCATTTTCATTTTGGAATCTCTTCCAAGAGGTGATCAGTAGATTCTTTAGTTTCTATTTTACCCGCTGGTTCTAGAATATCAGGGCAGTTTTCCTTGGTAATTTCTTGAAAGATGCTATCTAGCCTCTTTTATTTTGTTCATGACTTTCAGGTAGTCCAATAATCCTTAAATTATCTCTCCTGGGTTTATTTTCCATATCAGTTGTTTTTCCATGAGATATATTTCACATTTTCTTCCATTTGTTCATTCTTTTTATTTTATTGTTTCTTGATGCCTCATAAAGTCATTAGCTTCTATTTGCCGAGTTCTAATTTTTAAGGGATTGTTTTATTTGGTGAGTTTTTGTACCTCTTTTTCCATTTGGTCAATTCTACTTTTTAAGGAGTTTTTTTCCCTTCAGTGAACTTCTGTACTTCTTTTTTCATTTGGCCAGTTCTGCTTTTCAAGGCATTCTTCTTGTCAGTATTTTTTGTGCCTCCTTTACCAAGCTGTTGACTCTTTCTTCATGATTGTCTTGCATCATTCTCATTTCTTTTCTCAATTTTTCCTCTTCCTTTCTTATTTGATTTTTAAAATCCTTTTTGAGCTCTTCCATGGCCTGAGACAAATTGCTATTTTTCTTCAAGACTTTGGATATAGCAGTTTTGACTTTGTTTCTTCTTCTGAGTTTGGTTTTTGATCGTCCCTGTCACCAAGGTAACTTTCTATAGTCAGGATCTTTTTTCTGCCATTTGCTCATTTTTGTAGCCTATTTCTTGATTTTTAACTTTATGTTAAAGTGGGACTCTATTTCGGAGTTGAGGGGACACTATTCCCAGCTTTAGTTTTTTGGGGAAGCTATAAACTTTCAGTTATTCCAAAGTGGTTTGATCTAGGGAGAAGTGTACTTACTATTCTCCTGGCCTGTGCTCTAGTCTATAAGCAACTGCAAACACTCTTTTCTGCCCAGGAACGGTGACCAGGGTCCCAGCTCCCCTGAAGCTTCAAGCTCTGGTGTACCGGAGCTTCTCCTTGTCCTGAGACTGAGACTGAGGACCATGACCTAGATTCAAATACAGGCAATTCAACACAGTCCTGCCCCCAGTGCCAGTAAAGGGACCCATGTATTTTCCTTCTGACCAGTTGTCTGACCCCCTCACTGTTTGTGAGCTGAAAGGTCTAGAAACTGCCACTGCTGGCACTGATTCAGTTGCCCCTAAGGCCTACGGCTGGCTTGCTGGGGCACAGCCTGTGCTGGACTGTATTCCACTCCCACTCTAGTGCAACAGATCTTTCCTGCTGATCTTCTAAGTTGTCTTGGGTTGGAAAAATTGTTTTATCATGTCCTTTTGTGGTTTCTACCTCTCTAGAATTTGTGGCATTGTTTAAATTTGAGTCATGTTTTTGGAAGGATTTTGGGGGAGAGCTCAGGCAAGTCCCTGGGAAGGTGGAGGTAGGATTTCTGAAACTGGTGGAAACATGGAAAGGATTCCTTGAACACAAAGCAATTCAGGAGAAGTCGTGGAGGTTGAAATATATCCACTGGGAAAGAAGTGGTACTAAATAGAAGATTGGAGGGTAACTATTAATATTCTATAGTTTCCCAAATGTTGTTGTACAAGAAAAATTAATAGTGAAATCTTAAGTCTCAGTGAAGTCTTAAGACTAAATAGAGTCTTAAAATTAAGAGTGAAGTAGGAATTTCACCCGAGTCAGAGGTGTCATCTGACCTGGTATGTATGGGATGCTTCTATTTCATCATTTCTTTTGCTTTATTGTATCCCTAAAATAAGTGCTTCCATTACCAGTACAGATCACAATTCATCCACAAATTCTTGTTCTGTGTAATTTCTTCTGATATTCTTCCATAAATTCTCTCTATACTGTAAGCCTTCCTATAATTCATTTCATGAATACCAGTGCAATACTTGAATCATCCAGAGGTTGTGAGGAGATTTTGTTGTTATTGTTTAGTCATTTAGGTTGTGCCCAACTCTTTGTGATGCCATTTTGGGATTTTCTTGGCAAAGATACTGGAGTTGTTTGCCATTTCCTTTTCCAGTTCATTTTACATATGAGGAAACTAAGGAAAACAGAGTTAAGTAACTTGCACACATACCTAGTAAGTGAGATTTGAACACAGAAAGATGAGTCTTCCTGATCCTAGGCCCAGCTCTCTATTCACTGAACCTCCTAGCTGCCCTATATGAGGACTACCTCATATTCAAAACTAAAGAGTACCTCACTTTCAATATATGACCAGAACCCTGACTTTTCTGGTCATGTGTGTCAGCACTATGTAGTGGCTATAGTGCTGGATATGAAGTCAGAAAGACCTGGATTTTAATCTTGCCTCAGACATTTAACTCCAACATAATTCTGGATAAATCACTTAACCCAGTTCACCCAATGCTTCCCCCAAAACATGAGTTTCCATCTAGCTCTAAATCCATAAGCCTCTGTGGTTGGCCTTTTTACACCACATCATATACACAAGTCATCTTAGCAATACGATATATACACACATATATATATGTTTATATAATATATATCGTATGTACAAATCATCTTGGTAATATTGAGCTGTACAAACCAGGTAATCTGTGAAACTCATGGCAGACTTGAACTTAAATGTGGGTGGATTTTTGGGCTGCCTGTCTTGAAGATTGTTTGTTCTTAGTAAATGATGATACATTCTATACTGCATTTTGTAGAATAAACAAGTTAGAATCAGAAGCATAAATCTGAGTAGACTCTCAAGAGGTCATCTGATTCATAGATTTAAAGCTAGAAGATATCAAGTCCAACCTTCTCATTTTATGTAGTAGGAAACAGTCACAGGGAAGTCAAGTGAGATGATCCAGCTAGTGTCTAAGGCAGGATCTGAACCTGGGTCTTCCTCATTCCAGACTTACTATACCATACTGCTTCTTTTTTATAAGTAAGGCTGTGTTTAAAAATTAAACAAACTGATTCTACTTTTCTGGGCCTCATTTTCTTTACCAGAGGGCGGGGGGGATGGAGAGATGATCACAAAATAAGAGAATCTCAACATTGGAATAGACTTTAGAGACATCTAGTTAAGGTAAGTTGCATAATGGATAGAGCATTGAAAGTGATGTCAGAAGTACTTGAGTTTGAATCCTGCCTCAGATTCTTAACAGCTATGTGATCCTAGGCAAGTCACTTAACTTTTCTCAGCCTTAGTCTCCTTATGTGTAAAAATGCGCATAATAAATAGTACCTACTTGACAAGAATGTTATGAGACTCAAATGAGAGAACGTGCGAAAAGGCATAACAAACCTTAAAGTACAATGTAACCCCTTTTGTTGTTTTTATCAGTGACCAACTCTTTGTGATTCCATTTGGGATTTTCTTGGAGTGATTTGCAATTTCATTCTCCAGATCATTGTACAGATGAAGAAACTGAGGTAAATAGGGTTAAGTGACTTGCCCAAGGTCACACAGCTTAGTGTCTGAGAGCAGATTTGAACTCGGGTCTGCCTGATTCCAGGCCTTGCGCTGTATACACTGTGCCACCTAGCTGCCTGATGTAACCACTAGCTATCATTAATATTATTTACCAGTACCTAAAGAAGAATATCCTAGGATAGAGAGCCCACCCCCTCCTAAGGCAGTCTCTTCCATTTTTGTACAGCTTTATTTGTTTGGAGAGTTTTCTTTCCATGGGTCTGAAATCTCCCTCTCTGCTACTTCTGGCCAGTTCTCCTGGTTTAACCCTTTAGGGGAAAGAAAGAAAAAAATAGAATCTGTCTTGCACATGAAAGTTCATCGGATACCTGATGTCAGCTCTCATCCTTTTCCCTTTCCCTCCCTTTCTGGAAGTCTTCTCTTTCTCACACAAAGCATCCCCAGTTCCTTTAAGTAGTCATTATATGGTGTGAAGCTGAGACTAACTGGGGTGCTCTCCTTGGGACACTCTAATTTAGCAATATCCTTCACCACAGAATTGAAAACAGTGCTCTAAAGGAGATTTGACTAGGGCAGAATGCAGCAGGGTTGTTAGCTGGTCCTGTAAACTATGCCTCTCAACATGGCTTAACTTTTCATCAGCTTTTGTAACTAGCATTTTGCTCTGAAGACTCATACTGAGCTTGAAGTCTACTAAAACCACCAGATCTTTTTCAGATGAATGGCTATCTAGTTATTTCTCACCCATTTTCTACTTATGAAGTTACTCTTTGAACCCAAGAATGAAAGGTTACATTTATCCTTAACTTTCTCTCATTAGATTTAGCCTCTTGTTTTTAGAGCAGAGGTGGGGAACCTACAGCTTCGAGGTCACATGTAGTCCTGGGTCCTCAAGTATAGACCTTTGACTGAATCCCATCCTGTTCTAGACTGCTGGGAATTTTCCTTATCCTGACTCAATCATCTAATTTGTTAGCTATATTTTGAAACTTTCTATCTTTCTAATATCATCTGAAAGTGATAAAAATTACATCTAAACCTTTATCCAAGTAACTTATAAAAGATGCTAAAAAGCCTAAGGCTGGGGAACCAGGTGGTGAAGTGAATAGAGTGCCAGCCCTGGAGTCACGAGGCCCTGAGTTCAAATGAGGCCTTAGACGTTTACTAGCTATATGTCCCTGGGCAAGTCACTTAACCCCAATTGCCTCAAAAAAAAAAAAAAAAGAAAAAGCATAAGACCAAGTATGGATCTCCATTGCACTCTACTGGAAGCCTCCTTCCTGTTTGACACTGAACTATTTGTTAGTGTCTACTTGAAGTCTGAACATCCAACTATTTTCAAATATGCTTATCTATACTATATTACTCACCTCACATTTTTTCATCTTTTCTAGGTAAACCAACTCTAAATCTACAATTTTCTCTGCTTCTACCAGTCTAGAAACACTGTCAGTAATGAAGATGAGGTTATTCTGCTATAACCTATTTTGAGTGAAATTGCACCGCCCCTTCACAATAACCCTTTTCTAGATGTTTGTTAATCATCCTGCTACTAGCTACTTCTAGTTTTTTTTCCAGGAATTGAAGTTAATCTCAGTGGAATTTAGTTAAAAATTCTTTCTTCCCTTTTTTGTAAATCAGGATCCATACAGTCTTTTTCTTTTCCATTACTCTGGCACCTCTCCCATTTTCCAGAATCATTGGGCGATCACTGCCAGAAGCTCAGCAATCACTTCGAGTTGTCCTTTCAGTAACCTGGGGAGTAGAACCCCTAAAGTTCAAGTTTAATCTCACTATCTCCCTGCTTATCTTGGGTTTCAGCTCTCTTTTAATTCTAGGGGTGTACTGGAGCCGGCTTGATTGTTACATTTTTATCATGAATGTTCATGCCTTGAAAATTGACAAATGTTACATAATCAGGGATTGATTTATTGTTTTATTGATTGTCTGGATTTAAGAAAGTGATGGAGAAAATGTTAATGATGCCACTCAAACTTAAGAGTTGTGTCTGCTTTTTTTTTTTTGAAAGCCAATTGTTAGGCATTTGCCAACATCCAACTGCTTAATTCCTTCATGGATCCATTATCTCACTAATGCAGGCACAACTGGACAATTGTGCTGCTCACAGCCTGACTATACCTTCTCATCCTCTATAATTCCAGTCCTATGTCCTCCCAGAAATTCTCCATAAGAAATCTGACACTGGAGTAGGGTCTTTCTTCTACATCTCTTAATATTATATGGATAAGAAAGGAACACAGAAGATACTGTTCTTCATTTCCATTCATTACTGGCCCCTTTCCTTTTCTCATTACATATCTCTTTGCTAATCTTTAATACTTCTTCTGGTGTGCAAATCGTCACTGGTCATGACCAGCAGACCATTTCTACTCATCATACCTCTTCATTGTTATTTGTGTGATCCACAGTTTCAATTCTTCTGACTCTCATGTCTTAATCTCTTCAGACTAACTTGCATCACTAGGAGAATATCAGTATTTAAAAGATAGATGTTTGTTCCGGAGAGATATTTGGGATCATTGAAAGTATTGTGCCATTTTCTAAATGCAATCCAGCCTGTTCTTTTTCTCCCATTCAATTCTAGACCCAAGATAGCTATACTGATAAACCAGCTCTAGGAGCTATCCATTCAACTGCATGTCATTGTCTGGATAAGTGGAAGACTTTATCCAGCTGGATTGTTTTTCCCTGTGTGACTAAAGCCAATCTCATTCAAGTGATTATGGATTTTATCTAGGAAACTCTATGAGACAGGAAGAGCGTTGGGGCTGAACCAGCTATTCACAGAGATTTGTGTTGGAGGTGACAAATTTTTATGGTGTTGAGGGATCTATTCATAAAATATCTGAAAGAAAGGAGGATAGCAAACACTTTAGAAAACATCTTAGATGTTATTACTATGAAAATTGCAATACAATGTGAATAGCTATCAACCAGTATGCCTACTTCTTCATCTCTACAAAATTTTTATGAGAACAATCTAATAAGAATATTAATAATAGATGGCATTTATGTAGCACTTTAAGATTTACATACTCATTTCATCTTCATAACAACTCTGTCAGGTCTGAGTTTTCTTACTATTTTCATGTCACAGATGACATGGACACATGACACAGGAGACATAGAAAGATTAAGTGGTTTTCTCAGTATCACAAAGCTTGTAGGTGTCCTAAGTGAAGTTCCAATTAAAGTCTTTCTGGCTGCAAGTCCACATATAGAAGTAGTAAGAGTATCCTTGATTATGGCATGCATGAGAAAGGAACCTACTTTTGCTTCCGTCTTAATACATATGTACATATATATGCATGTGCATGTGTGTATGTATGCATATATACATAATTTGTGTCATAGTGTGTATATATGCAGCCACATTGGTCTCTTTAGACAACTCTCTCCTTTTCCTCAGCAAGATTTATTTCTTTTCTTGTCTTGAAAATTTCATCCTTAAGAACTTCCCATTTGAGGGCTGATTTTCCTTGTAGGATTTTAATCTATGAGATCCCACCTAACCTTTTCCTGGACATTGAAATCTGCTCTGCCCAAATAGAAGATGAATGCCATACTACAGACGAGATTTCCTTCTATCACAGATTCTAGGTTACTTCTCTCCTTGCACCACTGCTTCTAGAAACTAGCGCCTCTGTGTAAGAATTAGATCTGAAATAGCCATTTCTGTTCCTACTCTCAGGCCATCTTCTGGATGCCCCTTTGCTAGGGAAGGTACCCGCTATACCTCTATCCACTGCCCACCCCAATTCAATATTAGAATGTAAAACTCTGAAAGGGAGGAACTCTGTTTTTGCTGCTGTTCTTTTGAGGGTTTTTAATATCCTCAGGGATCATCCCAGTGTTTGGCATGTAGTAATGTTGTAAGGGCTTAATAAATATTCTTTCAATTATTCTCCAAATTGGTTCCTTCTCCTTTCAAAGGCTAAAATTATCAATTAAGGCAAGTTACAAAATTATTAGTTGCTGTCCTTCTGACAGAGCTCCAACAGATATCTAAATAATTGAAACTTCCGTCATTATATGACGTTATTCCAGACTCATGATTTGTTTTGCAAACTGTTCATCTATTTCCTCTTCCTGTCTGAGTGGTTTGTAATATAGTCCAGAGATAATTTTTTTTTTTTTGCTTTTTACCTTCACCAAAATGCTTTCTCACCATGCATCCTCCCTTTAGTTTCTGGATTTTTTCCCCCACAAAATTATCTCTTCTAAACATATAATGCTACTAACCCTCAGTGTTTCCTTTTGAGTTAGGTATAAGCTTCCAGAATCTTTGTCCAGTCATCTGTCTCATTCTATCAAATCTCAGTGTTACCTGTGAGGTCAATTTTACCTGCTTGAGTTAGGATCATCTTGCATATTACCCGCACTTTGTGTGTTTGTGTATGACCATTTCTTTTAAATTACAGATTTATTTTATTTTGTCCCCACTGAATTCTTGAGTCTATACTTCTGCTCTCCTTTTTATATTGTAGCTACTCTCCTTGGTTTCTGGCTTATTGAATATGTATGTGAGGTTAAGTGACTTCTACAGGGTCACACACTTAACAAAATTTGAGCAGGATTTTCGCACTCAGGTCTTCTTTTTCTAAATCCAGTACTATCCCGGTCTACTATGCTGCCAAGACAACCATAATATCTGAACTGGCCTAAATCACTCCTGTGTCCAGCATATCTTTGGATAAAGAGCTAGCCCTGGAATCAGAAAGACCCAAGTTCAACTCCGGCCTTAGACACTTATTATCTGTGACCCTGTTTGCCTCAGTTTCTTCATCTATAAAATGATCCAAAGAAGGAAATGGCAAACAACTCCAGTATTTTTTTTTTTTGCCAAGAAAACCCCAAATGGGGTCACGAAAAGTTGACACAGCTGAACAACAATAACAAGTTAAAGAGAAGGCACAGCTTGGTATTGGTAAAGGAAGTTCCTTACCAGGAACACACTACATGGATGAAATCACAGGCCTAGTAAAACAAACAAAGAAAAAAATTAGACATTTCGTAAATATATTTTTAAGTAGCATTCTAGGCATCTGAAGTTTTCCATCACATGCAGATAAAACAGAATCACAAGGAAGCTGATCTTTCCTTTCCTAAGTCATTTGAGGGCACATTTCCAAACTCTACTTCCAAAGAAGACACTGGGTTTTTCACATAGCTTGCTAGATTCAGCTTGAGGCTATATGCATTTTTTTTCCAGGGGAATCAAAATACATAAGTTTCCATCTGCTAGAAACATTTATTCTTCATTAAAATCTAGTGGCAATTCCCAACCTCGGTTTAGAACTTGTTTCCCTCATTTTTTCCAACTTCAAATACTTTCTAAATTGTGTTAGCTGATGCATTGTATGTGTATAATTAACTGACAGGTCTCCCTGGGCTCATTTAGCTAAACTTGTGGAGCTTAACTGAGCAAGACGTTTGCTGATGTCTCTCCCTGTAGTGACACCCACTGAAATGAATACCTGGAACCGAAAAAAACAAAAAAAAACACGTGAAACTGTTTTTTCCCCACATTGTTTCCAGATGATATTTATTTTTCATATCTGGGCAGAACTATATGAGGAAAGCAATTATCACAGTTTGTTTCAAATACATGGTTGGTTTGCAAAAGGAAAATGGAAAGAAATGTCATAAACGTTTTCTTCCCAATCAAAGAAGGCATTCTGAAGGGTCTAAGAAAGACATCAGGAAGAGAAGGCTGTCTTTTTAATTGAGCCTCTCAGAATCCCCACTAGATTGCAATGCATCTGACTGGGTGTACAACTTCCGTACACTTCAAAGGGCGTTCCCTGCCTAGAGGAAATTCAAATGACTCTTGGAAGGTTGTGTGTATAAAGGCCAAGTAAGTAAAATGCTGAAGCAATTTTCCAGGTTAGAGAAGATTCCAGGGACTGGGCATACTGACGTTTTCTCATCAGATTCGCAGTTCACTGTACAGTTTTTCCATTTGCCGGGAAAGACACAGAGACTCTGCCTTTCTACACTTGGGGAGTGAGATTCCTTTGGAATGGTGTATCCTTTTTCTTCTGATAGGAAAGGAGGTGCCACACGTGCTAATTCTCTTCGAGCTCTGACCATTGCTCTACCGTCTTATACTCTGTGATTTACCACTCACTCCCTCATCCCTTGCTCCCCAGACAAATTTAGGGAAATAAGCTTCACTTGCACCAAGGTGCACCAGAAATAGGCTGCAAAGGGGAACCAGAATGTAAGCTTCCCATTAACCCAAAAGACAGTCTCTTCTCTCTATCCCTCCTCCTAATCTCACCCTCCAAAGTCCCGAGTCCCTGGAGAATGGAGCCGTTTATATGGTCCCTGGGAAATCCTTCGATATAGGGGTTTGGGGGTGTGTTCCCTCATTCATACATCAAATCACGACCCTCGGTATCTAGACCTGGAAGGAGTTGTTTGGAAGAGAGTAGGGTTGGCAAAGCCCGCTGCTGCTCTGGGTAACCTGGCGAGCCGCGAGACGAGGCTTTGCCAGGTGTTGGCGGTGTGGGGGATCGCGCGCTGCCTTGCTCTGCTTCACTGCAGCAGGAAGGAGCTGCCATCGCCACTGCGGGAAGAGTTGCCGGGGCTGCTGACGCGGTTGGACAGAGGCAAGCTGTAGGGGAGGAGCCTGGGCTCTTAATGCACCAGCCTCCAGTACAGCGCCCCGGCAGCCGCCTCCTGCAGCAGCCAGGGAGACAGTAGCTGCTACAGCGGAGGCAGCAATAGCAGCTGTGAGCGCACGCGTGTGGGTGTGAGTGTGTGCACCCGGCCGCAGCGGCCAGTCCCTCTCCCAGCCCCAGATGGTTTCTCTATCACCGCCCAGTCAGAGCCACCCACCAGTAGCAGAGACCTAGACCCTCTCCCTGCGTGGCGTGGCGTGGCGTGGCGTGTCAAGGCGAGCTTCCATCCTCCCAGTCCCCCTCTCCACCGGAGGGAGTCCCGATCCAGAAAGACACCATTTTGTCGCTGGACGCTTTCCGAAGGGGGGTGTAGCGTCTTTGGAGTAGCTGCCAGCGACGGGGGGAACCTGTTGGGCATCTATCTCCCCAGCGCGGGAGCTCCTGCGTACTCTGAGCATCTCATCCCCGAGCTGGACCAGACCCCGCCGGGTTCAACGCATCCCTCTTGCACTCGTGGCTGCTGCAGCATCTCTGGCAATTGACTCCCTAGGAAGCCGTGGCGGTACTAGCTGAAGCAGCATTGAAAACCGCGGGTGTAGGAGGTGACATCTCGATTTCTTCTCTCCTCCGCTTCCCTTCCTTCTCCTTTTCCTGCTCTCAGGGAAGGACTATGCTGTGCTCCCGGCTGCGACCCTGTCCCCCTCTCCTCTGAGGCTGGCGGCGGGGAGAGATCATGGATACTTGTCTGCTGGCTTTTAGTTTCCACACAAGTAACCCTGCTGTCAATGGAGGAAGACATTGATACCCGCAAAATCAACAACAGTTTCCTGCGCGATCACAGCTATGCGACCGAAGGTAATACCTCCCGCCGCATTTAACCCCCTGGGGCCTCAGCCGAGAGGAACTTGCGGGGTGCAAGCATTCCGGAAAGCAGAGTTGGTGGTACAGGGGACGGGAAGGTATTGAGCGGTTCGTGGGAAGAGAGCTCATTGCCCAGCAGCTCAGGGTTGGGTTGGAGGAGGGAGTGTAGGGGACTGTGGGCTCCGCCTGCAGGCTCCCCTGCCATGTCAGCGATCTTGGTGCTGCTTTGGCCATCCAGGGCCTGTCTGAGGAGCTCCGGTTTGGAGCAGCAGGTGGACCAAGAGTATGTGGGAGTTAAAGGCCCGAAGAGGGGGTCAGATCTTGAGGGTCATTTCCTAGCTAGAAAATGACTCCAGGGAATCAAGTTGCCGCCCTACTTAAGGTGACCAGGCTTTGGAGGTTGAATTGAGGAGGAGTGGGTGGGTGAGAAGCTCTGAAAGACAGCAGAAGGGTGGTGCATGCCTTAACCATTCTGTGGAGGGCAGGATTTCATTTCCTGCCGGTTTATATCTCAGACCGATGGATACCTGGATTGGCAATCAGTCACGCAAAGGCCCTTGAACAAACAAGGGCTATGGAGTGGTTAGGACATGGGGGACATAGATGTAGGTGGTGAGTCCTACTCTAACACGTGGGGCAAGGAAGACAATCAGCTGGCCTTAAAAACGATGGTTATGAATTCTGCAGCGGCAGTTTCTGCTGAATCAACAGCCAGCAGGAAGGAAGTGTGCTCAGCAGCCGAGCTTTGCCAGGAGGAGAAATTGTCTTTGCTTCCTCACTCAGCTTGTTCTTGGATTAACCTAAATCCTTAAGCAGGCAGAGCCAGCAGGTGGATTTTCCGTATTCTTTGGTGTGTGGAGATTTTTCTAAATCCAAAACTTTTCCATTGCTGTTTTTCATTTCCATTCCTGTGTCCTAAAACCTATGGATGCTGAATAGAGATCACTAGGGAGCAGAAGCCACCATCATCTTTCCTTTTCTCCCTGCTGCATGCCTCAAGCACTCAGCACTGTAGAGCACTGATTGGGACTCGGTAGACCCTGGGTCTGATCCTTGGTAAGGCAGAGAGAGTGTTAGACTTGGAGTCAAGAAACCTGGGTTCTTGTACCAGCTTTGTCACTAGCCACATGATCTTAAGTAAGCCTCTTACTCTCTGGAGCCTTTTTTTTTCTTATTCTCATCATCTGTAAAATGGATTTGGGAGAGAGAGAGAGAGAGAGAGAGAGAGAGAGAGAGAGAGAGAGAGAGAGAGAGAGAGAGAGAGAGATCCTATGAAAAAGTTTAGAGTCTCTTGTTAAGAGGCTAGAAAAAGATTTTTTTAAAAAAAATCTGAGTAAAAAGAAACAGGGTGGGGGAGGGGAAGAAGAGAAGTTCATTTTGAAAATCTCAATACAAATTTTAAGCTGTCAGTAGACTGTATTTTTCTTTTTTTCCTTTTTTAAAAAGAAAATCTTTTACATGTTGACAGGTTGGTGTAATGGAAAGAACTAGCCTTCTAGCTAGCCCTTGTAGGATTCAAGATGGCTCTGCCACTTACTGGCTATAAGGGTCACTTGAACTCTCTGATTTAGTTTTCTCATCTGTACAATGGGGGATAACAATGCTAGGGCTCTTCTGAGGATCTGTAAGTGTAAGATTACAAAAATTGATATTGCAACTATTAAGATCATGTGACCTCTGCCCTCTAGGAGCCTGAAGCAGAAAACAGCATTGTGCCCAAAGAGTTTTATTTTGTTTCTAAGCTTCTTCCCATAAAAAGCATTATGGGGTTACTTTATTATACTGGGTGGCAGATTCTTATCTCCCAACGACAGGGCTTTTGTAACTGATTTGGCTTTAGGTTGAGTTTGTTTAGCACTGTTTGAGTATGTTCTAGAGTGAAGAGAGAAGCCTTATACCTGGAAGTTTACCAGGAGACTCACTGAGATATATGATTGAAAAACAACAAACAATTAAAATAATACTTCCTTTTTATTCTGCCTTCATCACTCACCCTGCAAGTGGCATCCTCTAATAGCAAGTAAGGTAGTAGTAGAAAGTTTTCTATATGGAATGAGGTTTAGAATCCTGCACAGAGTAGGTATGTATTAAGTATTTGTTGAATGAGCGAATGATCCCCCCCCCAAAAAATGACTTTTCTTGTTGCTCTCCAATCCTAGAACGTGGATTTGCCTTCATGATTTTCTTAGACCCTAAAGCAGTAACTCCAGGCTCCCATAGCAGCGACAGGAGGAAATTGCTTGCATCCTTTTTTCTTCAATAAATAGAGTAAATTTGTAGTAAGGAGTTGGAATAGTATTTTCAGTAGTATTTTTTTTTATCATTTTGTAGTCTTTAAAGTGTGTGTGTGTGTATGTGTGTGTGTGTGTGTGTGTGTGTGTGTAGGAAAGGGAGAGTGAGTGCACACACCTGTGATTTCATCATGTGGATAATTTCAGGTAAGAGCTAAATATCAGAGGCCAAACTCATACCCAGGATTCCTTGACTTTGAGACTTATTCTCCATTCATTAGGCCATGCTTCCCTCCCTTTCCTGCTCCCCTCCCTCCCCATACACTCTTTCCTATTTGAGGGTACCACCATCCTTCACTCACCCAGATTTGCAATCTCAGGGTCACTCTTAATTCTTGTCTCCTCTTCCCCCCTCCTCCACCCCATCAGTTTCAAGTTTTGTCTGCCTTCCACAGCTTCTCTCTCAGATGATTCACACAACTGGATCCACTTGCCTACAGCCTTGAAGGTGAATTATCAGGTTCTCAAAACCACTTACCTGGACTATTGCAATTGCCTTTTTGGTTTGCCTGCTTCCAATTTCTATCTTCCACACAATTGCCAAAATGATTTTCTTTTGTCACAGATCGATCTGGCCCTGCCAGTCCTATGTTCAAGAAGCATCAATAATTCCCCATTGCCTCTAGGATGAGGTACAAACACCTCTTTTGCCATAATCTTAACATGCTTACTTCACATACCCCACCCCCAGATGCATTTCACACTATGTTCCAGCCATGCTGACCTCATGGTTGTTCCCCAAACTTGGCCTACCATCTTGCCTCCTGGTATTTGCACAGGCAGTCCTCTATGCCTGGAATGCACTTCCTCCTCATCTGTGAAGCAGAGAATCCTTAGTTTCTTTCAAAGCTTAACCCAGGCTCTTACTGTTCTCACCTTCCTTAAATTATCTTTTACTTCCCTGTCTCCAGAAGTGTTACATTGCCCTGAGGGAAAAATGTCAATTCCTGAGTTCATTTCTTGGGGGCAGGGGAGGTCAGGGAAGGTAGTCTTTGAGACCCAACTAGTTGCACATTTTGTTATTGTTGAGTTGTTTCAGTCATGTCCATTGTCTCCTCATGTCCAGCTCTCCATGACCCTACTGGGATTTTCTTGGCAAAGATACTGATATAGTTTGCCATTTCCTTCTCCAGCTCATTTTAAAGATGAGGAACTGATAAAAACAGGGTTAAGTGACTTGCCTAGAGTCTCACAGCTACTAGTAAGTGTCTGAGGCTGAATTTGAACTTGAGTCCTCCTTTCTTCAAGACAGATGTTTTATCCATTGCACCACTTAGGTGCCCCACATAATGCTTAATAAATATTTGTTGGACTTGATCTAGATTGGCTTCGTAGCTGATCTTACTTGTGGTGAGACAAAGAGCAAAAGGGATGAAAGATAAAATGGAATTCAGATATTAGGGGGAAAAATGACCTTAGAATATTCTACATTATTTTTCTATGGGTCCATCATAGTAGATTTTTTTAGTTAACAGCTAGTAGGAGGGGGAATACTCACTTCTCTTTTAGATTAGTGCCTGGACACATCTAGGGAATCACTCAAAAATCACATCACTCTTCTTCCCTGTTTAGTACCCCTGTTTAGTACTGCCTGTTTAGTACCCCTCTATGGTACTAAACTGGTAGATCTGTTGGCTTTAATTCTGAGGCCTTCCATCTTTTTGTGCTCCCCTTTGGGGAGCTGTTTCCTTTTCTTCCCTTCCCAACTGCTCAGATCTCTGACAATTTTTAGAAATTCTCATTTGCTGTTACCTCTGGCCTGGAGGATCTCGAAAGTCCCTTCTCACTCAGAGTCTGTGAAACTCTGCCCTCAGCTCTGATCATTCCACACTGCAGTATTCTATTTAAAGCCAAAAGGCTTTTGCTGGGTTGTTAGTGTGAAGGACTCTAAGCTCAATTTGCATCCTAAGTGGTAGCTGCAGGCAAGTTCATTCTGTGGAGAGCTGGGAAAATGCTACAAACCAGTTTTACCTAAGGTGTTGCCTTTTTTTTTTCTTTTTGGTTGTTGAGTGTATTTTTTTTTTAGACTGGTGAAATGAATTCCTAATGTGTATACTCATTAAAGGCATTTTCTATCTTGATGTCCTTTCTTTAGCTTTGTTTGAGCATTGGTATATTTCTTATGAATCCCTTTCTTTTCTTTCCAAGTATTCCCTAAGTAATTTTGCTTGCTTTACTCACTCATATCCCTGGAGAGAGAGAACAATATATAGTCTTTTTTCTCCCTCTTCTTCTTTTATTTGAACTATGATTTCTTCGATCTCTTTGGTGTGGATACTCTCTCCTCCAAAGTAGATCAAGACCTGATCAACAATTTACACTCTTAGGGAATTGCCTGGGGCTTTTGTTTCATTTTTGTTGTTGTTTCAGTCCTCCATCACTCATTTGGGATTTTCTTGGCAAAGATACTGGCCATTTCCTTTTCCAGCTCATTTTACAGATAAGAAAACTGAGGCAAACAGGGTGAAGTGACTTGCCCAGAGTCACACAGCTATTAAGTGTCTGAGGCTGGATTTGAACTCAGGGAGATGTCTTCCTGATTCAAGGAATGCCTGGAGCTCTATTCACTGTGGCACCTAGGTGCCCCCTTGGCTAGGGCAGTGAGAGATTAAATGACCTGCTCGTAGTCATGCTGGTATGTGTCTGAGGTGGGTTGTAAATTCAAGTCTTTGGTCTCCGAAGTCAAGCTCTATTCTTTATATGAAGCCTCCTCTATCACTTACTTATCCATCCCTTTACTATGTCTTGCTTCATTCTTGATGTTGTCATTCATTGTGTATAATCCATGCTTTCATCTGTGCTTGAATTCCCTTTGGGGATAATTTTGAAGTGATTTCCTTCCCCCACCCCCAAGTAAAGCTCCAAAGAGAGGAGCTATGTGAAAATGTGAATGACCACATGAGAAGACCCCGAAAAGAAGATAATGAACATGTGTTGTGTCCTTAAGAGGTTCTCTAACTAAGCACTTGAATAGGTGGAGCAGTGAATAGAGAGCATGGGTCTAAAGTAGGGAAGACCTGAGTTCAAATCTGGTCTCAAACATGTAATAGCTGTGTGACCCTGGGCAAGTTATTTAAGCCGTTTGCCTCTATTTTCTCATCTGTAAAATGGGAGTAATAATAGCCTCTATTTTGCAGCATTGTTGTGAGAATCAAATGAGATAATAACTGTAAAGTGCTTAGCACAGAGCTTGGCATATAGCAAATGCTATATAAATGTTAGCTATTACTATCTTAGCTTCATGCAGATTTCCTGGGCTGCCATTAGAACTGAGAAAATTCCATCTCCTGGTTATCCACAGCAAGTCTCTGGGTCCTTTCTGACTTACATTCTTACCCATTCCCTGCCCCCATGTCAGACAGGTATCTTAAAAGATTTTGCCTAAATCTGCTTCCTCTGTGCAGGAACCTGAGCAGCGACTTCCATCTGTACATATTGCCATTAATAGAGTGAGTTCTTCAGCAACCAGGCTGTGCTCCTAGAACATTCTGCCTTTTAGGGTGTGGTGTGGTAAAGAGCAGGAGAGGATACATTTTCACTTTTTTCCAAATATTCCATTGATTGGCAGGGGGTCTGTGGTAAGTATTAGACTAAATGGCTTCTTCCAGCTCGAAAATGCCATGATTCTGGGAAATGTTAAATGCACACAAAAGAAAGAAAAAGTACAACTGAGGAAGCTTTGCCCTCACCCACCCACCCATTAGCTGCTGTTTAGGAGTGTGGGATCTATAATGAAAAGGAAAGTGAGATGGCTAACACTAGAGAAGTCCTTGAAGCTCCTTTTGATATGAAGGCTTCAATAAAAGGCTTCAGTAGTTTCATGGGAAGGAAGGGATTCATTGTTGCTCCAAAAGTTGTTTTGATATTTGTATGCAAATGTCAGATCAGAATAGCATTTCAAATGCATATAGATGAATATTTGGTCTCCTCTGTGCTCAGGAATGGGAGGTGCGAAGAAGCTGCCTGATGCTATTGTAAATGACCTTTCTAGAGCTGAGAAATGCTTTACTCCTAAATTGTAATGACCAGAGTGTATTGAAAATTGCTGGTAGGTATTCATTAGTATCCTCCTAGTCCCCAGCGGTTTTCCCAAGCCCTTTTAAGAGCGCTGGTCAGAAATGTACCAATGATCCTAGGGTGAATAGCATTAAGATGAGCCTGTCAAAATGTTTCTAGTGCTGAATGAAAAGTGCTTGCCTAATGACTGAGTTTCTTGGACTTTGGCATTTGAAGAGTATATGAACCTTCAGTGGGTATTATGCTAGTCGTATAGAATCCCAGCGCTGAGAAAGAGCTACTTGGAAGCTGGGGGGAAATGAAGGGTTTTGTTTAATCCACAGTACATATTTTGATGACTTCAAAGAGTTACTGAGGGACAAAGACTGGCTGGGGTCCAACCTATTCATCCCCATTTTCCCATTCCAACCTCACCTAATATTAGATATTCAGTCCAAAGCCTTTCCTATGTACTTCTTGGGTCTCCAACAATTTTTGTCCAATGTAAAAGTCCTTAGCTAGCTTTCCTTAGCAGATTTATATCCCCTTGGTGTCTGGTAAGATAGTTGGAGCACAGGACCAAGAGGAAGGCTGGTGGAATTTAGCAGGAAAACCACTGATATACATAGAGCTAGAGTCTTCCCTTTAAGCTCAAGGCAGCAATAACAACAGTCTCCTGAATATTAGAGAAGAGAGAGAGAAAAAGAATATCTATCTTCCCAATGTACTACCTTCAAATTTCCCCACCTTCTAGGTTACCATGCTCCGTGGTTGCCATAGGGAGTGGGAAGAAAGTTCTCATTACACTTGCTGTGTGGACAGAGATGTGGTTAAATTAGTAAGGAGTCATAGAATTGCCCTTTGCTGCTTCATTGGGCTATTTAATAAAAGTGGGGTGGGAGTCTCCAGTGGGGGAGATATGGATTTTTTAAATAAATATTTGTGGGTTTTAAAAAAGTTTTTGTATTTTTTTAAAATAATAAATGTATGTTACAGATCCAGAGCATACACTCCAAACTCATATCACTAACCACCAGAGAGAAGGGGCAAGAATTGCCCTTTACATGTAAACATGCAGGAACCCTGGCAGTGTTTTATGTTAGGCTAGCCCAATTTCCCCCTCAGAAAGGTATTTAGCTTTTCACTCTCAAGTGAAAATTCCCCCTTCTCTTTCAGGCCCCCAGGGTTACAGGGCTTAGAAACTGCAATTGGCGAACCTTAGAGATAATTGGGTCCCATCCTAGAAGGGAAGACAGGCAGCTAGGTGGCACAGTGAATAGAGAACTGGGTATGGAATAGGAAGCCTCTTCTTCATGAGTCTTCATGAATTCAAATACAGCCTCAGAAATTTGGCAGCTATATGATGCTGGGCAAGTCACTTAACCCTGTTTGCTTTAGTTTCTTCATCTGTAAAATGAGCTGGAGAAAGAAATGACAAGCCACCCCAGTCCTTGCCAAGAAAATCTCAAAGTGGGGTCTGGAAGAGTCAGACATGACTGAATCAACTCAGCATCCATAAGGGAAGAAAGTTCATATTGGTTTCTACCACGGCTGAGAATAGGTAGTCCAACAGTGATTTCCGCATTACCTTAATCAATAATCAAAAGATTCCTCTTCAGAAAATGGCTTCATGGGAAATAGAGAGGGGCCGTTTGGAGTTTCTGAGAATACATGCCATGTGGAATAAGAACTTTAACATCTTCTACTTGCTAGATGTTACAGACAAGAGATAGGTAGGTACTAGGAATCAAAGAGAATGAAAGGGCTCTATGGGAAGAGAAAGAATAAAAAGACTAGGGAAAAATAATTCTAGGTTGCTATCTGAGAGAACCAGTGTAGACAACTGAGATATGAGGTCACCCAATGACAGTTTTGTGTGCAGGTATGATGTCTGTGAGGCCTTTATTATATCCTGAATTGAGCTCTATACCAGGGATTTGGCTGGATTCCCCCCAAAAAGCATCACCATTGATGTTGCAGTGAATTTTAATTAGTATGTATAAACCTGGAGTTTGTATGTATGTATGTATGTACTATTATTAGTATGTATAAACTTCCATCAGGATTGTTGAAGGCTTAGTTTTGGGATCCTTTGCCGATGAAGGTAGCAGACTATACCTTAACTACTCAGTCTTGTATTTCTGCAGGCATCTAGGATGGTGCTTTGCAAAGTAGACACTTTATAAACGACTTCTGAGTGAACTGATGAATGAAAGAAAATGAGAATATAATGGGGAAAAAGATGGGGTGGGGAGGGTGGGGTAATTTTATTTAGGCCATAAATAGTCCCTGATGGATTGAAAGACTCGATTATTCTCCTTAAGGCCTCTAGTGTTACTTTAGTGGAACTTTTGCATTCTGCAAGAACCCTAAATAAACCACTTCATCATTTAAGGATATATAGAATGGCCCCAAGGCAAAAGACTTACTAGCTTTGACTATGCTCAAAGAGTTACTGTTAACCTTGCTTTCTTCCTCTTCAAAACTGGGACTAATTCTGAGTTTTTACCTGCCTTCTAAGACTTTTGAAGACATTGATGCTGAATAAAAGCTTTTGAGGCTCCCCAACAAGGAATGTGATGTAAAAAAGGTTTGGTGATAGGAGATAATTGAAGACTTAAGTTTTATTCCTACCTTTGACACTTACAAGATGTAGAGCTATGAGAAAATGGTAACAAGTTTTCCAAGTCTAAGTTTTTTCCTCTTTAAAATTGGGATGCTAATACCTAACAAAACTATCTTACAAGAGTCAAATAAGGTAATATGTGTGGCAGTAGTTTATGGATATCAGTTTTCATGATTTTATTATTATGAGAGTGGGAATATTCATTAGGTAAAGGAATCTTGTTTGATTCCACTATGATGTACACAGAGATACCTTTCGCTCCAATTGAAATTGAAGAAGTCCTAAAGACCCTACACTTCTCCAAGGGGAATGAGAGGAAATTTATATCAATAATAATATAGCTCACATTTATATTATATTTTGAAGTGCTTTACTGGCCCTCTACATTCACTAGTTCTCATGAGTCTCATAAGTGTGAAGTAGGTGCTATATTACTTCGATTTTACAGATAGGGAAACTGAGGTGGGATTCAAATCTGTCTTCCTGACTCCAAGTATAACAGTTACATTGCTTATTTCACAAGGATTAAACCTGGTGAGCATTTGGCTGAAAATAGAAAGATTTCCTTTTAAAATAAAGTTATTGTTTATTTTTATTGGTTTCTATTGGTTGAGATTTCCAGTCCAGAAGCAATGTGAGTAAATGAATTATCAGGGGTAGTTCTTTTTCCCTGCCTGGAATGTGCTCCCTCTTCATCCCAACTTCTCAAAATCCTTCGCTTCCCTCTAGACTCAGCTCAGGTGCTAAACCAACCCCATAAAGCCTTCTCTAATGCCCTCATAACTCCCTCTGTCTCTTTGTCTCTCTCCCTGTCTCTCTTTCCCTTTCCCTCTCCCTCTTTCCTCCTCCTCCTTTCCTCTCACTCTCCCTTCACATTTTCTGATAACATTTTGTCTTGATCTCACCTTTGTCTACCTCTTTCCTTATCTTTATCTATATATATTCCATTTCCTTCTTTTAGAATGTAAAGGATAGAGGTTGTATCATTTTTCATTTTAAGGATAGAGGTTGTATCATTTTTCATCTTTGTGTTCCATCAGCTAGCAGGGTGTCTTGATCATAATAGAAGCCCCAAAAATATTTGTTGAAGAAAAGACCGAGAAGAAGAAAGGATAGGTTGCCAAAGCTTTCTGTATCTGGTCTTGGCTTAGCTCTGCAACCAGACTGTCTGGGGCAGCCTGGGACACTGAGAGGAGACAGTGGTGAAGTTGTTGGCAGGAGCTGCCTTGCTGCAGGGACTAAAGGGAATCTCCTGAGTTGGAGAGAATCAGGGATGCAGGCAAAGGTGGGACAAATGGCCATCTGGTGAGCAGTGAGTGTTTTGTTTGTGCTGCTGGGCTGGAGAAGGAATACTAGCTACCTACCACAGAGGCTGAGCTCTCAATTACTGGCTCTGAACTGATACCTTAGAATTTCTCCCCTGTGACAATAAATTCTGCTTTACTAATTGTCACTGAGGGCTTAACATGACCCCTTCCCCCAAACCCAATACATGCAGCAGTCATTCAGGAACAATTGTTCATCCATTATAATCCCAGAAAAAAGACTAATCAATAAATTAATTTATTAAGTGATAGCTAGGTAGAGGACATTATGTTAACTTCTTTAGTGGATTCAGGGAGGTATGAGTCATGGTCCCTGGCTTCAACAAGCTTACAGTCTGTTTAGGGAGGCAGAGCATATGTCCATAAAAACATAATAAAGGTAGGATTTGCTAAGCAAAACACAATGACATAGTGAATCCAGCTTTTAAGTCAGGATGACCTAGGTTCAAATCCTGCTGTTGAAACATTTGGGTTGTATGACTCTGGGTGAATCACTTAATTTTTCATTACCCTGAGTCAGAGGTGTCATGGTAGAGCAACACTCCCAGGGGCAACCTGAACCAAATTAAAATACAGTTGGGAAATAGTTAACAAAGTAAATAAAAATACAACAGAACATAAATAATGTTAATATGTGGTTTTCTAAGTCAATATAGAAATTTTTATGTATAGTTTAGGCACGCTAGTTTCTGTTTGAGTTTGACACAACCACACTAGATGACTCTCTAAAACAGTCTTCTTAACATGGGACTGATGGATCTTCACCCTACCCCTAAGGGGTCTGCGGATGCATAAAATCTTATTTTCTCTAACCTTTCACTGAAATTTAGTATTTCCTTCAATGATTTTAAAAACTGTTCTGAGAAAGGAATCCATAGCTTCACCAAGTAACTGCCAGGGGTGAGGGAAATGTCTGTGATCCAAAAAAAGTTAGACTACCTCTTTTAAAACTAGAGACAGGAAAGTTGCTGTTCTGCCTTCTGAGTTTCCTCACTTGGAATGCCTTACACTAATGAAACCACAGGTCTGATCCCTCTCACCCCCCCCCCTAAAAAATTAAAGTTCTGTGATAAGTGTTAAGTAAATGGTACCAGCAGGAATTCAGAGGAAGTAATGATGACTGACAATTTATATAGCACTTTGAGGTTTTTCAGATGCCTTATATGTATGGTCTTATATCTCAGGATCACCCTGCAAAATAAGTACTATATATTGTTCTTCTTGCCATTTTACGGATGGAAGAGTTTGATTTGCTCATGGTCATCCAGTTAAGTAAATGTGAAACTGGTATTGGAAGCCAGGTCTCCCTGAGTCCAAATCTTGTTTTTTTTATGATACCTCTCCAAGGAGATATCACAATGGCTTGAGTTGGTGATAGAGACATCACAGAGGAGATAGGACTTGGTTTTGAGAGAAAGATACGAGTTAAATGGAAAGGGGTGTATCTGAGGAAGAGATGAACCTCTGTGTACAAGGTGCATTGGACTGGAGACAAGAAGGTATTTTATTCTTCTTGAAATGGCTTGCAATATGACATGAGATAAACATTGCTGAAGCTATTTGAGGTAGCTGTGGGTTCCATTGCCTGTCAGAAATTATGGACATATTCCCAGCTCTGAATTCAGGAGAACTGTAGCTTCATTTTAAACAACACTGAAATCTGCGTTACCTATTTGAAGGCAATTTAGTTTTGAACCTTCCATTTGGAATTTTTCAGGATTTCCTGGCATGTGATGATACCAGAAAGGTGATTTTTGTGATGTTTAATTCAGCAGACATTTCTAAATGTATTCTAATTTCCAACACCCTTTACCAGACCTAAGTGAAATAAGACTTCAGCTCCACTCTAGGATTAGAATTTAAGAATAACTTGAAGAACTAAACTGTGTAAAGTGACACACTACATTTTTTTAATCCATAAGGCAAAGAAAATAGAGATAATAGAATAAAAATTTTTATTCCAAAGTAAAATTATAATATCTTCTTGCAAATGTTTATATTTAAAGTACCTTTGCACAGATAGGAGCAGTTATAGTGAAATAATAAAAAAAAATTGTGTCATTGTCTTGGCTGGTCTCTCCAATATGTATGGTATGTAGTATGGTGGGGAGATAAGATATTGACTTACCTTACACAACTAACTATAACATAAATGAAAGTAGTATATAAGAGAGGTCCAAACAAGTTAACGAGAGGAAGGCTAATCTTACAATAATTTAATTATTTTTATGTGACTGGCAGATGTCTTTCCATGTATTCTTATGACTTTCTAGCATAAATATTTTCATGTGACAGTCTCACTGGGATATATTTCCCATAATTTTATCAGAAGTTCAGTCTATTGGACCTGTTTAGAATGTTCTTTCTTTCCTCCTTCATTTATCAAAATCCTAAGCTTCCTATAGAGCTCTGCTCTTATCACCTATTGGAAGCCATTTCTGATAGCAGTGATTGGCAGTGATATCTCCCTGCTCAAGGATTATTTCATTCTGCAGTTAGCTAAGTAGAATATAGACTCCTTGAGGTCAGGGGCTTTTATTTGTATTCTTCCTCTATTTATAGTGCCTAGGGCAGCTCTGCCTTACCGTATGTCCAATTCTCAAGCAAGACTTCTCTTTCACCATGTTATCTGTCCTCTTTGAGAACACAGAATGAACAATGACAGAGGCCTAACTCAGTGCTGAGCATATAGTAGAGCTTAATATATGCTTTCTGTATTCAATTTAATAGATAATGGTTGTCTATAAGTGAGCAATGCTGAAATGAGGTTCTTTTTTTCCTTTATCTTGCACAGAAATTGTCAGATTTCATTAATATGCTTCATTCGCCTATAAATTTTAGGATGGATAGATTTAGTTCAGGAGAATTGCATGGGTTAAAGACATTATGAAGAGACATGGAAAAAACCACTACTTTCTGTTTTGATGCCTTTGTCCCCCATGTTGCTATGCCCTTCAAAATAGAAATAGGGGAAGATCCAAACCACTTTTGAATTGGCATCTTCCAATAAGTACATGGATGAGTAATTTGTTCTTGGGATTCAAATTGCTTGCCCATGTTAAATGAATTGATTCTCCAATGGTCCCAGGACACCATTTGTAAATAAATACATGGAAGCTGGTGGTCCAGAAATGTTAATTTACCTCAAGTGGGTGAGTAGTCAGCTTCCCCAGAATAGTTGACTTAGCTCATCCCTCTATAGTTTAAGATGCATTATTGTAATTAAATGAGGCAGATTGTCTTGGGTTATAAATTGGTTATTTGGGAAAGTAGCATTAACTCTTTCAAGTCAGTAGAATTTACTTTCTAGTAAATTATAGATATTTACTATATGTATTTGAGGTTGATTCTGACCCAGTAAAATTTGGGTAAATCAGTCAACCATCCATTGACTTAAAAATCTCCTTTTATTATTCTTCCCCTGTCCCTCCACCCCCCCCACCCCCACAAAAAAAAAAAAACCCAACTAGTAATATGAGTTGATGAAAGTGGAAAATCTTTCAATCTTGCCACAGAGTCCATACATACTTTCTAAGGCCTTTCTCATGCTAACTCAAAGTTCCAGGGACCGTTTGTGTTACATGATCCATTGGAAATTATATTGAAATCAACTTGTGGGCTCAGTTCAGAGAGGCAGCTTGGCCACAGTGGAGAGAAATTGACTTCAGAGTCAGAGAGGTCTGACTTCAAGTCTAATCTTGGCTATATGCTGGCTGTGTGGTCCTGGGTAAGTCACTTAACCTCTCCCTTGTCCTAAGCAACTCTCTAAGACTAATTTGCAGTGTAGATGCTGATTTACATTGGCAAAGAGGGTTTCCAGGCTGGAAATTCTTTATGTTAATGAAAACCACAATATACGTGTGTGAATATACAACTACCCTTGACTTCCACAATATATATACCTAGATACATATATGAATATATATACACATATGCATATGTGTATATGTGCGTGTTTGCCTATTTTCTTGAAAATAGTCACTGAAAGAGTTAAAGTAGTGACTAGAAATGCCACATTTCCAAGGAGTAATTAATTAACGTGTAGCACGGCACATCTACTCCTTAGGGCTAAGAACCCTTTAGGCTCTGAACAAAATAAAAGACACATTTTTTTTTCTTAGTGAGTGCCCTGCTTTTGAGGAAGGTATGTTTCTTATGCAAACTTTCTGCCCTTAAAGATTCTCAGATTTAAAAAACCTCTATTAAAGACCATGCTGTTCCTGTGACAGGACTTCAAGACACTGTAAAAATTAGAGGGGCAAAAATAGCCTGAAAGTGCTTGGTGATGGTCCCAAGGTTTCTGTCTGCCAAGATGCTCATCCCATCCTCAAGCCTTCTCAGCACAATTTGAGATGGAAATTTTCTGATCAGAATTTTTCCTGTAAGCCTGAGTCTTGGATTGGAGCCCATTGCTTAAGGGCCAGATTTTTTTTCCTCTAGTTGCCTGGCAAGCAAGGCAGCCTTTGAGTCACTTGTGTTATGTTGCATCCAGGGCTGATGACTTTGATCTGGACTCTAGAGTGTTCTGCAAAAAGCAAATAAATGGTTTTTTTTCCCTCTGATATTGAGAGAACCTCTACAAAGATCAATCTAAGTTACTATAGTTGTATAGTTTGTGAATGTATTTATTTCTTTGCTGTGTTTTAAACACAAAGATTTCTTACCTGCCTAATCTCTTCTATCATTCTCTTATATCAGAGGTTTATAAGTTTTTTTTTGAAATATCATGTATCCCATTGGCATTCTGGTGAAGCTCATGGATCCCTTCTCAGAGGAATTTTTTTTAAATGCATAAAATATAGAGGATTACAAAGAAAACCAATAATATTGACATGTACACATGATACATATGTATGTATGTGTGTATATAATATATATATATATATATATATATGTATATATATGGGTAATAGACTCCAAGTCAAGAACTCCTACCCTTTTCATTCTAGTCACCCTATTCCTTATATGCCTGATCAGTTATTTAACCACTGTTTGCCTCAGTTTCCTCCACTGTAAAACAGACATGCTAATAATAGTACTTGCCTAACAGGATTGTTGTATGGATCAAATGAGATAATATATCTTATTTATGCTTAACACAGTGCCTGGCACGTTGTAGGTCCTTAATAAGTGCTTATTCTTTCCTCCTACCTCGTATGTAGCAAGCATGTATTAAGCTGCTACCATGTGTCAGGAACCGTGATAGACACTAGAGATATAAAGATAAAGGTGAAACAATCCCTTCCCTCCATTCTCTGAGGGAAGATCACATGTACTAAGACCTCATGTCTAAGGATATGCAAAATTGTTGCTGGGTGGGGAGGAAGAGGGTGCACTAACAGCTAACAGGGGTGGAGTTAGGATCAGGGAAAGTCTTTTCTCCCAGTTGGAATACCTTCCTCCCTCTTCTTCTCCATTTGTCCATACTCTTCAAGACTTATTTCCCCTCAAGTGCTCAAGCCTTTTCTCAGAATTTCTGTGCAGCTCATTGTCTCTGCCTCAAAAATGGGCATTTCTTTACTGTCTTGCATCATTCATTATCATTTGATGGTAAGATCCTAATGGTCAGACACCATGTCTTTTCTAGTATTTCTCCCAGCATCTAACAGGATAGTTATCCAGAGGTGATGACTTCTTAATGAAGACTTGACTTTGGCAGTATATTTGATATAAGTTCTTGGGCTTAGGATAGATGACATTGCCATCTTTTTCTCTGGCATTGTATGGTCTTCTGGTAAGGTTAGAGTCAAGGTTCATTGACAAGTGCTCCCAAACACATAGGCCAATGACTAAATAGGGGAGTTTTGTGTGACCCTTAATTCTCTTGGAAAAGGCACTCCAACTTCAGTGGACAGCTAAGTGAATAGCTAGTCACCTGACACCATTTGTTTCCTATGAAATTATGTTGTTGGGGGGCAGGGGAGATGCTAAATACAAAAGGATTAGAACCTTAGCACTCTCCAGTGTTCCAGTAGATCTATGATCTCATTCATGTGAGTATCCCCTCCAATGATGGAGGTCACAATCCAGCTTGTGCAACTCTTGTCCCATGCCTTCCCATAAATTCACCACAGGAGTCCATCCAAAATTTGAGGGAACTTATTCATGTTCTTCTGACTTTACTGGGATTCCAGGAGAGCATACAGGCCTCCCACTGGTTATTGCTCTTGCCACCACATGATCATTTTCTTTTTCTTTAATGATATCTTTTATAACCCTTCCTCTACATAATTCCTTGCATTTAGTTTATTTGCCCTTCTATTATCCTTTGTTTGTCCTTCAAATTTGGACCTCTAATTGCCAAAGGAAAGGTGGATAGTTATTGTAGCCCCCTTCCTTCAAATTCTCAAATATGGTCTAGGTGGTTAAAGTATTCATAACTGATGAAGAGATCAGCAGCTTCTGGCCCTAGTTCCAAATAGGTCATCAAAAAATTAATTTAGCATCTGTGTATCAGGCACTAAGCTAGACACTGCACTAATGAGACACTCTTAACCTCATCCAAGGGAGGTAGTGTGGATCTATGGTCTCTACTTAAAGATCAACTTAAAGTGAATGTCTTATAGGTAGGCGGTCAGTGCAATCCTCTTTGTACATGGAGACATCTCAGTTTTTCAGTGTTTCAAGGAGCAAAAAAGTGGTGATAGCGGTCTTACCACAGAATTGCCTGTCATAGTTTGTTAAAGGCCACCTGAAGATGGGTGATATATAAACTAATGACAGAGTAGCCATTCTTGGGACTTCCTTTCTTGTGTGGATAAATGTTGCTGAGGGTTCTGCCAGTTATTGCAGAGATGACATAGCATGCTGCCTCGTTTCTTTGTGATGAAGCATATGGAATCAAGGAAATTTAGCCAAGAAAATAGCAGCAGCCAAACACCCTTTAGGCTTGGACTTGGAGATTATTGAATTTTTCTAATGGAGTTTGTGCCTCCTTTGCTGCTGGTTTCTGGCTCATGATATTAATCCATAGCATAGATGGATTCCTTAACTTTTCTGAAAATTTTCTACCCTTGGGCCTCAAACCTGTTGGAGAATTTAGTATAGGTATCTTTTGCCTCTACAGTGAACATATGTCCCCATCTCTCAATCATTGAGGGAGTATGAGAGAAATTATCATATCTTTCTTACATTAATAACCAGTTATTGAATTAGGATTAAAGAGTTTTCTATTTCCTTACCTAGAAATCAACCATTGTAGAAAATCTTGGAAAAACTTACCAAAAGGCTGAACAAATTGGTGAATTCTTGTTCAATGTGTTTACTCAGAGAATGTGGATTCTCCCTTTTGTGTGTGACACATTATGGAAATTGATAAATCTCTTTGACCAAGATTTGGGTGCCCAGTGTCACATACTTCAAGTCCCTCATTGATATAAGTCCATCTCATTATAATTTTCATTCTCTCAGATTTTAACCAATCAGAGTTGATCACTACCCTCAGGAATACCTACCCTTCCAAGGGCAAAAGCACTGAGTGGATTCCATGAGAGGTCTTTAGCATTCCAGCATGCCACTGAACCTTTTATTAACGAAATGCACACGTTATTAATAAAATGATTAATTCCCTAGAAACTATCCTTCTCAAACTTTTTTAAGTCACTCTGAAATTAATGTCTGTCCTTAGATTGCCCCTAATATACCTTCTCCATTTTATATTCTACTAATCCCCAGCACAAGTCTTTGATCCAAAATCAAAGTGTCTCTCAAGAATGCCTGCCTCCTTCGTTCTTATCTCTGATTTTTTTCCCCCTTTTGTTGCCACTGCTTGGGGGGTGATCTTTCCAGTATTCTCTAACTCTCCACTTTTTTACTACCTTTCAAGGCCCAGCTCACATTCCTCCACAGGTTCCACCAGTGACTTTAGCCCAAAGTGATTATTTGCTCCTCTGAGCTCCTAGTACTTATTATGGATATGACTGGTTTGGCACTGGTACATTCTGTGTTATAGTAGTATTGTTATCTCACGAGTCTCAGGTATATGAGACTTGAGGTCAAGGACCGTGTTCTACACTTCTTTGTATGGACAAGCTTCTTTAAGACTCATGTTGTTCATCCAGGAAAAGTGTTACTTGTGAGATACCTTGCCCCAGATACCTTGTAAACCTTAAAACACTGTGCAATTGATGAAGGGTTTTTCACTGTTATTTATTTCTGTTCTCTACAACATCTAGCACAAAGCATTACACATAGTAGGTGCCCAAAACACTTTTTGGTTGACCGATTGTGGCCTTCTAACCCCAGGCATTTCTCTTGGCTGTTACTGAATGAGTTGCTGGATGGTTGCCTTTTCTAGTTTCCTTCTTCATGGGGTGGATTTGAATTTTCCATCTCAAGGGTGAAATGCTTTTGATTCTCTTAGGCTAAGTGATTCAACTTCCCTTCTGATTCCAAAATAGAAAAACTATGGGGTGCTAAGTCTGAGGAGATTACTATTATTCTATATTCTCATAATAATAGTACCCAGTGCTTCTAAGCAGTGGAGAAAGCCTCCAGTCAGCATCTCCCCAGGATTTAAATGCCTTTCTGCAGGGCTAATGCATGAGGTTGTTGATGTATGAGGGCTCTTGTGGATGAGTTCAGTGGGCAAAAGTTGCTGGGAAAGATTTCAGTCTTTAGTTCCACTATTCTCTCTAACTACTGTTGTGTGTCAGATGAAGTTCGGAACGATAATACTAATGACCAGAATTTTAAGGTTTTGCAATTGCTTTACATATGTTAACTCACTTGACCTTCAAATGACACCTTCTTAGCTAAGTGCTATTTTTTCCCATTTTGAAGATGAAGAAACTCAGACTAAGAGAAATGAAATGACTTGCTTGTCTTAAACAACTAGTTAGTATGTGAGGCAGAATTCAAACCCAGTTCCTCCTGACTCCAGGTCAAAAACTCTGTCAACTATTTTGACATCTATTTTTTTCAGCCCCTTTGGGGCATGAGGATTTCCTCATAAGAGAGTTTTTAT
Source organism: Potorous gilbertii (assembly GCA_028658325.1). NCBI lineage: Eukaryota > Metazoa > Chordata > Mammalia > Diprotodontia > Potoroidae > Potorous > Potorous gilbertii. Next base: position 389,723,618 of record CM053769.1, read on the forward strand.
GATAACCAAACCTTACTCTTTTAAAGTATTTTGGATTTTAGTATTTAAAATTTTCTTTGTTGATATCTTTTGTTTTTATATCACCTATATTTCCCAGGATATCTCTCCTATATAGATGAGGTTCTTCACTGATCTCATTCTATATGTATATTCATTCTTCTATATGTAATGTCAGGGCACGAAGAGGGTGGGGTCTAGAATCAGGAAGACTTGAGTTCAAATTTGACCTCAGGACCTTAGGCAAGTTACTTAACCTCTGCCTCAGTTTCCTCAAATGGCAGTGATAATAGTATCACCTCAACAATCTCAAGATTGTTGTGATGGTAAATTGTGAAATGCTTGGCACAGTGCCAAGTACATAGAAAATGCTTAATAAATGGGTGTTTCCTTCTTTGGTTAATAAATGTTTCATTCATTCATTCTCCTTCAAATAGAGCTGTTTCTGGTTACAGAGAATAAAAGAAGTAAAGGAAGAGAAGGGTATTCAGTGAAACTAACAAATGCCTTGATGAAGTCTGATATCATATGAAATGTCTCATACCCGTAGTCCTTCACCTGTGCAAGCCCTCCATAGTTTATCTTTTCCATTTTACATTTTTTAAAATCATTTTATAACTTTCTAAAATGTACTGTACATTTTTCTACTTTCTTCAGAAGGATATTAAAAGGCAGTAGACAGAGAGCTAGACTTTTGAGTTGGAAACCCCTGAGTCCAAATTCCACCTCTAACGCTGAATTGCTGTATTACCCAGAGCAAGTCATTTAATTCATTAGTGCTTCAGGCAACATCCTAAGACTACAAGTTACAGAGGAATCACTGATCTGCATCAAGTGGAGGGAGCTTTCATACTGGGAGTCTCCTATACTAATTAAATCTCAGGTTTAAATCATTTTCCTTCCTCCCTCAAATTTGCATTTAATTATGATTTTATCACCTTGTATTTATATTATGCTTTCTAATTGTTTTCACATTGCTTTGATTTGTGAATTCACGTATTCCCATTTGGCAGTCTAAGAATTGAGGCCCAGAAAAGTTCAGCTCTACAGATGGTTTAGTTCGATAACTTGCCCTAAAAGAGGTCAGATGAGTTTGGAAGCGGTATGTTAGGATGTCACTTTTGGGCCTCCTGGGGATTAGATATGAAGTTCACATTTGTCCTAAGAGACAAAGAAAAACTCACCTAAAAAAGAAAATACTAGGATTGATAATAAAGTTTGAGATGAAACATCCCATGGAAGTAAATGCATCACTATTAGTAGTGGTTTAATGCTTAATGGTAAGAAAACAATAAGAACTGATAGGAGATGAATATTATTGAGAATCAAAGAAAGCTTGTGTTTTGTTGTTCATGTATCTGACTCTTCAAGACCCCATTTAGGGTTTTCTTGGCAAAGATACTGGAGTGGTCTGCCATTTCCTTCTCCAGCTCATTTTACAGATGAAGAAACTGAGGCCAACAAGGTTAAATGACTTGTCCAGGGTCTCACAGCTACTAAGTGTCTGAGGCCAGATTTGAACTCAGGAAGATGAGTCTTCCTGGCTCTAGACCTGGCACTCTATCCACTTTTCCAGTTAGCTGCCCATAGAAATATCTTAAATATGTTTGAAACTGAATGTGTTATTCCCCTCCCCGCCATCTGTCTCTACCAAACTGCTCTGTTTCTGCAAAAGCACCACCATTGTTCTTATTTCCTAGATTCATAATCTTGACACTGTCTTCACTCTCCTTCACCCCACATATTTATTCAGTTGCCAGATTTTGCTGCTTCTTTCTTCACACCATCTCTGACATCCAGCCCTTTTTCTCCAACTACTGCTTTGGTCAAGGACCTTACTGCAACAGCCTCCTAACTGGTTATTCTGACTCAGCTCTCTCTCAACTCAAGTCTATCTCAAATGCTGCCAGCAAAATAATTTTCCTTAACTTCAGGTCTGACCATGTGACTGCCCTATTCAACCAACTTCAGTGGCATCCCATGGCCTCAGGATAAAACATAAATCCCTCTATTTAGCTTTTAAAGCCCTAAATAACCTTACCAACCTATCTTTCCTGTCTCATTGATTATTACTTGAATACTGCTCCATCTTCCTCACTCCCCAATTTGAACAAACTGGCCTTTTCAGTGTTTCTCCCATCTCCTTGTCATCTCATGCTTGGAATTCATGCCTTCTCTTTCTTAAAGATACAGCTCAGGTACCATCTTTTGCATGAAGTCTTTCCTGATTCACCCCTGCACTTCCAATTGCTAATGCCCTTCCTAGCTACCTTTGTATTTAACTGCTTTGGATATATTTTTATTGACTACCTCTATATTTATGATGTATATCTTTTTATAGGCACTTCTCTTCTCCCCCATTAAAAGGTAAGCTCACCGTAAGTAGGGATTGTTTTACACTTTGTACTTGCCCTAGTGGGTCCCTAATAAATACTTGTTGGTGGATTGATGAAGACTCCAACCAAAGGTGGAGTGTAGAGCAATAGAAAGCATGTGGGCCCATTGGTAGATTAGGAAAAATGTTAACATTACCCATTTGACTCTTTCAAATACCATAAATACACACTCCTAGTATTTTCACTTTCTTCGGATGGGCTGGTTTGAAGAAATTTGCTAAAACCTTTCTAATATAAATATTCTAAATAATTCACATTCCAAAGTTCCCTGTGATAGGACTATTTCTCTTCCCGGTCATCCCATTCCTCTATTTGCTAGGGCCAAGAACCATACTTGAATACATGAGAATAGACTGTAGTTTTGATTGTACATTTGAGACAGAACCTCGTAAAAGTTTCTCTCTTGAGATCAAGCTTTCACAGAGATGGATATGTGTGCTCTAGGAAGGAAATTAAGAAAAGAATGTTGCCCATTTATAAAAATTGGAGAAAACTTTGATCAATATCACCCAGGGGGATGAGGAGGAGAATATGTTTAAAGACCAAGGTAGAGGAAACAATATTGATGGAGAACAGGGAAGGAAAATAGAGGGCTAAAATGAATATGATAGACTATAGAATTAAAGAGAAGGCAGAAGTCAACATCTGAAGAAATCATGGTGAAGCTGAGACATTAACAAAGAGCCAAAGATAAATGAGTCCCATTTCTCTGTGTAGCTCACCAAGTCCAAATGTTTTTGAAAAACCCATTTAAATAACAGCAAAGTTATGACTATGTTTTTTAAGCCACCATAATGTGACATGATGAATAAGTAAAATGAAAACCTCTGACACTATGAAACCATGGATCCATGTTCTCCTTCATTCCACTGATGCAGATGACTACCCATCTGTGTCTTCCCATCTTGTGCAGTTATCCATGCCTTTCCATAAATCTTCTCAAGAGATTTCACCTAAAGTAATGGAGATCTCTCTCCACTTCTTTGAATATCTTGAAAGTATCAGTTTAACATTGAGTTTAGCTATCTCTTGCCTCTCTTTCTTGCTATATGACTGATAAACTTGCCTTTTCTGGTCATCCATGTCCTTAATTATGTGTTTTGTGAAGCTGTTTGTAAATTATCATTGATAGTATGCCACAGCTTATTTATACCTATCTCTAATCTTTTCATATTCCTTAGGGTTATTTGTTATTTTGATGTATAGTCACCACTGAAAGGATGTTGGCATTAAAAATGTGGATTTCTGTGGAGTCCATTTGGGATAACTGAGAGTTCTGTACAATTTTCCAAGAGTGTGCTCTGTTTCTCTTTATCTAGTTCTCTGTCCCTCTATATGTGTACACACACAAAGTCACACACACACAAACATTCGCATCTGATTTCCCATCTAGCTCATGATATGTGTATTTCATATGCTTTCTTTTGCCCATTGTGTCTAGTCTTATATGCAGGATTACACATCTGTAGTCCTTTGCCTTTTTATCAAAAAGAGAAAAGTGTTTTCTCATCTCTTCTCCAGGACCAAGATTATTTATTACAATTACTCAGTGTTCTATTTCATTTGTATATTTTTTTATCTTTACATGGTCATGTTTTTGTGCCTTTTGTTCTCCTGATTTTGGTTACTATATTCTGCCTTAGTTCATATAAGTCTTCTTATTTCTCTGTATTCATCATGTTTGCATTTTCTTAGGATGTAGTAGTATTCAATTATATCGCTGTACCGCAGTTTGTTCAATCATTCCCCGGTGGACACTTCAGGTGACCATTTTCACAAATTCCACTAAAATATTTTTTCCAGAAACCCTGAGAAGTTCATCAGAATTGCATCAAAATATATGAGATGCTCCAGACTCTCAGTCATAATCAGAGACTATCACAATTAGCCATGCCAGATATGATGGTATGCTGTCCTCCTGGGAACCACAACATCTGAAATAATATGCAAGTTCCATAATATTCACATATCTTCAAAAACCCTTCATTTGCTCCATCTATACTCATAAAATTCCTTGGAAAAGCCATCTACAAACTATGCAAATCAATACAATCTCTTCTCATTCTCTTAACTCTATGCTGTCTACCTTCTCACCTCATAATTCAACTTAAACTACTGTGTCCAAAGTTACTGGTGATTTCTCAGTTGTCAAATCTAGCGGCCGTTTTCACTCTTCTTCCTTCTTGACTTCTCTGCAGCTTTTGTCACTCTCTCTAGGTTCCCATGACATGCTATCTTATGGGTCTTCTCCTGTCTCTCTGACTACTTCTTGTAGGTGTTTTTTTGCTGGATCTTGTTCATTTCACACTGCTCCAGTCACATTCATGGCTGTCCCTCATGGAACTGTGTGGAACTTGCTGCCTCCTCACTGCCACCTCTTAGCTTCTCTGGCTTGTTTCTTAGCTAGCATTTCACCTTCTGCAAGAAGCCATTCCTAGTCCTCCTTTGTGTCTTCTCTTTGAGATAATCTCAAATTTATCTGTATAAATTGAAAGCAGGGACAATTTTTGGTTTTGCCTTTCATTGTATTCCTAGTTCTTAATATAGTGGCTGGTATATGGTAAGTATGTAATCCATATGCTTGTTGGTGACTCAGGAAAATGACAGGTAATTGAGTATAAAGAAAGAGAAGAGATAACTGGTAACTTAGATTTTGATATTTGTGTGCAAGGAAAAAGTGATTTCTGGTTGCTCTGAGGTGATTACTTCTATATATAGTCATGAGCTTTTCTTCTGATACTCTCTGGTCGGGTTACCAAGAGAAGCTGTTAGGTATATGTTGGGGTAGACAAAGATACCTTCACAAGTCAGCCTTTGGGCACTCAGTTGGCAACAGAGCTCATGGGGGATGGACCCATATCCTTAGTATTTTTAGTCAATCTCTTTGTTCCATAACCACATACTCTTCTAGTCATTAAGCTCCTTTCCAATCACCTAGTGGTTCAGCAATTATCCAATTTCTTTCCATCATAAATAGACTTTTAAACTAGATCCTTCAGTTCCAGATTGGTTTTTTTTAAAATATGAATTATCTAGTTGCTTTATATAGCTACTTTTTGTTACCTTTTCTTCCATTTGCACTTTACTGTGTAGACCAATGTTCCTCTTTTCTATAGCTCTCTGATATTCTCTTGCCCTCTTTGTTTCTCTAGGCTTCAGTTTGTTACTAAGATGTCTGAATTTGGGAAATGTCACCAAAAACATCACTTATTGCAAATGACTGTTGGTGGTCCATGTGTGAACATTAATGGAGAGCTATTGAAAAATTTCAGTCACATATTCTCCTGACGTATGGTACATGCTACAGTTAAAGAGGGCCTGCCAGGTCCTGCAGCAGAGGACAATTGACAAAATAATAAACTTTCCTTCTGTTTTTATTTCCATTCCAAAGGCTAATTGTGAATTTTTGAGACTTTAGGCATTGATAAGAGAGATTTCCTTATGAAAGCTTGGCTGAGCTTGTCACCTAGGAGAAATATAAGTGAATGAAATTCAAATATACTTGGGAAATGCAAACAAATACACTTATTAATGGTCACTAATGGCTTGTAGTCAAGCTATAATTTGTTAGAAGAAAAACAATTAGCTTGTTTGTTCAAAACGTAAACAGGGAACAATTCATTGATTTACTAATTGTTCTTTACAGCTAGAGACATTAATACAGAGCATTTGTGTTTAGCTATGACACGTACACATGATAGCTGCGCTCTCTTCCAATGCTTCTCTTAACTTCCCAGCTTTTACTGAAGTCTGAAGACAATCGTATAAGTGCTTAAAGTGCTCTTGAAACTCCTTCTCAGTTCCTAATCTCTCACTCCCTAAATTGCCTTAATATTCTTCCTGTTCTATACCTCAACTGACCATTTTTGTCAGGACATCATCACCTCCCACTTACTTTACCCTGTTGTTTTTATGGATATTTTCAGAACTCCCTAGATCAGTCCTTGTTCCTTGTTTCATTCATCATCAATATTGAAAAATCTTTTGATGTGAAACAAAAATAATTCAATTAAAATTTTATCGTGTCTTTTCTGTGTAATGGAACAACTAAGAGACACAGTGGATAGAGTGCCTGGTCAGGAGTCAGGGAGGCTTGAGTTCAAATCAGGTCTCAGATATGGATTAGCTGTATGACCCTGGGCAAGTCATTTAACCCTGTTTGCCTCAGTTTCTTTATCTGTAAAATGAGCTGAGGAAGGAAATGGAGAACTGCTCCTCTGTTTTTGCAAAGAAAACCCCAAATGGTATCACAAGGAATCACACATGACTGAAAATGACTGAACAACAACTTAATAGAAAGAGAGGAGGGCAGGTATTACAAAAAGTCATTGGTATATTCCTGAGTACCAGAGAATTCTAGGAAGATCCTGGTTCCCCGGAATGTGGGATGGAAACTTCCCTCTCCACTCCCCTTCTTCCCATAATTATAAAAGAACATGGCAAGAATCACATGGTATGGGCTGGTCATAAATAGGTTATATGGGATGTATGTCTTTGAAAGGAGTCCCCATGGTCCCCAGGATCATACATCCACTGAAGTATTAGAGTATTATGTGTGCTGAATGTGAACGCAAATGCATCTCTCTACCTTTCTCACGGAGGCATTAATTAGCATAATTAATAGGTAGTGTCAGTTTGTGCAACCTGATTCCCATCATGATTGCATCATTTTCACACCTTTCCCTTCCTGCCTTTTCCAAAGCCCTCCACTTGTGTTTTGCTTCCTTTAGCAAGAATGTGAGATTGGTTTTTCTGCTGGGCTCTCAGATTGATTCCCCTCACTTAAAGCATAATCTTCCAAGGCTTTGTGTCTGTTTTTCAGGAACTTATGGAATGCATTAAGACCTTACACAGGGCAGAAGCTCCATTTTGATGATGGTTATGTCTATTATCTATTTTAATAAATGTAAATTGCTGTGGAGAAACAAACCATTTTTATGCCACTTGAATTTTTTTTTTCAGGGAAGCTGAAATCCCTTGTGCAGGGCTCAGATCTATTACTGTCATTTTCTCCTTGCTGAGTAGAATATAAACACTTAAATCGACACCTTTGTTAGTGCCCCCTCTTGCTCTGTTGCCCTAATAAGTTGTTATGATTGTATGTTTTGAAATCCATATTCAGCAATGCTTTTAATTTTACATTGACTTCCCCAGAAAACTGAAAACATGGTCAGAGGTGTAAGTGTATGATATTTCAGAGAAGCTGTGGTTTCAGTGGCATAAATGCTCCCTTATCTGACACAGAGAGCTAAAATTTATACAGTGCTTTAAGACTGGCAATGCACTCTGCCATACGGTGTCTCATTTAATCTTAAACGATGAGCTTCTTGAGATAAAGGTCTGTCTTTTACTTTTCTTTGTAGCTTCAGCATTTTGCACAGTGCCTAACACATAGTAGGTGCTTAAGAAATGCTAGCACATGGACCAGTCTCCCTACTTGAACTGTCTGCTTTTTGAGTGACTATGGCTAAAACAATCCATCCCCTTGACCCACCTTCAGGCAATGCCTTCCTAAATTTGACTAGGTGGATTCTCAGATGAGTCTGTTGCCAGACGAGTGCTTGAAGCCTTCCTAGTTTGGTAGAAAGAGCAGGAGCCGTGAGCTTCCTGCTAACATCACTTCATGAACCTAGGATCAGGGTCACCTTTGTGCAGCATTGGAGTAGGGCTTTAGCAGAAGCAAAGCTTTATCCATACTAATAATAGGACAAGTGATGATCCTTAGACTTTATTTAGGTTTTTCCTTCACTGGAGTTAAGCCCCCTTAAGGTAGTTGCCTCTTGGTAAATTCCACACCATCTCCAGAAAACGGGAGGAGAGCATGGGAGATCAAAGGTAGTCAGCATGACAGAAGCTTTCTACGGTCACCCTGCCTTGCATGCATCCTAATATATATATCTATATTATATATAGATATATATATGTATATATACATACACACAGAGGAAACATTTCAAATAACCAAATATATATATATACATACACACACACACAGGAAACATTTCAAATAACCAAATTTTTTAAAAATTGAATTATTTTATTTGTTTTCAATGTTTGGCGATCACTTCCATACATCTTACATTTTTTTCCACTCCCTCCCTCTTATTCTCCTCCGCCCTCCCTCCTCCCTCCCTGAGACAGTGTACAATCTTATATAGTTTCTACAGATACATTCCTAGTAAATGAATGTTGCATAGAAGAATTAAAATGAATTGGGGAAGCCATAAAACAAAACAAAACATAACACAAAAGAAAATGATCTGTTTCTGTCTGTAGTCCAATTCCATAGTTCTTTCTCTGGATGTGGAAGGTGTTTTGCTTCAAGTCCACTGGAAATTTTTTAAGTTCATGCATTTCAATGAAATACTAAGTCTACCAGAAAAATTCCTCATACACTGTGGAATAATCAAAATTCTTGAGGACATTCCAGTTCGTTGAATTTTGAATGAACCAGGAGCAGTGGGTGGAATTTGCAAAATGGCCAATTTAGGCTCACTATTAAGAGGAACTTCCCAATAAAAGGTGAATTGGCTGATTTCAGAGGTGAAGATACCCTTTACTAGGAGGTTTGAAAGGGTAGGCTGGATAAGTATTTGTCAAATAAATTATAGTGTGATAGGGATGCTTGGTATGTGTAGTTTTGGACTGGTTGACTGTTGAGGTTTTTTCCAACTCTTAAATTCATGAATTTTGCTCGTTAAGGAGAGGTTCTTCACCTAGAGAAGCCTGTGGCCCCTTCCCAGAATATTGTTTTTAAATGCATAAAATAAAATGCATGGAGTTACTAGTTAAGGAGAGAGATGATATAAAGCTTAGAGAAACCATGATTGCAACCTTCACAGGGTCTCGGAATGGGGTTAAGACAGTATAGATTACTACAATATATAATATTATATGATAAGGTCATTAGGAAATTGTAAAGAAATTGCTATTTTAGGTCTTCGTGGGAAGAGCCCTATTTATTGCCAGAGGATATCCAGGAAGGCCTCATGGTGGCATTTGAGCTAGATTTTAAAAGATAGGCAGAAATTCAAAAGGAGAGAAAGGTGTGGTAGGAAATATGAGATATAAGGAATAGTGTGAGCAAATATAGAGAGACAGGAAACCACGTTCTTTGATTGGTGGTCGAGGAATAGTTGAATTTGGTTGGAGCATAAAATCAGAGGGTATGTTGTAGATGGAATTATTTCCTTGAACCAAAGTATCCGGCATAGCACGTGCCATGGATCTGAAAGCCAGTTAAGCAGCCACACGCTGTTGATATCTGTAGTTCTTTTTGGAAGGAGAGTGTTAAGTGAAAATCCATCTTCCTGTGAAGTATCCACATAGCAGCATCCTCCATTGCAGTGTAGACAATGTTGATTGATCTAAAGCAACAAATTCACAAACTGTATCATGGCCCAGACCAGCTTCCCTCATCCCAACTTGCCTTTCTTTATACCATGACCCAATCTTTGCTAAAGTTCGCCCCATACTTGTTAACTGTTGTTCAGTGATTCAGTCATGTCTGACTCTGCAACTCCATGGATCACTGCACACCAGCCCCTTCTGTCCTCTACTACCTCTAGAAGTCTATCCAAACTCATGTTTATTGTTTCCATGATATTGTCTCATCCATCTCATCCTCTGATATCCCTTTTTCCTTTCACCTTCAGTCTTTGCCAGCATCAGGGTCTTTTGCAATAAGTCCCGTCTTCTCATTATGTGGCAAAAGTATTTAAACTTCTGTTTTAGTATTTGACCCCATAGTAAAGAACAGTTTTTCATCCTTCCAAGCACTATCCTAGATTTTCCTCTTCCTCCCTATTGGAGTTTTAGGCCCTGCTCTGCCAAAGAAACTATGATATAATTTCAATTAATGTCTAAACCCCCATCAAAATTCCAGGCCCATCTCTTTCTATCAAGACGCTTTTCTAATAACTGTGATGCCCAGACCCTTTTCAGGTGGAAACGTTAGGATTACGTTTTTTTGGATTCTAGAACTATGATAGGAAGATGTGAAAAAATATCAGCATAATTTGAGTGTTCGGGTAGGTTCACACAGTAAAATGAAAGTAGTCTTTTTGACTGACACTTGCCTTATGTTGACCAAGAATCACAGATGGAGTTCAGGATCCGAAATCAGGGAGATGAAGGGTTCAGATCATACCTCTGACATTTACTAGCTCTGTGACAATGAGGAAGGTGTTTCATTTCTCTGACCCTTTGTTTTCTCATCCATAAATAGGAAAAACAATTTTCCTTGTAAGACCTACATCACAGGGTAGTTATGAGGCTGGTCTGAGAAAATACAGGTAAAGCCCTTGGCAAATCTGAAATATATAAATATCATGGTTATTATTCTTAAGAATTACGTAGTAGATTTTGTATCCCAGGACCATAGTTTTAGAGCTACAGGGGACCTCAGATGCCCACTTGACAACAACCTCTGTCACTTTGCAGGTGTGAAAAGTGAGGTGAAGATAGATGGAGTGATTTGCCTTGGGATGATTCACAGCCAAGTGGAGCCACCAAATTTTAGGATCCCAGCCATGCGAGACAGCTGTTTGAAATGTAAAACACAAATAAGGAAAAAATAAAACATTGTTCAAAAATGTCCAACACAGCTGGCTCTGTGAATCCTTCCCACCCCTACATTTTTGGAGGTGGTAACAGTGATACAAATAATACATATTTCAGGCTCCTGCCACATTTTTTCAAATAGTATCTTGAATTGTTTGCTAGATGTCGAATATAATTCTCCCCTTTCTACCTGAAGGAGGGCTCACAGTGTGGCAGCTTTTTGCCCCCGTGTCTGTTTTCTGATTCTCCAGAGGGCAGACTGAGTCTTCCCAAAGCTATGCTTTTAGGAGTACAGTTTCATCTAGCTGACAGGGCTGCTGTATGTTGGTTTGGTGTGTGTATGAAAAACTGGGTATCTAGAAGACAGAGAGGGAGAAGGGAAGGAGAAAGATTAGGTCTTTTCAAAGAACTTTTCCCTTTGCTGTCTCATTTGACCCCCCACAACAGCCCTGTGGTGTAGGTAGGGCAGGGATTACTATCCTCATTTCACAGATATAGAAACTAGGACACATGGAGGGGTGAAGCAACTTTGCTGAGATCACATGGTAGGTCAGTGACAGACGACATACGAGACCCAAGTTTCTCTAATATAATGATGAGTGCTTTTTTGATTATATTGGCGGGAGTGCACCACCACCAAGAGAATTCCAAAGCAGTGTTTCTGTTCTTCAGCTTAGCTTTGGCCATGATCCTTCTTGGGGGGGCTGGAGGGGTGTTAGGAAAACTTCCAGTGATGTACAAATCAAAGCCTGCTTAACTTCCAAGTTCAGATGAGTTCAGAAAAGAAAAGCTAGCATGGCATAGCAGATAGAGGGCTGGCCTTGTAGACATGAAGATTTCAAAGACTTGTAGACATGAAGACTTCAAAACTTTTTTTTTTTGGTGAGGCAGTCAGGGTTAAGCAATTTGTCCAGGGTCCTACACACTAGTATATATGTCAAGTGTCTGAAGTCAGGTTTGAAATCAGGTCCTTCTGACTCCAGGGCTCTAATCCACTGTGCCATCTAATTGCCCCAGACTTTTAATATTCTGCCTCTAATATATAATAGCTGTATGACTGTGGGAATCTATCATTTCAGTGTATCAGGCAACACTCTAAGACTGTAAGTTAGCGATGAATTGTGGCACTGCAACTGCGTTGTATGTGCGCACACAAGCACACCAACCCTCCTTCAGACCTGTGGATGACATAGAAGTGTAAAACGTGGTCTCTACCCAAAAGAACCTTACAATCTATTAGCATGGCTCTGAACCCATATGAAATGGTGAACAATAAAAGACAGAATGTATTCTCCCTCATTAGATGATGAATTTCTTCAGAACAAGGACAGTATTTTACCTTTCTTGATGTTGCTAGCAGGTAGCACATAGTAAGTACTTAAAAACTGTTTCTTGACTGATTCGATCATATGGTAAACACTCTAAGCACTCAGAGAGAAAGATACATTTAACACATGATGGTGCAAATCCCTACTTAACTGCTCTTTTGTTGGAGAGAGTTCCACAGCTCTGATGACAAATACATAAACTCCAGTAGAATATAATCTCTTTGAGGGGAGGGCTGTTTCTTTTTTTTGTCTTTGTATACTGAGTGTAATGCCTGGCACACTGAAGCTTAACAAATGCTTTAGACTACATATTCTCAGAAGGTAGCGACTGGCTCTATGTAGCCCTCTGTGTACAGTATTTAAGTCTATGGAATCATAGGCCAATAGACTTAAATCTTTCTTGATGTCAATCATGATATTGACAAGTATTCCTGTCTTAAAGGTGGTTAATGCTAGGTAGGGTGCAAAAAGAAAATTAGTCTCTGATCATGTATGGATCATTTTGTAAGCAGTTGAAATAGAAGAGAACCTATCCCAGATTTTTCTGTTTGATTCACTACTTGAGCGTTTAGAACCTGATTCTTTCCAACTTTTTGTGATTGGTAGCTATTAGCTAATGGAAGGAAGGGAATAATCATTTTAAATTGTATATTTCCTTCTGGCTTGGTCTGTAGTTGGAGTGATTTTCTTTGAAAATATTGATGAGTTGGGCATGTTGGCGTTCACATGCTGTTCCTGCGGAGGCTGAGGCTGGTGGATCATTTGCATTTAGGAGTTCTAAACTTCAGTGGGACTAAGCTGATAGGATGTAAATAATAAGTCTTGTACCAATATGATGAGCCTCTGAAAACAGAAGGAGTACTGATAGTAGTATTTTGTTCTTGTTAAACTTGGAAGTAAGAAGTGCATGTGGTATGAATAAAGACAGATTTCAACATTTCTGAGAAGCATTCACTTGCTGTATCTGATGGAGAATACAGCATCTACCTCTTCAGTTTGAGAGGAGAGGGACTTACCCTGGACCTCAGAGTGGATGTTCTATAAAGATAGGAGAAAAGGGGCATGTGGGGTTAGTCATTTCTGAGTGTATCCATCCCTTCAACTTGCTCAATCAAAAGATTATTTATAATTTAAAAGGCTGACAGACCTTTTGAGTGATCTGGGAAAACAGGACTGTTTCAAAACCATCCTCCTCCTTTCTGTTTCTGGCTCATAGGAGGAGTGGTGCCAGATGTCCAGTTGCAATTACCTCATGCCCAAAGAGCAGTTCAGGGGAAATTCTCACAGCCAGGGAATGTAAATAGTGCATTTATCTTTGGCTGTTGTTGTTGTTGTTGTTTTTTTGTATTTTTTTTCTTTTTTTCGGCAGCAGAGCAGGTTGGATGGAACACCCCCTGCTAAAGCTTCACAGATTTTTGAAATTTTTTTTTTGAAACCCAGACCAATTATCTTTTGCCCAGAAGTAGTTTTTGCTGCCTTTGGATTAGATGCAGCTCAGGTAGAGTTTGAGCTTATGAATAATGAAGAGCTTCAGAGAGGACTGCTTGCTTCCTGAAAGAGGCAGTAAGCGTTGCCACGGCTGATATTTACATCGACTTTTAGTGCATTAGTCATTATCAATCCATATAGGGAGGAGAGGATGTAGAAAAGCCTGCCTGAGCTTTAAGACCCGGTTCAAATCCTACCTCATGCATTGAGCTTTCCATCACTGCTTCAGCAAGTAGTATCCCATCACTAGCAGACATTTTTTTCTTTACCTCCTGAAGGAATCCCTTGTTTTATTAAAGCGTAGCTAAGGTACCACCTCCTCAGTGAGGCCTTTCTACATACTCTGCATTCTTTGAGTGCTCTCATTGTCTCTCTCTCTCTCTCTCTCTCTCTCTCTCTCTCTCTCTCCCTCCCTCCCTCCCTCTCTCCCTCTCTCCCTCCCTCTCCCTTTCCTTCTTTGCTCTGTGTGGGTCTATGTCTTTGGTTCTGTCTCCCTCTCTTCCCCCTCATTCTGTCTCTTTCTTCCTTACTCCCTTGCTCTCCATCTCTCCTTTTTTCCTCTATCCTTTCTCCTTCCCACTCCTGCTTCCCCTCTCTCTTCCTCCTCCTCTTCTTATCTTCCTCTTCTCTCCTTTCCCTTCCTCCTTCCCTTTCTCAGTCACTTTGTGTATTTATTTATTTGTGTCCAAGTAGAATCCTTCCCACAAAAGTAAGCTTCTTGGGAGAAGATTGTTCTGGCCTTGTCTTTCTATCCTCAACATTTAGTACAGTGTCTTACACATAATATGCACATAATAAGTATTTGTTGAATTGATTTAGTCTCACTTTCCCCTGGGTGCTTAAAATCTCTACCCCATAGTTAAGCACTCATGTCTTTTATTGTTCACAATTGTTTTATGTGGATGAATATTGATGTCTAATATATCATAAGGCACTTGAGGATAAAGGCTATGCCTTTTCCTTCTCTATCACTCATAGCTCCCAAAAGGTGGTGAGCATCCGGTGCTATTCAGTCAATATTTTTCAGTCGTTTGAAGGTAAAGCTATTTATTTATGGTATCCAAAATCAGGTCCATACAGAGATGATTGGAATGGTTAAATCCAAGCTTTTAAGTTTTAGAGATCCTGAGGTAGTTCACATAGATGGAGCAATGGATATGGAGTTTTTATTCCATCTGTGTGCTCTGCAAGGGCCTAGGGCAAGGGTTCCTAACCTTTTTGTGTGTATCATAGATTCTTTTGTTAATCTAGTGAGATCCATGTCCTTTTTCAGAAGGAAAGCTTACAAGAAACAGGATTACAAAAGAAGCCAATTTTATTGAAATAGTTGTAAATTATTTTTTTCATTCTTGAACCTCAGTTTAAGAATCCCTGACCTAGACTGATGAAACCATTTCAGTTGCTTTTTACATGTAACTAGTGCAATAGAAATGATCACTTTGAACCCAAGCAACTCAGGGGCAGCTAGGGGGTGCAGTGGATAGAGCTCCAGGCCTAGAGTCAGGAAAACCTGAGTTCAAATCTGATCTCAGAAGCTCAGTAGCTGTATGACCTTGAGCAAGGTACTTCACCTTGTTTACTCAGTTCCTTATCTGTAAAATGAAGAGAAGAAAATGGCAAACCACTCCAGTATCTTTGCCAAAATCCAAACAAAACAATAGCAACAAAAACCCAAATAGGGTCACAAGTCAGACATAACTGGAAAAATGATTAATAATAAAATTCAACACCAGTTATTCTGAAAGAAAAAAATCCTTTTTAAATAGAAATAAAATCAACATTAATCTCTTTATTTGTACAAAATAGAGGATTTTCCTTGATGGTATGATAGTGTGATCTTAGATAGTCTGGTTCTATCCAAAATGAATGTGTTCAAACATTTAGCCCAAATTATCCTTCCTTCTTTATAATATTTAAAGATAAACCTGACTTATAGGTAACCAGTGGGAAAGATTTTATCTGAAACTCTTTTCAGGGTGGCAAAAGTTAGAAGTCAGTAAGTTCCTGGCTTGCTTCCCCTCTTACCCTTACAAAAAAGAGAAATATGATAAAGTTCAAGAGTCAGTGACCCTATCTGTGTAACTGCTTACATTGTGTTTTCCACCCCAGAGTGGGCAATCACTGGTGATCAAAAATTTACTGAGTTTCCTGTTCATTTTTTCTGACTTTTCCCACCTTTTAGACTCATTTAAACTTGAGACCTTATCTTTTGAAGATTTAATGATCCCACTCAATTTGGCATCATCAGCAAATTTAATGAGTGTCTTTTCTATTCTGGCTCCTATGCCTTTAGCAAAACTTAGAAATATTTAACTAAGGTCTTGTCCTTAGGAAACTCCATTTAAATTGTCCCCACCCTCATACTCTATTCACACATATGAGTTGACAGTGGTCCATTGTACTACTTTTCAGGGAAGGCACCCACAAACCAAAATGAAATTTAAATCTGCATATTCCTCGTTTGAATGAGGCATATGGATGCTTGTATACCCTTACTCAATCATATTGTAATTCTTATTTTAAGGACATTTTGCTTCTTTATAATACATGAGAGGGAGCATGGTATAGTTAATAGAGAGCCAAGTTGGGAGTCAGGAAGACAAAAGAGCTTTAGTCATGTCTCTGACATACTCTTGTCATGATGACTCTGGGTAACTAACTGGATTCTCTGGGCTTCAGGCAACCATCTAAATCTTCATCTTGTAAACTACCTGCTGATCTGCATTGACAAAGGCTGGGAATCTAGTGGGAGTCTATCAGAAGAAGTTTCCCAAGCCAATGAAAATGCCAGTCAGGACCCCTCAAAAGAATTAAACTCTTTATGATTATGAGGTATCCTTGGTCTCTAATAACCAGTAAGAAGTTTTTCTTGTGCATCTCTAAATTAGACCTCATCATGAGTTCATTTGTTATGAAAGAAAATGGAGGCCTAGAAGAGAGCACCTGATTTGTTTCTTTTTGATTCTCATCTCTGTTGGATTTGCCCTGATGCTTTTATGACTTTGCATGACAGCCAGAAACCAAGGATGCCCAAAGCCAGTTAAATTGATGAACCTCTTTGTTCAAAGTATATAACATACTTCACTGAAGTAGAATCATGATCGTTAAGTAATTATGGTCAAAACTCAATGCCCAAAGGATTTGCTGACTCTCTGCCCAATAGGTTCAGTGTTGATAGTTTGTTCTTTACCAAGAAAAGTTTTCCATTACCTACTTTCTCTTGCTTCTAATTTTGGAAATCTCCTTTCCCAATCTGAAGAACTGACTGCCAGTTATTCACTGAGACCCTAAAACACCTGCCTAACCATCAGAATAGGTAACATTCAGGAATGTGAAGCAGGTAGCCCTTTAAAGGATTCAGCTCGGTAAGAAAACCAAGCAATTCTTTTCCTATTGGGGAAAGAGAAAAGTTGACCCTGATCACTGAAGTGAAGGTAGAATCTGGTCCCAAGGAGTTTAGAGCAGGTAGTAGTCTGAACAAAGGAAGCCAGCCATTAAATTCATGCCTTGATATTGATTCTGATTATTGTAAACTTGACAAATGGAGATTCTCCTGAAGTCTTCACTAATGTAATACCAATGTGTGTGGCTATGAATGTATCTTTCTGACCACATCAGCCACAAACATAAATCATAATGTACTATGTTGTAAGAGATTTGGGGTTGGCCGCAACTCATCTATGTTAGAAGTGGTTACATGAAAGGTTGGCCTTTGACCTGAGGTTGTGTTCAAAATTGCTCATCAATTTGAAAAAAACAAAACAGGAGACCTGTTATAAACAATATTGTGGTGTGAAATTGTTAGTGCACTTTCGAGGGAATCAGCCCTTTTCTGAGAACAGTGGTGTCCCAATCTTTTAGAAGGGGTCCTAGAATGGTGCTGTTCTGTCATAGAGAAAGGACCAGATCTTGCTGTATTATGTAACTGCCTTTAACTTGATGGGAAATCCCTTCCCAATGGTCGTTAGGAATTATTCATTATTATGCTTCTTTCTTGGGGAACGCTCAGAACATACAGGCTACACAGATGAGGGAGCAAGGTAAAGTGGAAAGAGGGCTGGATTGGGAGTAGTAGGATCCCGGACATGGCACCAGAAGAGACCTTAGAGATCATCTAGTTAAGCCTTCTCATCTGACGTATGTGGATCCAGAGAGCGGAAGTGACTAAGCCTCAGTAAGGTAAGTGACCCAAGGTCTAGAGAGTTCAGGTGACTTGCTCAAAATCTCACAGGTAATCAGTAGAAGACTCAAAGTAGAGGGATTGAATTACAGGTCCTCTGATATCAAATTCAGTTCTTTCTGCTCTCCTATGATGGAAGAGGTGAAATGAATTCTAACTCAAACTATGACACTATGATCTTAAATAAGTCTATTCCCATCTCTGTAGCTCTGTAAAATATGGGAGTAAGCAGCTAGTTAGCAAAGCATCTAGAACTCTGGCCTTGGAATCAGGAAGACTTGAGTTCACATTTTGCCTCAGACACTCGTTGTGTGACTATGAGAAAGTTACTTAATCCCTCTCAGCCTCAATTTCTCCACTTGAAAAGTAGAAACAATAATAATATCTATTTCATGGAGCTCTTGTGAGAATCAAATAAACGTAGCGTATGTAAAGTGCCTTGCTATTCTTAAAGCACTGCATAAATGCTAGCTCTTTTTATTATCTTTTAAGACTAGACACAACTCTAACATGCTATGAAAACCTAGGAAAATGGATTGATTCATAGGGACCATCTCACAACAAGGCAAATGCTGACAGATGATGAATGCCCCCAAAAGCTATGGGTTAAGTAAGCTATTGGAGGGAGTTGGTCCAACCACAGGTTAAATAGCATGATTTGGTACAGTGTCAGCTTATATAGATGGCAAAATGATAGATCTATTAGGTATCTATGAATTTGACTGCTTAGAATTTCACATTTTCTCTTTTTGTATGCTATGATAACTTTAGAAGGAATTGCTTAAATCTAGTTCACTAACCAAAGAATTTCTTAGACACATTTAAAATTTTGTTTTTGAAACAAAATGGAAACCAACAAAAATTTTCTAGCAGGATTATCTTCTATAGTTTTTAATGGACATTGATGAAATTTAGTGTACAGATAGAGATTATAGTGATCGGTGACTGCCTCGAGTAAAGTCTACAGTTGACAGGAGACATACAATAAATGAAGGTTTAATTAATGAGGGTTTTTGAAAGAAGCGTCTTCAACCAACATCTGTAGAACATTAATTTCAATTTAGTGACTGTGTATGGTCATGGGGCAAATAATCTATTACACAACTTAGAACTGGAAGAGATTTTAGAGATCAGGTAATTCAACTTCGCTTTGTAGATGGGGAAACTAAGACCTGGAGAGAAATGACTTGTCCAAGGCTTTACATATAACAAATATAGGGATAGGATTTGAACCCAGTTCTTCTGTCTCCAAATTTAGTGTTCTTTCCATTACATCATGCTACCTCTCAATTACACTACTATTTGTTATCAAAATATAATTGTTATTTAGCATAGTGCCTATAATTGTGATTTCATTGGTATGGGGAAGTGTATCAGGTAAGAAAACTCCCTCTATTGATGTATAATGATACCTTCTTTGCAACCGTCAAGTCATAGAGAGCTGTCTAGAGCACTGAGAAGTAAAATGATTTGCCCAGAGTCACATAATCAGTGTGTTTTAGAGGCAGAATCTGAACTCAGGTCTTTTTCTATTCACTACAGCATTCTACCTCTCATGTTATCAAAGGGACAAAAAATGTTGCTGAAGATAAAATGGAAGTAAGCAAATTGTTCAGTCTAACCTTTTAGATATCTATTTGGTTCTGATTTTGAAAATCTAATTTTGAAGGGAAAAAAACAAACCAAAACATATTCATGAATGTCAGAGCTGGGAGGAACTTTAAATATCACCCTGTTCTTTTCTCTCACTCTAACATGTTTATAATTTTCCACATGTAATGCACAGTCATTATTACATAGGAAAAGAAATCAAATGTCGATCTTTGATGATAGGGACCTGCATGGTAGGGAGGAGAGGGGAGGGGAGTTTAGGTTAATTGCAATTTGAGCAAAAACAGCTTAAGAAATTTGATGCTGTCCAAAAATACACAAAGATTATAAAGACTATGATAAAAAGACAAGTGGCTTACTTTTTATGTACCACAAAAAGAACTTCTCCTAATAAAATTAAAAACTTTATTCTGGATGGCATAAAAGTATTTCTTACCGGAGGAATCACTAGACAGTAGGTTAATGCTATAAGAAAAAAGAGAAGCATTATCTCTGGGGACATTTAAATCAAGATTGAATAAAGCCCTGGGATGTCTATTATAGGGGAAAATCCTTTCTTAGCTCAAGAATAGACTGGATTGTATAATGGGTCATTTCTAATTTCTCTGCAAGATTATGTGAAAATAGTTCTGTACATTGCATATTACATAATTCTTTGTCCATTGAATATTGATTGGTAAGAAACAAGGGGATCAATATTAATAAATGTTTGGAGTTATTTGACAGCTGTGCTACTATATAGACCAAAAAAAGTGGGGGGAGAGGGGTGAAGAGATGTAGAAAACTGCCCAGATGACAGAGCACTCTGGAGCTCATCTCATTACTTCTTATTCACTAGAGCTTAGTATGAAAATGCCTTGGAGAATGAAGAAGCTGTTTTAACATGTCATCCCCACGGTAGGTGAGATGTCAAGATTTCACAACCACTGAATGCCCTGAAGTTAGACACTGACTTGTCACATCCAAGACAAAGTCTATGTGGAAAATGCAGTGTTTCCATTACTAGTTTTCAAACAGACTGTAGGAATTTGGTCTGAGCATATAGACATATTTTGTTCCCTGGCAGCTTGATTAATATCTTTGCTTAGATCCTTGTAAGTTTTTTCTCTCTCTCTGTTACTGGTGAAAAGTCTGCAGATAACAATAAAATTTGAAGCTAGTTAGTAAACATGGCTTGCAAGAGAGGAACAAAGAAACAGCTCCTTTCTGTTTAGGCACACTGATAAAGAGTACCACAGAGAATAAACCTACCCTTATCTTCAAGGATTAATTTGCTCTATATTATAACAAGCCCAGCACCCTGCACATGTGGGTGCTTAATAAGAACTGTTTGATGGTGAACTCAGTAGACATTGCCTGTGAAGACAATGAAAAATGGTGAATTAATGCTGGAATTTCAGGTGCTTATGTTATCTTGAATGGGAAAGTGAAGCCTGCTGGATGGCTATTTTAAACATTGAAGCAGATTAAGTTGTTCATTTCTGAAATTGACTAATTTCTATTTAATTTTCTTTAAAAATACATATTCCACCTGAAAGTGAATGAGAGAGACCATAGGACATCATAGATTTAAAGCTGGAAAAGACCTTAGACATCATGTGCTGTCCAAGCATTTTTATGTCATGAACTTTTTGGCAGTCTGCTGAAGCCATGGATCCCTCCTTCTGCCCCCCTTCCTGATTAAAAAAAAAACTTAATAAGAGAAAACATTAAATTTCAGTTAGAGTTTAATGAAAATATAAAAATTTCCCATCTCAGTTCACAGAACCTATGAAATCTCTCTACAGACCACAAGTTAAGAACCCCAGAATTAGTCTAACACCTCATTTTATAAATAAAGTACAAAGGCACAGAGAGAATAAGTGACATCACAAAAGTAGTAAACAGAACCTTATTCAAACCTGTAGGTTTCAACTTTGTCCCCAAAAGTCATTTTTCCCACTGTTCTAGATTGTAACACTTTAGGCAAGTTTGTATCTTTCAAATAGGAAACTAGTAGAAAGTTATTAGCCAGAGGGAAAGATCCCATATAAACAAAAATAGGTACAGTATTCCTTTCTCTAGTAGGAAAGAAATGAAAACAAAGTGGAGTATCCATTGATTTGGGAATGACTGAATAAGTCATGGTATAGTAATGTAATAGAATATTGTTCCATAAGAAATGATAAACATGGAGGCAGAGCCAAGATGGTGGTGTAACAACACAGACTTTCTAGAGTGCTTCTGCCAAGCCCAACGAAATACCTGTAAAAATGGCTCTAAACAAATTCTGGAGCTGCAGAACCCATAGAGTGGCAGAGTGAAGCAAATCTCCAACCCAAGACAATCTGGAAGGTCACCAGGAACTATCTATTGCACCATGTTGGGAGCAGAGTGCAATCCAGTGTGGGCCTCAAGTGCACAGAGGGGACCTGAGTGGGCCTTGGGGAGACTGAATCTTTCACATCTGTGGTGGTTTCCAGACTTCATGATCTCCAAACAGTGAGAATAAATTGAAAGATCAGTGGGAAAAGCCTGTGGGACCAATACAGGAGAGTGTAGTGGTACAGCCCCAACCCAGGGTCACTGAGGGGAGAGGGGGTGGAGGAACCTGCAGCAGTCACAGAAGCAGCAGGGGCAGCTGCAGCCACTGTTTCTGGAGCTCTAGGCCCACAGATTGGGGAGGGGGATTGAGCAGTTGACAGTACACTCCCCCACCTCCCCTGGAAGCAGAGAACTACCTTGACAAAGAGCTCAAAAATCGAGTAAATACCTGGGGAAATGAGCAAAAACCAGAAAAATATAGAATCTTACTTTGATGACAAGGAAGACCAAAGCATGCAAACAGAAGAAAACAAAGTCAAAGTTCCTCCATCCAAAGCCTCCAAGAAAAATATGAATTGCTCTCAGGCCATGGAAGAGCTCAGAAAGGATTTTGAAAATCGAGTAAGAGAAGCAGAGCAAAAATTGGGAAGAGAAATGAGAGTGATGTGAGAAAATCATGAAAAACTAGTTAAGTGCTTAATAAAGGAGACCCAAAAAATGCTTAAGAAAATAACACTTTAAAAATAGACTAACCAAATGGCACAAAGAGACCCAAAAAGCCAATGAAGAGAAGAGTGCCCTAAAAAAGCAGAATTGGCCAGATGGAAAAGGAGATCCAAAAGCTCACTGAGGAAAATAATTCCTTAAAAGTTAGAATGGAAGCTATTGATTTTATGAGAAATCAAGAAATTATAAAACAAAACCAAAGGAATGAAAAAAATAGAAGACTGTGAAATATCTCATTGGAAAAATAACTGATCTGGAAAATAGATCCAGGAGGGACAATATAAAAATTATGGGACTATCTGAAAGCCATGATCCAAAAAATAGCCCAGACATCATCTTTCATGAAATTATCAAGGAAAACTGCCCCAATTTTCTAAAATCAGAGGGCAAAATAGATATTGAAAGAATCCACCAATCAACCCCTGAAAGAGATACAAAAAGAAAAACTTCTAGGAATATTATATTAAAATTCCAGAGTTCCCAGGTCAAGAAGAAAATATTGCAAGTAGTCAAAAAGAAACAATTTCAGTACTGGAGAAATACAATCAGGTAACACAAGATCTAGCAGCTTCTACAGTAAGGAATTGAAGGGCTTGGAATATGATATTCCAGAAGTCAAAGGAGCTAGGATTGAAACCAAGAATGATAGAGAGGACTTTTAAGCATTCTTGATGAAAAGACCAGAGCTGAATTGAAAATTTGACTTTTGAACACAAGAATCAAGAAAAGCATGAACAGGTAAACAGGAAAGATTGAACTACTTAAAGTTGAACTACTTACATTTCTACATGGAAAGAGAATATTTGTAACTCTTGAGACTTTTCTCAGTATTTGGGTAGTTGAAGGAATTATATATCTATATATCATATATCTCATATATATAGCCAGAGGGCACAGGGTGAGTTGAATAGGAAGAGATGATTTCTAAAAAAATAAAATTAAGGAGTAAGAGAGGAATATATTGGGAGGAGAAAGGGAGAAATGGAATGGGGCAAATTATCTCTCATAAAAGAGACAAGAAAAAGACTTTTCAATGGAGGGAAAAAGGGGAGAGGTGAAAGGGAAAAAGTGAAGCTTACTCTTGTCACATTTGGCTTAAAGAGGGAATAACATGCACACTCAATTTGGTATGAAAATCTATCTGATACTATAGGAAAGTGGAGAGAAGGGGAGAAGTGAGGTACGGGGATGATAGAAGGGAGGGCAAATGAGAGGAGGGGGTAATTAGAAGTAAACATTTTTGGGAAGGGACAAGGTCAAAAGAGAGAATAGAATAAATGTGGGGCAGGATGGGTGGAGGGAAATATAGTCTTTCACAGCATGACTTTTATGGATATCTTTTGCATAACTACTCGTGTATTGCTTGCCTTCTCAGTGGGGATGGATGGGGAGAGAGGAAGAGAGAGAGGTTGGAACTCAAAGTTTTAAAAACAAATGTTAAAAATTGTTTTTACATGCAACTGTGAAATAAGAAATACAGGTGATGGGGTATAGAAATCTATCTTGCCTTAGAAGAAAACAGAGGAGATGGAGATAAGGGAAGGGAGAGTTGTGATAGAAGCGGGTGAAGATTAGGGGATGGGGTAATCAGAATGCACAGTGTATTGGGATGGGGAGGGGAGAGATAGGGAGAAAATTTAGAACTCAAAATCTTGCGGAAATGAATGTTGAAAACTAAAAATAAGCAAATAATTAAAAAACAGAAATGACAAATATAAATAGTTCAGAGAAACATGGGAAGTTTTATAGGAATCTCACTGGGTTGTTGTGAGGATTAAATTAGAGTGCTATTAGCTATATAATATAACCTAAAAGTATAATCTATGTTCGTTGTGTTGTATATACATATATATGTATGCACACACATTTTTACAGAGCACAGTAGGGTCAACATACTATTCCTTGTCCACAAGGACCATAGTGTCAAACTCAGAAACAGTCACCCCTAAACCATATCATACTGAGGTAGAAAACCAAAAAGTAACATTATCAGTGTTTTATTGTATTTTTATTTATTTTGTTAAATGTTTCCCAATTACATTTTAATCCTCAGAGCATTGACTACATTGGGCCCTGAAGGCTGTGTGCTTGACACCTCTGGTTTATACCTAATTATAATGATGTAAAGGAAAACAACATTAAAAGACACTAGAACTCTATTCAATGTGGTGAACAATCAAGACTTCAGAAAACATATGACACAGTTTGCCTTCTTCCTCTCAGCTGAAAGATAATCAACTGTAGATGAATAAGGCTTATGTTGTCAGAGGTCATTCTGTTGATTTGCTTTGTCTAACCGTAGTCCTTTAATGCTAGGGAGAGTTCCATTGGTCAAGAGACATCTATTAGAAGGGACAACAATGTTTTTTTTAAAGCACATCAATAAAAGATATATGCACACACGTATGGCTATCTGTCTACATATCTTTGTATATGTGTCTATGTACATATATACATAAAAACATCATAGTTAGCATGTAATAAGGAACATTGCATTGATTTATTTGACTATATATGGCATACAAATTTTATATGTATATACACATACACCTAAATATAGGGAGAGCTAGTTAAAAGATGGATTGGTTTTTATACATGTGTTTTCATCAGTTCATCTTTAATTCCATAGGTTTATTGAATGTATGCTTGAATTATTTACTTTTCTCATGTTATAAGCTTGTTTACTTTGTGCAGGATATCCATTCTGGTCAGTGTTATTCCTCTTCTGGTAAGTTTCACTTCAAGGTCCTCTTAGCCTGGGTTTATGACATGTCAGCTAGGCGTGGCTCCTTAGCATTTGGTCCATCCAATTTGCCTGGAGCTTCTTAGTGGTATATAAATACAGGTCCTTTCTAGTTCCTGGCCAAATGCCAAGATCTTGAGACAAACCAACATTCATTGTCTAGAACAAAGTATTTTGGCTTCATTCCACTGATCATGTCATTCAGAGTTGAAAGAGATCTTAGAAATGATCTATTTCAGCAACTCCATTTTAGAGATGAGGAAACTGAGCACATCTACAGATTATAGGGCTAATCCATAGTCATATGAATATTAAGGAAAAAATCAGGGATTCAAACTTATATATTTTGACTTTAATTTTGATGTTCACTTATCCTATACCACTATAATCTTGAGCTTATGTTATTACATTGATGTTGTCAACTAAACAAGGAGCTAATTGGATTATTCATCTATTTACATTTTTAATCCATTTGCTTTCAATGCTGTGTAGGCATTTCAGTTAGTAGTAATGCATTAAAAAAAAGTTTCACAAAATTTTAATTTTATTAAGGACAAATTTTCTGCCAATTTATCAGTCTTTCAGGCAGTAAGTCTGGTCTTGAATGGTATTTTCATTTTAACCACATTTGGAAGGGTTATTTGAGAGTCAATTTCATTCAATAAGAATTTAAGTGACTTTTGTGTGAAAGACACCTTTCAAGGTGTTGCGGATGCAAGGACTTATAATGCTTGCATTTTCCTAGAGTGATTCAATAGGAACAGAGATAAATTCAGTCAATATACAAAGTGATTTTAGAGGGGTGAAGGCACCAAGAACTAGTGGAAATGGGAAAATTTGTGGTGGAGGGTAACTGAGGTGAGACTTGAAGAGAAAAGCAGAGGTGACAGTCTTGATATGTAAGCTGCATTGAAATTAGAAAGGACCTTTCTAAATGCCAAGCAAAGGTTGTATTTTGTTAGGGAGACACTGAAGCCTCCTGAAAAAGAGAAAGACATGGTCATGTC
The DNA here is from genome assembly GCA_028658325.1 of Potorous gilbertii. Taxonomy (NCBI): domain Eukaryota; kingdom Metazoa; phylum Chordata; class Mammalia; order Diprotodontia; family Potoroidae; genus Potorous; species Potorous gilbertii. The sequence continues at coordinate 389,749,960 of CM053769.1, forward strand.
TGTACTTTAGAAGATTATTTGGACAATTGTCTAAAGGAAGGATTCTAGAGAATATAAGCTAGATTTCCGGTTAGGTAGGAGCCTATTTCAATAGTCCCAGTGAGAGCTGATGAAAACCTGAACTATGATACTTGCCATGTGAGTTGTGAGAATGAAGAGATATTGTGGGGAAAGTCAACAAGAGTTCAGAGGAAATGATGGGGTATGTGAAGTGAGACAGAGTAAAGGGTCAATCATGACTCCAAGGATACAAACTTGGGTGACCCAAAGGATCATAGATTTAGAAGTATGAAGGATCTTTGAGGTCATCCAAGTCTTCTCCCTTTATTTACAGGTGAGCATAATAAGGCCCAGACAAATCAAGTGGCTTGCCAGAGATTATGCAGGCAGTAAGTGACAAAGCTGAGATTTCATTTGGGCCTTTGAATCCAAATCTAACATGCTTTCCATTGTACCACATACTGCCTTTAAAAGAAATTTAAAATTAGTAATAGGGGACAGGCTGGGAGAAAGCAGTGAATTCTGCAATATTAACCCATCAGCCAACATGCATTTATTAAGGGCTTACTATGGGTTAGGCATTGTGCTGTGTGCTGGGGTTGCAAGGAAAATTAAAAACACAAAAACAGTCTTTGCCCTCAAGGACAATGGGCCTTGTTGGATATATTGCTTGAGATGCCCATGGGATATCCAAGATAGAGATATCCATAAGGCAGTTGGTGATTCAGGACTGAAACATAGGAAAGAGATGAAGTCTGAATATACAGATTGGGGAGTCATCTGAATATAGATAATTGAACTCATAGGAGCTGCTTGATTACTGAGGGAAAGAGACTAGAGATAGGAAACAAGAGGGCCTAAGACAAACCATCAGGGTAGAGTGAGGTGTACATTCACAATTGTTCCACAAAGGTTCAATGTGACATATAAGGAAATCGAATCCCAAAGAAATAAAGTGTCTTCTTCTATGTCACACTGTTAGTTGCAGAATCAGGACTTGAACCCAGATTTCTTTGTTTCTATTTCTGTACTCTTTCTAGTGTGGACTACATTCACTGGACTACATTGCTTCTGTATAGTCTTACAAATTCTTACTCTACAAAAGAATGACCTAGCCCAAAGTAAGAGTGTGATTCCTGTGAATAATTCTCAAGTTGTTTTTCTTATACCGCTCTTTAGAAATATTGTTGCTCTATCCTAAACTAGAAGTCTTAACCCATGTACTTGAATTTCTCTTTGTAACTCCATGAAGGGGTAATTAGAGTACTATTAACAGTGATGAATTCAATCAGAAGCATTTGAATGAGACCTGAGAATTCCAAAACACAAAGAAAAATGTCCTTGAATATTTGGCATGTAATAAAACAGAACTGTCATATTTTTAGTGCTATCTGTTTTGTGTTTTTTAAAAAGGGATCATCATTTTTGGCTGTAAGTTGCCCTCCTGTATTATCTCCATCTGGATGTCTGCAGCAGTTCTGTGCCCCTAAGCTCAAAGTAAGTGCGTACCAGCAGCTATTAATAGCTGAATCCTGCAACAGTCTGCTGTCACAGATGGGATTCTGAGCTTCTGAAGCCTAAGACCATAAAAACTCATTACAAATAAAGCAGTACACTGTTTGGCACTAAATGCAATTAAGCTGGCTATAAATAAGATTCGTTCTTAAAGCAATATACAGTCCTTGGTCCTGCCTCTGTGTAGTTCCCATTGGTATATCCTTTTATTTGTCAGCTTTTCCTTTCTATAAATGTGTGTATATGTGTTTTTAACTAAAAACCTATGGAATAACTCATGTGAGAATATATTTTAGAGTCCTTTATATGAGAGAGAAGAACAAAATGGAGGGGTGAGGCTCTATCTTTGTACCACCTAGCTTCCATGAGGTTGCTTTTCCAGAAGTTATCCTGAGGATTTATTAGATCAGATTAGACTATCAATTCATCTGTTTTAGAGCCTAAGTAATATCTAAAACTTAAAATATCCAGATACAACAACACAGTGTGGTTTGGATGCTTAAATATATGAGTATAAACCCTCTGCAATCTCTTAGTCTTTGTAGATACTCCTAAACAGCATGTGAGCTATTGACAAAGGGGGATGAGAATTCCTTGGTGGCCCTATGTTGATGAGCCCATGCTTTGAATCATAAATTTTATTCACCTGTGTTAAACTCACTAATTATGAGGATTAGTGTAGTGGATTCATTTTCTTTGGAAGGTCACTCTCATTTTCTCAATTTTAGCTTCCTTCAATCTAAGTGTTTATTCAAATCCATACTACATCATTCTTGAGCTGGAATCAATACTTTTCGGATGTGATTCTTCTTCAGTGCACTTTAAATGACTCATATTTTTTCTTCAAAAAATCAAACCAATAAATATTTGCTCATCTACTATGGGAAAGACTCAGTACTAGGTACCATGGAAAGACACAAAGAAATATGACACAGTCCTTGTCCTCAAGAAACTTAGTCTATTCAGAGGAACAAGACAAAATAAACTCAAGAATGGCTAAGTAATGCTTCAACAGTTAAATAATAATTAAAAACAGCAAGATATGAGGCAGCACATGATTAATTACTGAACGAGTGGTAAAACAATAGAGTAGAAAAAGATCCTCTATTAGCTGAGATTTGTGGAGAACGAAGAACTTAAGCCTTGAAGAACAGTTCAAGACTTGGTTAGAGGCACAGGAGTATTGTATGTCAAATGCGTTGCTTTTTTCCCCCCAAAGAAAGGTATCCTCTGAAACTGCTAATGATTTATATGTTATAAAGTGGGAATGAAAACCCAAGCAGGACACAGCCTCATGACACAATGAAATCTGTTGTTTCTTTGAAGCTGGACTGGTGTTGAGATGATACTTAAGAAACTACTGATTGCTCTTTAAAATTTATGGTTTTTAAAAATTCAATGTGTCTCTACGCTCCATCCTCTCCCTTCAATATCTGATATTTGTGAATCCTACATGAGGAAGATTTCATGGCACAATATTGTGGGAAATTTTACTTTATTATGTCCAAAATGTAGATTGGTTTCTGAATGACTCTAATGATCTTGAGGGAGTCTACAAGAGAAACTTCATAGAATCTCACCAAAGATTAAACTATACTCTTTTTCTTTTTTGCAAAGGCTATACTTTTCTTTGCAAATTTTTTTTTATACTTTAGAATATAAGGATGATGAGGTAAATACATCTCTTTAATGGGCCTGGGGGTCTAGTTTATTTTACTATCCAGTCTCAGATCTCTTCTCTTCCAAAGAAATATCAAATTACCCTGGATTCTGAGGTTTCCTGGATAGGAGTGATTGATGGTCATGCCATCCTAACTTAGAGACACTTTGAACTGAAGCAATAATAATCTAGAGTGAATATTCTTTATATCCAGGATACTATGCTAAATCTTCAGCAGGAACTTGGTATTTTTCATTCTTTGGTATCTTCTCCCATGTATACTGTAATTCAAGTTGTCAAACCATTTGGATGTTAGAACACACATGCAAGAAAAATTACTTGGAATCGTTTATGAACTAAGATACAAACAAGTACTAACTCTCTGTGTGACCTTGGTAAAATCTCTTCCCTCTGATCCTCAGTTTTCTCTTCTCTGAAATGAAGTGTTTGGATAAGTTGGTCTCAGTGATCACTTCAACCTCGAATACAAAGGTTCTTAACTGCGGTTCTTAGAAACCTTGGAGGGGATCCATAGATAGATTTTAGGGGGTATGTGAACTTTGATGGAAAAATTAAGTCTCTTTGTCCTCTTAATTGGTTTCCTTTATAATCCTGTGTATTTTACTTTATATATTTATAAAAACGTTATTTTTAAAAAGTCACTGAAAGGAGTCCATGACATAAAAACACTAAGAATTCCTTATCTTATTTTTTAATTCTATGGTTAAAATTAATTCAATTAAAAATTATTAGGTAAATTCTAAAGAGTTTGTGCATTAAAAGAATAAAAGTTGTATTTATAGTGGTTTAACTAGCAAAGGCTTCCTTCAGTAAAAAAAAAAAAAAAAAAGTTTTCAAGAGAAGAACTCTATTTGTCATTCAAGGTCTAGACTTACAGGACCAAGGCCAAAATTAGATAGAAGTTGTGGGATATATTCAGTTTAGCTGCTTTTTATCATTTTTCTGTGTAGCTGCTGCTTTTGAACTAATATACAGGTCGCCTTTTCCAGCACCACGGACAGCTCAGTATCATTCTGTTGTGGAGATCACTGCCTGGAGTATGTGAGCTGGTTGTCTTTGATAGCATCAGCTCTGAGAAGCCCATGGGATCTGACCTGACCTTGTAATGTTCACTCAGTAAGGAACATAAATTTAAAATAGCAGTGAAATTGCATTAAATGCTTATTCTGGGTGTTTCATTAGTGTCAATAAGTATGACACATTTGAAACTATAGATTCTGGCATTTTTCCTAACTCAAAACTATGGTAGGTTAACTATCCTGAAGTACAATTTATAGTGGCTTTTAAAAATCATTATTAAGCCTCATTTCTGTGAACTAATCAGTTAATATCTGTGGTTTTCATGAATCTGCCCTTACAAACCTATTCTTCCCTACTCAATTTGATTTTCTTCTTTTATCATCCTCCTGGCTCAACTAGTTGTGCTAAGTAAGGGTGACCCCTCCCTTTGGAGGCCAGGACTGAATAGAGGTCCTTAGATGTTAATCCTGCAGTCAGTGAAGAGGCCTCCCTAGGGAGCAGCATGAATTGCTTATAAAGTTGAGAGTACTAGCACGCTGCTTCCATTGCCTTTCTCACCCTTCACTGGCCTAGGGACATGGGGCAGATTGGCATGAGCAAAATGGACTGAAGCAAAATGAATACATGCATTGGTTGGGAACTCCCCCTTGTTTTGTATGATGGAACCTTCATTCATTTTTAAGAGTCCCCTTTTTAAATACCATTTTTAAAATGTTTCATGTTCGTAGCATTGAAATAAAATGAGACTTGCAAACCATAAGCATTCTGCCTTTCAGCTAAAGGAAGCTTGTGTGGGAGTTGGAGTGCTTACATATATCAGATCTAAAGCCCCCTTTGTGTGCCTTCATGTGTCAGCTAATAAAAAGGATTTTTGGTTCATCTGTTTGCAAAAGTAACGATGAAGAAGAAGGGAGAAATTATTTTGGTCATTCCATGGACTCATAGTTGGATGAGTTTTAGATATCATCAGTGGCCAGGTGGAAAGGAGACTTTTAGCTCTGGTCCTTTTACATAGATTTTATTCACTAGTAGCCAAGGCAAGTAACAATAAGTAGTATTTATACAGCACCTTAATATTTACAAGGTTTTTTTTCCCATTGTCCATTAGACTGTGAACTCCTCTCATTAAACTATGAGCTCTTTGAGAGCAGTGACTGTCTCCTGAGGCAGACAAGTAGCACAATGGATAGAGTACTGGGCTGGAGTCAGGACAACCTGAGTTCAAATCTATCCTCACATACTTACTAGCCATGTGACCCTGAGTATGTCATTACTTAACCTCTGTCTGCCTCAGTGTCTTCAATAGCACATACATCGCACATCTTTTGTGAGGATCAGATTAGATAATTGTAAAGGGCTTTTCATAATGCCTAGCACATAGTAGGTGCTTAACAAATGTTTATTTCCTTCCTCTCTTTTGCCTTTTTTTGTGTACCCAGTGCTTAGTGCAGTGCTAGAGATATAATAGGCATTTAATAAATGTTTTGTTGACTTGACATGATGGTACTATCACATTTTATCCTTATAGCAATATTGTGAGGTTGGTAATACAGTATTTTAATTCCCATTTTAAAATGAGGAAACTGAGACTCAATGCAGTTAAGTAACTTTCCCAGGGTCGCATAGCTAGTGAATATCAGAAGCAGGATTCCAACTCTGGTTTCTTTTGTGTCCAGATCCAGCTATTCCACACTGCCTCTCAGTAAGAACTAAGAGCTGTAGTTTGGGGTGATATGGTATGAACCCATTGACCACTTTCACTTCTGTTCTATCCTAAAATGTTGTTGAGGAGACCTGCACTTGATTATATCCCATACATTTAATCCATCAGCTCATTAGTTAGCTGAATAACAAATGTACTGGTTGGTTTTATGAGGTGCTAGCTCACCCATCATTATTCTACTTAGTATTATATACATTAAAAATATCAGCATGTGTTTATTTAATGAGGGCCTAATATATTCCAAGCATGAGATGTGGCCCTTGACTTCAAGGAGCTAACATTCTAACTGGGAGTACAAAACTCACATGGACACATACACACATACACACATAAACACACATTAAGATGTATTAAAATGGTAAACTCAGTAGTTCAGATAATTAATGCAACAGGAATTAGAGTTCCTGAAAGTTAAAGATAGAGACTCTGGTAGGTAGATGGAACTGAGTGTGATTTTGGAAGTAGTAGTTTATTCTATCTGGTTAAAACCAGTGCCCACTTTTATTTGCTCTTAACTCTGAGGTACATTGTTATCTCATTTGATCTGATATCTACTAGTTTCCTTATCTATGAAATGAGAGGGTTGGACTTGATTACCATTAAAATCTATTTACTAACTTTATCTTGTGATCTTATATTAGTTCTTAGTTTCATGAAAAACAAAGGAAATAAAATGGTAGCTCATACAAAATGAAAAATAAATGCACCTTGAAGGCTAGATTCACATCTAACAGTAAATTTTCTTCCTCATGAGGGATGTAACCCTGTGTTTGATTTTGTTCTGAAAACTGTAATATGAAAAAAAATGACTGCATACCTAATTGATCCTAGAAATATTTAAAGGGACTGGTTGTTTTCATGGATAGTTATATACATAGGCAGCTATATGCAGAAGCAATAGAGACAGGAAAAAAAGCTGGGTGCTTTTCTTAGGAAAAGTTATCTCTGACTCGTTCTCAATAGGACCTGAGTCATCAGCTTTTCAAGTCAGTGCTGACATCCCAAGCTATCAAATTTTTGGATTTTCAGTGATAGACATAGAAAGGAAGGACTGAGAAATGCACTTCTTTGTTAGCATAGATTAAAGAAATATACCTTATTTCATTTTTACCCTAAATTCCTACATAGAATCATCCATTTTCTCTTCTACCATAACAGGGAACCATAGACTATTTTGCCTGGTAAGATCATCACAGGTTTAAGCTATGTGTATGTAAGCTTATGTATGTGGAATAGGAAAATAGGTCATTTTGCCCTCTCAGAGCAGTGATAGGTAACCTTCAAACATCTTGTATATATGAGACAAAGAAAATATGGATAGAGGTCAGAAGGGGAGTTTTTGAGTAGAGACAGATAGTACATGCCTCTTGAGCTGGAAAGCAGGTTGTATTTCTCAACAGAGAACTTATTTTACAGATAAGGAAACTGAGACTGGTACTGGCTTACATAGCTAAGGAGTCTCTGAAGTGGGATTTGAATACAGGTCTTCTGATTTCAGTTCCCATGCCCTATCCACTATGCCATGCTACCTCTAAATTTATCTCTAGTATATTGACTGTCAAAGGAGGATTCATTTTAGCTATAGTAGTATATGGCACAGGGGGATTGCCATCTGAGTTGGTGGAGGGAGAACTCACACCAATGAAACCACAGGGCCCTCGATTTGGACTGGGTAGATCAGATCAAGTCCTCTCTCTGAGACTTACTATAACTGTGACTTGGAGCAAGCCTCTTCATTCTTCTCCTTGAGGTTCCTCACCTATACGATACTATCTATGGGGTAGTGTTTTGGGTAATAATACTATACTATTGATGGGGTAGTGTTTTGTAAACCTTAGAGAAAGGTGAGATTCTCATCGTTGTTAATAAAGTATTGACATTTATACAATCATGATGGGAGTTTTATAACTAAAATTTCCAGATCATTTAAAAGTGAATCCCTGGAAATTATGTATCTTCAAAGATTCTCTCTTCTCTTTCATATGCTTTATACATATTCTGCAACCTGCCCTGTACACTCTCAATTATAAAAATGAAACAGGTTCACTATATGCATTGACACATCAGCTTTACGTCTTTAGGGGAACCGTATGTGGCTGTTGAAATCTTGGCATGAAAAGAATCATTATGGGACCATTTTTGGACAAAGATCAGTCAGCTTATATTTGCTTGCAGATCTTCCATGCTTTGTTCTGGAAGCTCTTAAACGGATTATTATTAGATATTAACGTTATTAATTAATTAAAATTAAATATTAAAATTAATATTAAAAATATTACTTTGGGAGCTCTTACTGTTGGTACTGGGGCAGGGTTTTCTTTTGAAGGGAGATTCTGAGGTATTCTGATGGCATGTATGGTAAAAGAAGCCTTTGCCCTGAGGGCACAGTCAGGTTTCTGTACAGTCTACCTTGTCTTTCCCTGGCAATAAAGAGAATTCTGTGTTCTCATTTGCAAAACATGCTATTAAGAGTGCCATTTCGTCTTCTGAAATTTCACCGATCTATTTCCCTGAAAACAAATGGATTAAAAGCAACAACACGGAGCATGGCACATGTGATAAACTGGTCATTCCATTTGAAGTCAGACTTGTTTTCTCCTGTGTGAGAGCAGTGATGGCAAAAAGATATTCTAACATACAATTACGATGAAATTCATGTAATTACATACATTGTCCTCCTAGTCAACATTTTGAAATTTATTGTCATGTATTTCTCAGTTATAATGCTTTCAAAAGACATGCCCTTGAGAGAAACAGTTTGGAAGAATCTTTTAAGCTACATAGTTATTCTCAATTATTCATACTTAGCTTACACATATCAAATTTTGAATCCTATATCTCCCCCCCTACTTGGCATGCTTGTTGATTATCCTGTCCCATTTGTGGATAGGTGGCATATGTGATTAAGAAATGAAATCTATATAATTGTGTTTAAATTGGAATAAAATTTAATTTATATGTTAAATCCAATGGAGGACAAAAGCAAAAGCTATGATAGATTCTAATCCCCACTGGATTTTTGGAATGATTTTTGCTGCTGTATTCCTCTCCTAGAGTGAATATTAGAGAATTGGCTGAATTTTTTTATACTCTAAGCACATGGGCTATAAAGTTTTTTGACCACTCAACCATCTTAATGAAAAGATTTTTGAGCACACACATAATGTATGTATTCTTATTTTATCAATTATGAATGTATTACTCTACTAATAGATTATATACATTGTAAGCATACATAAAATAAACAAAAGAATATGATAAAAGGAAACAAATTCTATTTTAAAATAAAGTTTAATTGAGTGGCATAAAGACTCCTTTTGCTCATGTTAAAATATTATTACTGGCAATAGCATTTTTAGTGAGTACAATATGATTGGATTTGCTTCATTATTTTTGAAAATTTTGGTTCAGCACTTTGTGATGTAGCAATTTCAAGGTCTGGTTCTAAATGACATCTATTTCCAAACTCAATTTTACTGGCTGTCATAGTTGTAGAAAAGATCTCACAAAGATACTTAGATCCAAATGGAAGATGTGCATTATTGGCTGCATTTACTAAATGGAACTCATCAATTATGCAAAGCTTTTTGTTAAAATTTGGCCAGTAAATTTCCATCTTCCTTGATATCAATCAGTTGTTCTTGCAAACAAACTGGAAAGTGCTGAATTTTTATATTTTTAACAGATGGATTCAAAATTCACTAAAACTCTTTGAATGATTTTTAAAAACAGGTTAGAAAATCCTGTTACCAAATTTAAATGTACATATATAAGAATTTTTTTTTAAAACAAAGAGGTGACTTTGTCAACAAAAGCTTAGGTTTTAAATATCTTGTTAATTGCACTTTTGCACAACCCTTATCTAATATCTCAAGTCACAACAAATCTTTAGGTTGAGGTTCATTGTTAACAATGAATATAAATATGTATTTCACATATAATTTCAAATTTGGTGAGCAGAAGAAATGGCTTATCACTTTGCCAGTTTTTTTACCTTATAATGTAGCCAACAAAGATCCAATTAGGAGAAGATGTCTGCCCTGCCATTTTCTTATTGTTCACTGTATCCATATGTTCAGTATCATCCCCACTTTGCTATTTCTTTGTAAGACTCTTTTTCAGCCATTTGTTCATTTTATGAGGGATAGTTTAGTTAAAACTAGGTAGTATAAGCCATAAAATCACTTAAGTCTAGCACCAGACAGACAAATAATATACCCTGCAATATACCACAGTATGCTGAAAGTGACTGAGTGAGTAGGGAACTACTATCAACCCTTCCATGTTGTAGAATTCTCACTCTTTTCTTCAGGATATCTCACATACCAAATGTAAAATAGGATGATTTCACATATGAACTGAGAGCATCAGAATCAACCCTTATTACATATTAGTAAAGCTCAATTTCTTGCTTTTTGGATTAATTATAAATTTCTAATATTTCACCCCACCTCAATATAGCATCTTGTGCATTCGCTAGGGTGCATGAGTCCCACTCCAGAGACTATACTTCCAGAGACATATTCCAAAATAACAACACAAAGGCATGCTCCCCATGCCAAGTTTTCACTGTAGTATGGACAGGGTTTCCTACTCCTAACATACTTCTTTACACATCTTTATGCTTCATTATATTGTAAGCTTCTTGATGTGGGGGCTGTCCTTTGGTTCTTTTTGTGTCCCCAGTACTTAGCACAATTCATGACACAGAGGAGATGCTCAATAATTTCACTGAATGGTTCTAATCCTTTCCCTTAAAAGATGTATTATGCAAAAGGGATAACATTCCATGTCCTGATATACTGGGAAAAGCATGGGATTTGGAATTAGAGAACCTGGTTTGAATCTTTACTCTGCTATGTCCTTTGTATATAATCTTGGACCATCAGTTTCTCTATCTGCAAAATGATATGTTTGGACTAGATCAGAGGTCCCTTTCAGTTCCAAATCTTGTTCTTTTGAGGAATTGGTAGAAGCAATGGAATGGCTTTCCTCTTGACAGTGAGAGGAAATCAGTAAATGGAAAAAGCCCACCTGGATTTAGAAATTATTTTGTGCCAAAACAATTCATTTTCAAAATGTGGATTCAGGGCAGGCCCTGACCAAGGAGATGAGTTAGGGCTGATTTTCTTTTGGAGATATGATGCAGTAAATGAAATTCAGGACCAACTTATGGACAAAACTAAACCAAGGAGGAAGAAGGGATTAGTTTAAAAATTTGTCCCTAGTCAGTACTTGGATTGGGAGGAAATGAAGGGGCATGAGCTCGTCTTTAGGGAATTTGGGGGGTTTTGGAGGCAGTTGAGGTTAAGTGACTTGCTCAGGGTCACACAGCTAGTATGTATTTGAGGTCATGTTTGAACTCTAGTCCTCCTGGGCTGGTGCTCTATCCTCTGTGGCATCTAGTTGCCTTGGGAATGAATTTTTTACATTAAGGATATTAATTTTTTTCTTTTGAGGGGAGGGAAGTTTGCATATGTAATTCCATTTGTGTATCCCCAGAATGGAAACTCTTTTTCACATTACACCCAGCTGCTCCACAGAGAGGTTAAGTGTCTTCTCCATGATGATGCACTTAGGAGGTATCAGAAGTAGAACCTAGACCTAGGTCTTCTTGACTCTTGGGCCAGCCCTTCATTTCCCATGCTAAGGTATCTCTCAGCCTCACTACAAGAAAAAGAATGTTGACCAAAATCTCACGTGTTTATTTAACTTTTTGGAAATGCTTTGACATCCATCACCATTTCTAATCCCTACAATCACCCTATGAAGTAATTTTATCATTGTTTTATGGTTAAAAAAAGAGCTAGGTTAAAAAAGAGAGAGAGAGAGAGAGAGAGAGAGAGAGAGAGAGAGAGAGAGAGAGAGAGAGAGAAGAGCTAGGGCTCAAACTCAGGTCTATTAGTAGGCCATTCCCTTTCCATAGATCAGAGTGACTACTTACTAGATCACTTAAAATCAGGGGAATATCATAGACATTGTATTCTTGGATTTGGGCAAGGTATTTGATAGCATCCCTCCTGAAATTCTAATTAATACCATGGAAATTTGTGAAGTAGGTGATAAGGAGACTTGAAAGCACATGTCCACCAGATCCAAAGGTTGTTGATCAACAGGTCGTTGCCAATCTGGAATAGAACTTTGGTGAAGTGACAAAAGGTCCACTTCTTAGCTCTGTTCAACATTTTTGTCAGTGATAAAGTCGTGATTATTAAAGTTATGGATGACATGAAGCTGGTTAACAAGAATGATAGAGTCAGAATCCAAAGAGATCTTGACCTGCAAGAATGATGAGCTGAATCTAACCTTATGAAGTTTAATAAGAATTCAGCTAATTCAGTTCCAAAAACAGTCATGTCCAAAGACCTGTGAATATAAATACAATAAATAGTCCTTGCCCTCCAGAATCTTGCATTTTATTGGAGATATCTAGCTTCAACATATGATAAGTTTAATGTAAGGCATAATAGTATTTAATAGAAGGTATAATATAGAGATCACAATGCCTTAAGAACATTTGAGAGAGTAGTTAATGCTAATAATTGGGGAATGAATGAAGGCTTCATAGAGGAGGTGGGACCTAAAATGAACATTGAAAAAAAGAATAATTTTGAAAAAAAGAATAATTTTGAAAGGCAGATATATGGGAATTAGTGCATTCTGGCATGGGGGAAGATTTGTGGAAATGCCTAGAGGCAGGCGATAAATGTTAAATTCTGCTAACAGCAAACAGTTCACTTTCACAAGAACAAAAATTGTTTGAAGGAGGAATGTGAAATGTCAGAAAAGGTAGGTTTGAGACAGATTGTGAAAACTTTAACTGCCAGGGGAAAAGGTTAGTATTTTTTCCTAGAATCAATAGTGAGCTACCAAAGACTTTTGAGGAGGCAAGTTACATGAGACTTGTACCTTAGGAAGATTATTGTGCTAGTTTTATGAAAGGTGTATTGGAGATGGGGAAGGGTGTTGGCACCAAGAACAGTTAGGAGGCTATTAAAATAAATAAGACCATATGTGAGAAAAGCTTCAGTGAGGGTGGCAGCTATGTGGGTGGAAAGGAGGGTACAGGTATTACAAGGGCAGAATCATAGGAATTGGCAGGTAATTGGATATTGACGATGAGGAAGAGTCAGTGATGATGCTAACAGTAATAGCTAACATGATTCCAAAGTGATGAACCTTGGTGACCAGGAGGATGGTGGTATCCTCACAAGAGATGTGTTTAGAAGTTTAGAAGAGAGGATGTGTGTTGTTTAGGGCATGCTTGGCAAGAAGATGAGTTGAGTTTGGGGCATGTTGACTTTGTGGTGTCAACAGGAAATCATATTTGGTTTTTAAAAATCAATTGTACAGATACAAATAGGGGAGGAAGGCATGATTCGACAATAATTTCTGCGAAAAAGACAGGCTTTCTTGCCTCAAACTCATTATGAGTTAATTATATGACAAGGCAGCCAAAATTGTTAGGCTACTCTAATCAAAACATAGTATCCAAAATGAGGCTTTAGGTCCTTTGCCATCTTGCAGTTAGGATAGAGTGTGGTTAGGGCACTGGACCTGGGGTCACGAAGACTTGAGTTCAAATCTATCTTCAAATAGGTATGTGACACTGTGCAAGTTACTTAGCCTGCTTTCATCTGTATCTCTGCATTCGCCTATCTCCCAGGGACATTGTGAGGAGCAAATGAAATATTTGTGAAGCCCTTTGCAAACCTTTAAGTATTATATAAATTCTAGCTTATTGTTGGTGGTGTTAGTAGCTGCTCAAATCAGACTGCTTCGAAAACAATTCTAGGCACCACATTTTAGGAAGGATATTAATATGTACTGGAGGGCATCCGAAACTGGATGATAAGGAATCTGGAGAGCATTCCTTATTAAGATCATACAAAGGAAACAGATATTTAGCCTGGAGAAGAGACATAGGAAAGACATGATGACTGTCTTGAAGCATTTGCAGCTCTTATCATGTAAAGTGCAATTAGACTTGTTCCACTTGGCCTGAGTGGGACAAATCCAGCAGCAATAAGTGCAATCTATGGAAGTGATTTTGTCTCAACTATAAGGCAAAACATCTGAACAAGTAGAGCTCTCCAAAAGTTGAATGAACTCCACTGTTGGTCATCTTTGAGCAAGGCTGAAGATATTGGGGATGTTGAAAATTGGGGATGCTGCTCAGATACCGGTTATAATAGATGACACCTAGGGTTTCTTCAATTCTGAGGTCCTATTAGAATCCTATTAGAAATGTCACATTTATTTGAAGTCATTTGCAGCTAATTATGGGCATTCTTACTGCTCGTTGCTAAACAGGCATTAGAGATCTAAAATGATCATGAGTGTAACAAGTGAAGAAACATTGATTCAAGACAGTTCCCATAAGAATGGGATGTAGCAATTGGGTTAGAACTAGGGTAGGAATTCCCGTCACCCTCCAACTCCTGCCAATAGCTTGTGAATATTCTTTGTAGTGGCAGAGAAACTTGCTTTTCTGTGAGTTTCCCCCCTAAAATCATTTGTGGGATCAATAGTAAGTAGTCCCACTTCCTCCTGGAAGTTAACCTTAGGACATCTACCCAACAGTTGGCCCCTGGTGACAACTTCAAAAATGATCCTAGGTGGTTTGTGGGAGAAGAAATCCTCCCTTCCCTCAATTCCTCATCTGTAAAATGAACTGGAGAAGGAAATGGTAAATCACTCTAATATCTTTGCCAAGAAAACGCCAAATGGGGTCACACAAAGAGTCAGACATGACAGAATGACAACAAATATCCTCCCCTGCCCTTGGGCACATTGCAGCTCAAGTCAGCTTATTTAAGATGTACCAGAAGAAGATAAAGAAATAAATCTGCAGATTTAATTTGAGTGCAAATGATGTGTATAAATATTTCTCTCACCTTTTTGTTTTGGGGAGCCTAAGATGTCTTTTAAAGTGACTCTTTTACAATGCTTTACTGAGATAGTTTCAGAGAGTATGTCAATTCCAGCAATAAGGAGAGGACAGTCCTCTGTGTGTGTGTGTGTGTGTGTGTGTGTACATACAAACACATGTTGGGGGGCCAGTTGAATATAGCCAACACACTGAGCTAATGACTTTGGGGCAAATAACTGCTCGAGCTGTCAGAGGCCTGTGAACAGGATTCACCCTGCTAATAGAATTGGGAGTTTGAGCTATAGGTGACAAAGGGAGCTGGCAGAAGAGATGAATGAAGGTGTGATTGCCTGGGAAGTGTTATGGAAATAATGAGGCACTGTTCTTCACATACAAAGATACTACACCACAGGAAGTAGCAGGGCTGAGGAGGAAGAACACCAGACTGAAACACAAGAACTGGCTGAGAGTCCCCGCCTGGATATTTTCTAGCTGGGTGACAGTAGCCAAGTCACTTAAACTCCCTGGACTTCCATTTCCTCATTCATGAAATAGGAAGCCTGAAACACTCTTGTACACTTACCTTCTTGGGCTTACCTACTTGACAAAAGTACTTTTTAAACCTTAAAATGCTATAGAAATGAGAATAGCCATTACTGTTATTATTTCATATTTTTCTCACCTTTTCAGTGAAGTTCAGAGAAAGAGGATCTTGGAACAAGTCACTGTTTTATTCTTATCACACTTTATAATATTATTGGACAGTTAGCTGGCTCAGTTGATAGAGCACCAGGCCTGGATTCAGGAAGACTTGAGTTCAAATCCTGCCTCAGATGTGTGGATGACCCTGCATGTCACTTAACCCTGTTTGCCTCCATTTCTTCAACTATAAAATGAACTGGAGAAGGAAAGGGCAAACCATTCCAGTATCTTTGCCAAAAAAAAAAATCCAGATGGGGTCACAAAGAGTTGGACATAACTGAAATGACTGAGTGAAAATAACAATATTATAGTAGTGTTATAAACTTTCTTTGAGAGTCAGTATAGTATAGGGAGTAGAGAGCAGTGCTCAAAGTCAGAAAGAGTTGAGATCACCCTCTTCATCTCTGACATAAACTAGTCTTATGATCCTTTGTAAGTCATTCATCTTGGCCCTAGTAACTAAAACTAGAAGCTGGGAACATGTACACATAATGCGCTGATGGAGGGAACAGGAGTTCCCAATGCCGATAGAATTAGGTGGAAGGAAGGAAGGAAGGAAGAAAGGAAGGAAGGAAGGAAGGAAGGAAACGAAACTGTCTTCAGCACAGAGCTATAAAGAAGAAATCAAAATAGTTGTTTCAAATAATAGCTCAAAATAAGCACGTTAACATTGAAAAGCTCTCTACCTCTTAAAGGGAATGGAAATACCATTTGAAGCAACTAACCAATAGAAAGGCAAAGTGAGTCAAACCAGAGAAGTAAGAAAGGTCAGTATCTGGAAAAAACATTGTTTCATTTGTTTTGGGGGCAATTTCTTCTTCCCTTGGTGAGTTAGCTTTGCCCTAATTTCTCATTTCTTCTTGCTCTGTTCCTCTTATCTTCCTTCGGCCCTGCCCACCTTTCATCTATATCAATGTTAGCATTTTGTCCTTCTGGTGCCCCGTGCCTCAGTACCCCATTCGAATTCTCTACTCACTGCTAGCTACGTGTGCATCTCTCTGGTCTTCCCATCTTGTTAAGATTTATTTCTTTTGATGACCCTTCTTCCATCAGCAAAGGGAGACCCTGCCTCCCTTTATTCCTGACACTTCCCTTCCCTTCCTCTTACCTTCCAAAGTCCCTTCATCCTCATATTTTACCATCTTCTTTAAGCAAGTGCCCCCAGCTTTTGATCATTCATCCCTTCAGAAGCCAAGCGCAGCCACGCAGCAGATTTGCTAATAGCTGGAGCTTCAGCAGAGCGAAGCAGTGGAAAATAGAATTTAATTTTGAATTGGAAGATGGAGTTTAAAAATGGAAGTGCTTTGTCGGTGCTAAAAAAGTGTGTGAGGATGGGGGGGGGAAGGGAGGGAGAGGCAATGCTGGCTTCCCATATGCTGTGTGTTAGCATACAGAGATTGCATGCAGTCTGAATACTTGATCAGTGGGAAAATGCTGATATTGCCCCCCATATACTAGAAGAAAAAACCACTTCCTTTGACATTCTTTTTAAAGCGTGTGTGTGTACAGCATTGCCTGTTATTTGAGAGATTATCTAAAGGAAAAGACTCTTTTGAAGAAGATGGTCCCAAGGTTAAGGTGTACCTCAAACAACACGTCCCTGGTAGCAGTTTTTCTCTGTTTCTAACAAATAGTTTAACTCTTAAGAAATAAGCACAGTACTTGAGTGAGCATTTCTCTTTCTATTTCTCTCTCTCTCTCTTTCTTCTCTCTCTCTCTCTCTTTCTCTCTCTCTCTCTTTCTCTCTCTCTCTCTCTTTCTTCTCTCTCTCTCTCTCTCTCTCTCTCTCTCTCTCTCTCTTTCTCTCTCTCTGTCTCTGTCTCTCTCTATGTTTGTCTCTATCTCTGTATAAGAAAGGTATGTGACCCTGGGCGGGTCACTTAATGTCTATCTGCCTCAGTTTCCTCATCTGGAACATGAGTGTTCTAGTAGTTCAAGGTTGTTATGAGGATAAAATGAAATAATATTTGTAAAGTAATTTACACAATAGCTGACACATAGTAGGTACTTAACAAATTATTGCCCTTCCCTTCCACTCTGGCTAAGAAGAAAGATATTTTTTCTTAACTTTTACAATGAAAATCAAATTCTCTTTTTACAAGGAGGTGGGAACAAAGGGGAAAGAAAAGTCAAGGAAAAGATGTTTTGGGAAGGATAAGAATAATGCCTAGGGTTTGTGTACTATGTTAGATTTTTCAAAGTGTTTTCACTTATATCGTTTCATTTCATTCATTCATAGGGCAAACACTTCTCAAGAGCTGGTAGGCAGATTGCTAAATGCTGGAAAATCCAAACATCATTTACATTTGCTTTGGGTTTTGTGCATACTTTGCATTTTAATAGGCTCATATTAAAGTGAGCTTGCACAGGAGAAGCAGCAAAGAGCACTGGTTTTGGCATCAGGAGACTTGGGTTCAACTTCTGGCTCAAACTAGCTCTGTGACCCTGAGCAAATAATTGTCTCTTTCTGACCCTCAGTTCACTCATCTCTGAAATGGGCACAATAATACTTGGACTACCTACTTCATAGGTTGCTGTGAGGAAAGTACTTTGTATTCCTTAAGACATCATGTAATTTTTTTGAGCTACGTACCCTATCATTTCAAAATTGGTATCACTGGCATTCTTTAATATCTCTGACTTTATATTTATTTTTAAGTAAATTTTTCATTTAATTGGTATCTTTCATTTTTACATCAGTTTTATCCCCTAATATCCCCTGCCCCAATAACCCATAAAGTCATCCATTATACAAAGATTTTTTAAGAAACAGAAAGAATATTAACCAAGTTTACCAGCGTATCCATTTTTTCACATCCATAGTCCACCTAGGCAGTTAGGAAGCATAGTGGATAGAGTGCTGGCCCCACAGTTAGGAAGAGCCAAGTTCAAATTCATCCTCAGACACAAATTAGCTGTCACTTAGCTACTGCCTGCCTCAGTT
This sequence comes from Potorous gilbertii, assembly GCA_028658325.1. Classification (NCBI taxonomy): domain Eukaryota; kingdom Metazoa; phylum Chordata; class Mammalia; order Diprotodontia; family Potoroidae; genus Potorous; species Potorous gilbertii. Next base: position 389,768,417 of record CM053769.1, read on the forward strand.
GGCTCATATATGAAATGATTCTATAGATTAGTACCTACCTCTCAGGGTTGTTGCAAGGATCAAATGAGATAATATTGGTAAAGTACATTGCACAGTAACTGATACATCATAGGTACTTAATAAATGATTATTTTCTCTTCCCTCCCCTCCATTTCAGCTAAGGATAGAGAAAAATTCATTTTCTTGACTTTTACAAGGATAATCTAGCTCTCTTTTTATAAGGAGGAAGAAAAAAATGATAACTTCAAGAAGATTCCTGATGGTTTTAATATCAGTTAGGTACTTTGAGAACTGTGATTACAAATTTATCCATCAATTAATAAACATTTTTAAGTATCTATTATGTACCAGGCAAGGTGGTAAATTCCAAGGATACCAGAAGAGGGAAAAGACAGTCTCTGCCCTCAAGGACCTTACAAAATCTAATGAGGAATATAATATGCCAACCAATTTATACAAATTAAGCTAGATACAGGATAAATAGGAAATAATTAAAAGAGGGAAGGCACTGGAATTAAGGGGTTGGAGAAGGCTTCTTGTAGAAGGTGGGACTCTAGTTCGGACTTAAAGAAAGTCAGGGAGATCAGTAGTGAGAAAGGAGGAGAGTATGTTAGGCATGTGGGAGCAGCCAGAGAGTATGTCCAGAAGCTGAGAGCTGGAGACTTATTTGTGGAACAGCCAGGAGGCCAGTGTCACTGGATTGAAGAAGATTAAAATATTAATAATAGAATTTGCAAAAAAGCAATTCATTCTGAGAGTGAATCAGTATGGTGTAGTTCATAGAGCACTGTGTGTGAAGTCAAGAGAGCGGGGATCAGTTGCTATCACAGATGCTTTTAAATTAAATTTTATTTGTTTCAATGAATAAAACTCAGTTTTCTCTCGCTCACCTCCCCATCCATTAGAAACAAAAACCTTGTTACAAATATGCATAGTCATGCAAAATAAATTCCTATATTGGTCAGGTACAAAATTTATGTTTCATTCTGTACCCAGAGGAACCCATCTTTGTCAGGACCTACCTAAAGTCAGGGTTTCTTTTTTCTCCTCCAAATTTATTTATTTGTTTGTTTTCCTTTTTCAGCAATCACTTCCATAAGTTTTAATTTTTTCCCCTTCCCTCCCCAAGACAGCATGCAATCTTATATGGGCTGTACACATACATTCCTAATAAACACATTTTCACATTAGTCATGTTGCATAGAAGAATTAAAATGAATGGGAAAAAGCATGAGTAAAACTAAACAAAACCAGACATAACAAGAGAAAATAGTCTGCTTAACTTTGCATTCTGATTTTATAGTTCTTTCTGGATGTGTGTGGCATTTTGCATCATGAGTTCTTTGAAAATGTTTTAGGTCCTTGCATTGCTATGAAGGGCTAAGTCTATCAAAAACAGTCCTCACACACTGTGACTCTTACTCTATATAATGTTCTCCTGGTTCTGCTCACTTCACTCAGTATCACTTCATATATATCTTTCCAGGTTTTTCTGAAGTCCACGTGTTCGTCATTTCTTATAGCACAATAGTATTCCATTACATTCATGTACCACAACTTGCTCAGCCATTCCCCAGTTGATGGGCATTCCTTCAATTTCCAGTTCTTGGCCATCACAAAAAGAGTTGCTATAAATATTTTTGTACATGTGGGCCCTTTTCCCATTTTTATGATCTCTTTGGGATACAGTGCTAGAAGTGGTATCTCTGGATCAAAGGGTATGCACATTTTTGTAGCCCTTTAGGCAGATTTCCGAATTGCTCTCCAGAATGATCAGATCACCTCACAGCTTCACCAACAATGAATTAGTGTTCCAACTCTCCCATATCTTCTCCATCATTTATCATTTTCCTGTTTTGTCATGTTAGTCAATCTGATAGATGTCATGTGGTACCTCAGGGTTGTTTTGATTTGCATCTCTCTAATCAATAGTGATTTAGAGCATTTTTTCATATGACTATAGATAACTTTAATTTCTTCCTCTGAAAGCTGCCTGTTCATATCCTTTGACCATTTATCAATTAGGGAATGACTTGTATTTTTGTAAATTTCACTCAGTTCTCTATATATTTTAGAAATAAGGCCTTTATCATAGACACTAGTTGTAAAAATTCTTTCCAAGTTTTCTGCTTCCATCCTAATCTTGGTTGCATTGGCTTTGTTTGTGCAAAACTTTTCAAATTAATGTAATCAAAATTATCCATTGTGCATTTCATAATGTTCCAAATCCCTCTATTTTCCATAAATCTGACAAACTATTCCTTGCTCCCTTAATTTGTGTATAGTATCAGCCTTTATACATAGATTGTGTATCCATTTGGATTTTATTCTGATGTATGGTGTCAGGCATTGGTCTATGCTCAGTTTCTGCCACACTATTTTCCAGTTTTCCTAGCAGTTTTGGTCAAACAGTGAGTTCTTCTCCCAGAAACTGGGATCCTTGGGTTTATCAAACAGTAGACTGCTACAGTCATTGACTACTATATCTTGTGTATCCAACCTATTCCACTGATCTACTCCTCTATTTCTTAGCCAGTACCAAGTTAAAACTGGAGTTTTAATAGCTCTAAGATCATGGGCCAGTCATAACCTCTCAGTCTCAGTTTGCTCATCTATAAAATGTGTATGATAATACTTTACTATCTATTTTACAGGGTTGTTGTAAGGAAAATGCTTTGAAAACCTGAGAGTGTTCTGGAAATTGGAGTCTAGAGCCTCAGAAAAAGAAGGCATTTAATGTTTGTGGCCCTGGATATTTTCTATTACTATTGCTGAAAATCCTGGAGTTTGACTGTTGGTAAAACCTTAGATGAAGATTATTACAATTTTCCTGATGATGAGTTCTCATTGGTGAGAAATTCTCTTCTTTTCTATTCCCCTTTCTGATTTCACCAGTTCCCCAAGCTAAGTGATTTGGAGGCCAGCAGAAGTTTGATTGATAAGCTAGAGGTCATTCTATATCAACAGATTCATTGAAATAGATTTCATGGAAGGTCCCTGACATTGGGTCACCACAATAGGCAATTTCTCTGTAAATCCTTGACATGCTTTTTGCTTGGGATTGGGGGATGTGGGCTGTTCATCACTGCAAACATGGACAGTGCAGACACTTCTGTGTTCCAGGAAAAGGCAATGAATGACTGCCTTTTCTGCTTTTTGTATATATTTGCATACATATATATATATATATATATATATATATATATATATATGTACATACACAAATAGCCCTTTTATGTATATTTTATGTATTTGTGGGGTTTTTTATATATTTGTAAGGTAATAATAAACTGAGTATTAGGAACCTGCAGATGTTCTGTCCAATGCAGATAAATGATCACTGTAAACTCTGGTATGGAATAGTGATTGACTTCAAGTATTTCTGGGGATTTTAAATCTCAGTTATGGATATCCCACCAGATTCTATGACCAGTCAGTTCTATCTTATTTTATTTGGGAATGGTGGCAATGGGTGGGTAGCTAGCTGAACGGACATTTATGGTTTTCTTCCCTCACTGAGCAAAATGAAAATTTGTCAGTGTGATATATAAGTGATGGATTTGGCAACATAGACTTAAAAACCTCTTTCACCCCCTAGGGATATCCCATGGTCAGTGACTCAACTCATTAGAAGTGAATGCAGAACTAGGAGCCAGGTCTCTTCTCTTGGTCTGGTGTTTTTTCTGCTGTATGATTTTATAACCATAATCCCTCTTCTCTTACTGTAGTGAAATGTGGCTATGGGTCTGACTCACTTATGGATGAAGCCTGGTCCTTGTAGGATTGAAGAGAATTACTATTCCCTATTTCATGGGGAGGGCAGAGGAGGAGTGTATCATAAAAGAGATCTTGAAATATGCCGTTCCCGAAGTCTTTCCATATCACATGCTGAAGGGTCTAGAGAAAGTGTTCTTAACATCAAGGGGTTCATAGATAATTTTGGAGGGATCTATGAATTGGATGGGAAAAATAGATCCATATTTCCCATAATTTCTGAAATATGATGTTTCCCTCAATTATCGAAAAGTATTATTATGAGAAGGGGTCTATAGGTTTCATTGGATTATTAAAAGGGGATCCATGACATAGAAAAAGGTAAATAACTCTTGGTCTAGAATTATTCTTATTTTTTTATTTTAAATTATTTATTTAATTTTTTACATTCATTTTCACAAAATTTTGGGTTCCAAATTTTCTCCCTATTTGTCCCCTCCCCCCACCCCAAAACACCGAGCATTCTAATTTTCCCCTATCACCAATCTGCCCTCTCTTCTACCATCCCTCTCTTCCCTTGTCCCCATCTTCTCTTTTGTCTTGTAGGATCAGATAACTTTCTATTCCCCATTACCTGTATTTCTTATTTCCT